>NC_069405.1:72432410-72485181 GCF_026875155.1 Cherax quadricarinatus
CAACAATTGTAAATGGAACAATAAAACATGGGTTTGGATATTTTACTAAGAAAAAGCTTTGCAGTTTGTGGCGAACGTTACCTCTATAAATATCGTAAGGCTGCACATGTGTCTTATTTCACGGCCTCGTTATTGTCCACACACTTAAACATTCTTGTCAGGGTTATTTTTAAGCTCACTGTACTGCCTGAGATATAGCTTAGTCTTAATCTAGCAGTTGCATCTTGTAGTTCACTGATCTCTATGTCTCCTTAGACAAGTTTTTCTTTGCACATTCTATCTATGCTCTTCTACTGTTGTTAAACTCGTTTTCTTAGTTTTTTCTTTTTTTTTATTTTTTATTTGAGGAACCAAAATATTCAATATTATTTTTACTTAATGCTCCTTGATGCATGTGAGGGGGCTCTTGATCCGAGGATTGAGCCTACACTTCCCTTCTGTGGATTGAATCTGAATACCTCCCATTCTCAGGCGCTATATTAACCCCTATGAGTTAGCGTTCCCTTGAATTTAATAGTGAAAAACAAATTATCAGTTTTATCTTACTCCCGGAAGCCTACTGGATTTGTAAGTGTATTCACAAAACTTTACTTAATCATTTCTTAATACTATGTGTATATAATAATAATAATAATAATAATAATAATAATAATAATAATAATAATAATAATAATAATAATAATAATAATAATAATGATAATGATAATAATTATAATAATAATAATAATAATAATAATAATAATAATAATAATAATAATAATAATAATAATAATAATAATAATTATAATAATAATAATAATAATAATAATAATAATAATAATAATAATAATAATAATAATAATAATAATATAATATGTAATAATAATAATAATGATAATAATAATAATAATAATTATAATATAATAATAATAATAATAATAATAATAATAATAATAATAATAATAATAATAATAATATAATAATAATAATAATAATATAATAATAATAATAATAATAATAATAATAATAATAATAATAATAATAATAATAATAATAATTATAATATAATAATAATAATAATAATAATAATAATAATAATAATAAAATAATAATAATAATAATAATAATAAAAATAATAATAATAATAATAATAATAATAATAATAATAATAATAATAATAATAATAATAATAATAATAATAATAATAATGATAATAATAATAATAATAATAATAATAATAATAATAATAATAATAATAATAATAATAATAATAATAATAATAATATGATGATAAATAATAATAATAATAATAATAATAATAATAAATAATATAATAATAATAATAATAATAATAATAATAATTAATAATATAATAATAATAATAATATAATAATAATAATAATAATAATAATTAATAATAATAATTATATAATAATAATTAATAATAATAATAATAATATATAATATAATAATAAAAAATAATAATAATAATATCTTCATTTACTACAAGTACATGTACAAGGTATACAGTCTAGCTAACATCAATAACATACTACTATATAGAAAGTCGCTTGTTATGCAGAGCATTTCGGGCAAATTAATCAGGTCCCAGGATGCGACCCCCCTGAGCTACTAACACCCAGGTACCCATTTAACTGATGGGGTACATAGACAACAGGTGGAAAGAAACACGCCCAATGTTTCTACTCGGGTGGGAATCGAACCCAGTCCCTGCGTGTGAAGCGAGAGCGTTAACCGCCAGAGCCCCAGACACAACTATATTATAGTTTGATCTCGGGTTTTACTTCGAGCAATAAATGAGAAAAGGGAGTCAAAAACAATTAATCTGTCTGTTGTTGTATTCTTCTACAATTGAGAGCAATAAGTATGTTTAAACGTTTTGTATGGTGCAAGTTCAGTTATTAAGTGTAATACACCTCTGTATTATGGTCCATCATGGTGGTGGAAGTCCAGTAATTAATTCTTATACACCTCTGTATTTTATGGTACCATCATGGTGGTGGAAGTCCAGTTATTAATTCTAATCACCTCTGTATTATGGTACCATCATGGTGGTGGAAGTCCAGTTATTAAGTCTAATACACTCTGTATTATGGTCCATCATGGTGGTGGAAGTCCAGTTATTAAGTCTAATACACCTCTGTATTATGGTACCATCGGTGGTGGAAGTCCAGTTATTAATTTCAAATACCCCTCTATATTATGGTACCATCATGGTGGTGGAAGTCCAGTTATTAAGTCTAATACACCTCTGTATTATGGTACCATCATGGTGGTGGAAGTCCAGTTATTAATTCTAATACACCTCTGTATTATGGTACCATCATGGTGGTGGAAGTCCAGTTATTAAGTGTAATACACCTCTGTATTATGGTACCATCATGGTGGTGGAAGTCCAGTTATTAAGTGTAATACACCTCTGTATTATGGTACCATCATGGTGGTGGAAGTTCAGTTATTAAGTGTAATACACCTCTGTATTTGGTACCTTCATGGTGGTGGAAGTCCAGTTATTAAGTGTATTACAGCTCTGTATTATGGTACATTTTGGTGGTGGAAGTCCAGTTATTAAGTGTATACACCTCTGTATTATGGTACCCATGTGGGGGGAAGTCCAGTTATTAAGTCTAATACCCCTCTGTATTATGGTACCATCATGGTGGTGGAAGCCCAGGTAATTAAGTGTAATACACCTCTGTTTTATGGTACCATCATGGTGGTGGAACCCCAGTTATTAAGTGTAATTACCTCTGTATTATGGTACAGCAAGGAAATGAGTGAGCTACTCAAGTCCCAATATGACTCAGTTTTTAGCAAGCCACTAACCAGACTGAGAGTCGAAGATCAAATGAATTTTTTATGAGAGAGCCACAGAATTTGGTTAACACAAGCCTATCTGATGTTATCCTGACGCCAAATGACTTCGAACAGGCGATAAATGACATGCCCATGCACTCTGCCCCCGGGCCAGAAATCGTGGAACTCCGTGTTCATTTAAGAACTGCAAGAAGCCCCTATCACGAGCCTTTACCATCCTATGGAGAGGGACCCGGGAACGGGGGTCGTCCCACAGTTACTAAAAACAACAGACATAGCCCACTCCACAAAGGGGGCAGTAAAGCAACAGCAAAGAACTACAGACCGATAGCACTAACATCCCATATCATAAAAATCTTTGAAAGAGTCCTAAGAAGCAAGATCACCACCCATCTAGAAACCAATCAGTTACATAACCCAGGGCAACATGGGTTTTAGAACAGGTCGCTCCTGTCTGTCTCAACTATTGGATCACTACGACAAGGTCCTAGATGCACTAGAAGACAAAAAGAATGCAGATGTAATATATACAGACTTTGCAAAAGCCTTCGACAAGTGTGACCATGGGGTAATAGCGCACAAAATGCGTGCTAAAGGAATAACAGGAAAAGTCGGTCGATGGATCTATAATTTCCTCACTAACAGAACACAGAGAGTAGTAGTCAACAGAGTAAAGTCCGAGGCAGGCACGGTGAAAAGCTCTGTTCCACAAGGCACAGTACTCGCTCCCATCTTGTTCTTCATCCTCATATCGACATAGACAAGGATGTCAGCCAAAAGCACCGTGTCTTCCTTTGCAGATGACACCCGAATCTGCATGACGGGTGTCTTCCATTGCAGACACTGCAAGGCTCAGGCGGACATCAACCAAATCTTTCAGTGGGCTGCAAAAAACAATATGAAGTTCAACGATGAAAATTTCAATTACTCAGATATGGTAAACACGAGGAAATTAAATCTCATCAGAGTACAAAAAAAATTTGGCCACAAAATAGAGCGAAACCCCAACGTCAAAAACCTGGGAGTGATCATGTCGGAAGATCTCACCTTCAAGGACCATAACATTGTATCGATCGCATCTGCTAGAAAAATGACAGGATGGATATTGAGAACCTTCAAAACGAGGGATGCCAAGCCCATGATGACACTCTTCAGGTCAACTTGTTCTATCTAGGCTGGAATGTTGCTGCACACTAACAGCACCTTTCAAGGCAGGTGAAATTGCTGACCTAGAAAATGTACAGATAACCTTCACGGCGCGCATAACGGAGATAAAACACCTAAATTTACTGGGAGCGCTTGAGGTTCCTGAACATGTATTCCCGGGAAACGCAGGCGGGAGAGTTTACATGATTATATACACCTGGAAAATCCTAGAGGGACTAGTACCGAATTGCACACGAAAATCACTCACTATGAAAGCAAAAGATTTGGGCAGACGATGCAACACCCCCCCATTGAAAAGCAGGAGTGTCACTAGCACGTTAAGAGACCATACAATAAGTGTCGGGGGCCCGAGACGTTCAACTGCCTCCCAGCATACATAAGGAGGATTACCAACAGACCCCTGGCAGTCTTCAAGCTGGCACTGGAAAAAGCACCTAAAGTCGGTTCCTGATCAGCCGGGCTGTGGCTCGTACGTTGGTTTGCGTGCCGCCAGTTTGTTAAAAAGCCTGGGTTTATCAGGCTCTGATCCACAGGAGGCCTGGTCACAGACCGGGCCCGCGGGGGCGTTGACCCCCGGAACTCTCTCCGGTAAACTCCAGCTACCATCATGGTGGTGGAAGTTCAGTTATTAAGTGTAATACACCTCTGTATTATGGTACCATCATGGTGGTGGAAGTTCAGTTATTAAGTGTAATACCACCTCTGTATTATGGTACCATCATGGTGGTGGGAAATCCCGTTATTAAGTGTAATCACCTCTGTATTTGGTACCATCATGGGGGTGGAAGTTCAGTTATTAAGCGTAATACACCCCTGTATTATGGTACCATCATGGTGGTGGAAGTTCAGTTATTAAGTGTAATACACCTCTGTATTATGGTACCATCATGGTGGTGGAAAATCCAAATTATTTAAATGTAATACACCTCTGTATTATGGTACCATCATGGTGGTGGAAAGTTCAGTTATTAAATGTAATACACCTCTGTATTATGGTACCATCCCTGGTGGTGGAAGTTCAGTTATTAAGTGTAATACACCTCTGTATTATGGTACCATCATGGTGGTGGAAGTCCAGTTATTAAGTTGTAATACACCCCTGTATTATGGTACCATCATGGTGGTGGAAGTTCAGTTATTAAGTGTAATACACCTCTGTATTATGGTACCATCATGGTGGTGGAAGCCCAGTTATTATGTAATACACCTCTGTATTATGGTTAAACCTTTATGGTGGTGGAAGTTCAGTTATTTAAGTGTTTTACACCTCTGTATTATGGTACCATTCATGGTGGTGGAAGTTCAGTTATTTTAAGTGTAATACACCCCTGTATTATGGTACCATCATGGTGGTGGAAGTTCAGTTATTTAAATGTAATACACCTCTGTATTATGGTTTCCATCATGGTGGTGGAAGCCCAGTTATTAATGTAATACACCCCTGTATTATGGTACCATCATGGTGGTGGAAGTTCAGTTTTAAGTGTATACACCTCTGTATTATGGTACCATCATGGTGGTGGAAGTTCAGTTTTTAATGTAATACACCTCTGTATTATGGAACCATCATGGTGGTGGAAGCCCAGTTATTAATGTAATTTCACCTCTGTATTATGGTACCATCATGGTGGTGGAAGTTCAGTTATTAAGTGTAATACACCTCTGTATTATGGTTTCCATCATGGTGGTGGAAGTCCAGTTATTAAGTGTAATACACCCCTGTATTATGGTTCCATTTATGGTGGTGGAAGCCCAGTTATTAATGTAAAACACCTCTGTATTTGGTACCTCATGGTGGTGGAAGTTCAGTTATTAAGTGTAATACACCTCTGTATTATGGTACCATCATGGTGGTGGAAGTTCAGTTATTAATGTAATACACCTCTGTATTATGGTACCATCATGGTGGTTTGGGAAACCCAGTTATTAATGTAATACACCCCTGTATTATGGTACCATCATGGTGGTGGAAGTTCAGTTTTTTAAGTGTAATACACCTCTGTATTATGGTACCATCATGGTGGTGGAAGTCCAGTTATTAAGTGGAATACACCTCTGTATTATTGGTACCATCAGGTGGTGGAAGTTCAGTTATTAAGTGTAATACACCTCTGTATTAGGTACCATCAAAGGTGGTGGAAGTCCCGTTATTAAGTGTAATACACCTCTGTATTATGGTACCATCATGGTGGTGGAAAATCCCGTTATTAAGTGTAATTTCAGCTCTGTATTATGGTACCCTCATGGTGGTGGAAGTTCGGTTATTAAGTGTAATACACCTCTGTATTATGGTACCATATGGTGGTGGAAAATCCAGTTATTAATGTAATACACCTCTGTATTTGGTACCATCATGGTGGTGGAAATTCAGTTATTAAGTGTAATACAGCTCTGTATTTTTGGTACCATCATGGTGGTGGAAGTCAGTTATTAAGTGTAATACACCTCTGGATTATGGTACCATCATGGTGGTGGAAGTTCAGTTATTAAGTGTAATACAGCTCTGTATTATGGTCCATCATGGTGGTTGAAGTTCAGTTATTAAGTGTAATACACCTCTGTATCATGGTACCATCATGGTGGTGGAAGTTCAGTTTTTAAGTGTAATACACCTCTGTATTATGGTACCATCATGGTTGTGGAAGTTCAGTTATTAAGTGTAATAACCTCTGTATTATGGTACCATCATGGTGGTGGAAGTTCAGTTATTAAGTGTAATACACCTCTGTATTATGGTACCATCATGGTGGTGGAAGTTCAGTTATTAAGTGTAATACACCTCTGTATTATGGTACCATCATGGTGGTGGAAGTTCAGTTATTAAGTGTAATACACCTCTGTATTATGGTACCATCAAAGGTGGTGGAAGTCCAGTTATTAAGTGTAATACACCTCTGTATTATGGTACCATCATGGTGGGGGGAAGTTCAGTTATTAAGTGTAATACACCTCTGTATTATGGTACCATCATGGTGGTGGAAGTTCAGTTATTAAGTGTAATACACCTCTGTATTATGGTACCATCATGGTGGTGTACAATAACATCATCTCCCACACTCACTCTGTCACAGTTAAGACAACCATCAACGTAGATGTTCAGTGTAATATTGGTTTAAGTCTGCAGGTCGTGTAAGTGTTCCAGATCTCTGAGTTCAAGCATTTCTCGAAGATGAATGATGATGCATCATTCATCTCTTAGGAGGGTGAATGATGATACATCATTCATTCTTAGGAGGATGAAAGTGATGCATCATTCATCTCTTAGGAGGATGAATGATGATGCATCATTCATCTCTTAGGAGGATGAATGATGATGCATCATTCATCTCTTAGGAGGGTGAATGATGATGCATCATTCATCTCTTAGGAGGGTGAATGATGATGCATCATTACTCTTTTGGAGGATGAATGATGGGTGCATCATTCATCTCTTAGGAGGATGAATGATGATGCATCATTCATCTCTTAGGAGGGTGAATGAGGACGAATCATTCATCTCTTAGGAGGATGAATGATGACGCATCATTCATCTCTTAGGAGGGTGAATGATGACGCATCATTCATCTCTTAGGAGGGTGAATGATGACGCATCATTCATCTCTTAGGAGGGTGAATGATGACGCATAAATCATCTCTTAGGAGGGTAGATGAGCACAAACGATATTAAAAGTTGTTATTGCCAGGGAATGTGTTTTTTAACATCTGTACTTCAAACATTTTTATGCGTGTGGCTGTTACTTGATTCCATCTTAATTAACCTGGTACATGACTCGCGTGTTCTAGTAATTCTTAAAGAGGCAACAATATTTTTGATCGGTCCTTTTATGACAATGATTTCACGTTATCCTGGCCACTGATCAAATTTGCCCGACATGCGGAGCATAACAAGCGGCTTTCTATATAGTAGTATGTCATTGTTGTCAGCTAGGTCTGTATACCTTGTACATGTACTTGTAGAAAATAAAGATATTATTTTTATTTTTTATTATTATTATTATTTTATTATTATTATTATTATTATTATTATTATTTTTATTATTATTTCATTATTATTATTTTATCAGCAACACTAGGTGTACCTAATTCTTCCCTCATTACTTTGTACTGTTTTCTTCAGAGCTTCCCCTGATTTCATATCCTACAGGATAAAAAATAGTGCATGGTAATGGGTCAGTAATCTTTTTGTAAGCCATGTACATAATTAATTTTTGCAATACTTTGGTTATCCTGGGCTTTTAAAAACCTGGATAAAGCTGACTCAAGAAATCGTAATGACACGATTGCAAAACAAAAACCCTACTCCCGGCCCGGGGTTGAAAACCCCCGGTCATAGGTCTTATTGTGGGTAGCTGGTCTAGTGGCTAACGCGACGGGCTGGAGTTTTGGGGGACTTTTATGACCGCGGGTTCAAACCCGCCGGGGGTATGGTCTGGATAAAGCTATTTTATTATTATTATTATTTTATTATTATTATTATTATTAATAATATGATTTAACCTAGATTTGAAGGCCCTAGACCTGTACTCCTTAGAGGAGAGGCGAGAAAAAGTGCATCATAATTTACACCTGGAAAATTCTATGGGGACTGTTCCCAAATCTGCCCACAGAAAACATTAACAATGAAAGTAAAACAACGCGCCCAGGTTGGTGCAAAATTCCTCAATGAAAACAAGAGAAAACACAGTGTCTGGGGCCCAACAGCCTCCAAATCACACATAAGGGGGATTACCAATTAGACCTCTATTTTCAAGAGAAACTGGGCAGATACCTAAAGTCAGTGCCTAAACCCTGGGCTGTGGCTTGTATTTTGGGATTGCGTGCAGCCAGCAGTAACAGTCTGGTTGATCGGGCCCCTGATCCCCCGTGAGGTTGGTCATAGACCGGACCCGGGGGCGTTGACCCCATGAACCCCATCCAGAGGCACAGTCCTTGGTACTGGCCTCGCCATTTTGTTAACAAGCAAGTGGTTAATGGGGGTTTAAAGCCTATCGACATACTATAATAATCTTTATTTCTACAAGTATATGATACACCTTATACAGACCTAGCTGATATCAGTGGCATATTATATAGAAAGCCCTTGTTATGCAGAGCATTTCGTGCAAATTATGTTTTGTCCCCAGGATGCGATCCACCACACCTTTCGGCTAACACACAGGTACCTAATAACTGCTAGGTGAACAGGGCAGTGGGTTTGTCTAATCAAACACGCCCAAATGTTTCCATCCGTACCGGGGGTCGAACCACGGACCTTAATGTGAGCTGAGTACATTACCAAGCGAGCTTTCGTAACCATTTCACCCCCAGCCAAGAAATTTTAGTCCTTGAATTTGGGATTAAAGTAAACTCTGGGTGTATAGCCACCATGACCTGGTGGCTAAAGTTCTCGCTTCACACGGCGAGGGTAGAAGAAAAAGATAAGATTTCGTTCGGATTTTTAACCCCGGAGAGTTAGCCACCCAGGATAAAACCCAAGAAAGTCAGTGCGTCATCGAGGACTGTAACTTATTTCATTGGGGTCCTCAATCTTGTCCCCCAGGATGCAAACCCAACACCAGTCGGACTAACACCAGGGTACCTATTTCCCTGCTAGGTGAACAGGGAAAAATAGGTAGATTAGACACATGTGCAAATCTGGGATCTTATTGTAGACGTTTCCAATCAGTGGTTTTTCATTAAAATTCTGGGGACATAACTTAAAGGGACAGAGACTATGTACGAGATGGGGGTAATCGTCCCTAAAACCTAGGAGTAGGTGCGAAGAGCACCATAGTCGTGGAGATTCTCCACGACTATGGTGCTGTTCGCACCTACTCCTAGGTTGAGGGACTGATTACCTCTTCTTCTGTACATAGTTCTACTGTCTTCAAGTTATGCCCTAGAATTTGTATTGATAAAGCCACTGGATGGCGAAACGTCTACAATAAAGATACCCAGATGTTGCACATGTGTCTTAATCTCATCTTGTCGGTATTATATACCATTCGTACAGGAAAATAGGTGTAAGAAAAACGTGTCGAAATGTTTCCACCCCGGGAAATCGAACCCGGGAACCTCGTGTGTGAACTTAAGAACATAAGAAAGGGAGGAACACTGCAGCAGCGAGAGCTCTGCCCCCAGACCATTGGATGTTCAGTACACCGGTTGTCTATGTTCACCTTCAGTAAAATGGGTACCTGGGTGTTAGTCGACTGGTGTGGGTCGCATCCTGGCACAAGATTGACCTAATTTCCCCAAAATTGCTCTTTATAGTAGTATGTCATTACCTGGAGTTTACCTGGAGAGAGTTCCGGGGGGTCAACGCCCCCACGGCCCCATCTGTGACCAGGCCTCCTGGTGGATCAGAGTCTGATCAACCAGGCTGTTTTCTGCTGGCTGCACGCAAACCAACGTACGAGCCACAGCCCGGCTGGTCAGGTACCGACTTTTAGGTGCTTGTCCAGTGCCAGCTTGAAGGGCTGCCAGGGGTTCTATTGGTAATCCCCTTATGTATGCTGGGAGGCATTGAACAGTCTCCCGGGCCCCTGACACTTATTGTATGGTCTCTTAACGTGCTAGTGGCACCCCTGCTTTTCATTGGGGGATGTTGCATCGTCTGCAAGTCTTTTGCTTTCATTGTGAGTGATTCTCGTGTGCAAGTTCGGTACTAGTCCCTCTAGGATTTTCCAGGTGTATATAATCATGTATCTCTCCCACCTGCATTCCAGGGAAACATGTTTAGGAACTTCAAGTGCTCCCAGTAATTGAGGTGTTTTATTCCGTTATGCATGCCGTGAAGGTTCTCTGTACATTTTCTAGGTCAGCAGTTTCACTTCCCTTTGAAAAGTGCTTGTTAGTGAGCAGCAATATTCCAGCCTAGATAGAAAAAGTGACCTGAAGAGTTTTCATCATGGGCTTGGCCTCCCTAGTTTTGAAGGTTCTCATTATCCATCCTGTCATTTTTCTAGCAGTGCGATTGATACATGTTATGTCCTTAAAGGTGAGATCCTCCGACATGATCACTCCCAGGTCTTTGACGTTGGTGTTTCGCTCTTTTTTGTGGCCAGAATTTGTTTTGTACTCTGATGAAGTTTAAATTTCCTCGTGTTTACCATATCTGATTTAATTGAATTTCTCATCGTTGAACTTCATTTTTTTTTCTGCAGCCCATGAAAGATTTGGTGGATGTCCGCCTGGAGCCTTGCATTTGTCTGCAGTGGAAGACACTGTCATGCAGATTCGGGTGTCATCTGCAAAGGAAGACACGGTGCTGTGGCTGACATCCTTCTCTATGTCAATTATGAGGATAGAAACAAGATGGGAGCGAGTACTGTGCCTTGTGGAACAGAGCTTTTCACCGTAGCTGCCTCAGACTTTACTCTGTTGACACTTTCTCTTTGTTTCTGTTTGTGAGGAAATTATAGATCCATCAACCAACTTTTTGTTATTCCTTTACCACGCATTTTGTGCGCTATTACGCCCTGGTCCCACATGTCGAAGGCTTTTGCAAAGTCTGTATACATGTATATTAACATCTGCTTCTTTTTGGGCTTCTAGTGCATCTAGGACCTTGTCGTAGTGATCCAATAGTTGAGACGATAGGGCGACCTGTTCTAAATCCATGTTGCCCTGGGTTGTGTTAATTGATGGGTTTCTAGATGGGTGGCGATCTTGCTTCTTAGGACCCTTTCAAAGATTTTTATGATATGGGATGTTAGTGCTATCGGTCTGTAGTTCTTTGCTATTGCTTTACTTTCCCCCCTTTTTGGAGTGGGGCTATGTCTGTTGTGTTTTTGTAACTGTGGGACGACCCCGTGTCCATGCTCCCTCTCCACAGGGTGGTAAAAGCTCGTGATAGGGGCTTCTTGCAGTTCTTGATGAACACGGAGTTCCATGAGTCTGGCCCTGGGGCAGGTGCATGGGTATGTAGTTTATCGCCTTTTCGAAGTCATTTGGCGTCTGGATAACATCAGATAGCTTGTGTTAACCCAAAATTTTGTGGCTCTTTCATAAAAAATTAATTTTTTATCTTCGACTCCAGTCTGGTTAGCGGCTTGCTAAAACTGAGTCATATTGGGACTTGAGTAGCTCACTCATTTCCTTGCTGTCATCTGTGTAGGACCCATCTTGTTTTAAGTAGGGGCCCAATAGGACGTTGTTCTCGACTTTGATTTGGCATAGGAAAAAAAATACTTTGGGTTTCTTTCGATTTCATTTATGGCTTTTATTTTCTTCCCGCGATTCCTGATCCTATAAGATTCCTTTAGCTTAAGTTCGATGTTTGCTATTTCTCTGACCAGTGACTCCCTACGCATTTCAGATATATTGGCCCCTTTTTGCCCCTTGTTATTCTTTTCGTCGCCTGTAAAGGGAGCGCCCGTCTCTTTTTTTTTACATCTACTCCCCTTTTTCTTTAAAAGGAATAAACCTTGTATACTCGGTGCCCCCCGGGTTAATTGTTCTAGGCATAAGTTGGGGGGTTTTGGGTTTCTTGTTATTTTTCCAGCTTTTCGGTTAGGACTTGGGTTTTCTTGGTCCCACTTTTTGTTTTTTTTATGAAGTTGAAATTTTGGGGAATGCTCCCTCTGCAATCTCATTATGTCGGTCTGGGGGGTCCGCGCATACATGTTGAACCTCAATTATGTTGTGATCGATAAAATTTTTTATATGGTGTTTTTGTATGAACATTGTTAGTGAAGATGAGGTTAGTGTATTTTCCATCTGTAGGCTCTATTATTTGCTGGTTTAAATTGAATTTTGTGCAGAGTTTTAAAAGCTCGTGTTTGTGTAGTTCTCGTCAAAACTGCTCCGGTGTTATCACTGCAACAACATTTTTTTGCTTATTCCTCCATTTTAGGTGCTTAAGTTAAAATCCCCCGGGAGCAAGATGTTGGGGGCAGGAGGGGAGATTTTCCGACATGGTAATTTTTACAGCTTTTCCCGGGGTTTGCTGGGAGTTGATGGGAGGCTTGTAGATACCACAATTGGGGAAAAAAAACTGTTTTTTTTTCCGGAATACCGTAATTTATGGGTAAAAAAATGCCTATATTGTATTTTTTAAAAGAAGTATGTTTCGAAAAAAGTAGAGGACTCGCCTTCTGGTTTTAATTGTATTAAAAACGTTGGTAAAGGGGGAAGAATTTTTTCGTGCTTAGGGGTTTAAAATTTGGCTGACACCTCTAAAATGGGAGGCGAATTGGGGGATGGCATTCCTGCATAACTTGAGATACAGACGACTGGACAAGACAGCCGGAAACCTCAGAAAAGCTCTCTAGATTTGTGGTAATTCGGGCCCGCTTTTTTTCTAGTTTTGCTAGAGTGAGGTTTTCGATTTTGTCACTTTAAATCTCCAGTCCAAATTGGTGAGTGATATTAAGATATATTTTCCTTCTGTAGTAATTGTGTAATATAAACCATTTATTATTTTTAATATAAGCCCCAAAATTTAATTTTTCCCAGTTTTCCCAAAGGTGTTGCATATTTCTTTTAAAATTAAATGGTCCAGAGCAATTTTGGGGTTATGACAGTGGTAGGTATCGAAGGGGGACTTTTTTGTACCAGGTGTCCCAAATTCCCCTTTTGTCATGTAACATTGATAAATAATAATTATCTTTGTTATCTTTTACTGTTATGTACAAAATTTTATTCATTCAGATAAATGCATTTTCCACATTTAATTTTGCCCCGTTGGTCTTTTAAACCCGGGAGGTAAAAAATGAAGTCATTTTTTAGTTAATTACTTATAATTTTTGTGAAATGAAAAAGGAGGGGGATTTTTAATTTCACAAATTTTTACTAAAGTGTAGTAAAATTAAAATTTTTTACAATTTTAAATTTTGGGAAAGTAAAGGTGGCTAAAGATTTTTTAAATGGTATAAGTGTATGTGTAATTGATAAGCCAAGTGTAGTAATTAATGTGTATAAAATTTTCCCCAAAAAAGTGGCTAGGATTTTATATTAATGTATTTGTATAATATAAATTTGATAAAAATTCGGGCCCAAAGATTTATATCAGTGTTGTTAATTGATAAGAAAAGTGTGCTAAAGTTAATTGGTTAATAAATTTTGCTTGCCAAATTCTGGCAAGGATTTGTTAATTTGCATAAAAATAATTTTGATGACCAATTTGTTTTAAGTATTTTTAAAAAATTTTGGTAGGGTGTGAAAAAGAAAAAAAATTAAAAGGGTGAATACAGGAAAGAGTAAGGTTTTGGGGATACAAAAAAGATTAGGTGATGAAAGATTGAATATCAGTTTGGAGGGAGGAGTATGGAGGAGGTGAACTATTCAGATATTTGGGAGTGGACGTTGTCGGGGAAATGGGTCTAGAAATAGGTAAATCATAGAATTGATGAGGGGAAAAAGAGTGAGGGGTGCTTTTGGGTCGGGGAACAAAGAACTTTGTCCTTGGGAGGCAAAGAGGGGAATGTATGAAGTATAGTTTTCCAAAACGCCTTATATGGGGGGAAGGGGTGGGGATGAATGTTGACGAGGAGAAGGCTGGAGGCAGTGGAGTGTCTGTCTGAGGGAAAATGTGTGGTGGAATATAATGAGAGAATTCGTAGTTTGGAAGTTAGGAGGAGGTGCGGGGTTACCAAAACTGTTGTCCAGGGGCTGGGGAAAGGGGGTTGTTGAGGTGGTTGGACATTAAGAAAATGGAGCGAAAAGAATGATTTCAAAGTGTATCAGTCTGTAGTGGAAGAAGGCGGGGTAGGGGCGGCCTAGGAAGGGTTGGGGGAGGGGGAAAGGAGGTTTTGTGTGCGAGGGGTTTGGACTTAAAACACATGCGTGAGCGTTTTTTGATAGGAGTGAATGGAGAAAAGGGTTTTTTAATATTTGAGTGCTGTTGGAGGTGAGCAAAGTAACATTTATGAAGGGGATTCGGGAAAGGCGGCCCGGACTTGAGCCTGGAGGGGGAATACAGGCCTGCATCTGAAGGAGGGTGTTAAGTTGCAGTTTAAAAAATGTAGTGAAAACACCCTTCGGAAAGACAGTGAGGAGTGAATGGGGTGAAAGTTTTTCTTTTTCGGGCCCCCCGCCTTGGTGGGAATCGGCCGGTGTGAAAAAAAAAAAAAAAAAAAAAAAAATTAAATTTTTTACATGTAATTGCTGGCTCAAATAGTGGGGGATTTATAAAAGGGGGGTTTTTCATGTTATTGATTGGGTTTGAATTTAATACATTGCTGGGGCTGAAATGAGGAAATTAATGTAAAAGACAAACATATGGAATTAGAGCAAAAAAAGCGTCTTTCAAGCTAGAAAATTCATGTAACAAGGCATATAATAAATGTTTGGAATTAAGAATCAAAAAATGTGAATACTGTGATTTAAAATTGTATTTAGTGCTTTGGGTAAAAATATGATTCATACAAATTATATTAAAACCAAATATAGGGATTTATTAGTAACTGTGTAGTGAGACTGATAGATTCTGTTTAAATGTTTTATGAATTAGAGGAAAGATTCTTTTTGTAAAAGTGGGGCCTTGAAAAATTAAAATGTGTAAACCGGGCAGTTAACCCAGTCTGCCCAACAAATAATATGTCTTTGCCAAAACTCCCGAACTATGTTTACCTGTATTTAACCCTGGAGAAAATTGGGGGGAAATTTTGGTAAATTTTTAAAGCGCTGTGCAACGGGAGTGACCTAGTGTGTAAACAAATTATTTTTCCCTAAAAGGAACGGGTAAGGGGAGATCTTACGTTCAAAAAAAATTTTCCCAAAATGTAGTGACTTTAAAGGAACAGTTGATTGTTGAAAGTCACTTATGGTAATACAGAAAAAAGTAGGTTGGATTATAAATATTATTTTAATTTAAAAATCTCCAGATCAACTTAAAAAGGTTTACGCAGTTTAGAGTTAAACTGGGAGCACTCTCAAAATTTTTAAGAAATAAATATAATTAAAGGAATCAGACTGGTTATTGGTGCCGGTACGAATAAATTAAGTTTTAAAACACTTAAATGGTTCCAAATAAATATACAAGGGTTATTTTGGATGGGGGAAAAAAGACTAGGTCTACAAGAATTTTTTGGGGGCAGTTGCAGACCAGCCAACTAACTCTTTAAAAAGATCAACACAATAACTCTGAGGTAATGTCATGTTTCACAAAGGGAAAAATTATCCCAACAGTAATAATCAAAAAAATTCATTTCCAAAAAATATTTGCATAAGTGAATCAAGTAGAGGAATCAAAAAATAATGTTTTCTCCAAAAGGGTAAGAAGAATAAGAACCCCCTAAGATGCCCAGTAATAAAACAGTCAAAAAGAGAGATTGCCTTTCTGCATTGAATTTCAAAGAATTGCAATGTACAATTCATGGAATGATAAATTGAAAGAGGAGGAACTTGCAGAGTTCGGGTGTTTGGGGGTAATCAAAATGTAAAGGAGTTATGCCAAAATTAAAAATTCGTTATCAATGTCAAAAAGGGAAGACACCATAAGTCATGTGTAAAGGTCTATAGATAATGTTGAAAATAATGTAATGTTGAAATCCTGACACAACAGTGGCTAATGTAAAACTTGCTGCTAATTTAATAATGAGGGTTTTTGCGGAAGGGTTCTTACCTGTGTTCGGGTAAAAATTGATGAAAAAAGGCATAAAATCCAAAAAAGCAACTGCATTTTTTGGGGCCAGGGATCCAGCGTGCTTTTTTAAAACGTAAATGTCTTGAGGGTATGAAAGTACAGATGGGGATCCCCAATTTTTAAAAATTATCTGGTTTTCTCGGAAAAAGGGTTCAATTTTATGACACTGTTTAGTAACTTGGAGGGGCAATGAGAAAAAACGTGTTAATGCAGAAATTTGAGAAGATTCCAGAGAAAATATCTACAGTAGGGCTTAGTAAAGCTACGGGAAAGGACTCTCACATATGTAAATTTAGAACCTTCTGGTGAAGTGAGATTTTAGGCCCAAAAAATATTTTGATGGTAGTGAAATTTGCCCCCTTTTGAAAAGGGTAGGGGAAAAGAAATGTGGTCCCCCCCCTTTTTTGAAGACTGCAGGGGGGGGGGGGGCCATGAAATGTTGGTGGATTCTGTAATAAAAATTCATGACTAGAGGAAACCAAATACCATAACTGTGTGCCCCTTATCATAAAAGTCGTGCCCAGTAAATTCTTCCATAGAGGAGGGTTGCCCCAGTGCATAAATTGGGGGAAAATTAGACAGCATTGGAATAATGTAAATGAAGAAAGTCCAGAGATTCTTTTACTCAAGAACAATTCCTGGAGAGTAAAATTTGAATCTGGACAATACTGGGTAGACTTCCTTGGAGACTGAACCCTAAATTGCCACAAATTTCAAAGGCATAGGGCAATTAAAGGCTCAGCTCCGCGAAAAAGAGTAAGCACCAAATTTTTAACTGCCTAGATGATATAATTGTGAGCAGTTAATTAAAAATTTATAGAAGAGGTACCTCCTGAGCAACCAAAAATTTATGTCCTATTTGCCACATCCGGAGTGAAAGAGGATTCTAAAACCACTCCTTTAGGTTTGTTTAATTGTAGAGCCAGGAAACAAAAAAGTACCCGTTTTTAAATGAATGTTTTTGATGAAGGTCCGTCGTTGACGGAAAAATTAGGGGTATCTTTTAAAATTTAGAGTAAAGAATTATGCCTTTACGGCTGAATAATAAAACTTTCCAATGGGGTTTACAAAGGTGCCGGGATTGTACCCGTTCTTATGGCCGAGAATCCTAGTGCCCCCTTTGCCCTCTGAAAACCTTTCGTTTAGGAACGTTTATTTGGGCTACATCCGTCTGTTTCCCATTCAACGAGATAAATGCACATTGAAAACATGGGAAGTCCATTGAGTAAAATAATGACAAACAATTTTTTGGGGGCAATTTCCCGGGGTGACGTCAACTGAAGGGAACTGTTAAGACTTAGGGGAGGTAAAAAATAAGCAAAGTGCAAATATGCCTTGAGGGAATGGAATAGTAAATTCGCCAAATTAAAGAAAAATAATAAAGATTACCCCGGAGATGAAGTGCCAAAAAGTAGTAAATTTTTGGATTAACTTTGGGGTACTGGGGAAAATTTGTTAATGTTTAAAAAATAATAATTCAGTACCCAATAAATTTAACAAAACTTCTTGGAAATTTCCAAAAGTTTTGATCCACTAGGGGTTTGTGTACCCCTCTATAAAGGAAATTATTAAATTCAGGAGCATGGAAAATTAAATGGCTTGGGGGTGAAATTTACCGAGGGGAAATTTATTAAGGTGGGGAGAATTTTTAAATTTGGTGATATGAAAAAAATTCCAATGTTGGAGTTCCCACGCAGGTGGCTAATCCAAATGGGAAAAAAAAAAAGTACCCACATTTTTTGTGATGCTTCAAAATGGCAATGGAGCGTTGTATCTTCAGTTAATAGTGTTATTTCTTTGTTATGTCTAAAGGGTAAAGTGTCTCCCAAATTAAATCACATATTTTTCCCCCAGTTGGAATTTAACAGCATTTATGTAGGGGTAAAATTAGCTAATTTATAAGAAATAAGTTGAGGGGATAAATATTGCAACACTAATTTGGTCTGATAATGAGGGATCCTTACAATGGATTTGTAATGGAAAAAGTAAAATTGTGTAGTACAAAACGAGCGCTGAAATTAATCAGATGCAAAAGAAGTATAATAGTTTGGGTCCCTTGGTTTAAAATTTAAACAAAACCAGGTGAGGAGAACCAGCTGATTTTTTGTTCGGGTTTTTCCTTTTGCTAAATTTTTAAATGTGTATCAGGTTTAAAGGACCGAGCGGTTGGAAATAAAGCTAATTGGCCTTCAAAAAGGGGTATATTTTCTGTTGAAATACTGTGACCCCGCTCCAATAGTTTGTCCTTTTTATCCCTTATATAAAAAGGTTTCTTCTTTACCCAAAATGATCAAAGTAACAATTGGTGTTTGAAATTTTAAACAGATGAATATTTCATATAGTTTTCACATCCTCTTGAATTTTTGGGTAAAGGGGTACAGGGGAAATCTATGGAAAAGAATTAAATGTTTTGGGAAAAAAAAAAATTGTGAAGGTTCCATAATAAAAAAATTGGGGCTGTATTTTGGGGAAAAGTGTAATTAGGTGCGAGGTAGGTTACAAATTTCTGAATTGGGTATTATGCTAAACACCCTATCTTACTGCCCAAAAAATCATCATCTAACAAATTTGGTTGTTCTAATTTCCCATAAAAATTAATGCATGGTGGGGACAAGATACCTTAAATTTTATTTGGGAAACTTTTGGATTTCCCCAAGGACGGCAAAGTGAAAAAGGGGTTTTAAAAATTTTTGTTATATGTGCCCTGTGGATGCCAATCCCATATGTACCCGGTCATCCACCATTGCCAAGGGGTGTGTAAAAATTAGTGAAAACCATTTGATGTAAAAGGTGTAGACTAAGTGGTCCAAAAAATTTTAAAGGTTTCTTTAGATGGTGTTCCTCTGAAAGTGTATGTTTTTTTGTTCCTTGTACTGCTACTGGGATCCATTAGAATGGCACAGGACTTGCTGCAGACAGTTTATAAGCGTTTCGAAAATTTGCAGCTATGAGATCCGTCTGAGGTTTATGATTTCGGATAAAAGCCCCAAATTTTGTAGCAGGTGCTCACACTGATAGAATTAATAATAGTAAGAGTTTATCTCTGTTAACCCAGCGAGGGGACCTGGAAATTTATTATCCTGAGCCCCCTTTGGAGGGAAGGCGTACAAAGACTGAAGGCACGTGAGAGGTGTCTCCGCAAAGTACTTCACCGGAAAAAAATTAATTTGGGAAAAATTCTGGCGTGTTGCGGGGGAGAAAATCGTATAAAAAATAGGCCTCTCCGACATGGTGGGTACACCTGATCAGATGTATTAACACCCTTTTCACCTAATAGTGGAAAAAAATTGGAAGTGCCCCTATCTATAAAATAATCCGGGAAAAAAAGTGATGAAAAATTTCAAGATGCGGCACGTTGTGTGATAAATTTAAAATGTGAAAAAAGTAATTGATCATTGGTTTTAATGTGTGGGGTAAGGAATATTTTCTTAATACGTGAACACTTTTATGGTGCGAAGAGGCGTAAAACGCAGAACATTAACCAGGTGCACTGTTGATTGATACTGAACAAAATTGAACATTGTGGCCTTTGGGGAAAGTATTGACATTGTCCCCTGCACAAGGTGTTTCAGGAATTCAAGTGTTGTGTCATGGCCAGGAAAGTTTATGACAATTAATAATTTATTCCCTTGGAATTGGTGTTTATTTAAACGTAAATGAAAAAACCCGGGGGTGACCAAGTGATATGGAAATAAAAGTACCAAGGATGCCGGAAATGAAATCGTGGTAAGCCCAAGGAAACGCCACCAAACCAAACCGGGTGGAATGTCTCCAAAAAAAAAAGGGGTAATTTGATCGTTTACAACGAACTCCAGCCGGGGCAGAGTGGAAAATACTGTATTTTTTTCCGGAAAAACGGGAAATTTAAGGGAAATAGATGCCCTATATTGTATTTTTAAAGAAAATTGTTACGAAAAAATTTTGAGGATCGCCTTCTTGGTTTTGATTTGTATTAGAAACGTGGTGAATGGGAAGAATTTTTTGTGCTTGGGTTAAAAATTTTGTGACACCTCTCAAATAGGAGGCGAAATTGGTGGATGTGTTCCGCATAACTGGGGATATCGAAAACTGGGCAAAAGCCAGGAAAACCCCAGATAAGCTCTCTAGATTTTTTGTAATTTTGGCCCGCATTATTTTTATAATTTAGTTAGAGTGAGGTTTTCGAGTATGTACCAAATTTAAACTCCGTCAATTGGCGAGTGATATTAAGATAATTTTCCTTCTGTTATGTAATTGTGTATATATATAACCATTTATTTTTTTAATTACAGTCCACAAATTTATTATTTTTCCAGTATTCCTGGTGTATGTATATTTCATTTAATTAATGGTCCCGAGAAAATTGTGGTTATGACATGGTAGGATCGAAGGGGGAAATTTTTGCGACCTAAGTGTCCCAAATTCCTATTGTCTATGTAACTTTTAAATAAAAATTACTTTTTTCATTCTGCTTTGTATAATTAGTTTTAATTAGATAAATGCAATTTTCCCCAACATGACTAATTTTGGTTCCGACTTTCTGCTAAAACTTCCCCTACATCATCGAGGCATTAAACAGTTTTGTGCAAAAAAAGTGACTCGCAATTTACAGGCCAACCCCCCCCCCCCCAGGTTGTAATGGGATCCATGTTTTTGTTGTCCAAGTGATCCTTTTTGGGTCTCTGTGAAAACCCCGAACTTGCCTTTTTCCCCTGCAAGCAGTCCCGGATGAAAAGGCATTTTGTTGTTCGTTGTGGGTTTAACCCCGTTATTTTCAAAGAAGAAAATTTACGACTGGGGGATTGTTTGGGATGGCGGGGGGGGGGGCATTTTTTCCGGATTGTTGGTTTGGGGGGGGGCTTGACTGTGGTTCCCCTCCCGGAATACTGGATTTGGTGTACGATTTCCGCCCTTTCCTGCCAGTTTTTTTCCTTTCCCGGCACTAAAAAAACCCTCCTCTTTAGGGCTGTGGCTACCCCGGTTTCCCCTGGGGCCCGGATGTTTTTTTTTTTTTGTCCCCTTTTTATGGGGGTGCCTGGCAATTTAAATTATAGTACAGCTTTCCGACTGAAGGGACAATTTCAGGGTGAAAAAACTTACAGGAAGGGATTTGATTTTTCCTTTGTCATTGGGGGCAGCATTTTTAGGGTGGGCAAAGTCTTGGAAAATCACTAGGTTGTGTACCTTTTTACATAACCTTTTCTTTTTTTATATTCCTTTAAGGTATCGGAGTTTTTTACTCTCTGAGCCCGGCTTTGGGAAACTTTTTGGTCCCAAAGTTCCACAGGGCGACCCGCATGGATAAAGGAAAGGTGAGCTGGGTGGCCCTTTTATCCCACCCCAAAACAAAGCATTCTCTATTGGCATGGATTGTTGGGAAACTTATTTAATTTATAGATTTACCCCTTTAGGGAAGGAGTAGGTAGTTTTATGGTAGACACTAATATTAGGTTCATTGAGGCAACTGTAGATAAAATAATGAAAACCCAAAACCCTTTAAAAAAGGTAGAAATAGGGCCCATAATGTGGCAAACACTAGGATAAGTTAGCAAGGAAACTGGCCCCGCCCCATTTGAACGAAGAGACGAGGGTCTGGGAAAAGGGGACCAGCTCGTTTTCTTAAAACAGACACCCAAATGGACAAAAACGTGCCGTGATCAGCAGACGGCCCCCCACGTTCTTTAATTTGAGACCTGGGGAATTGGTAGGGCACCTCGATGTACCTAGATGACCTCCTCAGGCCCTACAGTAAGACAAGACCTCCCCTTTTTCATAGATTTTTGGCCGTGGGGGGAGAATTGGATTTTATCTGTGGGGCCGGTGTCAACAGGGATGAGCCCTAAATCCCGTGTCTCAGGGGGGTTGGAAGCTGGTCTGTGTCGCATAGTTTTACTAGGGGGTTATCCCTTTGGGGATAGGAATTTTGGGGTCAGGCAGGACACTTTACGATTGAATATTGCAGGAAATTTGGGTCCCGGGTTTCACGTGGTTTCGAGGGGAAGTCCAAAGGGGCAAGGGTAAGCTTGGAAATTGAAGATCAGGATATTGCGCAACACCAAAAGTAGTTAGTCCTTTTTACTGCATGCGGCGAGTTTTTTTTGCAACATCAATCTTTGTGGGAAAAACTGTCCTATAAACCCCTTGTGAGGTGAGGGACCACCCAGAGCTCAGGTAACAGAGTTTCCAGGGTGGCGACTCACTTTGGAGGGATCCACACAAATTTCCCACCGGCCCCTGGCCGGAAAAACGCTGGTGCCTGCCGGCAACCAGGGGTTCTTGGAGGCCGCGCCCCAATATCCATCACCCGGGAAAATATTTACTTGAAGTAAAAATTTTTTATTTTATTATTATTAAGTAATAAAAAGTGCCCCGGGGTAGGGGGGGCTAGGTTATGACTATGGGGATCCCTCTCTCATTCCCCCAGAGGTCGAAAAAATAATTTTTTTTTCTTTTTTCTCCCTCAAGGAAGGTTCCTTGATGTTGGTGAGGGGCTCTTGTTTAGGGAATTTGGATCGTGCCCAATTTCCCCCGAATTAAGCCTAAATCCCTTCCACATCCCCCCCCAGGCGCTGTTAATCCCCCGGGGTTTTTGGTTTCCCCCCTTGTTTATTAATAATAAAATTCTTCTTTCTTCTTCTTCTTCTTCTTCTTTTTCTTATTATTCTTATTTTATTATTATTTTATTTTATTTTATTATTATTATTTTTATTATTATCATCATCATGTGAGTTGTGGGGGACCCACTGTATATTGTGTTGCCAAGCGGGCCCAGCGCTCATAAACAAACATGCATTAACCTGTATCCGTGCGTGAACCTTCTATTTCAAGAATCTAAGCTCCAATTCCTTACATCAAGAGCTCTTGGTAGCCTGGGGCACCACCTTGTAGGGATGATTTATAATAGTGGCAAAGGTTATATAAGAGAGTGGCCTGGTGGTGGGACCTGGTAACACGTAGAGCCGGGAGACTTTTTTGTGAGAGGATCAGCTGTGTCTAGCTAGCTAGCTAGGTAGAGATAGCTGGTAGTGTCATATCTAGCCGGGTTTATTAGTGAGGGGGTTTATTCTAGGTGTATCTGCCTAGCAGGTTTAGGATGCCTGCCGTCAGCCCACCCAAAGGACTTCTTAGCAGGGGGGTTTGGAGGGATGTCCCTGGTGGCTGCTGGACACCTCTAGTTTACTATCAGGTAAATGTAACGCTGATGAGCTGGTTTTATTTGGTTTAGGGACTCGGTTTTGATCATACCTATAACTTATGCTAGGTTGGCAACGCACTCGCCTCATACCGAGTGTCCGTGGTTTGACCCCCGGCACAGGTGAGTGGTTTTGGGCATGTTTCATTACACCTGCTGTCCCTGTTCACCTGGCAATAAGTAGGTACCTGAGTGCTATTTGGGACTGTCATGGGTCGCATCCTGGGGGACAAGATTACAGGACCACAGTGGAAATAAGACAGTCCTCGATGGCACACTGACTTTCTTGGGTCATCTTTGGGTTTGGCTAACCCTCGGGGGTTAAAAATCCTAATAAAATCTTATCTCTTTTATCTTTCTATTGGTAGGCAGAATAAAATTAACATCCTACATAACCTGGGTATAGAATTCTAGGTTAGGTTAACCCTCAAGGGAGGTTCCTTGATGCTGGTGAGGGGCTCTTGATTAGGAATTGGGATCTTGTGCTCCACTTCCCTGAATTAAACCCTGAATACCTTCCATATGCCCTCACAGGCACTGTATAATTATATGGGTTTAGTGCTTTCCCCCTTTAAAAATAATAATAGGTTAGGTTAAGTTGCATTTACAAAAAGTTTTTCCTCATAAACCAATTAATATTGGGAAATTTACATTAATGAAAACTTGACCCTCTGAACTCAATATTAACTTATAAGTACACAAGTTACTTATGATTTTGGTTTTACAAACGTTATTTTTTACATTTGATACAAATATTAACACAAACCTACATTGTATGATGATATCCCCAGTAGAAATAATGTTAGTTACAGTGTTTGGCTGTATATGTCTGCCTAACTTTTGTGTGTGCATGTGTGTGTGTGTGTGTGTGTGTGTGTGTGGGTGTGTGGTGTGTTGTGTGTGTGTGTGTGTGTGTATGTGTATGTGTGTGTGTGTGTGTGCGTGTGCGCACACTCGCCAAAATTGTGGTTGCAAGAGTCGAGAGACAGCCTCCTGGCCCCCCCTTTTTTCACTGACCGCTACTAGGTCCTTGTGTGTGTGTGTGTGTGTGTGTGTGTGTGAGTGACTGAGTGAGAGATAAGAGAGAGAAAGAGAGGATTAAGTTTACAAACTACTATAAACCTTGTAGGTAATACAGGTGCAGACAGTGTGTTAGTATTGACACAAATGCGGGTATAGTATTTCATTTTGGAAATTTCAAAAAATATTGAAGTAGCTATAGTAACACAAAAAACACATTTTGCATACTACATTATAAATTAATTTGTTAAAAATTTAAAAGTCTTGAACTAAGGTTTCATATGCAACAAGTTCACAATTGGCTACTTTTGTAACATTGGTAATAGTGAAAGGGGAAATTATACAACTCTTGCCGATTATGTTACATGCAGGTTAAGCGCTCAGTATTCAAATATATTGTCTAACACAGTCACTTATCTCGATGGGCATGCCTAATTAAAACACCTGAACATGTTTTGTAATGTAAATCAAACTTTGATTTGTCATATATTAACTTCAAGTAGTGTAACAGTATGTATTAACCCTTTAAGGGTTGAGAAGCCCTCTCCCAAACTCATTCTCAGGGTCAAAATATTTTTGGAAAATTTTTTTTTTCTTATGAAATGATAAGAGAATCTTTTTCTGACCGTAATGACACCAAAAGTATAAAATTTGAGGGGAAAACTTACGGAATTATGTTTCTCGCGAAGTTAGCAGTTTTTTTCTATATTTACGCATCATGTTTCACCCACTTTGAGCCCTATTTTGACCAAAATTCTAATGTTCCGGTCTACTAAAATCATAGCTATTTCGCTAGATTTTCCATTTGTTCTATTGAATGAGCACAAGAAACCGCCCCACTTACAAAATTTCAACTACCAATAAAGCAGTCAAAATTTGGCAATTTGGCCAATTTTCACACAAATTTCAAAAGATGCCAATTTCAAAAGATGGTCCAGAATAAACAAGACAGACATTCCTGGCACCAAAGTAACATTTTATCTGTTCATCAATCACGTCTCCGGGCCCCTCTTACATTACTTTTGCTTTCCATTTTGAATTTTTAGTCTCAAAAAAATTTAGAAGATTTACTGTTATGTGTACTACTGCATCATTGTAAAAATGGTATAAATAATATGAGCACACTTATAAAAGAATAGTAGACTCGCCAAATTGACAAAGTAAATTGGACGCGTGGCGTGATTTGTTTACTCTTGAACATCGGCAAAATTTAACATTTTTGCTACTTTGAGCTCGGTTTCAAGGTACTTGTCATTGTGAAAAACCCAAACACAATCATCTCTATTTTCTGTAATATATCTTCCCTTCCATCAATGAGACCAAGAAAATGAAAATACAACCATAAAACCATACAAAAATACACTGCAAAGTCACTGTTTTAAACCAAAAAAAACAGTTGAGTTTTTTTTTTATTATTATGCACTGTGTGCTGCACGATTTTTTTTATTAGCGCACACTGTCCCCGCAGACCCATTCTTTCATATGTAGGGCCTAACAGCTTTCTCTCTCTAGATTTGAAGGCACTAGAATTTACGCGTACTAGTACGGCACCAGTCCTGGGCTTGTAAGACGTATTAGTACGGCACCAACCCTGAAAGGGTTAATAAAGCCTGGGACACAAGTATCAAGGACTCCGGGGGAATTAAGTCACTTTGATATTTTTTTTGGGGGGGGGGTGGTTATCCTAGGTAATCCCCACATATGCTGCTATGTTTTGACTATTTATGTAACTGTATTTATGTGTACCTGTAGCTGAATAAACTTAAATTATTTAACAAATCTTCACCCTTTCACATTGCTTATTGTACTTGTAGTGCGTATTGTAGTTATATTTTAGTAAAGTCATTCTTCTTCATTTCTGCAGCTTCACCAGCTTGGTGTTCTTTAACTTTAGCTTGGTATTTGTTGAATTGCTACTTGCTTTGATACATCTAGATAATTCCATTCCTTTACACAGTAACTGTATTGTATGAGAAAAGGGGTTTTTGATGCCAGATTTAATACAGTGGGTGTTTCAGATTTCTTACTAACCCCAGTATCATGTTGGTTTCACTTTCCTACTTTTTTCAAAAATTTTAGGCAGTAGATGAACACAGGTTGTTGGCAACATTTTGAACTTTATTAATTTTAGGTATTTTATTGTCTGTACCTTTATCATTTATAATTTTTGCAGTGCTTCTTTACTTGCATTTTTCCTTTTTAAAATTTAGCCCCATACACAGAATTATTAGTGGAAACAGAACATCACTTACAGTGATTTTGCCCTAAAGCAAATCTGCAGGGGAACCTGTATCTTCTAGCTTACTTTTTTAGCACTGTATAAAAAATAACAAATTTTAATAATTCATTTTACAATCATTGTGCCTATTTGTATTCTAACTTACCCTGGAATTTATTTTGCTACCATTTCATTGTTGTATGATTTGCATTATGTTTTAAAATATTGGACACTTCTGTGATTGTCTGTAGACCCATATGATATCCATCTGTGCCTAAATAGTATACTCTATATTTGCTAAGTAAGACACACATACAACATTTGGGCATCTTTATTGTTGAAATGCTATGCCTGCTCTGCTGGCCTCTTTAATTAAATACAAAGGTAACAAAAATTGGAGACAGCAAAAGCAGTGGAGACACAGAGGTAAAGTGATCAATCCCTCAACCTTCAAGCAGTACTTTTTTAAAGTGGTCAGTCCCTCAGTCTTTGAAATGTGTTCAGCTTCATTATCTTGATCAAAGTGAAGGTGAAGCATGAGAATGGGACCTTTATACTGGGACCTGAAGTGAGGTGATGGATTTGGAAATGGTGGCATAGGAGACAGATCATATAAATTGAGGAACACCACGGTGTCCTACTGGCCCATGCAAGGCAGGTCTCTCTCAAGACCCTTATAACTAGTGGTACAGCAATAAAGTTATAGATGTCCTCTGTATCAAAGTACAGTGGACCCCCGCATAACGATTACCTCCGAATGTGACCCAAATTATATAAGTGTATTTATGTAAGTGCGTTTGTACGTGTATGTTTGGGGGTCTGAAATGGACTAATCTACTTCACAATATTTCTTATGGGAACAAATTCGGTCAGTACTGGCACCTGAACATACTTCGGGAGTGAAAAAATATCGTTAACCGGGGGTCCCCTGTACTGTGGTTGTTGCTATGCCAGACAAATACCATTATAAAAATGTATACAGTGGACCCCCGGCTAACAATATTAATCCGTTTCTAAGAGCTCATTGTTAGACGAAATTATTGTTAGCCGAATTAATTTTCCCCATAAGAAAATATGGAAACCCAAATTTAAAACCCATTCCAGACACCCAAAAGTATTAAAAAAATTTTTTTTTTTCATGAAATACATATTTCCCTACAAGGAAAACAATGAGACATACACAATAACTATATAAATAAATGTTAAAATGACACATTTATTGAAGAGTATTGATGAGTGATGAGAAAACTGTTTTTCTTGAACATTCTGGGATTTTCAGAGTGTTTACATGTGTAAATGCTTCACTTTGCAATCCCCACTAGCATTACAACAAACAAGAAAGTTAGCCTGTCTTTCATAGGCTTGTGTCCTGGGAGTGCCTTTTCCTCCTGAGTAATTAGGTCCTGTTTGGGCATTTTCTTCCAGAACAGGCCTGTTTCGTCAAAATTTTGAACACTTGTTGGGGTTGGAATTTTTCAGCTTCGCCATGCCTTATCACACTGCGTATACCATACAATTCTTAAATCTCTCAAACCAACCTTTGCTGGCCTTAAATTCACCAATATGAGCACTAGTTCCAGTCATTTTTTTCCTGTTTACCCGAGTGTTAGTCGACTGGTGTGGGTCGCATCCTGGGGGGACAAGTTAAGGACCCCAATGGAAATAGTTAGACAGTTCTTGATGACCCCACTGACTTTCTTGGGTTATCCTGGGTGGTTAACCCTCTGGGGTTAATTGTTTCTCCACATCTTCAAAGTAGTACAGCTGACGATGGTGCAACAACAGCTGACAGGGGTGCAGCAGCAGCTGACCATGGTACAATAGTATTTCGATAGTATTTCTCGCCCTTTTTACCAAACAGGGTTGGCACTAGAAGTTTTTTCTTTGGGCCATGGTGGCTTATTTAGCAGTTACAAGCACTAAAAAACAATGGAATAATACAAAAATGTATCGAATGTATGCATGAAACTGGCCACCCTGGTTTTGTAAACAATGACAGCAGGGCAGTGAGGCGCTCAGGCTGGATGGACAGGTTTTTCAACGAATCACGGGTTTGGGCGAGTTTTTCATCATTAGCCAGGCCAAAATTTTTTTCGCTCAAATGCTTCGTTGGGCGGATTTAACATTATGCAATGCTTCGTTAGCCGAGGGTCCCTGTACTGTCTGGGCTCATCAGCTCCACAGTATCTTGGTACAGAGGACATTTTAGCAACCTGTCAATTTTCAGTATATTTAACAAATTCCACTTCACCAGTAAATACATTAACTGCAATCAAAATAAATCATGACTGAAATGTGATGCAAAGATAGTAAAAGTAACAAATTTTTGTATTTTCTTGAGGGGGGTGAGCTCAATGGCCCCTTTTGTATTCTTCCTGGAGGTTTTGGGGGGTTTAAATTCCCCTTGGGGCCCCAATCCTTGCCCAGGTTTCCTAATGGTTAGGTTGGGGTTTAAAACCAGGCTGTTACTGTTGGCCACACACAATCCATCATATAAACCAGGGGTTTTTGGGGAGTCGGGTTGAAGCTTTTTCTTGAGTTACTGGAGCCCAGGGGGTTGGGGTTTTGGTAAAAAAAAATTTAAAAGGGTTTGGGGGAGTCAAAAGTTTTATGTGTTTGACCCCACAGCCGTGATTTTCTAAATTAAAATTTTCTGTCCATTTCCCCACTTAAAGACAGCCAGGGATATTTTGGGGAAATTTCCCCCCCTTCCCCCCCCCTGATAATATCATTAAGAAAAAAATTTGAAGATAAAAGTTAGAGCCCACTCCCTCTACAGATAAAAGATGAACAAAAGTAAAACTTCTAAAAGGTTCCAGACCTCTCAAGAATGAAAAAAAAAAAATTATGGCAAAGAAAAATGAAAAACTTTCAGCCCATTAAAAAACACGGCCCAGGGTTTGAGTAGCCCCCTCCACTTCTTTTTTTATTCATGCCATTTTTCCTGATTTTTAAAATTTTTAGCTTGCGATTTTCATATTCTTATCACCAACTGATAAAACCTCTTCTGATAGTAGATAATTAAATTTTAGTTTAAAAATGTTGTGTGTCCTTCATGTTTTTATATAATGATAATAAAAAAACCCAATACAGGGGCCCCCCGGGGGGAAACGTTATTTTTAATCCAGAAGTATTTTTCAGGTGCCAGTACTGCCCAATTTGTTCCCATAAGAAATATTTTTAAAATTGATTAGCCCATTTCGGGGAACCCCCAAACTTTACACGTACAAATGCACTTACTTTAAATACCACTTAAAATTTTTGGTCGCATTTCGGGGGAAATTCGTTATGGGGGGGTCCCATTTAATTTTTTTTTCAAAACGTATACGATACAATTTGATACAGCTCTGGGTTGACATCTTTGGGCATGCCATGTAGAAAGCCCTTTGGAAATTGCAGAGCTTTTTGGGCAACTTAGTTTAATGTTTTTCCCCCTGGCTGCAACCCACAACAGTCAGAAAACACCCAGGTTACCTATTTTACTGTTTTGGGGGGCAGTGGCAGAGGTGAAAGGGAAAACATCCCCACCTTTTAAACCCCTTTGCCAGGAATCTATATCAGACTCTTAGTTTTGTGAACTGGGGGCACTCCCAAAATCAACCTTGGGGCCCCCCTATTCTTGCACATGCGGGTCACTGGTACGTAGGACTCCAACTTCTTTTTCAGTTAAGTTTTGACTAACAGATTATGTGCTTTCTTTTGGGCACCAACAAAAATTTCGGGGCCCATGTTTAACAGAATGTATTTTTAAACCCCGAAATTGAAAACCCCCATTTTTTGGGTAAAAATTAAGTTTTATCATTATCTTTTGGGTTACAGTATAAACACTGTAAATATGGGGGTTAAACAGAGGTGAATGATTTCTACAAAATGTGCACGGCAAAAAAAAAAAATGAGTAATTGTTTACGGGCCCACTCTGAAGTAGCATTAATAAAAAAATTCTTTTCCCCAATGGATTTTTTTCTTTTTTGAAACCAACAAATTGAGCTTTTTTAAAATTTTGGGTTTTTTTAAAACTAATGTATTTTTTTACCTTTTGTTTATTAGTTTGTTTTATATTTTTTTTATATTTAAAGGGTTTAAAATTATAACTTGTGGATGAAAATATGTGTCAAGTATTTTAACACTGTAAACTTTTTCTTTTTTTAAGGTTTCATAAAATATGGAATACCCAACCGTTGGAAAAAATCTCTTACTACCCGGGTAATAGACTCCTTGTTCATTTCCCTAGTTAGTTTTTTCACTTTTCTTCAGTGCACCTTTTTTCTCCCTTGTCTATCATCACTAAAAAAGCTCTTAATTTGTTTTTTGGGTTGTTTTGATTTGTTTTAAAGGGGAAAACCCCTCACAACATTGGGGGACCCCATTATATTATAGGTTACTTCATTTAAAGGGCCCCTTTTTTTTGAATGGGCAAGGAAGGGGGGTTACATTTTCTTTGAAAGGCTTTTTGACAAATTTTTTGCCCTTGGAGTGTTAAAACATAAAATAAAGTCAATATTTTTAAACGGGAAAAATTTGGGGAAGGGATATTCAGATTTCTAACAAAAAAATTAAAAAGTGAAATGGTAAAAGAACAAAATCTACTGTAGATAAAGAAAAAAAAAGGGGAGTACCTCAGGGGTACCTTGACTGTTTTTCACCCTCATTAGCAACACAAAAAAACTCTACCCAAAAGCCTTTTTACCTTTGCAGACAAAACCCAAAAATAAGCATGAACCCGCCTCAGTAACAAAAAAATTTACAGATATTGTTAAAAATTTTCCAGGGGGCAAAAAAAAAAGAACAACTTTCAGTGGTGGGGAAATTCCTTTTTGTTAAAATATGGAAAGAAGGGAAGAGCTCGGGAAAAATCACAGCATACGAAAAAAAGGAAAAACCATCTTTGTAAAATAAAAGAAACAGGGAAAAAAGACCTGGGGGGAATAATTTTTGATGACCTTTTAGAGAACAAAAGGCAATAGAACAAACCCAGAAGAACCCCCTAGGTGGATAATGCCCAATCTAAAAAAAACAAACGTTGCCAATGACAGTACTACCCCAAATCACTTCCACTTTTTTGCTCTCGTCTCTTTCTGTGCTCACGGGTTTCATTTCAGAGTAGTAGGATATCAGCTAGAAAAAAACCCTTTAAAAATCTGAAATGTACCCTAGAATGGAGGGGTGGGGGAAATTAAAAATAGTTAATCTAGCATACTGTACATGAAAGATATTTTAGGCCCGGGAGAGTCCAAATTGAACACTACCTGAAGTTTACCTTTGGGGGAGGGTTTCGGGGATTTTAACGCCCCCCGTGGGGCCCCGGTTTTGAGGAACCGGGTTCGTGGTGGTTTAGGGTCTGATCAATTTGGCTGTTATTCTGGCTTCTGTGTAAACCGAATTTTTGAACCCAGCCTGGCTGATTTGGTACTGATTTAGGTTGGGCTTTTCCAGCAAAATTCTTGGGAAAACAGAACAGGGTTCTATGGGGAAAACCCCCCCTTATGTATCTTGGGAGGCAGGGTTTTAAAAGTTTTGGGGGCCTTTACACTTATTTTGTTGTCTTTTTGGGGGGAAATCGGGGCAACCCCCGCTTTTTATTTGGGGTAATGTTGGGATCACCTGCTGGGGTCTTTTTCTTTCATAGGGAGTGATTTGTGTGTTAAAGGTTTTGGGATTTTAAACCCTTGGATTTTCCAATTGTTATTATCATGTATCTTTCTTGCCTGCATTCCCTTTAATACAAATAAGGGACTTTAACCGTTTCCCGAAAATTTTGGTGCTTTATCGTTTCTTATGTGTGCCCCTGAAAGTTCTCTGTCGTTCTCCCAAATCAGCAATTTTTACTTGGGCCCTTTAAGGGGGCAGTTTAAATGTACAGAGGGATTCCGCCCAGTGAGAACAAGACGGGTTTTAAAAGAACCATCATGGGTTTGGGTCCCTGTTTTGAAGGTTCTCGTTATCCATCCTTCGTTTTTTTTAGCAGATGAGGTAGATTTCATTGTTGTGGTCTTTTTAAGGTGGAACCTCTGGGATTATCACTCCCAGGCCTTTTCCATTAGGGTTTTTTTACTTAATGTGTGGTTAAAAAAAATGTTTTTTTTTTACCCCGAAAAAAAAGTTTTAAATTTTCCCAAATTTTTTCCTTTTTGAGTTTAAATTAAAATTTTTCATTGAACTTCCCTATTTTTTTAGCGGCCCATTTAAAAATTTGGTTTTTTTTTGTCTTTCTTGGAATCTTGCCGGAAATTCGGTTGGGGGATACTGTCATGACTTTGGGTATGAGAGGAGTGAGGGGGATATGGGAGGTGTAGAATATTTCCCAGTGAAAACAGGGGTTTGGGATTATCATAATTAGAGAACACTGTCGACATCTGTGGTCTAAGAAATACATATCAGAAATATTGGGCAAAAAAGCGTAGGGAATTTTTCACGATGAAAGGAACCCTTTATTCCCCCAGGGTTTTCCCATCAAAACCCAAATGATGGGGGAGTTAACAGACTGCAAACACCAACGTAGTTTAATTTGTATTTTAAGTTTCCCAAAAGGGGGTTTTAAAGGGGGGGTTGGTTTAAACCCGTGGAAGGCCTCGGTTTAGATGACAAAAAAGCTCCCAAAAAGGCTGGCCCTAATGGGTTAAAAATTTTGCGGGGTTTGGAAACAACCCGTTTCTTTACGAATCCCTTTCTAACCCAAAAAATAAGAAACAGCCGGGGTTAAACCCGGGGAAAAAACAAGGGGAAACCAGGCTGGTGAGAGAGGGGGTAGAAAAAAAAAACTAGGAAAAACGGTTTCCCGGTACAGCAGGCCCTTTTGTGAGTCTACCTTGCCTATTGCCCCATGTCCCTTTTGTGTTATGAGACATGACCTTTTGTAATTTTCCCTTCAAAACTCCCCATGGCCTTGTATGTGTTCGTGCCACCCCAAGGGTTGTGGGGTTTTCCCCCCCTACTACACTGACTTTGTGGGGGTTTTATGTTTAAAAATGGCTTGGTTTCGGGTATAAGTTAAAAAAGTTTTGGGGACACAAGCCTTGTGCAAGGGCTCCTGGAAAACTTTTTTATAAAGTACTATGTATATTTCCCTTTTTAACCCTTTACTTTGCATATGTGGGCGTATGTATACATGAAACCTTTTCGTTAACATTTCACTTAGGAAAACCCAAAACTTTAAAAAAGAAACCCTTTTCATTTCAGTTGTCCCCGAATCATTTTTGATACAGCAGAACAAGGAAAATCACTGAAGGGCAGGAAACTTGTATCCTCTCAGGGAAAGACTGACCGTATTGAGGCAAACTCTTGTTGTCTTCAGGTTTGGGCATGATGATTCATTTAAAGAAGTAATTTTGAAAAATTTAATCGGGAAAAGGGCTGCACTGAGAGGGAAAGGGACTGCCGTATCAATCATGACGCGCTTTCACTGGAATAAGAAAACAGTCATCAGTCAGGCTATGGGCTGACTGCATTGAGAGGAAGAAAAAAAAAATCAGACCATAACTGGCTGGGCTTCACTAAGAGCAGGTTAAGCCATCAGTCGAAAGTGGTTTTCTTCGGTTTAATAAATTATAAGAGATTGCCTCGCTGGGAGTTACGGGGCTAGCATTTTCAACACTGGAACACCATGGGGGGTGTGTGTATCGTGTTATTTTTTGTAGTATGTAACTTGTGAAATGAAAAGGGGTTGAATCTCTGCAAGGGGGAAAAAGACCCCTCCCCTTTCCCTTTTTTTTGAAAGTATCCTCTTAAACTCCCATAAAAAAATCTTACAGTTTTCAGAAAAAATTTTGGGTTTGGGTTTTATTGGGGATAAAAAGTTCTTGCTGGGCGAAAAAAATTACGGTGCCTACTGAAGGTGTGAGAGACCATGTCAGGGGGTTTGTATGTCGGGGGTTTTTTGGCATTAATTTTTCCCCTTTCGACCCGATCTCGTAAAGGGTTTTTTACGTTTTAATTCTAAAAAAATTTCTCAAGATGAAACGGACCACTATATTCGCCAGGGGAATCCCAAACGGTGGGAGGTGGGTATAATTTTTTTTTTTAAACCAAGGGTTTTTGGGGGGGGGGGTTGGTAATTTCCCGGGGGTTTGGGGGGTGGGGGTTCGGGGGTCCCCTTTTTGGGGAAATTTTTGGACGGCCAGTCTGGAGTGGCCTTTTTTTGGAAGAAAGCCCTTTTTGGGGATGGGGTTTTTTTTAGGGGTGGTATTTTTTGGGACCGAAGGGGGGGTTGGGGGGGAGTTTGGGGGGGACCAGGTCCCGGGGGTTGGTTGGGTGGGGGGGGGGAAAAAAGAATTTTTTTGCGGGGTGGGGGGGGAATTTGGGGTGAAGTGGGAAAGGGGGGGGGATGGGGTGTTTCCCCCGTTTTATTTTTTAACCCTTTTGGGCCAAAACTTTTTTTTTGGGGGGAAAGGGGGAAGTAAAAGAAAACCCAAATTTGGGGGGAAATTTTTATTAGCCGGGAAAAAACCCGGGAGAAAAGGCCCCGGGGGCCAAACTGGGGGGGGTTTTTTGGGCACTTCCTGGAAACGTGGTTAGGGGTTAAAGCAGGGCCTTTAGTGGTGGGGGTTTGGCGGAAAACCCCCCCCCCTTTTTCCCGGGTCAAGGGGGGGGGGTTTTAGGGGGGTCTTGGGGTTTTCCCCCCCCCCCCTTTTTTTTTCCCCCCAAATTTTTTGTTTAACTTGTTTTGGGGTTCTGGGGGGGTGAAAACTTGGGTGGGTTTTGTTTAAATTTAATTTGGGGGTTTTAAACCCCCCCGGGGGTGTTGCAAAAATTTTTTGGGTTTTGCCGGGGGAACCCCAAACCTTTTTTGAGGGTGGTTTCCTGGGGCCCTTAAAGGGGGATTTTTGGGGGGGAGGGTTTTTTAAAAGGCGGGTTTTGGGAAAGGGGTTTTAATTTGGGTTTGGGGTCCCCCACCCTTTAAAAATTTCCTTTAAAGGGCCGCCCCGGGGGTTGGTAAGTGTGACTTTTAAAGGTCCAAGTCGGACCAAAGCGCCTCTAAGCCCTCTTCTATTGCAGGTTATTTGTGTATCGTTCCAGTCACGGTATTGTGCCTTTTTTTGTATTTACGTTCTAATTATTTGTCTCCTTAATGTGTAATGGAGTGTTGCTTTGTTCCCCCCTCCAGAGCTGCTACTTTATTGTGCACCTGTAGCTCATCCTGTCTGTGGCAGCATTAGAGGAGCACCGAGGTCACAGTGGGTCGTAACCTCGCCTCAGGTGTGGCACCAGAATTTCTATGCTGGGGGGGGGGACTTGTGGGTGATTATCTTGTTGGAAAGGGGATGGAGGCTAGGAGACTTTTATAGCAGCGTTATTATTATTTTTATTTTAGGGGCCGAGAAGTGACCTTTGTTTCTTTGTACGGTTGAAAGGGCAAGTAAAAGAAACAAATAATATAGAAATTTTTATATAGCCGATTAAAATAAACAAACAGTATGGAAACCGTTATTGCCAAATGTTTTGCTTGGACACCAAAATCTTCATGAAATCTTGTGATTTATGCTGTGTCAAGGGAGGTTGCTTGATGCTGGTGAGGAGTCCTTGAGCAAGGAATTGGACTTGCCCTTCCCTTCCCTTCCTTTCCTTGGATCGAATCTGATGTCTTCCCATGTCTCAGGTGTTGAATGACCCCTACGGGTTTTTGCGTTTCCACTAAATAATAATGATGTGTATCTAACTTGAATTTAATACAGAGGGATAATACTGCAGAAGGTGAAGGACATGAAGCAGTGTAAGGTGATCAGTCTTGATGAAATCTGTTGAGACGGTGGAAATGGAGAAGTAATATGTGACCAACCCCTCAGCCTGGAAAGGTGTTCAGTCAAACAGTTTTAACGAGTCTAAAATAGATGCTCCAGAGAATTCTCCTAAAACTGGACACTTGCTTAACCTTTTAGCATGACCTGCTTCACTAGCCTTCAAGGGAAGTTTATTTATTCCGGTGAGTGGCTCTTGATCTAAGGAATTGTACCTGTGCTCCAATTCCTTGAACTGGGCCAGGAATTGTATCACCCTAACGGGTTTAGCGGTCCCCTCACGACTAATAAAATGAACAACTTCCAGTAATGGGCTCCGCCTACCTGGGACGTTGTCTTTGCCTCTCCTGGCTAGTATACAAGTCTCCATCTAAGAGCATCTTTAAATTCACGAAGACTGGACTGAATACCTTTCTAGGTGTAACACCACCTTTTAGATGTAACACTACCTTTCTAGGTGTTCACTGTAGGCTGGGGGGACTGATCACCTGAACTTCATCTTCCCCCGTTTGCAGTATTATTGATAGAGTTGCTGGTTGAACGTCTTCACAATAAAGGTGCCCGTGTGTTGCACACGTCTTTTTCCAATAGGTGTCTAGTCAGTGAGGTGTGGGGTAAAATTACGTAGTTTTGGATATCGGTATAATTCACGACGACAACTGATTTATAATGTAACTCGTGTTGTGTAATTCTAACATGGATAATCAGTGATGTCAGAGATAATACCGTCCTTCTCTTGAGCGGTGGCCTTGCCCCTGGCGATAGCCTCGTCTAGTTCATACTCAGTGTATAAGGTATATGCTATTTAAACATAAATTGGACACGCTTATATCTCTCATCGGGCTTTCTAAAATGTAGATATTAGGTTGTAACATGTGTCCAATTCTTGATGTAACTCTTATGCTTGCGGGTAAGCTTGGGTGCACAACATCGTCTTTTTTTTTTTTTTTTTTTTTTTTTACAATTTTGTTAATACCATTCCAGACTGTATCGTAACTTAAAATCCTATCAGAAGACTTATTTAATATAAACGAGTAGCATTAAGAAAAATTTGTAATGTAGCATGGAGAATCTTAACATGAAAGTGAGGACTGAAGATGGTAGCTGGCAACTGTACCAGCTGAGGCGGCCGCCGGTGATTCTACTCTCACCTGTTATGGAGTTAGTGGAGGTGACCAGGCTGGCTCAGCCAGCTAATCTATTAAGGCATAGAGACAGACTAAATAGTCACCAGGCTCATATTTATCTCGTGTTGACCTAACATATATAGTGGAGGACCATGCCGGAAAAAACAGTTTTCCGGTATCAAAGACTTTCTGGCGGGTGGATTTGGCGGTGCTTGTACGGTGGTGGTGGGACATCCACTAGATACTATGAAGGTGCGTACTAGTACCTCATAGGTACTCGCATACCTTTCGTGGGGTCCTTATTTTTTTTTCCTGGTGTTCAAATGGACCAAGAAACAGCGGGAACATAACTCGTAATACTTTTTGCAAAACCATGTGACAGTAGTAATAGCATGGAAATACCGACAAGTTTTAAATAAAGGCACAAGCAGCAATTGGAAATTTTATTAATAAAATTTTAAACTTTGTTGCTACTTTTGCTTCGATTTACTACAAAAAAAAAGTATTTTATGGTCGAGAGTTGAAGTAAGAACTTTGTTTTTTAGTCTCATTTGGGGATGATTTTTTTTTTTTTTGTTTTGCCCTTATTTTTTTTTACTCCCCACTTTTTACCGTCTCTGCATTTTGTCTGGGGACACAATTACCTCCAAGCTGTTAGCTCAAAACAAAGCGGGAAAAAAGGGATGGATTGACCTGCATATTCCTTGGTTGTAATAAAGCATTTTATACACCAGGGGACTGATCCCGTAAACGAGAAGAGCAGACGAATAACGAATTGTGGTACAGTGGATCGCAGAATACCAAGTGAGGGTTTTGAGAGGAATATATCAGGATGGGCAGACGTGGCAATTTATTTCCCACAAGGGTCAGCATTGTAAACGGCCCCTATTAATACATAAACAACTTATCAAAAAAGCTAGTCCTATATTTCTTTTTTTTTTAATTATTTAATAACGAATGAAAAAATGGTAAAGACCGAGAACGACTTTCCAAATAACTGATAGATTAGGAATGATAGACAAATAGCTGCGGGAATTCAACCCCAGCTAGTGCATTCAGGAGCCTTATTGAACCCATTCTAGACTCGACAGCACATCAGACCTGTCAAAGTATACAGCATGAGGGCCCACACCTTATCAAGCTTATAAGGAAACTAAAATTTCAGAGGTTCGTAATGAGACACATTTTGCAGAGTAGGCTAAAAGAACGGAACACGGAGACATTAGTAAATAAGTCCCCGGGAAATACGATAACAGCGTACAAGATTTCTGAGTGGACTTGATAAGTGAGAAGGAGAGACTGAAAGGCAGTAATCGGGAGGGAAGACAGTATTTTGGGAAATTAGACTCGAATGTACCACGAGGAGCGTTAAAATTACCTCTTCTTTCTATTGGTCAGAGATAGGGGAATGACCTTGAGGGAATGTCGGTAGGACACCCACAATCTAGTTTTCAAGGATAGGCACAACAAGACCCAAGAGCCAGGAAACTAATAACAAGAAAATAGAAACATTAATAGTGTATAGACCGATAACGCTTAATCTCTCACTTCTTTGGGGAGAGAAGTTAAAATTGCTGAACGCCATCTTCTTCCTTGGGTGAGTCTTTATTACTTACTATTACAAATGTTCTGGTATGACCCTTACGGGTTTAACGATTCACCATGAATATTATTAAAAAACCACAGAATTTCCAGTACAGGTCAGGACAACATAGTTTTACAACATGAGTCCTGCGCCTCAACCATTATTCAATTGCCACATGAATGCATGAAACACAAGCAGAGCTTGACGAACTTGACGAAAGCTTGCTCAAATGGGGCCCCGTGTCGATTGAAAAGGTTGCACCCACATTCCATTCGAGTTGATTATTTTTTAAAATTTCAAAAAGAAGCGCTAAGCCACAGGGCTATAAAAGCGCTGCAGGGTAGGGAAGGAAGCAAGGGAATTGGATGGCAGAAGGGAGGGGGATGATCAGCAGGTTACAGAAACAGCGGGGCAGGGGATAGTACGGGGGTAGAGGGTAGCAAGAGATACAAGTAGAAAGGGCTGAAAGTATCAAAATTGTGGAGTAGAAGTCAGTCGTTGTCAAAAAGTAAATGAGAGAGTCCGGATGAAAGGTGGGTCCATCAGCGAGAAGGGAAGGTAAAGAGAGAACGCGGGGCGAAAAACGACGACAGAGGTAAATTCTGCGTGCTCGTTGAAAAAAGTGGGCAGCCCAAAACAGAATGGGGCCCTGACTGATAATGGAGCTTGGCAATTCTCACAGAGGGGGCAAGACGCCTCTCCATGAGATATCCATGAGTAAGACGAGTATGGCCAATGCGAAGACGGGAGAGGTAGTCTCCCAACCTCGACACTGGTGATAAGAAGACGGCCAGTAACCTATACTCGGTTTAAATAACTGAAGTTTGTTGCCGAGCATAGTAGACCAACGTTGTTGCCAACGGGTGTGAAGGTGGGAAGATATTACAGCAAAATAGTCCGTACATGGAATACCTCTATAAGAAACTGGTAGGTCATGTACTGCTGACCGTGCAGCGTGTCTGCCTGTTCATTGCCCTGTACGTCAACATGACCAGGGACCCAACAAAAAACAATAATCTTTATGCTTAGAAAAAGATGCGGCGTAGCCAAAGTTGGATACGGAGGACTAAGGGGTGAGGTGTATAAATTTTTGTATAGCCTGTAAAGCACTAAGGGAGTCTGAGACAACCACAAATGATGACACGGGCATAGATGCAATACGGATAAGTGCTGTAAGGATGGCATATAATTCAGCAGTAAAAATACTAGCTGAAGATAGTAAATGCCCTTGTACGACGCTGCCCGGGAAACACTGCTGCGAATCCTACGCCGTCAGAAGACTTAGAGCCATCTGTGTACACAGCAATGGCATGAGAATGAGAGTGAAAGTGGTCAAGAAAAAGAGAGCGGGAAGCGACCGTAGACAGTTGGGCTTTCGAGCAAGGGAGGGGAAAGAACAGACTCGAACAGCTGGAACTTCCCAGGGGGGTAGGGAAAAGTGAAAAATGTTTACATGTACATAGAAAGGTGGTAGTTGAAGAGAAGACAAGAGCGAATGAAGGCGAAGAGAGAAGGGACGGAGTAAGCAGGGGCGGGAACAAATAAAGAATGTCTACTAATATCAGTGACCATTCTATAAAGGGAAAGGATTGCGGAGATCATGAGACGTACATAGTAGCGCAGGCAATGGGCATCACGGCGATCGGATAAGGAATGGAACGTTCGCTTCTGCATAGAGGCTTTCGACAGGGGAAGAGCAAAAAAGCACCAAGGCATAAACGTAATCCTTTGGTGATGAAGGGGTTAAGGCTAGAGAGAGTAGCAGGAGATGCCGCTGAATAGATCTGGTCACCATAATCAAGTTTCGATAAAATAAGGGTGGAATGTAGGTGAAGGAGGGTTCGACGATCAGCTCCCCACGAAAGATGAGCAAGGGTTTTAAAGAAGGTTCAGCCGGCTGTGACAAGTTGCCTTCAGAGAGGTAATGTGAGGTTTCCAGGATAACCAAACGATCAAAGAGGAGGCCCAGAAACTTGACTGTATCACGTTCAGGGATACGTGAGCCATAGAGGTACAAAGGATGATCAAGATGGACAGAGCGTCTAGTGAAAGTGTTTTGGTGGGTTTTAGTGCTGGAAAATTTAAACCCATGTGTGGTGGCCCAATTGGAAAAAACGGTCGACTGCATGCTGGAGAGAAACTGTAAGGAGGTGACAGTCAGCGCCTGCACAGGCAATAGCGAAGCCCATCAACATAGAGTGATGACCAAATATTTGATGGAAGACTAGAGGCCAAATCATTAATAGCAAGGAGAAAAAGTGTTGTGCTCAGAACACATCCCTGGGGGACACCTTCAGCTTGGACAAAGTCCGGGGAGAGCACATTATTAACCCGAACACGGAAATGCCTGTCAGTTAAAAAGTTCTTAAGGAAGGATGGTGGGATTGCCTCGAAGGCCTAAGGAGTGGACCTTGGGCTAAAATATTATACCTCCAAGTTTTTGTCATATGCCTTCTCAAGGTAAAAAAATATGGCAATAACTGAGTGGTTATTCGCAAAGGCATTACGAACTTTACGTATCCAAGCGCAGTAAGGGGTCTATGGTAGACGTCCCTTACGAAAGCCATATTGACGAGTGGAGAGACTGTTTGTGTGTCTCTAAATACCACACTAAACGTCTATTTACTAGACGTTCCATTACTTTGCAAACTGCACTGGTAAAAAGCAATGGGCGATAGTGGGAGGTTTCATTCCCGTAGTGCCTGGTTTGCGGAAAGGGAGAACAATGGCGGATTTCCACAGCTGTGGAAGAACTCCTTGTGACCAAATAAGATTGTAAAGGCGTAATAGGACTGCAAGGGCTGACTGATGTAAATGTTGTAGCATACGAATATGAATGTCGTCGGGCCCACTGCCGATGATCGACAAGCTGAGAGTGTTGCCTCCATTTCTTGAAGTGTAAAAGGCACATTATACTGTTCTTCTCTGAGAGAAGAAAAGCCCAAGGGTGCTAACTCTCTGGCAGACTTTGAGGAAAGAAATGAGGGCCATAGATGGAGTCCCTGAGAAATACGGACCAGATGATTGCCAATTTCATTGGCAACATCTAGTGGGTTTGCTATATCAACACCGGCAACTCGAGAACGGAGCCGGGTCAGGAGAATATTTCCCACTCAGTTTTCGTACTTTTTCCAGACTGCACTCATAGAGGAAGCAGAGGTGATGGTGGAGACATAATCTCGCCAGCAAGTGCGTTAGCGTCCACGGATGACACGGCGAGCGATCGCACGCTTCTGTTTAAAATAAAGGAGTCGCTCTGTGGTTCTATTGTACCGGTACCTGCCCATGCAGCGGGGTTTCAAACGTACTGCACGAGCACAAGCAGGAGACCACCAAGGCACGCATTTCTGAGAATGCCTGCCCGAAGTTTGGGGTATTTGAATGAGAAGCTGCGGTGAAAACGGAGGACGAGAAGAGGTGTAAAAGCTCATCGATGGAGGACGAAGAAGGAACCTCTTTAAAAACAGTCAGGGGTGAGTAAAGGTTCCAATTTGCCCGATTAAATTGGGCCCGCGTGGGGTGCGAAGAGGTGGCGAATATGAAGGGGAAGAAAGAATGATTGGGAAATGATCACTGTCATGTTAAAATCCGGAGAACAGACCAAGTAAAGTCTAATGCGGCGGAGGAAGAGCAAATGAGAGATCGATGCAAGAGAGAGTATGAGTCCGAGGATCAAAAAAGGGTGGAGTACCTGTATTTAAAACATGGAGGGGGTGGGGGGCAAGAAAAGCCTCTAACTGAATTCCACGGGAATCACAGTGAGACCCTCCCCAGAGGAAATGGTGGGCATTAAAATCACCAAGTAACAGAATCGGGGGCGGTAATGGGCGAAACAAGGAAGGCAAAATCCGGAATAGATAATGCCCGAGAAGGGGAGAGATATAAAGAACAGAGCGTATACCACCTATGTAAGTGGATACGGGCTGCTGTGTAATGCAGCGAAGTATGAATAAATAGTTGATGGTACGGATATCAGTGCGGAGAAGAAGGGCACTTTCATTAAAGGTCCCCTCAGGAAAAGGATCTGAAGAATACAACAAATTATAGCCTGAGATGTGAGAAAAAAACAGCAGAGTGTAATTTTGGTTCCTGTAAGCAAACACCAACAGGGGCAAACTGGGAGAGTAACATCTGAAGCTCCCCCCGATTACCCCCGAGGCCGCGTATAATTTCCCCTGTAAAAAGGCCATGATTGGCAATGATAAAGATACTTGAAATCCGCAGGTAAGGGTTCCTACGGACTAAAGGGTTAGAAAAGTCCACATGCGGAGGTAGTGGAAATGTTTCAGCAGCGAAGGAACGGTGCGCTGTGAAGAAAGGGGTTGCGCAGATGGAGCAGAGGAGAGAGAAAGAGCGGAAGGTGGATCAGTGTCCATTGATGGTTTGGTCTCTGCAATATATTCAGAGATTGCTTCAAGTGTTTCGGAATTCAGAGATGTCGTATGGGAGACAATATTGGGAATGGTAGGGGGAGGATGAGTAAAGATTGGAACTGTATTGGACTGTACCAAGGTAGGGGGGGGGCGAAAGGGTGGAGGGAACTGGAGAAGCGTGGCAGGGGACAGAAGAGACAGGAACCTGGGAGGTGGCAGAAGAGGAAGAAACTTGGGAGGGAACAGGGGAGGAAGGTACATTACGAGGAGGAGGGTGAACCTCTGCACTTGTAAACGAGCCGTGAGAGGGGAAGAACTAGGGACAGAGACAGGGAGGGTAAAATGAGGAGGTGGAAGATGGGTAGGAGGTGTTACCCGGGCCTTTTTTTGACTTTTGAGAAGTAGAGGGACGATTGGGAAGAGGTGTCGTACGAGGGCTCGTCGATACTGAGGCTTGTAAGAGAGAACTCGAAGAAGCGAGATTAGACTGAGGCGTTGAAGTAGGGACGTCTGAGCCGAGGACAGCAAAAGGATTAGATACAGGAGTGATTATGGGAGAGGTAACCACAGAGGTGGGTGTAGAAGAAAGGGATACAGAAGTGGGGGGACGTTTTGAAACACGGGAATAAGAAACACGTGGGAGTCTCCCTTGGAGGCGGAGATGAGAAACTGCCATGGCATAAGGGAGACCTTCTGTCCCCTTTTAGGTAACGGATTTCCCGCTCGTTTAAATAGACCCGACAACGGCGAGAGTACGAAGGGTGAGCCTCATGACAGTTAAGGCAAGAGGGGGATCGATTGCAAGACGTATTAGAATGGTCATCGGCACCACAGACTGGGCATTCGGCGATGATCTGCAATATTTCGCTGGATGGCCAAATCGCCCGCAATTTCTACAATGTTGTGGTGTAGGGATCACCTTTCGAACTTGTAACCCATGTCCTGCTATATAAACGGAGGATGGGGGTTCTCGGCTGTCAAAAATTAAACGAGCCACATTGCTAGGGTATCGTCTCCCGCCCACGGGCAGGAAGAACGTAAGTGTCTACCTTGAGGATTGGGAGATCTTGGAGTTCCAGCTGTTCGAGAATGTCGGTGCCCCCATGTCTGGAAATTTTGTTGAACTTGGTATGGGGCAGAATAACGGTACCACTACAAGAATTGAGGGAATGATGTTTTTCAAGGGTGACAGGAACAGTATCTATATGGGAAAGACGAGAGAGCTCACGAGCCTGGGTAGCATTCTGTACGGTAATGATGCGGTACCGCTCTTAAGAGCATGAAAAGAATATCTTTACCAACATGGCGTAGGAGTGCCTTGCCAATACTATGGTCAGAAAGATAGGCAGTAGAGGAAGTTGGTCGTAAAGTGAAGAATTTAGTCCACTGTTCAGTCTGAAACTGAGCGTGGAAAGGTAGTGAAAAAGGGCGTGTCAATCGTTTCTGAGAAGAACGAGAAGGTGAAGGTGGAGAAGGTATCATCGCAGGTAATTGTCGTTGACGTTTAGGCGTGGGACCAGAGTTGGTCCGCCCTGGAACGGGTCGGCGAAATTTTAAAATTGCCGCACCGTAGAGGGAGAGGCCGGAAGCTTTGTCAGAGGGGGGAGCGAAGGTCTTTATAAATCGAAGGAAGTCAGTCGAGGCCTCAGTACCTGAAGCGGGTGAGGAAACAGCACCGGCAATAGGTACAGAGGCATGAGGAATGTCTGAAGAGTGGGCAAAGACGAGGCGGGGTCAGAACGGGGTGGGGGTATCAAGAAGGGCCCGGGGGGTATAGGTTCATGGGCTAGGGCTGCCATGGTTAGGTTCTTCTTTCTTTTTGTTTTTAAGAAAAAAAAAGAAAGGAAGAAAAGAAAATAAAAACAAAAAAAAGAAAAAAAAAGGGGGACCGGGGAGGGATAGTTCCTAGGAGGAATGAAAAAGGGGCCCGAAATCTCCCTCCGCGCCCAAGAAAGGACTCGACACCGCTTTGTAGCGCAGATGCAGCATGGAACCCCCGTGCCATACCCTACCCTTCATGCCAGTAAACCAGCAATCTGGGATAGCAACCTCACATCTGCCGAGCTACCTCGGTGGACAAAAGAGAGGGCGGCCGGGTATCCGCCACAAAGCAACCTCCTTCAGCCACCACCCCCGGAATCCGAAAGGTGGCTTCCAGAGATCACCCCCTCGCCCAAAAGACACCCAAAGCTACTCCGGGATACCGAGAGGGATCGGGGCATCCCTAGGCAATCCAGATTCCACGGCAAACTACGCCACCGCCAAGAAAACCTCAACGGAATGGATGGACCCCCCGGTTTTCCTTTCCCCCAAACCTAGGAAACTAGGGGCCCTGTGGGAGAAATCACGAAGGCTAAAAAGGAAGGGCAAAAGGGAGGGGGGTGAGGAGAGGGGGGAGGAATGGAAAAAAGGGGAGGATGGGGGGGGATGGGATAGGGGAGGGAGAATGGGGGGTTTAAATTTGGTTCGGTCTGAGGAAGAAGACCGACAGGGCTAATTCCTCAGACCAAGAGCCTCTTCACCACGCCAAGGAGCCCCCCTTGAAGAGGCCATTCGAGTTGAAATGGGAAATTTTGAAAACCGGCGCTGATTCGGGTGAGGATGTCACGTGTGTATTCCAGGGCTGTCCTGGCGTAATTATTGTTCATAAAAATACATAAGTGATCTTGCTGTGGAATTGAAAAAAACAGTATATGTAAATTTTTCAAACAATACTAAAGTGGTATGTATTATAAATTTTTAAAAATAAATTAGGACCCCTGCGGTAGGATTCGAGCTTCAAGTTTGTATGGAGAGACTAATGTGATGCTGGTGAAGCGTTCTTGATATAAGGAATTGAACTTATCTTCCCCTTCCTTGGATCAACCTTGAATGATTCCCATTCCCCAGACGCTATAATCTTGCTTTCCTTCCATCTGGACCCTTCAAGGTGGGTCTAGTTATGTAAATGAAGGGCTTTGACGGATGTTACCACATTCACATATGTATGTAACTACACTTCACATATGTCACTACACTACGGTTTTACGTATATCACTACACTACGGTTCACGTATATCACTACACTACGGTTCACGTATATCACTACACTACGGTTCAAAGTATATCACTACACTAAAGGTTCACACATGTCACTACTCTTCACACATGAATGTCACCACCCCTTCACACACTGAACAGACATGTTTTGCCAAACAAAATCACACATGTAAGTCACCACTAATGGCACTCAATGTACATTATGTCATACAAATAGACATAACTGCATGTTGTAGATTTGCAAGTCGCCACACTTCACAAACAGGCAATTCACCGTGTCACACCCATATAGCTATTAACCAAATGCCACACGTGTCACCACACCTCACACATGTACATAACCAAACGTCAAATATATGTTAAAACATGCACATGTCATGGACATGTAAGTCACTACATGTCACATTATGTACATAAATCATCACATCAGATGTACGTTACCACATCACAGAAATGTAAGTTACACATACTTTCTTCCCTAAACACTCCTTTCCCTAAACATTCCCCCACCCCTCCCTCTGTTCCTACGCACACTTCATGAAATACGGTGAATAGGAAATCAGTCAAGAACACACAGTAACCTTGCTCTTGTACTGTATTGATGTTTATAAATAAAAATTGATTCCATCCGAAAAAAAAAACATTTTCCCCAAAGCTTATTTTATAAGTTAAATTCTATACAGTAGAAATTATTGCACTATAATAGTGTAATATATGTATTCACCAAATATGTCAGGATGCTGCAGGTTACTGCTTTCTCGGGAAATATGAGTTGGTATGCAGAGCACAGCGATGGATTACGGAGAGTGGTGACATACGCACCATCTATTAATTCTTTCCAGTAAAACTTAATGTTGCAATACCAGTACTCGTTTGGTCAATAAATGTTGTGCGTGGCTAGCAGTGAATGCCTCTCTCTGCCAAATGCATTGACTCTATGTTCCACCCATATATTATTGTACTGTATTTTTATGTGGGCACAATAATAGAACATGTATCAATGTAAGCAGTCCGAGACTTTTTAACGTCTTGCTAGAAGATATAAGAAACATTGCTGGAACAAGTGTAGAAGTCGAGAGAGGTATACTGAGTAAACTTGACAATTTCCTCTACCGTGTGCCAGATCAGTCAGGTTGTGATGTTGTATATGGGGCAGCAAGTTGGCGAGCAGCAATAACCAGGACGACCACCAGGCACCAGAGTTGGAGAGTTCTAAAACACATTTGATGTGTCTTGTAATTTCTTTTTGACTTGTACTTTATTTCCTGTTTTAGTCTCTCTTAACACTTTATCAAATGGCAATACTGTACAGTACTTATATGAAAGGTCTGTATGACCCTTGTGGGTTTAGCTCTTAGTTTTGATTAGAATAATTATTAAGGTTATTTTAATATCAATATTACTGAGTTCTATCTTGTTTTGCAGGTTCGATTGCAAACTCAGCCCACTCCCCAGCCAGGTCAAAAGCCACTGTACACAGGAACATGGGACTGTGCTCTGAAAACTGTTCGAAACGAAAGTTTCTTTGGTCTTTACAAAGGTAAATTTATGTGTTATTCATTATGTAAAACATACATATTGTGATAAAAAATATTCACAACTAGCAAATATGGGAAGGCTCCTCTTACAGCGTTTGCCAATGCAGTGATTTTCAGTTATACCCATTCTTTATTTATTGAAACTTCCTACAGTAAATATGTTCATTATTCACTATAAGCTAATGATGAAAATATTTTATGCAAATAATGTGTGTACTGTATATACATTTTTTTAAGCCTAACTCTGTTGTTTATTTAATATTAGTGTAGATGTGTTATCAAACTTTTATATGCATTTGAAAGGAAAAAAAAAGCTGTTTTAATTTAAAGCAATTTTTGCTTAACAGCAATAGCAAACTGCGGAACCTAATCTGCTGTTTAAGCAGAGCCCTCCTGTACACCATATAATAATACCACATTTGGATAGTTTATTTTACGTCTTAATATCCTGGAGTATACCTGGGGGGTGTTGGGGGTCAACGCCCTTATGGCCCGGTTTGTGACCAGGTCTCATGATGGATCAAGGCATGATATCAAAGCTGTTACTGTTGCTGCACATAAACCGTACAAACCACAACCTGGCTGATCATGTACTGGCTTTAGGTGCCTGTCTAAAGCCTTCTTGAAGACAGCCAGGGGTCTATTGGTAATCCCCCTTATGTGTGCTGGGAGGCAGTTGAACAGTCTTGGGCCCCTGACACTTAATGTGTTGTCTCTTATCATGCTAGTGGCACCCCTGCTTTTCATTAAGGGGGATGTTGCATTTTCTGCAGAGTCTTTTGCTTTCATAGGGAGTGATTTTCATGTGCAGATTTGGTACTAATCACTAGTATCACTCCCACCTGCATTCCAGAGAGTACAGGTCAAGGAACTTCAAATGTTCCCAGTAATTTAGGTGTTTTATCATACTTATGTGTGCCATGAAGGTTCTCTGTACATTTTCTAGGTCAGCATTTCACATCCCTTGAAGGGTGCTGTTAGTGTGCTGCAATATTCCAGGTTCTCATTATCCATCCTGTCATTTTTCTAGCAGATGCGATTGATAGTGTTGTGCTCTGTGAAAGTGAGATCCTCTGACATTATCACTCCCAGGTCTTTTACATTAGTTTTTTGCTCTATTGTGTGGTTGGAATTTGTTTTATACTCTGATATAGTTTTAATTTCCTCACGTTTTCCATATTGGAGTAATTGAAATTTCTCATCATTGAAATTTGTATTGTTTTTTGTGGCCCATTTAAAAATTTGGTTGATGTCTGCCTGGAGTCTTGCAGTGTCTTCAATGGAGGACACTGTCATGCACATTTGGGTGTCATCTGCAAAGGAAGACATGGTGCTGTGGCTTACATCCTTGTCTATGCCAGATATGAGGATGAGGAACAGGATGGGAGTGAGTACTGTGCCTTGTGGAACAGAGCTTTTCACAGTAGTTGCCTCAGTCTTTACTCTGTTTACTAGTACTCTTTGTGTTTTATTTGTTAGAAATTATAGATCCATCTACCAGCTTTTCCTGTTATTCCTTTATCATGCATTTTGTGCACTATTACACCATGGTCACACTTGTCAAAGGCTTTTGCATTTTGTTTGTCTTTTAGAGCATCCAGGACCTTGTCAGAGTGGTCTAGTAGTTGGGACAGGCAGGAGCAACCTGCTCTAAACCCATGTTGCCCTGGGTTTGTATAAATGATGGGTATCTAGATGAGTGGCGATCTTGCTTCTTAGAAACCTTTCAAAGATTTTGATGATATGGGATGTTAGTGCTATCAGTCTGTAGTTCTTTGCTATTGCTTTACTGCCTCCTTCATGGCGTGGGGCTATGTCTGTTGTTTTTAGCAGCTGTGGGATGACCCCTGCATCCATGCTCCCTCTCCATAGAATGTTAAAAGCACATGATAGGGGTTTCTTGCAGTTCCACAGAGTTCCATGAGTCTGGGCCTGGGGCAGAGTGCATGGGCATGTCATTTATTGCCTTTTTTGAAGCCATTTGGCATTAGGATAATATCAGATAGGTTTGAATTCCCCAAATTCTGAATCTGACTCATAAAAAATTTGTTCAGGCCTTTGATTCCTAAAAACTGAGTCATATTGGGACTTGAGTAACTCACTCATTTCCTTGCTGTCATCTGTGTAGGACTCATCTTGTATAAGTAGGGGCCCAATACTGAATGTTGTTTTAAACTTAGATTTGGCATATGAAAAGAAATATTTTGGGTTTCTTTCAATTTCACTTATGGCTTTTAGTTCTTCCCACATTTCTTGACTCCTGTAAGATTCCTTTAGCTTAAGTTTGATGTTTGCTATTTTCTCTGACCAGTGCCTTCCTTCGTATTACAAATATATTGGGCTCTTTTAGCCGCTCTGTTATTCTTCACCTTCACCTGTATAGGATGCGCCTCTCTTTCTAGTTTACATCTTCTCTTCCTTTTCCTTAAGAATATGCCTTGAGCATACCTCGAGTGCCACAGAGTTAATTTTTTCTAGTCATAGGTTTGGATCTGTGTTGCTTAGGATATCTTCCCAGTTTATATCATTTAGGATCTGGTTGACTTGGTTCCTCTGTATGTTTTTGTTATTGAAGTTGAAATTGGTGAGGGCTCGCTCGTGACTGATCACATTTTGTTGGTCAGGGGCCCCACGCATACGTGTTGAACCTCTATTATTTTGTGATCTAAGTATATTGTTTTTGATATAGTAATGTTTCATATTAGATCATCATTGTTAGTGAAGATGAGGTCCAGTGTATTCTCCAATCTTGTTGGCTTTATTATTTGCTGGTTTAAGGTGAATTTGGTGCAGAAAATTTAAAAGCTCGTTTGTGTGTGCAAGTTTTCATCTGAGCTACTTCATGGGGTTATCTCTGCTACAGCATTATTTGCTACATTCCTCCATTTTAGATGTCTTAGGGGCAGGAGCTGGAAGATTTTCCAGACAGTGGTATATTTTCAAAAGCTACTTCTGGAATTGTTGGGAAGTTGCATCTGGAGGCTTGTATACAACCACAATGACCAGGTTTTGGTTCTTGATCTTTACTGCCAAAACATCAACAATATCATTTAAGATGTTTAGTAGTTCCGAGCATATCATTGACTCTGTGACGTACAGGCAAACCCCTCCCCCCTCCCTTTTGCCTGTTCACTCTGTCACATCTGTATAGGTATAACCCGGGATCCATATTTCATTGTCAGAGTGAACCTATATGTGGGTCTCTGTGAAAAACTGCGAACATTGTGTTTGACTCTGTAAGCAGTCCACGGATGAAAGGCATTTTGTTATCGTTGATGGCTTTAGACCCTGTATATCTGCAAAGATAAATGTCGTTGTATTGATGGTGTGTAGGGGGTCTCTTTTTTCTTGGCACTAATATCTGTTGTTTTGGAGTGGAGGCTATTGACTGTGATTCCGCTCCAGAAGTGATCTGAGTTGGTGTACGATTTCTGTCATTTCCTGCCAGCTTTTTTTCCTAACTGGCTCTAAAAAACCTCTCTGGAGTGGTTGTGGTTATCCAGGTTTTCCCATGGTCTGGATGTTCTGTATCATCTTGTTCCCTTTAGGTGGTGTGCCTGACAATATAAGTTATAGCACTGTCTTTCCTGAACTGAAGAGTGACACATTTCAGGGTGGAAAAACTTACAGGAAAAAAGGTTGTATTCTCCTGTTGTCATATGGGCACGACATTTTCTGGGATGGTCAAAGTTGCATGTCCCATCTGTTTTTCCAGATATTCCATGCCTGCAGATACCTAAAGACATAGGTTTTGATTTCTGTTTGCTTGGTTTTTCGTGGCTGGATTCCCTACTGGTGCATGTTTTTCTGTTCTTACTCTCTTCAGCACTTGTACTAACAATGGTGCCTTCCCATTATTTTCTGGTATTTTATCTTCACTATTTCTTGGGGCATCCCCTTGTTTACCGTCTCCAGTGGTATTGCTAGTTTGCAACTTTGGGGTTTGCATGTCCTTGTCTATACCTGTTTCCCCAGCACTAGAGCTCCTGTCTTCCTCTGGGCCACCAACTTTTATTTCTGTATTCTTACAAGTACTGTCTGCCAGGACAACATCTGCACCAGGAGTGATAACACCATCTGGCCCAGTCTTTTTATTTTCCCATTTGTTATAGAATGCTGTCAGGTTTTCTATTAAGGTGGTTTTGATGTTTCTGTCTTTTAATACCAATGTGATTTTTTTTTCCCACAGTTGGTTCTCATTTGGGCATGCCCAAAAACACTTCCCAGATTTAATGTCTGCACAAAATGCATGGGACCATTTCCCGCAGAAGTTGCACGTAATCCATGCAGAAGCCTGTTTGTTTGGCATGCAGACTACACGAGTTTCATGATGTAGTTTTTGGGTTTCTTACTGTATATGGTACTAACCTCCTTAAAGTGTGATCTACTATTTTATGTTATTGTTTTCTATTTGTA
>NC_069405.1:72485681-72505681 GCF_026875155.1 Cherax quadricarinatus
GAAATGCGTTGCAATCAATATATAGGGAGTTCATTATTCTCGATTCAAGAAAATTTGGTAATACCACTACATACATTTTCACCATGAGGTATTGACAGTAACTCAGCAGAATCAGCCCGGTCTTTACGTGCTCTCATGGTAGCCCACCCATAATTGATCCACAAGCTCCCTGGAACACTTGGTATCCGCCATGGGTGATCCACAAGCTTCCTGGAACACCCGGTAGCCGCCATGAATAATCCACAAGTTTCCTGAAACATCTGGTAGCCACCTTGAGTGATCCACAAGCTTCCTGGAACAACCTAGTAGCCACCAAGAATAATCCGCAAGCACCTTGGAACACCTGGTAGCCGTCATGAATGATCCAAAGCTTCCTGGAACACCTGGTAGCCGCCATGAGTAATCCACAAGCTTCCTGGAACACCTGGTAGCAATCGTGAATGATCCACAAGGTTCCTGAAACACCTGATAGCCATCATGAGTGATCCACTGCTTCCAGGAACACCTTGTAGCCACCATGAGTGATCCACAAGCTTCTTGGAGCACCTGGTAGCCACAATGAGTGATCCACAGCTTCTTGGAACACCTGGTAGCCTCCAGCTCCCACCACTGCCTCCTCCAACGACCAGGGTAAAGTTTTTGCTCACATAACTACAGTGAGAGGCTACACAACTAGTAACGGTAATTTCAATTATTGCTTCTCAGTATTTTGTCCCCGAACCACGATTTACTAACCAATTTACATCGAGGAACTCAATTACAGCTGGGTGTAGGGTGAGGTGAGCGAGTGTAGGAACTCTGGTCAAAATGCTTCAAGCATCCAGGAGTGGAAGCCGGGGCTCTCAATGGTGACATTATTAGGCAGTTTACTTCGTACTTCTGGACAGATTTCCTGATAACGTCTGCATTAAAGAAAAACTATAAGTGTTAGGTTGAGAGTGGGTGTTGCAGGAGAACATTTCACGGTGTTGAAATAGAGGTGTGAGGGTTGAGATGGCAGAGTGTAGGGCGCAGGAAAGACGGGTTGCTTCGGAGTGGTCGCCAGGTTGACAACCTTCCTCAGTGCCCCACCGCCTCGCCCCGCCCATCCCCCGCCTCGGCCATTCCTCGGACATTTACTGTGCTCGTCAAGCCTCTCGCGCACCTCGTAGGCACACATTCTAATTACACACCTTTACTTTGAACCCATACAGTGCACCGTATCCTGATGTGGGCCACCCAGTGACCCTTGCACCAGTGAGTGCAAGCACAGTATGCTAATAGTTGCTGCCTCCACGCCCTCGTTATTACGCTGGCACAGTCGATAAGTTTTGTTGGGTCAGGTGCTGCTACATTGATCAAGAAAACCACGATTGTTTATGTGCGCTAATGACCAGACTGTTTGAAACATCTTAAGCAGATTGTTGTGTGAGGGGCGGCTTATGGCAAGAGCCATAGTGGGTGTTTGATCAGCTTCAGACCATCGACTACACGAGGGTCATTAAGCTGCTGTCACCTTACACACCGACGTCAAGGATTAATTTATATCTAAAATAGTGAATAAAGCAAATTCTCAGTGTCTATAGAACGTGATATAACACAACCCGTCGGTGTTTTAAAACCTTGCAAGAATACCTCCAACGGTCATCAACCACATCCTGCTACACCCTTACAATCCCTAATCAAACATATATTAAATCGTTGTCAAAATAATAAATGTCATTTCCAGTCATATCTCAATTTAAAGAAATAAAACATGAGACAAACACCTGTATATCACGACCCGTCCTGACAGCCTCATCCAACAGACGAACACGACCACCAACATGGTGTGGAGACACTCCAATATACAAACACCTCCCGTTAACAAAGTGGATTTTAATGGTAATTACCAGTGTACTTCCCCAATGCTCATTTTCGTTAATATATCTGTTAATCTATGATATTAAGAAATAATATTATATATTAAGGTATAATTAAAAAGTGGCAGGTACTTCTCAGTAGCGTGGAGAACCTGACGATGACACAAGTCATTCTCACAACACATACACAAAAAAATGGTCGACCAAAATTACACGATTCACTTCTGTGAAGCTTTCTGGTTCTGGACGGAAGGAGATAATGAGCAGGTGAGAGAGCAGGTACTTCCCTGAAGTATTACACACTACTTTTACCGATTCCTGGCCTCCATGGGTTGATCATACCTACGCTTAAAACTATGTATTGTGTTTGTTTCCGCACGTTTTCGTCTACTGCCTTCTACTTACCGCCCTCACACTTATTTTTCCCCCAAGCCCTCTCCTATCATCTCTTCAAATGGCATCAGCTTAGCTCTTCCTTGTAGACCATTCTTGTCACGAATCTCTGGATTTTACCGGCTCCACACTGGTGCTGATTACTCGTGAACTGATGTCACAAGTGGTGTGCTGTGTTGTACGTGCTTGTTGAGGCGGTTGGGAGCTCGGCTCCTTTCGTGTGTGTGTGTGTGTGTGTGGTGTGTGTGTGTGTGTGTGTGTTGTGTGTGTGTGTGTGTGTGTGTGTGTGTGTTTGTATGTATGTGTGTGTGTGTGTGTTTGTATGTATGTGTGTGTGTGCTTGTGTGTGGTGTGTGTGTCGTGTGTGGTGTGTGTGTGTGGTGCCTCACCTATTCGTATCACCTATATGTGGTTGCGGGGTCGAGTTACTAGCTCGGCCCCGCCTCTTCACCGGTTGCTACTAGGCCCCTCTCTCCCCGCTCCATGGCTTTATCAAACCTCGTCTTAAACTGTGTATGGTTCCTGCCCTACACATACGTCATTTTCGAGGCTATTCACTGCCTTACAACTCTTTGACTGAAGAATACTTCCTACATCTCTCTGACTCATTTGTGTCTTCAAATTCCAATTGTGGCCTCTTGTTTCTGTTTCCCCTCCCTGGTACTTCCTGTCCTTGTCCACCTTGTCTATTCCACGCAGTATTTTATATGTCGTTATCATGTCTCCCCTGACCCTCCTGTCCTCCAGTGTCGTCAGGCCGATTTCCCTTAATCTTTCTTCATAGGACATTCCCTTAGCTCTGGAACTAACCTTGTTGCAAACCTTTGTACTTTCTCTAGTTTCTTGACGTGCTTTATCAAGTGCGGGTTCCAAACAGGTGCTGCATACTCCAGTATGGGCCTGACATACACGGTGTACAGTGTCTTGAATGATTCCTTACTAAGGTATCGGAATGCTGTTCTCAGGTTGCCAGGCGCCCATATGCTGCAGCAGTTATCTGATTGATGTGTGCTTCCGGAGACATGCTCGGTGTTATACTCACCCCAAGATCTTTCTCCTTGAGTGAGGTTTGCAGTCTTTGGCCACCTAGCCTATACTCTGTCTGTGGTCTTCTGTGCCCTTCCCCTATCTTCATGACTTTGCATTTGGCAGGATTAAATTCGAGAAGCCATTTGCTGGACCAGGTGTCCAGTCTGTCCAGGTCTCTTTGAAGTCCTGCCTGGTCCTCATCAGATTTAATTCTCCTCATTAACTTCACATCATCTGCAAACAGGGACACTTCTGAGTCTAACCCTTCCGTCATGTCGTTCACATATACCAAAAATAGCACTGGTCCTAGGACCGACCCTGTGGGACCCCGCTCGTCACAGGTGCCCACTGTGATACATCATTATGTACCATGACTCGTTGTTGCCTCCCTGTCAGGTATTCTCTGATCCATTGCAGTGCCCTTCCTGTTATATGCACCTGATGCTCTAGCTTCTGCACTAATCTCTTGTGAGGAACTGTGTCAAAGGCCTTCTTGCAGTCCAAGAAGTTTTGCAATAAACCCCACCCCTTTTCCTCTCTTGCTTATTTTCTGTTTTTTTTATCTTTAAAACTCCAGAGGTTTTTTGACAAAGGATTTTTCCCTTCCGTAAAACCGTGCGGGTTTGGCATTTATACCCCCTGCTCTGTTCCGGTGCCCCAACCACTCTCTCCTGAAAATTTTTTCTCCAAAATTTTTGGGCATATATAAGGGTCAATGCCCACAGGTTATAGTTTAGTGCCCTTTTCTTTTCCCCTTTTTTTAAAAAAAGGGGAACTAATTTGCCGTCTTCCTTTATCTCAGGAAAGTTGCCCGGGTTTCCAGGGATGTGTTAAAGTTTGTGGTAAGTGGTACGAAAAACATTTCTGCCCCCTCTCTAAGGCCCCCACGGGGGAGTTGTTGTCCGGTCCCTTTGGGCCTTTGAGGTATCGATGTCCCTTAGCGTTTTTTTCACCTCCCCTCATCTGTATGTATGTCTTTCCAAACTTTTTGGGTGTATTTCCTTGTTGGTGCCCCCTTTTGGTGCCCCCTTTCTGTGGTGTGTGTGTGTGTGTGGTGTGACTACTCTCTTTGCCCCAGTAGGTTATATTGGGGTTTTCTGGTCTTCAATCTTTGTATCTATATCATTTTAAAAAATTTACCAAGTGCACTTAATGCATTTTAAGGTTTGAGGGGATATCTCCCCAAAGAGAGAACCCCATTTAGGGTTTTTAAAATTTAAAACAATTTTAGATTTAGAAAGGATATAGGAAAGTATTGGTTTGGAAATAGGGTATTTAAAGAGGGGAAAACATTTCTACCTTTTGGGTTTATTCAGGCAAAAACCTTGGGTATTTAAAAATTTGGGTTTGGGAAATAAATGCATGAGTGAGAGGGGTTTTGGTTTTTGGAGTGGGCTTGATTTGGGTGGATGGGGTTTTCAGGCTTATTTTTGGTGGGCATTGAAAACGGGTTTGGGGAAATGTTTGTTAGTGGGATTGATTGAAAAGGGGCCCTCCCTTTGTAGGGGCCAAACAGGCCTCCCTTGCAGTGTTCCTCCTTTTTTTATGTTTTTATGTTATGTTCTTTTTTTTGAACCCCCACCCCCACTGGTCAACCATAAAAGCCCCAAATATCCCCCAGGGTTTGGGAAAAGTTTGGAAAACCCCGAGAAATAAAAACTGGATCGGAGTATAAAAAAAAATTCCAACCCCATAAAAAAGCAAAAAAAACTACTGGGGAAAAAACCGGGGAGGGATAATTTTCAGAAAATTTTTCACTTTCAAAGATAACAACAATATTCTAACACATCTTTTTAAAAAAAATGTGAGTAAAAATAACGAAAACCTTTTTAAAATTGGGGTCCCAAAACCCAAATGAGATTCTTTTAAAAAATTGCTTTTTCTTCTTGGCGGGAAATTTTTGTGTACACTAAGGCCCCTTTTTTAGGGCAGGCGAAAATGCATACCGGGAAAAAAGAATTACAGAAAAACTTTCATGCACGTAAAAAATAAGTGCAGTGCGGTCAGCAGTAACAGCCTGGTTGATCGGGCCCTTTGGGATCCACCGCAGGCTTGGTCTTTGGTCCGGGTGCGGGGGCGTTAAACCCAAAGAACCCCCTCCAGGTTTACTCCAGGAAACCACTATTCAAAAGAAAAAAATTGGGATTATCCCTTCCACTATACTTTTTTTTCCCCCAATTTTTAAAAGGGGAGTTCTTTTTTCGGGTGCGGGAAAAGGGACCCTTACTTACTGCTATTATTTTCCCCTTTTTTCCATCGGGACAAAAACTGGATCTTTCAGTTTGGGGAATCGTAACATTATAAAAACATTTTTCAATGTGTTTTTTCAGGTGTTGGCCCCAAAACAATTTGCTGCATATTTCTTTTTTTTAATTTAATAAAAGTTTTTTAAAAACTTTTTTAAAACATTTCCATAAAATTTTGAAAGTTTTTTTTAATTTTGCCATTTTAATGGATGAATTTCAAACAATTTATTTATATGTTTTTCCCTTTGGAAAACATTTTCTTTTTAAATAATGAAAAATCTTAGATCCCTTTTTTAAACGTAAATACTTTCAATTTTTTGCCACAATTCCCTTCTTATGGGGCCCTGATGTTTTTTTTTCCCAAATTTTCTTTTACAGGGTTTTTTATCTACATAATTCCATCATCCATCTTTCATCTAGGTGATCGGTATGGGCCGGACCCTTTGTAAATTTTTTCATTTAAACTTTTATTATTAATTTTAAGTAATATTTTTGCATCTTTTGAAAACCCATGATCTTTCCCATTTTTTTTTTTCCTTCTGGTAAATCATTTATATAAATTATGAAAAAATTATTGGGGGGTTAGTACGCCCCTTGTGGCCCCCCACTTGGGGACGTCCCCCCATGCAGATTTTTTTTCCTCTTAAAATTGTTCATATTTTTTCTCAAAAAAAATTTTCTCAAACTTTTGTAATAATTTTTTTTAAATTTCCCTTTTTATTTTTTTGCGTTTTCAAATTAGCCCTTTTATGAGAAATTTTTCCCAATGTGAACGGGACTGATGATGTTGTAGTGGCCAGGCTTGGGTTTTGGTTACAAGTACTTCTGGCTTTTTGGGGGGAGACCCCACGGGAGAGGGATCAAACTAAATTTTAAATTATGTGATCGGATATGGTCACTGTCTTGAACATATGTGCTTAATTTTTCCACTTATTGAGGGGAAAACAGAGACAGAACAGTATAATAACCTATGGGACATGTCAAGAAATTTTTTATTAAAGAAAATAAGAAAACCAGAATACTAAGCAAAATTTTTGCATTTACCAAAATTTTTGCTTGGGCTTATATTTGGGAAGATGAGCTTTTTCTATTTTAAACCAAGATCGCAAGTTTTTGCCCTTTTGGCACGACTTTATTATATATTTTATATATATATATATATATATATATATTTATATATTTTATTTATAAATTTTATAAAATTTTAAGAATTTGAAGAATTTTAAAAAAAAATATAAAAGAATATGAAGACACAATACTGTGACTTTAAAATAAACAAATAACTCGCAATCAGGAGACTTTGGGAAATTTTGACAAAAATTTTGATTTTATTTTTTAACTAGTCACATAAATCACCGTGATCCCTAAGTTGTGTCCTGGGGTTTTCAGAAAAACTCTGCCCGTGGTCATAAGTTGTGTCCTTTCGTGCAGGTTAAAATTTGCCAGTGGGTCATTTAAATTTGTCCCGCGTGAAAGGTTTAAATTGCCAGTTTTGGTTTATAAGTTGTGTCCTGCGTGCAGGGTTTAACTCTGCCCGTGGTTTAATTTTTGTCCTGCGTGCAGGTTTTAAATCTGCCAGTGGTCATAAAATTAAGTTGTGTCCGCGTGCAGGTTAACTCTGCCAAATGGTCATATGTTGTGGGCCCGCGTGCAGAAAAAACTCGGGCCCGTGGTCTTTTTTTGTGTTCCCGCGTTTCAGGTTAAAATTGCCCAAAGGTCATAAAATTGTGTCCTGGGGTGCAGGTTTTAAATCTGCCAGTGGTCATTAAGTTGTGTTTCCCGCGTGAGGTTAACTCTGCCGTGGGGCCCTAAAATTGTGTCCTGCTTGTAGGGGTTTAAATCTGCCAAATGGTCATTAAGTTTGTTCCCGCGTGGGAGGTTTTAAATTGCCAGTGGTTTAAAATTTTGTCCCGCGTGCAGGTTAACCTTTCCAGTGGTCATAAGTTAAATTGTGTCCTGGTGGCAGGTTAACCCTTTCCAGTGGTCATAAATTGTTTTTCCTGCGTGCAGGTTTTAAATCTGCCCCGTGGTATAAGTTAAGTTGGGGTCCTGCGTGCAGGTTAATCTGCCGTGGTCATAAGTTGTGTCCTGCGTGTAGGTTAATCTGCCAAAAGGGGCATAAGTTGTGTCCCGCGTGCAGGTTAACTCTCCAGTGGTCATAAAATTTGTTTTTCCTTGGGGTGCAGGTTAAAATTGCCAATGGTCATAAGTTGTGTTTCCCGCGTGCAGGGTTAACTGCCATGGTCATAAGTTGTGTCCTGCGTGCAGGTTAACTCTGCCAGTGGTCACAAGTTGTGTCCTGCGTGAGGGTTTAACTCTTTCAGTGGTATAAGTTGTTTTCCTGTGTGCAGGGTTTTTTTGCCGGGTCAAAGTTTGTGTTTTGCGTGCAGGTTAAAATCTTTCCAGTGGTATAAATTGTGTCCTGCGTGGGAGGTTAACTCTGCCCGTGGTAAAAAGTGTGTCCTGCGTGCAGGTTAACCCCTTTCCAGTGGCATAAGTTGTGCCTGCGGCGGTTAACTTGCCAGTGGTCCTTAAATTGTGTCCTGCGTGCAGGTTTAAATCTTTCCAGTGGTCATAAGTTGTGTTTCCCGCGTGCAGGTTAAAATTGCCAGTGGTAAAAAGTTGTGGTTTTCCCGCGGCAGGTTAACCTTTCCAGTGGTCATAAGTTGTGTCCTGGTGTGCAGGTTAAAATCTGCCCGTGGTCATAAAATTTTGTCCCGGTGCAGGTTAACTTTGCCCGTGGTCATAAGTTGGTCCTGGGCAGGTTAAAATTGCCAGTGGTCTTTAGTTGGGTCCTGGTTTCAGGTTTTTCTGAGTGGTCATAAGGGTTTTTGGGCCTGCGTGCAGGTTAACTTGCCAGTGGGGCATTTAAATTTTTCCTGGTGCAGGTTAAAATCTGCCAAATGGTCATAAGTTGGGTTTCCCGCGTGCCCGGGTTTTTAATCTGGGCCCGGGTCATAAGTGGGGCCTGCGTGCAAAGGTTTAAAATCTGCCGTGGTCCAAAGTTGTGTCCCGCGGGGCAGGTTAACTCTGCCAAATGGTTTATAAAATTGTGTCCTGGGGTGCAGGTTAACTTTTGCCAGTGGTCATGAGTTGTTTTCCTGGTGGGAGGTTTAAATTTTGCCCGTGGTCATAAGTTTTTGTCCGGGTTGGGAGGTTTTAAATCTCAGTGGTATAAGTTGTGCCTGCGTGCAAGGGGTTTAAATTGCCCCCGTTTTGGGATAAATTTTGTCCTGCGTGGGAGGTTTAAATTTGCCCGTGGTCTTTAAATTGTGTCCCGCGTGCAGGGTTTAAAAATTTCCAGTGGTTTATAGTTTGGGGGTTTCCCGCGTTTCAGGTTAACTCTGCCCGTGGTCATAAGTTGTGTTGCGTCAGGTTAACTCTGCCAGTGGTCTAAGTTGTGTCCGCGGCAAAGGGTTTAAATTTGCCAGTGGTCTAAGTTGTGTCCTGCGTGCAGGTTAACTCTGGGCCCTGGTCATAAGTTGTTTCCCGCGTGAAAGGGGGTTTAAATCTGCCAAATGGTTTTAAGTTGTTCCCCGGTGCAGGTTTTAACCCCTGGCCCGTGGGCATTAAATTTTTGTCCTGCGTGCAGGTTAACTTGCATTGATATACATCGAAGTGCACATCTAAAACTAAATTTTTTATTCTCTAAGTTAAATCCCCTTTTTTTTAATGGATTTTTTTCCCCATTAAATTTTTCAATTTAAGGGCTCGTCCCTGGTTTAAAAGTCTAGAGTTTTAAAGCTTTTTTCCCCGTCACCTTTTTTTATTTTTACTTACATGTCCTTTTGGGGTTTTATAATTTACCTTCCTGAAGGTTTTTCCTTAAATTTTCTCCAGGGGGATTTTTTTTTTTGTGCACAATTTTTTTGCCGGGGGGGTTTCCGGCCTACTGGTTTTTTGCTTTAGTAATTTTTCCCCCTTTTTTAAATTATTCAAAACCCTGGGTTTTGAAATTTAAATTTTAAATTTAAAAAGGAAAATTTTTTTGGGGGGGTTTTACCTTTTTTTAAAAAATTGGGGTTTTAATTTTTAAAATTGGGGATTTAATAATTTTTTATTTTTTTGGGGTTTAATAAAGGGGGGTTTTTTAAAATTTTTAATTTAAAAGGGTTTTAATAATGGGGGGTTTTTTAAAATGGGGGGTTTTAATTTTTAAAAAAGGGGGGTTTTTTAAAAATGGGGGGTTTTTTAAAAATGGGGTTTTAATTTTTAAAAGGGTTTTAATAAAATTTTTAAAATAATTTTCCCCAAAGTATTTTTACCCCAAAATTTTTTAAAAATTTGAAATTAATTTATAAAAATTTTAATAAATTTTAATTTACCAAATTTTTAATAAACATAATTTTAAATTAAATTTTAATAAAATTTTAATTTCCCAAAATTTTTAAAAATTTTTAAATGGGGGGTTTTTTTAAAAATTTTCCCCTAATTTTTTAAATTTTTAAAAACCCCTGGGGGGTTTTAATTAAAGTATTTTAAAAATTTAATAAATTGGGGTTTAATAAAATGTTTTAAAAAAAAATTTAATAAATTTTTTTAATTTTTGGGGTTTTAAAAAGGGGGGGGGAATATGGGTTTTAATAAAATGGGTTTAATAAAGGATTTAAAAAGGGTTTAATAAATGGGGGGTTTAAAAATTTAATAAATGGGTTTTAATAAATGTTTTAATAACATGGGTTTTAATTAAAAATTTATTTCCCCAATTTTATTTAATAATTTTTTTAATAAAAAAATTTAATTTTGGGTTTAATAAAAATTTAATAAAATTTTTTTAAATACCCAAACAATTTTAATAAAATTTAAATTTCAAACTTTTAATAAGGGTTTTCATTTATTTTAAAATTTTAAATAATTTAAAAAATTTATTTTATAAATTTTAATCCAATTTTAAATTTAATTTTAAAAAATTTTACAAATAAATTTTACCACTTTTTTTTTAACTAAAAAATTTAATTTTTTACAAATTTAATAAAATTTTAATAAAATTTTTTAAAACCAAATTTTTAATTTTAACCCCTTTTTAATAAATAATTTTTTTAAAATTTTTAAATATTTTTTTAATTTTTTTCTTATTTAAATTTAATTCAAATTTTAATTTAATAAAATTTTAATCCTTTTAAAATTTTTAAAAAAAATTTTAAAATTTAAAAAAATTGGGGGGTTAACCTTATTTAATTAAATATTTTTTAAAATTTTAATATATTTTTTAAAATTTTTAAAATTTAATAAAAAATTTTGAAATTATTTTAATTTTTAAACTTTTTAAATTTTTGTAAATTTTTAATAAAATTTTTAAAAATTAAATTTTAATATATATTTTAATTTTAAATTATTTAATAAAAATTTAATATTTTAAAAATTTTTTTAAATTTACCAAAATTTTTAATATATTTTTATTATGTTGAAATAATTTTAAATAAAATGGGTTTTTACATCCCTTTTTTTAAATTTTTAAAACCCTTTAATAAAGGGGTTTTTTAGGGAAATTTTATATTTTTTTCCCCAAATTTGGGGGTTTTAAACACAATTTTTTAAAAATTTAAAAAAATTTTATTTTCAAAATTTTTTAAAAAAATTTAAAATTTCCCTTTTAAAAAATTTATTAAAATTTTAATTTACCCTTTTTTATAAATTTTAAAAATTTTCCCCAAATTTAAAAAAAAAATTTTTTAAATAGGGGGTTTAAAACCCCAAAATTTTCAAAATAATTTAATTTTAATTTTTATTAAAATTTTAATAAAATTTTAAAATTTCCATTTAATTCCAAATTTAAAAAAAATTTATTTCCCCAAAATTTTAAAGATTTTAATCCCCCCCTTTTAATAAAATTTTTTAATTTTTAAAAAATTTTAAAAAAAATTTAATAACCCCCCCTTTTCCCCAATTAAATTTAAAACCCCTTTTTAAAAAATTATTTTAAATTTAAAATTTTTAAAATTTTAATAAAATGGGGTTAATTTATGGTTTTAAAATATTTAAAAGTTTTAATAATTGGGGTTTTACCAAAGGGGTTAATTAAAAATTTATTTTAAAATTGGGGGTTTAATTATAAAATTTTAAATAACGGGGTTTAAAAAAAATTTTTTAAACCATTTGTACTAAATTTTAATAAATTTATTCCCTTTTTTTACCTTTTAATAAAAATTTATTTTAAAATTTTTTTTTAAAATTTTGGGTTTAATAAAGGGGTTGTTTAAAAATTTTAATAAATAATTTTTTAAAAAAGGGGGAATTAATTTTAATAAAATTTTAATACAAAAATTTTTAAAATTTTAAATTTTTTTTCACTTTTAAAAATTTTAATAAAAATTTTAAAATTTAATAAATTTTAATACCAAATTTTAATAAAAATTTTTAAAAATTTTAAAAATTTTAAAAATTTTAACAATTTGTAAATATTTAATACCAACAATTTTTTAAAAAAATTTTAATAAATTTTAATAAAAATTTTAAAATTTTTAAAAAACCTTTAATAATTTAAATTTATTTTAAAATTTAATAAAAACCCACTTTTAATAAATTTTAATAAAATTTTAATAAAAATTTTTAAAATTTTAATAATTTTTTAATAGGGCAAAATTTTAAATTTTAATATAAAATTTTTAAATTTTACCCCAAAATAAATTTAAACATTTAATCAAATTGAATAACTTTTAATATATTGGGGTTTAAAAAAAATTTTAATAAAATTTTAATAAAATTTTAATTTTTAAACATTTAAAAAACAATTAAATTTTAAAATTGGGGTTTTAAAAATTTTAAAAAATTTTAATATTTAATTTTTAAAATTTTAATATATTTTAATTAATTGTAATTCCCTTTTTTAAAAAACACCCTTTTAATTTTTTAAAATTTTTAATAACCCCAAATTTTAATAAAAATTTAATAAAATTTTTTAAAAAAATTTTTAAAAAAATTTTAATTTTTTAAAAATTTTAATAAAATTTTTTAAAAATTTTAAAAAATTTTTAATCCATTTTTTAATCCTTTTTATTTTAAAAAAATATTTAAAATTTTTTAATATATTTTAATCATAAATTTTTTTAATTTTACTGTTTTCCCCAGTTTTAAAACCCAATTTAATATTTTTTTTTATTTTTTACCTACTTTTAAAAACCCAAAATTTTACATTTTTAAATTTTATTCCCCCTGGGGTAATAATATATTTTTCCAACATTTTAAATATTATTTTTAAATTTTTCCTCTTAAATTTTAAAAATTGGGGGAAATATTTTTGTAAACTTTGGGGGGTTCCCCAAATTTTGACCATCTTTTAAAATGGTTTGTAAAAAAATTGGGGTTTTACTTTGGGGTTTTCACCTATTTGGGGTTTTCAAAAAAACACAATTTTAAAACCACACTTTTAATTTCCAAACCAAATTTAAAACCTCACATTTTAAAACCCCAAATTTTTTACCACCATTTTTAATACCCATTTAAAACATTTAATACCCACTTTAATACCACACATTTAATACCCCCAAATTTAAAACCACACATTTATTTTCCACAAATTTTTTACCCAACATTTAATACCCACACATTTAATACCACATTTAATACCACCCCATTTATTCCCACACATTTAAAACCAAAACATTTAAAAACCCACATTTAATACCACACATTTTAAAAACCACTTTAAAATTTCCCACATTAATTTCCCACATTTAATAAACCCCAAAATTTAAACCAAATTTTTTTTCCACACATTTTAATTTTCCCCCACATTTAATACCCACACATTTTTACCCCACACATTTAATTCCCAAAATTTTTAAAACCACCCCCAATTTTAAAAAACCCCACATTTTAAAACCCCCAACATTTAATACCAAAAAATTTATACCACACTTTAAAAACCCACACATTTAATACCAAACATTTTTAAAACCAAAAACATTTAATACCACACATTTTTAAAAACCCCCCCCCCCCCCCCTTTAATACCACACAATTTAATACCCACAATTTAATTTCCAACATTTAAAAACCACACATTTAATACCACACACCCTTTAATACCCACATTTAATTCCCCACACATTTAATTCCTCAAATTTAATTTCCCACCCCATTTTAAAACCAAAACATTTAATTTCCACACATTTTTAAAACCACACATTTAATACCCCCAAATAAAAATTTTAAAACCCCCCACAATTTTTTTACACAAAATTTAAACCACACATTTAAAACCACAAAATTTAAAACCACAAAATTTAAAACCAACATTTAATTACCCCCCAAAAAATTTTAAAACCACACAATTTTAAAACCACACCAATTTTTTACCACCAAATTTTAATTTCCACACAAATTTTAAAACCCACAAAAAACATTTAATAACCAAAAACCCCAAAATTTAATTTCCACACACATTTAATTAACCCCACATTTAATACCAAAACATTTTAAAACCACACATTTTAAAACCACACATTTAAAACCCCCAACATTTTAAAACCCCCATTTTTTTCCAAAACTTTTTTACCCCACAAAATTTAATTTCCCCAACATTTTAAAACCACACATTTTAAAACCACACTTTTTAAACCACCAAAAACAATTTAATCCCCCACATTTTTAAAAAACCACACTTTTAAAACCACACAATTTTTTACCAAAAAATTTAATACCAAACCCCTTTAATTTCCCCACAAATTTTAAAACCACACATTTAATCCACACATTTAATACCAAACATTTAATACCCCACAAATTTAAAAACCCAATTTTTAAAACCACCATTTTTAAACCACACATTTTAAAACCCACACATTTAAAACCAAATTTTTAAAACCCACACTTTAATTTCCACACAAAATTTAATCCACACATTTAATACCACACATTTAAAACCACACATTTTTTAAAACCACAACATTTAATACCCCACTTTAAAACCCACACATTTAATACCAACCCTTTTAAAACCCAAAATTTTTAAAACCACATTTTAAAAACCACACATTTAATTTTCCCCCCCATTTAATTTCCACACATTTAATACCAAATTTAAAACCCACATTTTAAAACCAAACCCTTTAATACCACACAATTTTTTACCACAAAAATTAAAAACCCCAACATTTAAAACCACACCCTTTTAAAACCACACAAATTTTAAAACCCACATTTAATAAACCCCAAAAATTTAAAACCACACAATTTTAAAACCACACATTTTAAAATTTTTCCACAACCCTTTAAAAACCACACATTTAATTTCCACACATTTAATTTCCCCACATTTAAAACCACACATTTAATACCCACAATTTTTAAAACCACACATTTAATACCACAACATTTAATACCACACAAAATTTTAAAACCACAACATTTAATTCCCCACATTTAAAACCACACATTTAATTTCCCCAATTTAATACAAAACATTTAATACCCACCATTTTAATTTCCACATTTAATACCACACATTTAAAAACCACATTTAATACCCACCCCTTTTAAAAACCCCACATTTTAAAAACCAACCCTTTAATACCACAAATTTAATACCCCCCTTTTTAATTTCCAACTTTTAAAACCCCACATTTTTAAAACCACACATTAATACCACCCTTTTTACCCCACATTTAAAACCACACTTTAATTTCCCACTTTAAAAAACATTTAAAAACCCACAATTTAATACCACCATTTAAAACCAAAATTTTAATTTTTTCCCATTTTTACCACACACATTTTTTTCCCTTTTAAATTTTCCCCAACTTTTTTTTCCAACAATTTATTTTTTTTTTTTCAAAAAGGGAAAAATTTAAATTTTATTTACCATACCCTTTTAAATTTTCCTTTTTTACTTTTTCCACACATTTTAATTTTTTCCCCCTTTAATCCCCAAATTAAAACCAACACCTTTTAATTCCCAAAACCTTTTAAACCACTCTTAATTTTTAACACATTTTTTTAAAAAACTTTTAAAACCAAATTTAAATTCCCCAAATTCTCCAAAAACATTTAATCCCCTTTTTAAAATTCCACAATTTAAAACCCCTCTTTTAAAAATTTTTTAATTTTTCCCTTTAAAAACACCCTTTAATTTTTTTTTTCCCATTTTAATTTTTCCCCACTTTTTTTCCAAAATTTAAATACCCCCCCTTTAAATAACAACTTTTTTCCCATTTTAAACCCCCCAATTTTAATAACAAAAACTTTATTACCCAAAAATTTTTTACCAAAACAAATTTTCCCCAACCCTTTTACCAAAACTTTTAATACCCCAATTTTAAACCCAATATTAAAAACCTTTTAATTACCAAAATTTTTTCCCCAATTTTAATTAAACATTTTTTCCCAAAAATTAAAATCATTTTTTTCCCCAAAAATTTATCCCCATTTAAATTTAAAAACAATTTTATTAATTTTCCAACCTTTAATTAAATTTTTTACCCAAAAAATTTTATCCCCCCTTTAAATTCCTTTCCCTTTATATCCCTCAGTTCTAATATTTTTGAGATTGCTCTATCTATATCACTGTAAGAAATATTCACAAATGTGTAATTCTTACTACTGGTTTTCTTCCCAGTTGTTTTAGTTTGGTTGTCAATCACCAGCCTTTCTTAGGTGATTTTTGCATGTCTTCCAAAATAGATTTAGATTCTTCCAGACATTTCCTCTGCTTCACTAACCTTCTGTTGACATTTTCAGAAATATTTTGTGCTAGCTGCGTCTGCTGCTCTAACTGTCTTATGCTTAGTTATTCCTACATACAAATATCTTTTCTTCATTATCTCAGCTTGCTCATTTATTGTCTTCTGCATTTGATGTACAGAAGCCTTTAAATCTTATATTTCATTTTTTAAGGTACCTGCCTCACCCAGTTTTGCTCTATATTGGTCATTGTATTCATACGCTGTGATCATAATCACAGCTGTGCCTGGCCCGGGTGCCCTCCACCACCATGTCAACAAGAGACAACCATACTGTAGTGCAACCTATTTTATCTTATTATATTTTAAACAATTTATCCTTCCCCTAGCAACCGATCCTTATTAATCATTTCCTTCCGTTTCTCGGGACACCACTCAGAGATGAGGCTTCTACTGCTTCCCTTCGCCACAAAATATGCACAGGATAGCGTTACTAATGTCAGTTCTTCTTAGCTGGTTAAAGGGATTTAAAACCTGTCGACAACACGAAGGTCATTTAGACTGCACGTAAACTTCTCGTCACCAGACAAGAATACATTATGCTGGAAATGGTATAAAATACCGACAAGTTGAAGATTATGGCACACGTGCAACAGCTGGGCATCTTATTAATGAAAAGTTTCACCGTCACAGCTCTACGGAGGTGAACTCTTCTCCAGGCTGAGGGACTGACTACCTCAAATACTTTTTCTCCAAGGTTGATGGACTGATTAAATCATCTTTATTTCACAGCTACTGTTCTCTGTGTATTTGATGAAGAAGCCTATTATGTAGGCGAAACGTTTCACCAATAAAGATGTCCAACTGTTACACATGTGTCTTAATCTTCAAAAATATATTAATCCCTAAAATAGGGATTAAAGTAAACTCTCAGTATATATATATATATATATATATATATATATATATATATATATATATATAATATATATATATATATATATATATATATATATATATATATATATATATATATATATATATATACGCTGAGAGAAATACACCTCTCAGATGTATATATCCTGTCTTCTCGTTGAGTATGTTTGTGTGTGCGTGTGTGTGTTTAATTACTTATATGTATTCACATGTGGATGTCGGGGTAGAGTCCTGGTGCTCGAGACCCTGCCTCTTAACTTGCTGCTTGTCAGATTCACTCCCTCATAGCCTGGTGGACACTGTGGTACCTGCTCTTGAAGCTATGAATGGAATCTGCCTCCACCACTTCTTAACCGGTATCATTCCTCTTTCCGACCACCTTGAGACTGAAGAAATACTTCTTGACATCCCTGTGACTCACCTGTGTCTTAACTTCCAGCTGTATCCCCGAGTTTCCGTTTCTCCCCTCTCCAACAACCTGTCTCTGTCTACCCAATCAATTCTCCTGAATATTTTGTATGTTATCATATCTTCCCTGATTCCTCTGTTCTTTAATGTAGATGGATTCAATTCCATTAGCCTCTCCTCATAACTTCCCTTCTTAGGACCAAGTTTTGTTATGTACTTCTGCATTTTCTACAATTTCTTAAAAAGTTTCTCAGTTGTGGGTTGCATACTGGTACTATGTATTCCTGGATGGGGAAATGGTATGGTGATACCGACAAGATGTGGAAAAAGACACTTATGTACTGTTCAGGACATTTATTAGAGGAAACGTTTCGCCACGAGTGGCTTCTTCGGTCCTAAGGACTGAAGAAGCCACTCGTGGCGAAACGTTTCCTCTAATAAATGTCCTGAACTTTACATAAGTGTCTTTTTCCACATTCCTGGATGGGCTGACATAGGTTGTTTCAAGAGTCTGGAAAGATTTTTTACTGACATTCCTGAAAGCCACTCTTATATCTGCCAGGCGAGCATTGACCGCAGAGGTTATTTGGCTGATGTAAGCCTCTGGTGAAATGCTAGGGACTATGCTCACCCCCAGGTCTTTTTCTTAGGGTAAAGTCTGCAACCTCTGTCCCCCCAGTGTCCGGTCTTCTGTTTCCTTTCCCGTGACCTGGCGGCAAAAGCTCTCGCTTCACACGGTGAGGGTCCAGGTTCGATTCCCGGCGAAGGGGTGGAAACATTGGACGTGTTTCCTTACACCGGTTGTTTATGTTCACCCATCAGTTAAATAGGTACCTGGGTGTTAGTCGACTAGTGTGGGTCGTATCCTGGGACAAAACTAACCTAATTTGCCCGAAATGCTCTGCATAACAAGAGGCTTTCTATATAGTAGTATATTATTGATGTCAGCTAGGACTGTATACCTTGTACATGTACTTGTAGTAAATGAAGATATTATATTATTATTATTATTATATCTGCAGGCTCACCATCTGACAAAGACCCGGGCCGGGACAATACCGGCGAACCTACTACTACTACTGATCTGCATGACCGTGCATTTGCTGAGATAGAATTCAAACAACAACTTATCTGAACTATCTTGTTGGTTCTTCGGATTCAACTGTAGCGTTTTCCTGTCCTCGTTTGTGTGTGTGTGTGTGTGTGTGTGTGTGTGTGTGTGTGTGTGTGTGTGTGTGTGTGTGTGTGTGTGTGTGTGTGTGTGTGTGAGGGGGGCGTGGTGGGGTGGAGTGCCGTGCCTGCTGGGGTTAAGAGAATAGAGAAAGGGTTGGCCCGGGCATCATGCAACCTGCACCCGCAGGCCCAATCTTGCTACCACACCACCACAACAACCACCAACTCTCAACCTTTCTGTCACACCACCACAACTCTCAACCTTGCCACCACACCACCACAACAACAATTAACACTCGACCTTTGTACCTCACCACCACTATGTCTTACTCAATATCAGTCACCCTGGCTGTATCATCCATGTCTTAATATCAGTCATGACGGTTGTATCAGCCATGTCTTAATATCAGTCATCATGGCTGTATCATCTATGTCTTAATATCAGTCTCTGTTGGGTGCACCTAGTACTTTACAACATATCAGACACTGATCAGAGAAGTACTTTTTACATTTCATCAGTACCAGCCAGACTGGTAGTTAGGTCAGTGTGGTTGTAGACGCCCCCAGCCACGCTGATTGGCTTTAAGTTTTATACGTCAACTAATTGGATGAGGGGTTGACTCCAGCCGAATTGCCGTTATGTTTACATTCCTGGCTGGAGTCAGTCCCTCACTAGCAGGCTGCGTACACACGTGCTGTTCTCTCTTGTACCAGGTGAAAATAACTACAGCAAGTGAACTCACTCTGTTCTCACTCATTAATATTTTGTTGTTCTACTACACTCTGCATGTATTGTAAATATTGGCGAGGGAATATACAGATATTTATAAATCTACTTTCTGGTTTGTCTCTGCCTATATTTTCGTGGTTTGTTCCTTGCCTGGGGACCTGCTTGACGGCCAGGTACTACAGGCCTTTCTTACTGTTACTGACCATGTTGAGTGCTCTAGAACCGTGTGGATGATCCATGACGTAATCTAATCTTTATCTAATGTTCAGCGCTGTATGTCCCTGGTGGTTTAGCGGTTAGTTTTGATTATAATAATAATACTTTAGATAATGTTAATTTTATGACCTGCCATGCCATCAGCCTGTCTGGCTGTGACAGCAACTCGTCCATCTAACAATTAGCGGACGGAGGATGGAGCCTCCACCACTCCTAGCACTGAATAACCCACACTGGTGTAGTGCTTCACTTAAATATAAAAATGTAAGTTCCTCACCTTCTAGGCACTCCGTTCTCTAACAAGTCTATCCTAATCAACACTGGCTAACAACGTCAACCGTGTGACTGACACTGAAGTAAACAAGATATTAGTTCACTGGTTGGATCTTTGGATTTTGTTTGCATTCCA
>NC_069405.1:72508181-72540125 GCF_026875155.1 Cherax quadricarinatus
TTCTTGACATGAATATATACTATACTAAGGTGTCCCATTAATCGAATCAGGCCTATTAAAAATCCAGTGCATTTGTGATTTGTGATTGATGGCGGCAGCTTCCCGGTGAATACTGTGACTGTTGTTGCTAACATGTTGAAAAACGACTGAATTCTCCTGTGCATAACGTAGTGCTGTCTGGTGTTCGATGATCCTCGTAGATATCATACGACTTGTCAGTCCGACGTATACTTGGTTACAATCGTTGCATGGTATCTGGTAGACTCCTGGTGTGTCTTGTGTAGCCGAATGATTGTATTTATTGGGAGAGATTCTCCAGTTTGCTAGGATAGAAAGTGGTGGTATTGGTCACTTTGTTGAGACAGTTGAATATACCTTGGTGGCAGGGTACCATGAACTGAGAGTTGCTGGATGGAGTAGTTTTTGTGAACTGAGGTTCTGTAGCAACTGATGTTTGCTTTCTTTTGTCCTTGTTTTTATAAACAAGTCAGGGTATCCTAATTTGGAGAACTGTGTTCTGAGGATTTCTTTTTCTTGGTCCACCTTTGAAGGGCTGTATATCGTGTACACCTAACATATATCAGTACTCACATGTGTTTATTACACTTTCTTTCGTTATATATATATTATATTATATATTATATATATATTTTTATATATATATATATATATATATATATATATATATATATAAAATATATATATATATACATACATATATATACGTAAAAATTCGTGCAGACAGTAAAACAAACAGTAAAGCAGACGAAGTAAAACAAACGCAGTAAAACATCAAAACAGATATAGTAAAACAGACACGGTAAAACAAACACTAAAACACACGGAAAAAAACACACAAAACACAGTAAAACACAGAATAACACAGTAAAACACAGTAAACAGACTAACCCTGTCGGTTTAGGGTTTTATTTGATTATAATAAACAGTAAAACAGAGTAAAACACACAGTAAAATACACAGCAAAACACAGAAAACAATAAAACAGTAAAATAGACTAAAACACACCAAAACACACAATAAAACAGACAAATCCAGTAAAACAGACTGAATGAGTGGAATTATAATCGCGGCAGAGAGAGAGAGAGAGAGAGAGACAAACAGACAGACAGACAGACAGACTACTAACAGAAGGATCATAATATATCCCCACTCAAATTTCAGAGCAAAGATGGAGTAACGGCGGTAGTGGTGCACACAATGGGGCGGGACTCCCTCACCGGCACCACCACCCTCACCCCCAGGGGCGGGGCCCGGTCGGGAGGGGGGCCAAAGGGGCGCGGAATTAGGGTAGGAAGGAGGGATAGGGGGGGGCGAGGATTGGTAGGTAAGGGACCGGGGGAGGTCTGGGTAAAGGCGCATGAGGATGGTACTGGGATAGGGGTAGTAGGGACACGTGTACTGCGTGCACAGTGTGGGGTTGTCTGCCGACCTCTGCTCCCAGTACCAGTACACCTGGATATTGTTCCTTACTATATAGTAATAGTACACCTGGATATTGTTCCTTACTATATAGTAATAGTACACCTGGATATTGTTCCTTACTATATAGTAATAGTACACCTGGATATTGTTCCTTAATATATAGTAATAGTACACCTGGATATTGTTCCTTAGTACAGTAATAGTACACCTGCATATTGTTCCTTAGTACAGTAATAGTACACCTGGATATTGTTCCTTAGTACAGTAATAGTACACCTGGATATTGTTCCTTACTATATAGTAATAGTACACCTGGATATTGTTCCTTAGTACAGTAATAGTACACCTGGATATTGTTCCTTACTATATAGTAATAGTACACCTGGATATTGTTTCTTAGTACAGTAATAGTACACCTGGATATTGTTCCTTAGTACAGTAATAGTACACCTGGATATTGTTCCTTACTATATAGTAATAGTACACCTGGATATTGTTTCTTAGTACAGTAATAGTACACCTGGATATTGTTCCTTAGTACAGTAATAGTACACCTGGATATTGTTCCTTACTATATAGTAATAGTACACCTGGATATTGTTCCTTACTATATAGTAATAGTACACCTGGATATTGTTTCTTAGTACAGTAATAGTACACCTGGATATTGTTCCTTAGTACAGTAATAGTACACCTGGATATTGTTCCTTACTATATAGTAATAGTACACCTGGATATTGTTCCTTACTATATAGTAATAGTACACCTGGATATTGTTCCTTACTATATAGTAATAGTACACCTGGATATTGTTCCTTAGTACAGTAATAGTACACCTGCATATTGTTCCTTAGTACAGTAATAGTACACCTGGATATTGTTTCTTAGTACAGTAATAGTACACCTGCATATTGTTCCTTAGTACAGTAATAGTACACCTGGATATTGTTCTTAGTACAGTATAGTACACCTGGATATTGTTCCTTAGTACAGTAATAGTACACCTGGATATTGTTCCTTACTATATAGTAATAGTACACCTGGATATTGTTTCTTAGTACAGTAATAGTACACCTGGATATTGTTCCTTAGTACAGTAATAGTACACCTGGATATTGTTCCTTACTATATAGTAATAGTACACCTGGATATTGTTCCTTACTATATAGTAATAGTACACATGGATATTGTTTCTTAGTACAGTAATAGTACACCTGGATATTGTTCCTTAGTACAGTAATAGTACACCTCCATATTGTTCCTTAGTACAGTAATAGTACACCTCCATATTGTTCCTTAGTACAGTAATAGTACACCTTCATATTGTTCCTTAGTACAGTAATAGTACACCTCCATATTGTTCCTTAGTACAGTAATAGTACACCTCCATATTGTTCCTTAGTACAGTAACAGAACACCTAAGTGTTTGCTGACCCTATCTGGAGGGTAAGAGTTTTGGGGATCTTTTATACGCTTAAAGCATGGTTCTGGATGAAACTACAAACCAGTAGAGGATTATTATTCCTGAGGCAAGTAACCCTGAAGCAAGCAACCCTGAAGCAAGTATCCCTGAAGCAAGCAACCCTGAAGCAAGTAACCCTGAAGCAAGCAACCCTGAAGTAAGCAACCCTGAAGCAAGCAACCCTGAAGTAAGCAACCCTGAAGCAAGCAACCCTGAAGCAAGCACCCCTGAAGCAAGCAAACCTGAAGCAAGCAACCCTGAAGCAAGCACCCCTGAAGTAAGCAACCCTGAAGTAAGCAACCCTGAAGCAAGCACCCCTGAAGTAAGCAACCCTGAAGCAAGCAACCCTGAAGTAAGCAACCCTGAAGCAAGCAACCCTGAAGCAAGCAACCCTGAAGTAAGCAACCCTGAAGCAAGCAACCCTGAAGTAAGCAACCCTGAAGTAAGCAACCCTGAAGCAAGCAACCCTGAAGCAAGCACCCCTGAAGTAAGCAACCCTGAAGCAAGCAACCCTGAAGTAAGCAACCTGAAGCAAGCAACCTGAAGCAAGCACCCTGAAGTAAGCAACCCTGAAGCAAGCAACCTGAAGTAAGCACCCTGAAGCAAGCAACCTGAAGCAAGCAACCCTGAAGCAAGCACCCCTGAAGCAAGCAACCTGAAGCAAGCAACCCTGAAGCAAGCAACCCTGAAGTAAGCAACCCTGAAGCAAGCAACCTGAAGTAAGCACCCTGAAGCAAGCAACCTGAAGTAAGCAACCCTGAAGCAAGCAACCCTGAAGCAAGCACCCCTGAAGTAAGCAACCTGAAGCAAGCAACCTGAAGTAAGCAACCTGAAGCAAGCAACCTGAAGCAAGCAACCCTGAAGCAAGCAACCCTGAAGTAAGCAACCCTGAAGCAAGCAACCCTGAAGTAAGCAACCCTGAAGTAAGCAACCTGAAGCAAGCACCCTGAAGTAAGCAACCCTGAAGCAAGCAACCTGAAGTAAGCAACCCTGAAGCAAGCAACCCTGAAGCAAGCACCCTGAAGTAAGCAACCCTGAAGCAAGCAACCCTGAAGTAAGCACCCTGAAGCAAGCAACCCTGAAGCAAGCAACCTGAAGCAAGCACCCTGAAGCAAGCAACCCTGAAGCAAGCAACCCTGAAGCAAGCAACCCTGAAGTAAGCAACCCTGAAGCAAGCAACCCTGAAGTAAGCACCCCTGAAGCAAGCAACCCTGAAGCAAGCAACCCTGAAGCAAGCACCCTGAAGCAAGCAACCTGAAGCAAGCAACCTGAAGCAAGCAACCCTGAAGCAAGCACCCCTGAAGTAAGCAACCCTGAAGTAAGCAACCTGAAGTAAGCACCCTGAAGCAAGCAACCCTGAAGTAAGCAACCCTGAAGCAAGCAACCCTGAAGTAAGCACCCTGAAGCAAGCAACCTGAAGCAAGCAACCTTGAAGCAAGCAACCTGAAGTAAGCAACCCTGAAGCAAGCAACCCTGAAGTAAGCACCCCTGAAGCAAGCAACCCTGAAGCAAGCAACCCTGAAGTAAGCACCCCTGAAGTAAGCAACCCTGAAGCAAGCAACCCTGAAGTAAGCAACCCTGAAGCAAGCAACCTGAAGTAAGCAACCCTGAAGTAAGCAACCCTGAAGCAAGCAACCTGAAGCAAGCAACCTGAAGTAAGCAACCTGAAGCAAGCAACCTGAAGCAAGCAACCTGAAGTAAGCAACCAGAAGCAAGTAACCCTGAAGCAAGCACCCTGAAGTAAGCAACCCTGAAGCAAGTAACCTGAAGCAAGCAACCCTGAAGCAAGCACCCCTGAAGCAAGCAACTGAAGCAAGCACCCTGAAGTAAGCAACCCTGAAGCAAGCAACCTGAAGCAAGCACCCTGAAGTAAGCAACCCCGAAGCAAGCAACCTGAAGTAAGCAACCTGAAGCAAGCAACCTGAAGCAAGCACCCTGAAGTAAGCAACCCTGAAGCAAGCACCCCTGAAGCAAGCAACCCTGAAGCAAGCAACCCTGAAGCAAGCACCCCTGAAGCAAGCAACCCTGAAGCAAGCAACCCTGAAGTAAGCAACCCTGAAGCAAGCAACCCTGAAGTAAGCAACCCTGAAGCAAGCAACCCTGAAGCAAGTAACCCTGAAGCAAGCAACCCTGAAGCAAGCAACCCTGAAGCAAGCAACCCTGAAGTAAGTAACCTGAAGCAAGCAACCTGAAGCAAGCAACCCTGAAGCAAGCAACCCTGAATCAAGCAACCCTGAAGCAAGCAACCCTGAAGTAAGCAACCCTGAAGCAAGCAACCCTGAAGTAAGCAACCCTGAAGCAAGCAACCCTGAAGCAAGCACCCCTGAAGTAAGCAACCCTGAAGCAAGCAACACTGAAGCAAGCACCCCTGAAGTAAGCAACCCTGAAGCAAGCAACCCTGAAGCAAGCAACCCTGAAGTAAGCAACCCTGAAGCAAGCAACCCTGAAGTAAGCAACCCTGAAGCAAGCAACCCTGAAGTAAGCAACCCTGAAGCAAGCAACCTGAAGTAAGCAACCTGAAGCAAGCAACCTGAAGTAAGCAACCCTGAAGCAAGCAACCTGAAGTAAGCAACCCTGAAGCAAGCACCCTGAAGTAAGCAACCCTGAAGCAAGCAACCCTGAAGTAAGCAACCCTGAAGCAAGCACCCCTGAAGCAAGCAACCCTGAAGCAAGCAACCCTGAAGCAAGCAACCCTGAAGCAAGCACCCCTGAAGTAAGCAACCCTGAAGCAAGCAACCCTGAAGTAAGCAACCCTGAAGCAAGCAATCCTGAAGCAAGCAACCCTGAAGTAAGCAACCTGAAGCAAGCAACCTGAAGCAAGCACCCTGAAGCAAGCACCCTGAAGCAAGCAACCTGAAGTAAGCAACCCTGAAGCAAGCAACCCTGAAGCAAGCACCCCTGAAGCAAGCAACCCTGAAGCAAGCAACCCTGAAGCAAGCAACCCTGAAGTAAGCAACCCTGAAGCAAGCAACCCTGAAGCAAGCAACCCTGAAGCAAGCAACCCTGAAGTAAGCAACCCTGAAGCAAGTAACCCTGAAGCAAGTAACCCTGAAGTAAGCAACCCTGAAGCAAGTAACCCTGAAGCAAGTAACCCTGAAGTAAGCAACCCTGAAGCAAGCAACCCTGAAGCAAGTAACCCCGAAGCAAGCAACCTGAAGCAAGCAACCCTGAAGCAAGCAACCCTGAAGCAAGCAACCCTGAAGCAAGCAACCCTGAAGCAAGCAACCCTGAAGCAAGCAACCCTGAAGCAAGCAACCCTGAAGCAAGCAACCCTGAAGCAAGCAACCCTGAAGCTAGCAACCCTGAAGCTAGCAACCCTGAAGTAAGCAACCCTGAAGCAAGCAACCCTGAAGCAAGTAACCCTGAAGCTAGCAACCCTGAAGCTAGCAATCCTGAAGCAAGTAACCCTGAAGCAAGTAACCCTGAAGCTAGCAACCCTGAAGTAAGCAACCCTGAAGCAAGTAACCCTGAAGCAAGTATCCCTGAAGCAAGCAACCCTGAAGCAAGTAACCCTGAAGCTAGCAACCCTGAAGCAAGTAACCCTGAAGCAAGTAACCCTGAAGCAAGCAACCCTGAAGCAAGCAACCCTGAAGCTAGCAACCCTGAAGTAAGCAACCTGAAGCAAGTAACCTGAAGCAAGTATCCTGAAGCAAGCAACCCTGAAGCAAGCAACCCTGAAGCTAGCAACCCTGAAGCAAGTAACCCTGAAGCAAGTAACCCTGAAGCAAGCAACCCTGAAGCTAGCAACCCTGAAGTAAGCAACCCTGAAGCAAGTAACCCTGAAGCAAGTATCCCTGAAGCAAGCAACCCTGAAGCAAGTAACCCTGAAGCTAGCAACCTGAAGTAGCAACCCTGAAGCAAGTAACCTGAAGCAAGTAACCCTGAAGCAAGCAACCCTGAAGCAAGTAACCTGAAGCTAGCAACCCTGAAGCAAGTAACCTGAAGCAAGTAACCTGAAGCTAGCAACCCTGAAGCAAGTAACCTGAAGCAAGTAACCTGAAGCTAGCAACCTGAAGCAAGTAACCCTGAAGCAAGTATCCCTGAAGCAAGCAACCCTGAAGCAAGTAACCCTGAAGCAAGTAACCCTGAAGCTAGCAACCCTGAAGCAAGTAACCCTGAAGCAAGTAACCCTGAAGCTAGCAACCCTGAAGCAAGTAACCCTGAAGCAAGTAACCCTGAAGCTAGCAACCCTGAAGCAAGTAACCCTGAAGCAAGTAACCCTGAAGCAAGTAACCCTGAAGCAAGTAACCCTGAAGTAAGCAACCCTGAAGTAAGCAACCCTGAAGCAAGCAACCCTGAAGCAAGTAACCCTGAAGCTAGCAACCCTGAAGCAAGTAACCCTGAAGCAAGTATCCCTGAAGCAAGCAACCCTGAAGCAAGTAACCCTGAAGCTAGCAACCCTGAAGTAAGCAACCCTGAAGTAAGCAACCCTGAAGTAAGTAACCCTGAAGCAAGTAACCCTGAAGCAAGTAACCCTGAAGTAAGCAACCCTGAAGCAAGTAACCCTGAAGCAAGTAACCCTGAAGCAAGTAACCCTGAAGCAAGTAACCCTGAAGCAAGTAACCCTGAAGCAAGTAACCCTGAAGCAAGTAACCCTGAAGCAAGCAACCCTGAAGCAAGTAACCCTGAAGCAAGTAACCCTGAAGCAAGTAACCCTGAAGCAAGTAACCCTGAAGTAAGCAACCTGAAGCAAGTAACCCTGAAGTAAGCAACCCTGAAGCAAGTATCCATGAAGCAAGTAACCCTGAAGCAAGTAACCCTGAAGTAAGCAACCCTGAAGTAAGCAACCCTGAAGCAAGCACCCCTGAAGTAAGCAACCCTGAAGCAAGCAACCCTGAAGCAAGTAACACTGAAGCAAGCAACCCTGAAGTAAGCAACCTGAAGCAAGCAACCTGAAGCAAGCAACCCTGAAGCAAGCACCCTGAAGCAAGCAACCTGAAGCAAGCAACCTGAAGTAAGCAACCCTGAAGCAAGCAACCTGAAGCAAAGCAACCCTGAAGCAAGCAACCTGAAGCAAGTAACCCTGAAGCAAGCAAACCTGAAGCAAGCAACCCTGAAGCAAGCAACCCTGAAGCAAGCAAACCCTGAAGCAAGCAACCTGAAGTAAGCAACCTGAAGCAAGCAACCCTGAAGCAAGCAACCTGAAGCAAGCAACCCTGAAGTAAGCAACCCTGAAGCAAGCACCCTGAAGCAAGCAACCCTGAAGCAAGCAAACCCTGAAGCAAGCAACCCTGAAGTAAGCAAACCTGAAGCAAGCAACCTGAAGTAAGCAACCTGAAGCAAGCAACCCTGAAGCAAGCAACCTGAAGCAAGTAACCCTGAAGCAAGCAACCCTGAAGCAAGCAACCTGAAGCAGCAACCCTGAAGCAAGCACCCTGAAGCAAGCACACCCTGAAGCAAGCAACCTGAAGCAAGCACTGAAGCAAAACCCTGAAGCAAGAACCCTGAAGGCAAGCAACCCTGAAGCAAAACCTGAAGCAAGCAACCCTGAAGCAAGCAACCCTGAAGCAAGCAACCTGAAGCAAGCAACCCTGAAGCAAGCAACCCTGAAGCAAGCAACCCTGAAGTAAGCAACCCTGAAGCAAGCAACCCTGAAGCAAGTAACCCTGAAGCAAGCAACCCTGAAGCAAGCAACCCTGAAGCAAGCAACCCTGAAGCAAGCAACCCTGAAGTAAGCAACCCTGAAGCAAGCAACCCTGAAGCAAGTAACCCTGAAGTAAGCAACCCTGAAGCAAGCAACCCTGAAGCAAGCAACCCTGAAGCAAGCAACCCTGAAGCAAGTAACCCTGAAGCAAGCAACCCTGAAGCAAGCAACCCTGAAGCAAGAACCCTGAAGCAAGCAAACCTGAAGCAAAGCAACCCTGAAGTAAGCAACCCTGAAGCAAGCAACCCTGAAGCAAGTAACCCTGAAGCAAGCAACCCTGAAGCAAGCAACCCTGAAGCAAGCAACCCTGAAGTAAGCAACCCTGAAGCAAGCAACCCTGAAGCAAGTAACCCTGAAGTAAGCAACCCTGAAGCAAGCAACCTGAAGCAAGCAACCCTGAAGCAAGCAACCCTGAAGCAAGTAACCCTGAAGCAAGCAACCCTGAAGCAAGCAACCCTGAAGCAAGTAACCCTGAAGCAAGCAACCCTGAAGCAAGTAACCCTGAAGCAAGCAACCCTGAAGCAAGCAACCTGAAGCAAGTAACCTGAAGCAAGTAACCCTGAAGCAAGCACCCCTGAAGCAAGCAACCCTGAAGCAAGCAACCCTGAAGCAAGTAACCCTGAAGCAAGTAACCCTGAAGCAAGCAACCCTGAAGCAAGCAACCCTGAAGCAAGTAACCCTGAAGCAAGCAACCCTGAAGCAAGCAACCCTGAAGCAAGTAACCCTGAAGCAAGCAACCCTGAAGCAAGTAACCCTGAAGCAAGTAACCCTGAAGCAAGTAACCCTGAAGCAAGCAACCCTGAAGCAAGCAAAACCTGAAGCAAGCAACCCCGAAGCAAGTAACCCTGAAGCAAGCAACCCTGAAGCAAGCAACCCTGAAGCAAGCAACCCTGAAGCAAGTAACCTGAAGCAAGTAACCCTGAAGCAAGCAACCTGAAGCAAGTACCCTGAAGCAAGCAACCTGAAGCAAGCAACCCTGAAGCAAGTAACCCTGAAGCAAGCAACCCTGAAGCAAGTAACCCTGAAGCAAGTAACCCTGAAGCAAGCAACCCTGAAGCAAGCAACCCTGAAGCAAGCAACCTGAAGCAAGTAACCCTGAAGCAAGTAACCTGAAGCAAGCAACCCTGAAGCAAGTAAACTCTGAAGCAAGTAACCCTGAAGCAAGTAACCCTGAAGCAAGCAACCCTGAAGCAAACAACCCTGAAGCAAGCAACCCTGAAGTAAGTAACCCTGAAGCAAGTAACCCTGAAGCAAGTAACCCTGAAGCAAGCAACCCTGAAGCAAGTAACCCTGAAGCAAGCAGTGAGTGAACGACAACAAAGAAAACTTTGACGTAGGATTTATAAAAAATAAACAGTAAGAGCGGACATAAAGGAGACATCAGAAAAAACAGTGAAACACCCCTGAAGGTAGAGAAGGAAGCTGTGGAACCAAAGTAACGGAACATTATTACCTAGGCCAGCACCAGGATCACTGTTACCTGGTCCACCACCAGGATCACCACCCACGGAACACTGTTGCCTGGTCCACCACCAGGATCACCACCCACGGAACATGTTGCCTGGTCCACCACAGGATACCACCACGTACACTGTTGCCTGGTCCACCACCAGGATCACCACCCACGGAACACTGTCGCCTGGTCCACCACCAGGATCACCACCCACGGAACACTGTTGCCTGGTCCACCACCAGGATCACCACCCACGTAACACTGTTGCCTGGTCCACCACCAGGACCACCACCCACGGAACACTGTTGCCTGGTCCACCACCAGGATCACCACCCACGTAACACTGTTGCCTGGTCCACCACCAGGACCACCACCCACGGAACACTGTTGCCTGGTCCACCACCAGGATCACCACCCACGTAACACTGTTGCCTGGTCCACCACCAGGATCACCACCCACGGAACACTGTCGCCTGGTCCACCACCAGGTCACCACCCACGGAACACTGTTGCCTGGTCCACCACCAGGATCACCACCCACGGAACACTGTTGCCTGGTCCACCACCAGGATCACCACCCACGGAACACTGTTGCCTGGTCCACCACCAGGATCACCACCCACGGAACACTGTTGCCTGGTCCACCACCAGGATCACCACCCACGTAACACTGTTGCCTGGTCCACCACCAGGACCACCACCCACGGAACACTGTTACCTGGTCCACCACCAGGATCACCACCCACGTAACACTGTTGCCTGGTCCACCACCAGGATCACCACCCACGGAACACTGTTGCCTGGTCCACCACCAGGATCACCACCCACGTAACACTGTTGCCTGGTCCACCACCAGGATCACCACCCACGGAACACTGTTACCTGGTCCACCACCAGGATCACCACCCACGGAACACTGTTGCCTGGTCCACCGCCAGGATCACCACCCACGTAACACTGTTGCCTGGTCCACCACCAGGATCACCACCCACGGAACACTGTTACCTGGTCCACCACCAGGATCACCACCCACGGAACACTGTTGCCTGGTCCACCACCAGGATCACCACCCACGGAACACTGTCGCCTGGTCCACCACCAGGATCACCACCCACGGAACACTGTTACCTGGTCCACCACCAGGATCACCACCCACGGAACACTGTTACCTGGTCCACCACCAGGATCACCACCCACGGAACACTGTTGCCTGGTCCACCACCAGGATCACCACCCACGGAACACTGTTACCTGGTCCACCACCAGGATCACCACCCACGGAACACTGTTACTTGGTCCATCACTCGATCACCACGCACGGAACAGATTTTACAGACACCAAAATTGTTGTCTAACAATGTGTAGTTTGGGAGTCGTATAAACAAAGTGTAGTCTGCCAGCCATGTATAACAATGTGTAGTCTGCCAGCCATGTATAACAATGTGTAGTCTGCCAGCCATGTATAACAATGTGTAGTCTGCCATAAAATATTTACATAATCATGGCATCAAGTACAGTTGTGCAGATCCTCACACAGGATAGGTAAATTATTTTACGAGAAATCACTGTGATCAGTGTGGCCTGGTTGGTTGCAAGGTTAGTTTTGGTGCAAGATATACACCCGTTAGGTGAGCATGATATATGTAAGATATACACTTGTTAGGTGAGCATCATACATGTAAGATATACACCCGTTAGGTAAGCATGATACATGTAAGATATACACTTGAACATCAAGATGGTATACAATACCGACAGGTTGGTAGGTAAGACACATAGGCAACAGTTAGGCAACTTTATTCCGAAACGTTTCGCCTACACAGTAGGCTTCTTCAGTCGAATACAGAAAGTAGGCAGGAACAGTAGAGATGTGAAGACGATGTAATCAGTCCATCACCATGACCTCTCAGTGGCTACATTCTCACTACTACTACTACTACTCTGCACCTCTCCTTCCGACAGTATTTAAGTCTCCGCACTGTCGCTTGATCTTCAGATAGTTCCTGACTATGGAACTGAACTTCTCCAGGCTGAGGGACTGACAACCTCAAATTCTACGACTTCAAGGGTGATGGACTGATTACATCGTCTTCACATCTCTACTGCTCCTGCCTACTTTCTGTATTCGACTGAAGAAGCCTACTGTGTAGGCGAAACGTTTCGGAATAAAGTTGCCTAACTGTTGCCTATGTGTCTTACCTACCAAGATATACACTTGTTAGGTGAGCATGATACATGTAAGACACTCAGGTACTTATATTGTTGAAGAGAGAGCTACCTATATCTTACACTTGAGTCTTACTTATCAACTTGCATATAGTACAAAATTTATATGAGTAGTTCACTGTTTTTCTTGCAGATAGTGAGTGGGGGAACCGGGCAATTTTCAGGTGACTATTTACGAATGTTAATAACTTTTTTTGCCAGTGGTTGAAGACACTATAAACCCGGCTTAACCTTCCAGTGTTTGAAGACACTATAAACCCGGCTTAACCTTCCAGTGGTTGAAGAAACTATGACCCGGCTTAACCTTCCAGTGGTTGAAGACACTATAAACCCGGCTTAACCTTCCAGTGGTTGAAGACACTATAAACCCGGCTTAACCTTCCAGTGGTTGAAGAAACTATGACCCCGGCTTAACCTTCCAGTGGTTGAAGACACTATGAACCCGGCTTAACCTTCCAGTGGTTGAGGACACTATGAACCCGGCTTAACCTTCCAGTGGTTGAAGACACTATAAACCCGGCTTAACCTTCCAGTGGTTGAAGACACTATAAACCCGGCTTAACCTTCCAGTGGTTGAAGACACTATAAACCCGGCTTAACCTTCCAGTGGTTGAAGACACTATAAACCCGGCTTAACCTTCCAGTGGTTGAAGAAACTATGAACCCGGCTTAACCTTCCAGTCGTTGAAGACACTATGAACCCGGCTTAACCTTCCAGTGGTTGAAGACACTATGAACCCGGCTTAACCTTCCAGTGGTTGAAGACACTATGAACCCGGCTTAACCTTACACTATGAACCCGGCTTAACCTTCCAGTGGTTGAATACACTATGAACCCGGCTTAACCTTCCTGTGGTTGAATACACTATGAACCCGGCTTAACCCTCCAGTGGTTGAAGACACTATGAACCCGGCTTAACCTTCCAGTGGTTGAAGACACCATGAACCCGGCTTAACTTTCCAGTGGTTGAAGACACTATGAACCCGGCTTAACCTTCCAGTGGTTGAAGACACTATGAACCCGGCTTAACCTTCCAGTGGTTGAAGACACTATGAACCCGGCTTAACTTTCCAGTCGTTGAAGACACTATGAACCCGGCTTAACCTTCCAGTGGTTGAATACACTATGAACCCGGCTTAACTTTCCTGTGGTTGAATACACTATGAACCCGGCTTAACCTTCCAGTGGTTGAAGACACTATGAACCCGGCTTAACCTTCCAGTGGTTGAAGACACTATAACCCGGCTTAACCTTCCTGTGGTTGAAGAACCTATGAACCCGGCTTAACCTTCCAGTGGTTGAAGACACTATGAACCCGGCTTAACCTTCCAGTGGTTGAAGACACTATAAACCCGGCTTAACCTTCCTGTGGTTGAAGACACTATGAACCCGGCTTAACCTTCCAGTGGTTGAAGACACTATGAACCCGGCTTAACCTTCCAGTGGTTGAAGACACTATAAACCCGGCTTAACCTTCCTGTGGTTGAAGACACTATAAACCCGGCTTAACCTTCCTGTGGTTGAAGACACTATGAACCCGGCTTAACCTTCCAGTGGTTAAGACACTATGAACCCGGCTTAACTTTCCAGTGGTTAAGACACTATGAACCCGGCTTAACCTTCCAGTGGTTGAAGACACTATGAACCCGGCTTAACCTTCCAGTGGTTGAAGACACTATAAACCCGGCTTAACCTTCCTGTGGTTGAAGACACTATGAACCCGGCTTAACCTTCCAGTTGTTAAGACACTATGAACCCGGCTTAACTTTCCAGTGGTTAAGACACTATGAACCCGGCTTAACCTTCCAGTGTTGAAGACACTATGAACCCGGCTTAACCTTCCAGTGGTTGAAGACACTATGAACCCGGCTTAACCTTCCAGTGGTTGAAGACACTATAAACCCGGCTTAACCTTCCAGTGGTTGAAGACACTATGAACCCGGCTTAACTTTCCAGTGGTTAAGACACTATGAACCCGGCTTAAGCTTCCAGTGGTTGAAGACACTATGAACCCGGCTTAACCTTCCAGTGGTTGAAGACACTATGAACCCGGCTTAACTTTCCAGTGGTTGAAGACACTATGAACCCGGCTTAACCTTCCAGTGGTTGAAGACACTATGAACCCGGCTTAACCTTCCAGTGGTTGAAGACACTATGAACCCGGCTTAATCTTCCAGTGGTTGAAGACACTATGAACCCGGCTTAACCTTCCTGTGGTTGAAGACACTATGAACCCGGCTTAACCTTCCTGTGGTTGAAGACACTATGAACCCGGCTTAACCTTCCAGTGGTTGAAGACACTATGAACCCGGCTTAATCTTCCAGTGGTTGAAGACACTATGAACCCGGCTTAACCTTCCAGTGGTTGAAGACACTATGAACCCGGCTTAACCTTCCTGTGGTTGAGGACACTATGAACCCGGCTTAACCTTCCAGTGGTTGAAGACACTATGAACCCGGCTTAACCTTCCAGTGGTTGAAGACACTATGAACCCGGCTTAACCTTCCAGTGGTTGAAGACACTATGAACCCGGCTTAACCTTCCAGTGGTTGAAGACACTATGGACCCGGCTTAACCTTCCAGTGGTTGAAGACACTATAAACCCGGCTTAACCTTCCAGTGGTTGAAGACACTATGAACCCGGCTTAACCTTCCAGTGGTTGAAGACACTATGAACCCGGCTTAACCTTCCAGTGGTTGAAGACACTATGGACCCGGCTTAACCTTCCAGTGGTTGAAGACACTATGAACCCGGCTTAACCTTCCAGTGGTTGAAGACACTATGAACCCGGCTTAACCTTCCAGTGGTTGAAGACACTATGAACCCGGCTTAACCTTCCAGTGGTTGAGGACACTATGAACCCGGCTTAACCTTCCTGTGGTTGAAGACACTATGAACCCGGCTTAACCTTCCAGTGGTTGAAGACACTATGAACCCGGCTTAACCTTCCAGTGGTTGAAGACACTATGAACCCGGCTTAACCTTCCAGTGGTTGAAGACACTATGAACCCGGCTTAACCTTCCAGTGGTTGAAGACACTATGGACCCGGCTTAACCTTCCAGTGGTTGAAGACACTATGAACCCGGCTTAACCTTCCAGTGGTTGAAGACACTATGAACCCGGCTTAACCTTCCAGTGGTTGAAGACACTATGAACCCGGCTTAACCTTCCAGTGGTTGAGGACACTATGAACCCGGCTTAACCTTCCTGTGGTTGAAGACACTATGAACCCGGCTTAACCTTCCAGTGGTTGAAGACACTATGAACCCGGCTTAACCTTCCAGCGGTTGAAGACACTATGAACCCGGCTTAACCTTCCAGTGGTTGAAGACACTATGAACCCGGCTTAACCTTCCAGTGGTTGAAGACACTATGAACCCGGCTTAACCTTCCAGTTCTCCCCGGAGCATGAAGTAATATACCCGTATTTACAAGGCACTCATATGGTATACTGGACAATGTTAATAACATTAGGCTCATCAAAGATTAACATTGATACAACACTGTCTTAAAGACTAGCAATGTTATCTATTAACATAAAAAAATGTTTACAAATTTAAGAAATGTTTGCTAAAATACAGATATCAGAGAAATCCATCCGAGGTAAACATCGACAAGGTGGAAACCACGTATCAGGTTTCGCACACAAAAAGAAATTGGAAAAACAAAAAATCCAAAACGTACTTTAAACTATGGTAGCCAGAGGAGACACCAACAACACTGACGACATGACACCACTAGCACAGCTCTGCTGCTCTAATTACAAACACTAGCACAGCTCTGCTGCTCTAATTACAAACACTAGCACAGCTCTGCTGCTCTAATTACAAACACTAGCACAGCTCTGCTGCTCTAATTACAAACACTAGCACAGCTCTGCTGCTCTAATTACAAACACTAGCACAGCTCTGCTGCTCTAATTACAAACACTAGCACAGCTCTGCTGCTCTAATTACAAACACTAGCACAGCTCTGCTGCTCTAATTACAAACACTAGCACAGCTCTGCTGCTCTAATTACAAACACTAGCACAGCTCTGCTGCTCTAATTACAAACACTAGCACAGCTCTGCTGCTCTAATTACAAACACTAGCACAGCTCTGCTGCTCTAATTACAAACACTAGCACAGCTCTGCTGCTCTAATTACAAACACTAGCACAGCTCTGCTGCTCTAATTACAAACACTAGCACAGCTCTGCTGCTCTAATTACAAACACTAGCACAGCTCTGCTGCTCTAATTACAAACACTAGCACAGCTCTGCTGTTGTAACTACAAACACTAGCACAGCTCTCCTGTTGTAGCTACAAACACTAGCACAGCTCTGCTGTTGTAACTACAAACACTAGCACAGCTCTGCTGTTGTAACTACAAACACTAGCACAGCTCTCCTGTTGTAGCTACAAACACTAGCACAGCTCTCCTGTTGTAACTACAAACACTAGCACAGCTCTCCTGTTGTAACTACAAACACTAGCACAGCTCTGCTGTTGTAGCTACAAAACCTAGCACAGCTCTGCTGTTGTAATACAAACACTAGCACAGCTCTCCTGTTGTAACTACAACACTAGCACAGCTCTCCTGTTGCAACTACAAACACTAACCAGCTCTGCTGTTGTAACTACAAACACTAGCACAGCTCTCCTGTTGTAACTACAACACTAGCAAGTTCCTGTTGTAATACAAACACTAGCACAGCTTCCTGTTGTAACTACAAAACACTAGCACAGCTTCTGTGTAACTACAAACACTAACAGCTCTCCTGTTGTAACTACAAACACTAGCACAGCTCTGCTGCTCTAATTACAAACACTAGCACAGCTCTGCTGTTGTAACTACAAACACTAACACAGCTTGTGTTGTAACTACAAACACTAGCACAGCTCTCCTGTTGGTAACTACAAACACTAGCACAGCTCTGCTGATGTAACTACAAACACTAGCACAGCTTCTGTTGTAACTACAAACACTAACACAGCTCCTGTGTAACTACAAACACTAGCACAGCTCTGCTGTTGAACTACAAACACTAACACAGCTCTCTGTTGTAACTACAAACACTAGCACAGCTCTGCTGTTGTAACTACAAACACTAGCACAGCTCTCCTGTTGTAACTACAAACACTAGCACAGCTCTCCTGTTGTAACTACAAACACTAACACAGCTCTCCTGTTGTAACTACAAACACTAGCACAGCTCTCCTGTTGTAACTACAAACACTGAGGACATAACACCACTAGCACAGCTCTACTATTTAAACTCTAAATCGTACAGACAGAGCACCATGTTTATAGACAGCTCTACTCCTGTAACTATAACTACGTACTCACCAATAAATAATCATATACACTACAAAGTGTTGGAGATTTGTACTCTGCCATGTAGTGATCCTCACGCTCATATATAATCCTTACTCTATCACACAGTGATCCTCACTCTCACACAGTGATCCTCTCTCTCACACAGTGATCCTCACTCTCACATATAGTGATGCTTACGCTCACATATAGTGATCTTCACGCTCACATACAGTGATCCTCATGTTCACACGTTCAGTACACAACTATTCAAAGCTCGAAGCTTACACAGCGTCCATCAGCAGATTCTTGTTCATTTCTTGCAATATTTTACACAGTCAAACTTACAGTTTGAATTTTAGACCTGTAAACTCTATTAATAAAACTCAGACAGGTCTCAACCTCCTCGAGGCTAGAGTGACGTGTCAAGTTATTGAGCGGTAATTTACCCTCTGAAGACATGTTCTCACACTATAATCACAGTGTAGTAATGCCTTGCTTGCTTTTTCACAACAAATGCAGAAGTGCGATCTTATTAGTAAGTGACGAAACCTAAATAGTAAGTGGCGAACCTTATTAGTAAGTGAATCTAAATTAGTAAGTGGCGAAACCCTAATTATAAGTGGCGAAACTTATTACAGTGCGACCTAATTAGCAATGCGAAACTTAATTTAAGTAGAGAAATCATTTACAGTCGAAACTTAATTAGCAGTGCGAAACCTTAATTGTAGTGCAAACCTTAATTATAAAAAATCTAAATTGTAGTGCGAAACATACATTAGTAAGTGCAAAATTAGTAGTAAGGTGTTATCAGGTGTATAAGAACAACACCTTTCAGAAAACTTTAAATTTCTGGAATCACTTAAGAGTCCTTGAAGGTTGACGTTATGCTATCATTAACCCTTCCAACGTCCTACAACCTTCAAACTTCCTACACTTCAAGTTCCTACACCTTCCAACTTCCTACACCTTCCAACGTTCCTACACTTCAAACGTTCCCTACACCTTCAAGTTCCTACATTCAACGATCTAACTTCAACGAATCCCTACACTTCCAACGTCCCAACCTTCCAACGTTCCTACACCTTCCAACTCCCTAACCTTCAGCGTTCCTAACTTCAACGTTTTACATTCAAGTTCCTACACCTTCAACGTTCCCTAACGTCAAGAATCCTAAATTTTCAACGTGCCCTAACCTTCAATACGTTCCCTACACCTTCAACTTGCTACACTCCAACGTTCCCTACACTTAAGTTCCTAACACTTCAAACGTTCCCTACACCTTAAACGTTACCTAAACTTTAAAGGGTTCCCTACACCTTCAAACGTCACTACACTTTCCAACGTTCCTACAACTTCTGAACGTTCCCTACCCTTCAAACGTTCCCTAACTTTCCAACGTTCCTACATTCAACGTTCCACACTTCAACGTTCCTCACCTTCCAACGTTCCCTACACATTCCAACGTTCCCTACACCTTCCAACGTTCCCTATACCTTCCAACGTTCCCTACACCTTCCAACGTTCCCTACACCTTCCAACGTTCCCTACACCTTCAAACGTTCCCTACACTTTCCAACGTTCCCTACACTTTCCAACGTTCCCTACACTTTCCAACGTTCCCTACACTTTCCAACGTTCCCTACACTTTCCAACGTTCCTTACACTTTCAAACATTCTCTGCACCTTCTTCAAACGTTCTCAACCCCACGTTTAAATGTTCCTCACACCTTAAAATTACCCCGGTTTCATAGAACCTCTAAACCTAACCTTTCTCTATACTACGAAGTTGACAAATAGGCGAGTACAAACAGGAAGCTCCTCTGGGGCTCAGTAGATGGAGGATCAAGCCTCCACCACGTCTTGCACTGAATGATTCACAGGGGTTTAGCGTTTAACATGTATCATTTAATTTAACCTATACTATGAAATATCGTGCGTCTTAAGTTTACGCTTGCGTGATTCCTCACTTTATACTGTTGCCATAACTTCACTATCAACATCACTTTGCATCGACAACAGTGTAAAATAATGTGCATCATATAGACAAAGATTAGCCACAACCCCAGCTGGCATTGTGGCTGTACAACACATTAATTACGTGAGCAATCAGCGGCCTTCCATAATTCTGTGAATTCAGGAGTACTCGGTTACAGGTTTTGTAACGTGTGTTGCAGTGGTAATGTGCCCACCACAGCACTGACAATATATAGATGATTTTGTTACTGTTATTACTGACATTACCTCAACTTGTTCGCATTTACAGAATAATTCACTTAAGCAGCTGAAAAACTAAATAGTATATTATTAAGTTGCTATAATTAAGAGAAAGAAAGTATGGGAGGGAGTAAAGAGTGTTATGAGTGTGTGGGTGTGTACTTACCACCAGGTAGCTGCCACGTGTTGCCAAAACAAGGTGACTACCACCACAACCACACACACCGCCCCCCGCATGGTGTACTGCTGCTGCTGGTAGTGGTGGTAGCGCAGGTTGCTGGTAGTGGTGGTAGCGCAGGTTGCTGGTAGCAGCGGCAAGATCAAGTAGCTTCACCGGGGAACAGTAGCTGAGGGCCCGTGCCCGCTCCTGATCTTCCTGATAAACACCCTGCTCTCTTTCCTGATTCCTAGTCTGATATCTGGCTGAGGCTGTCTTTCCCAGCCTCACACTCTCACACAGAAAAAGGTTCTTCAAATAACTTTACATTACACAGATACGTCAATTGTACGCGCGTGCCGCAGTAGAAAAGAACTACATCTTGATAAGTGGGTATCTGTCCCATATAACGCGAGTCTTGAAAAACGCACACATGCCCCAGTAACTCTGCAAGTGATCCATTTAGTAGAGTTACCGTTTACCCAGGCGAATTAACACTGTCAGGGAGTGTAAACACTTCGTTATTTTCATCTTAAGCCATAATGAGCTTGTTGATTAAGTTATTCACACGCACAAGCACTAGCAACCATTTGGACTCCCTGAAGATGTGTCTTTGGTGCATTGCCTAAGGGGACGTTCAGGCAAGAGTAGTTGTGTCCACGGAGACTTAGTGGGAGCTGGGGCAAGGGATGGCTACCAACATCACTCTTGGGTGTTCCCTCTCACCTGCTACTGCTGTTACTACTGTTTTTTCTACTAGTGTAACTGACCTTCAGTGCTCCTCTGCTGTTCTCCCTTCACTCACCGCTTCTGCAAGAAAACAAGACAAATTAATACTACCATCCTGGGCAAGTAGCAGGACTCTCTGACCCTCATGAACATAACACCGTCAATTCACTGGTGGAGATGGACACTACGAATACTAATTAATCCCTCCCACTAACACAAACACATGGCCTCGGTGACGCATAAATCTACATACACAGCGTGTTGACTTAAGGGTTACCAGCGAGTGTACTGGAAACGTTGCAAGTGTGAGTCATTAAGTCTTTACTGTCTCGGAGTACCAGTAAATGATAGCGATCATCGTGGCAGACCATCTAGTAAAGCCACCTCACAGTGGGGCAATTCTGGGTGTGACAAGACACCTCAGTGTCTGCGGGCGAACAGTAACCACTGGGTGTGGTCTGGAATTTGTTGATGTGCAAGTGAGAGATGCAAGTTTACACAGTCACTGTAGGACGGTCACAGGCAGGCCTGAGGTCACGTGTCTTCGTCACACACCTGTCACTACCCTGAGGCACCTCCAGTCATATCTCTCAGCTGTGCCCTTGAACTCCCGCGCCGCCGCCAGGGATGCCTCTTACTGGATGTTTCTTATTGGATGTGTCGTATTGGATGCATCTTGTTGGGAAGGGGCCAAAGATTACGTTTCGGAGTATCTTAAAGAAGGCGGACATCGTGGTTGAGAGCGGCAGGTAGCATGTGGACACACAAAACGTCCCACTAGGACACAGGCGTAGCTGTGATTAATAAGGTAACGCAGATGTGAACACTGAGGTTAAGAACAACGTCGAACAGCCACCACACGAGCCTCGTCAATCACCCTTAATTAGTGAGGTGGACAGCAAAGGAGTGTGCGTGTTCCTAATGAGTTAAGAGGTCTCCAAACCTGAACGAACACACACACACACACACACACACACACACACATATAGGTGAGTACACACACACACACACACACACACAGCGAAGAGGCGGGGCCAGGAGCTATGGCTCGACCCCTGCAACCACAAATAGGTGAGTACAAATAAGTGAGTACACACACACACACACACACACTAACACACACAACTACCGCATGTGGTTGCAAACACAAGACTGAACATGTGCACTAGTGAACGTGACCATGGTTAACGATCAGGGTTGTCATCTCCCATCTATCCACCTCAAACTTTGATCAGTAAAAATGTAGAAGGTATAACGATACCGACAATATGGATGAAAGGAAACAAGTGCAGACACTCTGGACATCTTTACTGGATACGTTTCCATCCTGGGACCTTGGTCATCCCAAATGATACTAAAGAATGAGAGAACAGTGTTGGCAGTAGCAATTAAGAATGCTTCAAAAAAAGTGACGCCCATCAATCCTAGATTCCCTGGAGATCAGTTCTGTTTTCCTCCAGTGCAACACGCAAGCAATTTTGGTGTCCCGTTTGAACACATTTCTGTATTGTAGGACTTGCCTGGAAAGATTCCTCCCTGTTCTTCCAACAGTGAACTTGTTGCACCTTCCGTGTGGTATAGTATACATTTCTGCTTCAAGGTTAAACTTACCATAGAGATCTTTCTTGCTGGTGAAGTATCTGATGGAAGACCCTCTTGAAATTATCTGTCTGATGTTGTTGGCTATATTTCCTGCAGGCAGAGTTAGGAATCTGTGTTTCTCGGGGGCGCTACTGATGATAGAGTTGAGTACAGTCATGGCTCTGAGTGAACAATCTTGTATATAGAAGGGAGGCAAGTGCAAGCATGTGAAGGCACGGCTCATGTACTGCAATTCTTGTAAGAATCGGTACTAATAACTCAATGACTACACTGACACTGATGATACTATATTATGTTGGTAGTGCTACACTGACGCTGATGACCCTACATAATGTTGATAGTGCTACACTGACGCTGATGACCCTACATAATGTTGATAGTGCTACACTGACGCTGATGACCCTACATAATGTTGATAGTGCTACACTGACGCTGATGATACTACATAATGTTGATAGTGCTACACTGACGCTGATGATACTACATAATGTTGGTAGTGCTACACTGACGCTGATGACCCTACATAATGTTGATAGTGCTACACTGACGCTGATGATACTACATAATGTTGATAGTGCTACACTGACGCTGATGATACTACATAATGTTGGTAGTGCTACACTGACGCTGATGACCCTACATAATGTTGGTAGTGCTACACTGACGCTGATGACCCTACATAATGTTGATAGTGCTACACTGACGCTGATGATACTACATAATGTTGATAGTGCTACACTGACGCTGATGACCCTACATAATGTTGATAGTGCTACACTGACGCTGATGCTACACTAACGCTGATGATGCTACAGTGACGTTGGTGATACTACGCCGACGTTGATGACGCTAAAGTGACGTTGGTGATGATAGCTCCTCCAACTCAACTGTTCTTATTGATGATATACTAAATGTGAGGCAATCAGGTTGGATCCGAGGAAGGTGAGGAGAGGCGTAACTCCCTGAATTAAGTGATGTTACTTTACTATTATCTTAATGTGGTCAATAATTGCTTGACCTTTCTTAGTTCTACTGCGTTCTTCACGTTCATTACTGCGTTCTTCACGTTCATTACTGTGTTCTTCACGTTCATTACTGTGTTCTTCACGTTCATTACTGCGTTCTTCACGTTCATTACTGTGTTCTTCACGTTCATTACTGCGTTCTTCACGTTCATTACTGTGATCTTCACGTTCATTACTGTGTTCTTCACGTTCATTACTGCGTTCTTCACGTTCATTACTGTGTTCTTCACGTTCATTACTGCGTTCTTCACGTTCATTACTGTGTTCTTCACGTTCATTACTGTGTTCTTCACGTTCATTACTGCGTTCTTCACGTTCATTACTGTGATCTTCACGTTCATTACTGTGTTCTTCACGTTCATTACTGCGTTCTTCACGTTCATTACTGTGTTCTTCACGTTCATTACTGTGTTCTTCACGTTCATTACTGCGTTCTTCACGTTCATTACTGTGTTCTTCACGTTCATTACTGTGTTCTTCACGTTCATTACTGCGTTCTTCACGTTCATTACTGTGATCTTCACGTTCATTACTGTGTTCTTCACGTTCATTACTGCGTTCTTCACGTTCATTACTGTGTTCTTCACGTTCATTACTGTGTTCTTCACGTTCATTACTGCGTTCTTCACGTTCATTACTGTGTTCTTCACGTTCATTACTGTGTTCTTCACGTTCATTACTGCGTTCTTCACGTTCATTACTGTGTTCTTCACGTTCATTACTGCGTTCTTCACGTTCATTACTGTGTCTTCACGTTCATTACTGCGTTCTTCACGTTCATTACTGTTGTTCTTCACGTTCATTACTGTGATCTTCACGTTCATTACTGTGTTCTTCACGTTCATTACTGCGTTCTTCACGTTCATTACTGTGTTCTTCACGTTCATTACTGCGTTCTTCACGTTCATTACTGTGTTCTTTACGTTCATTACTGTGTTCTTCACGTTCATTACTGTGTTCTTCACGTTCATTACTGTGTTCTTCACGTTCATTACTGTGTTCTTCACGTTCATTGCTGTGTTCACGTTCATTACTGTGATCTTGTGAACGTTCTGTGTTCTTCACGTTCATTACTGTGATCTTGTGAACGTTCTAGTGTTCTTCACGTTCATTACTGTGATCTTGTGAACGTTCTACTGTGTTCTTCACGTTCATTACTGTGATCTTGTGAACGTTCTAGTGTGTTCTTCACGTTCATTACTGTGATCTTGTGAACGTTCTACTGTGTTCTTCACGTTCATTACTGTGATCTTGTGAACGTTCTACTGTGTTCTTCTCGTTCATTACTGTGATCTTTTGAACGTTCTACTGTGTTCACGTTCATTACTGTGATCTTGTGAACGTTCTACTGTGTTCTTCACGTTCATTACTGTGATCTTGTGAACGTTCTACTGTGTTCTTCACGTTCATTACTGTGATCTTGTGAACGTTCTACTGTGTTCTTCACGTTCATTACTGTGATCTTGTAAACGTTCTACTGTTCTTCACGTTCATTACTGTGATCTTGTGAACGTTCTACTGTGTTCTTCATATTCATTACTGTGATCTTGTGAACGTTCTACTGTGTTCACGTTCATTACTGTGATCTTGTGAACGGTCTACTGTGATCTTCACGTTCATTACTCTGATCCTGTGAACGTTCTACTGTGTTCTTCACGTTCATTACTGTGATCTTGTGAACGTTCTAGTGTGTTCTTCACGTTCATTACTGTGATCTTGTGAACGTTCTACTGTGTTCTTCACGTTCATTACTGTGATCTTGTGAACGTTCTACTGTGTTCTTCACGTTCAATACTGTGATCTTGTGAACGTTCTACTGTGTTCTTCACGTTCATTACTGTGATCTTGTGAACGTTCTACTGTTTTTCTTCACGTTTCATTACTGTGATCTGTGAACGTCTCTACTTGTTCTTCACTTCCATTACTGTGGCTGTAACTTCTCACTGTGCCTCACGTATCATTACTGTGATCTTAACTTCTACTTGTATCTCACGTTCATTACCGGACTATCCAGTCCACTGCCTACTATCATTACTGCTCACTATCCATCACTGTAATCATATGTAGCTTCTACTGCTCACTTCATTCTCAGCTTGTAACTTCACTTGCTCACGTTCCATTACTGTGCACTGTGAACGTCTTTTGTTCTGTCTCATGTCTTACCTGCTACTTATTGCTGCACATGTTCAATGAACCTAACTATCAATTTCTCCCCCAACCTCTTTAATCAAATGTTCCACCTGCCTCACTATCCATCCACCTGCCTCACTATCCATCCACCTGCCTCACTATCCATCCACCTGCCTCACTATCCATCCACCTGCCTCACTATCCATCCACCTGCCTCACTATCCATCAACCTGCCTCACTATCCATCCACCTGCCTCACTATCCATCCACCTGCCTCACTATCCATCCACCTGCCTCACTATAAATCCACCTGCCTCACTATCCATGCACCTGCCTCACTATCCATCTACCTGCCTCACTATCCATCCACCTGCCTCACTATCCATCCACCTGCCTCACTATCCATCCACCTGCCTCACTATCCATCCACCTGCCTCACTATCCATCCACCTGCCTCACCATCCATCTACCTGCCTCACTATCCATCCACCTGCCTCACTATCCATCCACCTGCCTCACTATCCATCCACCTGCCTCACTATCCATCCACCTGCCTCACTATCCATCCACCTGCCTCACCATCCATCTACCTGCCTCACTATCCATCCACCTGCCTCACTATCCATCCACCTGCCTCACTATCCATCCTGGATAGTCCACCTGCCTATCCATCCTGGATGGAGGCAACAGATACGATAAAGCTCCTGGAGCAGGGAGAGAGCGACCTAGTAGGACCAGTTAACCCTGCAACTACAAATAAGTGGATATAAACACAGAGATGATGAGTCAGCAATAATGAGTTATTTACCGTGAGTGCATCTGATGAAGACGACATAAAATGTGAGAGGCCTCTGGCTGCTGCAACTTATGCATCAACAGCTCTAAATGGCATCAGTAAATCCAAAGTCGATCACTGGAAATTCAAATTACGCGCTACCCCTTTATCTCCACCCCACCTCCCCTGCCACCCCCACACCCCCCTGCCACCCCCACACCATCCCTGCCACCCCCACACCTCCCCTGCCACCCCCACACCTCCCCTGCCACCCCCACACCTCCCCTGCCACCCCCACACCTCCCCTGCCACCCCCCACACCTCCCCTGCCACCCCCACACCTCCCCTGCCACCCCCATACCTCCCCTGCCACCCCCACACCTCCCCTGCCACCCCCACACCTCCCTGCCACCCCCATACCTCCCCTGCCACCCCCACACCTCCCCTGCCACCCCCATACCTCCCCTGCCACCCCCACACCAACCCTGCCACCACCCACACCATCCCTGCCACCCCCACACCTCCCCTGCCACCCCCATACCTCCCCTGCCACCCCCACACCAACCCTGCCACCCCCCACACCATCCCTGCCACCCCAACACCTCCCCTGCCACCCCCACACCTCCCCTGCCACCCCCACACCAATCCCTGCCACCCCCACACCTCCCCTGCCACCCCCACACCAACACTGCCACCTCCACATCTCCCCTGCCACCCCACACCTCCCCTGCCACCCCACACCTTCCCTGCCACCCCCACACCAACCCTGCCACTCCCACATCTCCCCTGCCACCCCCCACACCTCCCTGCCACCCCACACCTTCCCTGCCACCCCCACACACAACCCTGCCACCCCCACACCTCCCCTGCCACCCCACACCTCCCCTGCCACCCCCACACCTCCCCTGCCACCCCACACCTCCCCTGCCACCCCCCACCTCCCCTGCCACCCCCACCTACCCACCACCCCCAACCTCCCCTGCCACCCCACACCTCCCCTGCCACCCACTACCCACCACCCACATCTCCCTGCCACTCCATCTCCCTGCCACACGACACCTCCCCTGCCACCCCCACCTCCCCCACACTCCCCCTGCCACACCCACACCTCCCTGCCACCCCCACATCCCCTGCCACCCACCTACCCTACAACCCCCACATCTCCCTGCCACTCCATCTCCCCTGCCACACCGACACTCTCCCCTGCCAACCCCACTCCCCTGCCACCCCACCTACCCTGCACACCCCACACTCCCCTGCCAACCCCTACATTTCCCCTGCCACCTCCACACCCCCCCTCCACCCCCTACCCCCTGCCACTCCCACATCCCCTGCACCCACCTACCCTACCAACCCCACATCTCCCCTGCACCCAATCCACCCACACCTCCCCTGCCACCCCCACCTCCCCTGCCACCCCACACCTCCTGCCACCCCACATTCCCCTGCCACCCCCACCTCCCCTACCACCCCCACCTACCCTACCACCCAAACACCTCCCTGCCACCCCCACATCCCCTGCCACCCCACCTACCCTGGCACCCCACCCCCAGCCACTATCCCCTCCACACCCGACACCTCCCTGCCACCCCCACCTCCCCTGCCACCCCGACCTACCCTGCCCCCCCCACACCCCCCCCACCCCACATTCCCTGCCACCTCCACACTCCCCTGCCCACCACCCTTTCCCCTGCCACCCCCGACCTCCCCTGCCACCCCCACCTACCCTGCCACACCCCACCTCCCCTACCCCCCTCCCTACCACCCCCCCCCCCCCCCCACACCTCCCCTGCCAACCCCACCTCCCCTGCCACCCCACCTACCCTAACCCACATCCCCTCACCTCCCCCTGCCACACCCACCCCTGCCACCCCACCTCCCTGCCACCCCCACCTAACCCTACCCATCCCACCCCCACCTCCCCTGCCCCCACCCCTGCCACACCTCCCCTGCCACCCCACACCTCCCTGCACCCCACCTCCCTGCCACACCCACACCTACCCTCCACCCCACACCTCCCCTGCCACACCCCACCTCCTCTGCCACCCCACCTCCCTACCACCCACACCTCCCCTGCCACTCCACCCACCTCCCCTGCCACACCCCCGCCAGTTTCATCACCTGTCCCCACAATATTCGTGTTGGGGCCATTTCTCTCCACCTGCCCTAGTCACGCCCCACCAGTTTCCCCTCACGTCCCTACTCTGTTTCCCCTTACTGTGTGTTCCCCTTACTACCTTCCCTCCACCTGTCCACCTCACCTGTCTTCCCCTCACTTTTCCCCTGCCACCCCACACCTATTGTTGCCACAATCACAGGCTGTCCCTGACACCCCACACTTCCCGTACTAACCACAACGTTTCCCTGCAAACCTACACTCCCCTGCCACTCCACACCTCCCGAATGCCATCACACCGTACCTTACAACCCCCAACATCTCCCTGACACTCATCTCCCCTGCCACACCGACACCTCCCCTGCCACCCCACCTCCCTGCCCACCCCACACCTTACCCTGCCACACCCTCACCTCCCTGCCACCCCCAAACCCCCCCTGCCACCCACCTCCCTCCCTCCACCCCCCCTCCCCCCACCCCCCCCCCTGCCACCCCCTACCCTCCCCCCCCCACTCTCCCCTGCCACTCCATCTCCCCTCCACACCGACACCTCCTCCCCCCACCCCCACCTCCCCTGCCACCCCCCACCTACCCTGCCAACCCCCACACCTCCCCCGCCACCCCCACCTCCCCGGGCCCACCCCACCTCCCCTGCCACAAACCGACACCTCCCCTGCCACCCCCACCTCCCCTGCCACCCCACACCTACCTGCCACCCCACACCTTCCCCCGCCACCCCCACCTCCCCTGGCACCCCACACCTCCCCGCCCACACCCACCCCCTCCCTGCCACCCCCACCTCCCCTGCCACCCCACCTACCTGCAACCCCCCCATCTCCCCTGCCACTCCATCTCCCCCTGCCACCCGACACCTCCCCTGCCACCCCCACCTCCCCTGCCACCCCCCCCTCCCTGCCACCCCACACCTCCCCTGCCACACCCACACCTCCCCTGCCACCCCCATCTCCCCTGCCACCCCACACCTCCCCTGCCACACCCACACCTCCCCTGCCACCCCACACCTCCCCTGCCACACCCACACCTCCCCTGCCACCCCACACCTCCCCTGCCACACCCACACCTCCTCTGCCACCCCCACCTCCCCTGCCACCCACACCTCCCCTGCCACACCCACCCCTCCCCTGCCACCCCCCACAACAAGTTTCATTCAGCGGTGGTTCGCTAATTGGAGGTATTCAGTGTGTGGGTCAGTTTACTGGGGTGCTGCCAGGCCAGCCTCGTTAGTCAGCGCGCTCTTACTCAGGTTTCCCCTCACTGTGTCTTCCCTCACTCTGTTTCCCCTTACTGTGTGTTTACCCCTTACTGAGCCTTCCCTCACTGTTTCCCACCTCACCGTGTCTTCCCCTCACTGTTTCCCCTTACTGTCTTCCCCTCAGTGTGTGTGTGTATGTGTGTGTGTGTGTGTGTGTGTGTGTGTGTGTGTGTGTGTGTGTGTGTGTGTGTGTGTGTGTGTGTGTGTGTGTGTGTATAATGATGGATCACTAGGTGCTGAGTGGTGCTGACGGATCAACACTTCAGTAATTAAACTATAAGTTGGTTACACATCTTGAAAAGTTTACGAGACTCCAGGTCAGTGTATTATTAGTCCGGAATGACTTAATAGTCTTAAACTGTCACCGAGGTTGTGAAAAACAGGTATCCTGGTATCCGACACAGGTATCCTGGTATCCGACACAGGTATCCTGGTATCCGACACAGGTATCCTGGTATCCGACACAGGTATCCTGGTATCCGACACAGGTATCCTGGTATCCAACGCAGATATCCTGGTATCCGACACAGGTATCCTGGTATCCGACATAGGTACCGACACAGATATCCTGGTATCCGACACAGGTATCCTGGTATCCGACATAGGTATCCGACACAGGTATCCTGGTATCCGACACAGGTATCCTGGTATCCGACACAGGTATCCTGGTATCCGACACAGGTATCCTGGTATCCGACACAGGTATCCTGGTATCCAACACATGCATCCTGGTATCCGACACAGGTATCCTGGTATCCGACACAGGTATCCTGGTATCCGACACAGGTATCCTGGTATCCGACACAGGTATCCTGGTATCCAACACAGGTATCCTGGTATCCAACACAGATATCCTGGTATCCGACACAGGTATCCTGGTATCCGACATAGGTATCCGACACAGATATCCTGGTATCCGACACAGGTATCCTGGTATCCGACATAGGTATCCGACACAGGTATCCTGGTATCCGACACAGGTATCCTGGTATCCGACACAGGTATCCTGGTATCCGACATAGGTATCCGACACAGATATCCTGGTATCCGACACAGGTATCCTGGTATCCGACATAGGTATCCGACACAGGTATCCTGGTATCCGACACAGGTATCCTGGTATCCGACACAGGTATCCTGGTATCCGACACAGGTATCCTGGTATCCAACATAGGTATCCTGGTACCCGACACAGGTATCCTGGTACCCGACACAGGTATCCTGGTACCCGACACAGGTATCCTGGTATCAGACACAGGTATCCTGGTACCCGACAACCCCAGACTCCTCTACCTTAATAAACGCAGAAGGAATGTCGTATAAATAGTTTAGAAAACCGACAAGTTGATAAATGAGACACATGTACAATATTTGGGAATCTTTATTCAGGAAACGTTTCGCCACACAGTAGCTTCATCAGTCCAGTGTACAGAAATGTGGAAGATGAGGAGAAGTTTTAGGTAATCAGTCCCTCAGTCTAGAGTCGATGTGTTCAGTCCATCAATTGCGAGTTTCGTCATAACTAATAGACTGAAGACATCGACTCTAGACTGAGGGACTGACTACCTAAATCTTCTCATATTCCACATTTCTCTACACTGGACTGACGAAGCCACTGTATGGCGAAACGTTTCCAGAATAAAGATTCCCAAATGTTGCACTAGTGTCTCATTTATCAAAAGGAATAGTGCATGGTGCGGCATACAGGTTTCAAACGCGGTTAAACATCACCATGGAAACTGATATATCTCCATTTCTTCAATAAATTACCTACTTAAAATGCACCATCGTTCTGGGTTTGAAATCGATCAGAAGAGGCATTCTCAAGTAGCTGAATGGAAAGCAATTAATCAAGGTGGCAAATTAAAATGTATAGAGCTCAAAATCAATGAGAATCTTTTACGCAGACTCCATAATGACTGCAGGTGTGACACGCAGTAATTAACTTACTGTGTGACTGATAGTTACCTGGAGTTACCTGGAACTTTCTCCAGGTAATGAAGACCTTGAAGGAAGGAAACATTCAGGCGACTGCTTCAGGGTATCCCTCAGGAATACCTAAAATAAGGAGTTATTTACTTGTATTTTCAGCTTCAGTGTCAACGTTGCTGAAGTTAAACTTTGGGAATTATAGAGAAAACAGAAGAAGAGATGTAAAAATTATAGAAAAATTAGTGAAGTTTACGTGGATATTATCTCATGTTACAGGGAATGAGAGAGAGAGAGAGAGAGAGAGAGCGAGAGAGAGAGAGAGAGGAGAGAGAGAGAGAGAGAGAGAGAGAGAGAGAGAGAGAGAGAGGGAGAGAGGAGAGCGAGAGAGAGGAGAGAGAGAGAGAAGAGAGGGGGAGAGAGGGGAGAGAGGAGAGGGGGGGGAGAGAAGAGAAAAGGAG
>NC_069405.1:72540625-72566055 GCF_026875155.1 Cherax quadricarinatus
TGCTGTGTGTGTGTTGTGTGGGGACTAAACTATTTGACTCACCTAGTTGAGGTTGCGGGTCGAGTCCAGCCCGGCCCCGCCCTTCACTGATCGCACTAGGTCTCCTCCGCCCGTGTGTGTGTGTGGGTGGGGTTGTGTGTGTGTGTGTGTGTGTGGGGGGTGTGTGTGTTCAGGGTTTGTGTGTATCTGTAACGTTTTATGCAGATACATGCACAAAAAGGAAACAAATCTTTTATCAAGGAACGTTTCCACAGTTTCAGTGGTCGTATGATCGTTCCACCGTCTCAGTTCGAATGGCTTCCCATACCACGGCGGGGAAAACCGAAGGCACTCCGCGCAAATCATGCCGCAAAAGAGATGCAAAACGAAATTTTGGGAGCGCCAGTCTGGAAACCTCCAGTTAAATATGAAATTCCCGTGTACTCCTTGAAAACCACTGACTTTTCTCCCTTTTCTCTTGATAAATACCTAGGGGTTTTTAAATCATCAGAGCTTTAGAAATCTATTTTTTAAATCACTCAGAGCTTTCCCTCCACAAAAAGTTTATTACTCAAAACACTTTTTTTTTTTTGCACCGACGCAGTCCCGCCGCCCTCTATAATCCACACCGCCCACTAATTTTTTCCGGAATACCAAAAATCTGTATTTTTGGATTCACCATAATTTAGACCCCTTGGCAGGGTTTTTTCAAGAGACTTGGGAGGCTTTTCAAGATAAATTTAGGGTGTTTTCAAAATAGCTGACAGCGTTTTTAAGCCGACTTGAGGGTGTTTTCAAGACGATTTCGGAGGCGTTTTTTAAGACGATTCAAGGCGTATTTCAAGACGAGTTTGGAAACGTTTTTTTAAGACGAGTTCCTAGGCGTTTTAAAACGATTCGAAGGCGTTTTCAAGACACATGGAAGTGGTTTTAAAAATTTGGGGGTTTTTCAACAGGACTTGACAAGGGGTTTACAACACGGATTTAGAGCGTTTTCAAAAAGGGGCCAAAAACTAGATTTAAGCGTTTTCAGATCTATTTCGAGACGGGGTACAAACGGGTTTCATAACATTGGAAGATATGCTAAAAAAAAGTTTTTAAAAACATTTTCTAAGACGAACATGGTATCCCAGTGTAGGTTCGCGCTTTTGAAATTGAGTTCAAAGACATTTTTAACGGGAAATTTAGAGAATTTCCAGAAGAATTTCAAAGCTTTTCCAGAAAAAATTTTTAGACTTTCAGAATGAGTAAATTTTTTAAGGGTTCTAGAATTAAATTTCATTTTGTCTCAACAGGCATTCAAATCTTCGATAAGTATATTTTCAAACGCAGCGGGATTTTTACCTTAAAGGGGTAAAGGACATTTTCAAAGGGGACGTTCAGAAATTTTTTAAAAAATTAAACTAACGGCGGACTCAGAGACATGTTTTAAATTTTTAACTTTTTAAAACCCCCCTTCCAGTTCTCGAAAACACACACACACGCACACCACACACAACCACACACCACCACACCCCACAAACACACACACACCACACCAACACACACACCACAAAAAGAGGACTTGGACTCGACCACTGCAACCTCAACTAGGTGAGTAACACACACACACACACACACACAACCCCTCAGGAGCTTGGACTCACCCTGAAACCTTTCAACTTGTGAGTCACACACATACACACACACACACTTTTACACACCACTTTCAACACACCACACACCCGAGTTTGGGAAACTCGACCCCTGAAACTCAACTAGGTGAGTACACACACAAAACACACACACACACATACAACACACACACAACCACCACACCCACACACACACACACACACACACACACCAACACACACACACAGCGGGAAGTTGACTCGACCCCTGCAACCTCAAACTAGGTGATACACACACACACACCACCCACACACACACACACAGCAGAGCTTGAACTCGACCCCGAAAAACCTCAACTAGTGAGTACACACACATACACACACACACACATACACACACACACATAACACACACACACACACAGCAGACTTGACTCGACCCTGCAACCTCACTAGGGAGTAAAACACACACCCACACACACACACCACCACACAAAACACACACACACACACACACACACCACACACACACACACACACACAACACACACACACACACACACAACACACACACACACACACACACACACACACACACAGCGTCGTTGCCCCAACACTGTGGAAAAAATCATTTATAACAAATGGGGGGCCAAGATGGGGGGGCTATTCTTGATGAGAGATCTTGATCCAAGGAATTGGACTTGTTTAACCTTTCCTTCGAGTATCCTCAGACTTTGACCATTATGAGGTTAGAGCTTCTCTCAATACAACATTAATAATAATAATAATAATAATAATAATAATAATAATAATAAAAATAATAATAATAAAAATAAATAATAAAAATAATAATAAATAATAATATAATAATAATAAAATCAAGTTAGACATCTCTGTGGGCAGAAAATAAAATTGACGTCTTTCGCGAGCCTTTAACGCTGTGTACATAGTATATAAGCCTCTAGCATAAACTAATATTAATAGTTCTAGTTTAATTTTGTTTAATTATTAATGAATGCTAGCACATGTGAATATACCCTGTAAGCAAGTAACGTCAAAATCTATCACATATACCAACGGCTGTTGGTACAAGTGCATGAGAGCATCTGTGCTGGGTGATAAACACCCGGGCACCAGTGTGCATCAGAAACGTCGTACTGGAGACGTTTTTGCTTGCCGAATTAATTAATACACTGGGATGGACTAAACTAAAGCATATTCAGAGCATCAGTGCTGTAAACAGTGCAGAAAGGTACTTCCCAAGATGACCCAGACATATTAAGCGGGGAGACGATTATTCGGTGTTAAACTAGTTAAATGTAACTTTTTTGTGATCATCTTGTTAGCGGTAATAATTGTTCTAGTGCTTTTTAATAGGGAAACGAATTACTCTAGTTATCTCTCAAAAGTGGTTCTGGTGCTTGTAATACGGACGAATGACTCCAATTATCTCTCAAAAGTGGTTCTAGTCCTGTATTACGGACGAATGACCCCATTATCTCTCAAAAGTGGTTCTAGTGCTGTAATACGGACGAATTATTCCAGTTATCTTTCAAAAGTGGTTCTGGTGCTTGTAAAAACGGACGAATGAACTCCAATTTTTCTCTCAAAAGTGGTTCTAGTGCTTGTAATACGGACGAATGACTCCATTTACTCTCAAAAGTGGTTCTAGTGATTGTAAACGGACGAATTATTCCATTTATCTTTCAAAAGTGGTTTTTGGTACTTGTAAACGGACGAAAGACTCCAGTTTTTTCTCAAAAGTGGTTCTGGTGTTTGTAATCCCAGCCCGTATGAACTCAAGTTATCTCTCAAAAGTGGTTTTCTTGGCTTGTAGTACGGACGAATTACTCCAGTTATCTCTCAATAGGGGTTTTCTAGTGCTTGTAATACGGCGAATGAAACCATTACTCTCAGAATGGTTCTAGTGCTTGTAATACGCCAAATTTGACTCCATTATCTCCAAAAGGGGTTCTAGTGCTTGTAATACTGACGAAAGACTCCAGTTATCTCTCAAAAGTGGTTCTAGTGTTTGTAATTTTGGACGAATGACTCCAGTTATCTCTCAAAAGTGGTTCTAGTGCTTGTAATACTGACGAAAGACCCCATTATCTCTCAAAAGTGGTTCTAGTGCTTGTAATATGGACGAATGACTCCAGTTATCTTTTCAAAAGTGGTTCTAGTCCCTTGCAAGACACATTAACTCCCCATAATGGATTTCACTTGCTGGAGGACCCACATATGAGCACCAGCACCTCTCCTAGTGTTGAGCACCAGGTTTGTGCAATATTATAGGTTACAGCTATTTGTTTAATCTAGTGTATCGAGTAATTTAAATGACTTGGAAGAAGCCCAGTAGTGATGGATTCACAAATAAGGTGATAAGTTTTTTTACTAACAAACTAATAATGATTTTTTAATTGTTAGTTTTAACAATATATATTCCATATAAACACCTGTTGAGAAACCGTATGGAAGGTGGACTATAGCTGGTGGCTACTGTAGTTTGTTTTGACATTTAGCATAGTGCAAAAATTAGTATTGTCTATAAATTGCAGTTTAACAATACACTGCCTCGTCGAGATATACACACTGCCTCGTCGAGATATACACACTGCCTCATGACATATACACACTGCCTCGTCGACACACACGTACACTACTTCGCCACACACACACACACCACACACACACAACCTTGTCGACATACACACACACATACACACACACACACTACCTTGTCGACATACACCACACATACACACACACACAACACACACACACACACACACACACACACACAAAACACACACACACACACACACACACACACACACACACTACCTCGTCGACAACACAAACACACCCGACAAAACACAACGCCTCTCGACTTGTCGACACACGTCCTCCGACAAACACCCAACTATTGGCTCGTTGTCGGAAACTGTTTACATTCGCGTGAAACTGCTCGACTTGCTTCAACACTTATCAAAATTAATGTTGCAGTAAGCACGGGCTGCTGTTCAGTAACTGCTGCAAGGAAATTTGCAAGTTTCAGAGACTGCCCCAAGAACACCTACCCCCTACATTTCCCTAGAGGGAGAGACTTTGGAACATAGGGAGCTAAAGCAGGGTACAAGGAGAACTCCAGCAGGTATAGGGTAAACTCCAGCAGGGTTTTAGGGAAACCCCCAGCAGGGTATAGGGAAACTCCAGCAGGGTACAGGGAGAACTCCAGCAGGGTACAGGGGGAACAAGAATTGTAAAACACTGTTTCCACTTAGCGGGGTGTAAGGAAACCCCAGCGTTCATAGGGGAAAAAATACAGAATTTTCCCCAGCTCTGTATTCCGTAATCCAGCACTTGCCTGCGTATTTGCGTCTCTTACAAAAAATCCCCAACTCGTGCTACTCATCTATGCTACTTCATAGGCAGCTGGTAGGAAAAAAAATGTCTTTAATTTTTTTTGTGCCTTTTGGCCGTTCTTTTAAACCCTTAGCTAATCGCTGTATAATCCGGATGTTGGCGAAGGTAGTAGTGATGGGGGTGGTGGTGGTTGGGTGGTGGTGGTGGTGGTGGTGGTGGGTGGGGGGTGGTGGTGGTGGTGGTGGTGGTTTAAGGCTGTGATGGTGTTCGTGGTGGTGGTGGCTATGGGTTATGTTGTGCTGTTTTATGGTAGTGAGGGTGGTGATCCTGATGGTGGTGGGGGCAAGATGGTGGTGTTGCTGGTGATAGTGGTGGTGGGGTGGTGATGATGGTGGTACCGGGGGTTGTGGTGTGGTGAGGGGGTGGTTGGGTTGGGTGAGGGTTTGGTTGTTGGTTGATGGTGGGTGGTGGATTGTATATGGGGAGGTGGTGTTGTGTTAAATGGGAGGTGTGGGTTTTGGTATATGGGGAGGGGGTGGTTTTGGGATGAGTGAGGGGGGTTGTGGGATGTGTAGGTGGGTTTTTGGGATGGTGAGGGGGTGGTTGTGGGATGATGGGGGGGGTTGTGGGGTAAATGTGAATGGGGGGTGGTATGGGTAGAATGGGGAATGTGTTGATGGTGAGGGTGGGATGTGGATGGGGAAGGTGGTGTTGTGGTATGATGGGGAGGGTGGTGGTGTGGTTATGGTGAGGGTGGGGGTTGTGTTATGATGGTGAGGATGGGGGTTTTGGTTATGGGGTTTGGTGGGTGGTATGAGGTGAAGGTTGGTTTTTATGTAGGGGTGGTTGGGGTATGGGAGGGGGGGGGGGTTGTGGTGAGGGGGGGTGGGGTTTGGGGAGAAAGGTGGGGGTGGGGGGTGGTGGTGGGGTTTTGTATGGGGGGGGGTGGGGAGGGATTTGGGTTGGTGGGGGTGGGGTTTTGGAGATGGTGGTTGGTGGGATTGTAATGGGGGGGTGGGGTTGTGGGTTTGGGGGTGGTGTTGGGGTGGGAGGGTGGTTTTGGGGGGTGGTTGAAAGGGGGGTGTGGATGATGGTGGGGGGGTTGTTGTATGAGGTAGGTTGGTTTTTGGTGGAGGGGTGGGAGGGGGTTGTGGTATGATGGTAGGATTGGGGGAAATGTGGTGAGGGTGGTTTGTGGTATAGGTGAGGAGGGGTTTTGGGGGTCTGAGGATTGTGGGTAAATATTTCAGGGTTGTTATCTACCATCTATACCACCACCAAAATAACCCTTTAATCACATTTTATCAAAAAAAATACCTCCAATCCCCAATCAAAAAAACCCCTCGAAATAAACTACCTAAATATAATTACATTTCATGACTCACATTCCTTTACCAATGACCCCCTATTTCTCCATTTTAACAAAATATATATATATATAATAATAATATATATATATATAATATATAAAATATAATATATATATATATAAAATATATATATATAAAATATAAAAAATTCAAATTCTGGTTTTCAATTCATTTTGCAAAAATTTAAACATTAGGGGTCATATTTATTATAATAAAACCTAAGTTAAAACGCTGCATACCCTTGAAGGTTTTGCAGCTTTTTAAAAACTAATAAAAATCAAAACCCAATTGTTATTTTCAAAAAAAAAACCAGAATTTAAAAAGCTTAAATTGATTGTGACGTAACAAGTACTTGACTTTATTTCAATAATAATATACCCAGAATATTAACAGTTTTATTTGTAACCCCTTTTAGATTAAGTCCCCCAGGGGGGGTTCCCTTGTGCTTGAGGGCTCTTGATCTGGGAAAATTGGATCTGTGCCCGGGTTCCCTATTCGTCTGAATCATTCCACCCCCACGGGGTTTTAAAAATCCTAGGGGTTTAGCTTTTCCCCCCGATTTTAATAAAAATAATCTAGTTTAAATTGAAAAGCGATTAAAAACCCGGGGATTTCCAACACAGAGGGTTTTTATTTTACCCTGCATTATATACTTGATCCCAGGTATTAAGTTTATACACCAAATGAAAAATAAAACACGTTTGCAACTTTTGGGAATTGTTTTTTGAGGAAACGTTTAAAAGATTCCCCAAAATTCTAAGGTCCATTCTTTCAACTGTGGGTTTTAAAAACCATTTACAAATCACCATAACTACGGGCCCAATCAAATATAAAACGGCTGAAGACACCTATTTTTTTTCAAGACTTCTCCCCCCCTAAAATTTATCCTTCAACTTGACCCCACCCCGTCTTCTCTATCATAACATTACACAAGCATCCCCTTAGGCAGTCTGTAATACTTTAAATGTGACTAACACTGGCTTTTATGGCAACTAATAAATCAATAATAGATCTTATAGTTTTTGCGTTGAAAACAGATGAATTAACTAAAATTATAAAACAAATAATTTGTAGAAGCCTCGCACGTCCAAACAAAAATATTAGTTTAAACCCAAATTTTTGGCCCCCCGGGAAATTATGGCGTCCAGAAAGAGACAAAGACACTATACCCCATCATTCAATCTAACCAGCAACAAAAAACTCAAAAAAAATTCCCTAAAATAAAAAAATTTTTACCAAACCCTGCAGCCCTTATAGCCCTTGTGGCTTGCGCTTCTTTATTATAAAATAATTTTTACCAAACCCACGGGTGGGGAAAGGAGGTACTTTTGATTCGACTCGGGTTTCTTTTTAAAAACTAAATTTTTTTTTTACATGCAGGAAACTCGAAAAATATAAATTCTATTAAATCAAGTTGTTTTCTGGTAATTATTGATTTTTGTTAGTCGAGTATTTGGCGGTAATAAAAATTTAAATGTCCAAAATTTAAGCAAATTTGTGTCATGGGAAAATTTTGGAAATATGAAAAAAAAAGGATAAAAAAATCTAACGAAACCCTTAATAACCCAAAACGTAGCCAAATGACTCGGGTTTTGGAAAATTATGTCGAAACGGAATTTACATTATCACAATGGAAAAAAATTTAAAAACCGCAATCGTGCTTAAAAAGGGGGCGTTTTTTTAGTTCGCGGTTTGGGCCCGGGGGCGGGTACTGACTATCCTTGCCTGCTGTTTTCCCCCAAAATAAAGCCAATTTTTTGCTAATATCTCCCAAAAAATAAAAATTTTGCACAAGAAAAAGTGCCTGATTGTTTGATTGCTAGAAGGTATACAAAAAACAAAAAAATACTCAGCTCTACAAGAAGAAATTTTCAACAATAGGCAAGACAAATTTTAGCATTTTTGTAAAAAGTTTTGGGGCGAAGAAAGATGAAAACAAATAAAGCAGGAAACGCTTACCTGCCGGAACATCAAAAACACGTCACGGAGTGTGAAATTGAAGAGAAAACGGGTTTTTGTCTGCCATGCGATGAACCCCAAACTATGAGGGGGAAAATTCCCCCGAACAAACAACAACTTTGAGATCTCCTTGTCCACACTTATTTGTTTTTCCCCACGACGCCAATAGATTCCCTTTTTTCACCCGGGGATTAAGAACTTTTTTTATAATTCTAACGGATTTTTTAGGGGAAACTCGCTTAACAACTTTTTTTAAATATCCGTAACAAAGCTTTTTAAAAAAAAGTCGTTAAAGAAGTGTTTACACACCTTAACGAAACTTTACAGTAAACCTTTTTAAAAACATTCTATAAAAAACTCACTTAATGAAAGTAAAAAAGTAAACTTAGGGAAAAAGATAACAAGCCTTTAAGCGAAAACGCTTAAGGGGAACGCATAGTAAAACAACATATTAAACCTATCGGAAAACCAGAAACATCTAGCTCTGCTGATTTCGTGATCTTTTAAGATCGTTGGCTCAGGGTAAGGACCGTATGTTGGTTGTCTCTTAGAGGATATATATATATATAATAAAAAATATATATATATAAATAATAAAAAATTAATATAATATAATATAAAATATATAATTATAAAATAAAATATATATAAAAATATATATATAAATTTTAAGGAAGGGGTCCCCCGTTAAATTGTGGGACCCATAGCCCGGGGAAAGTAAAAAAGGGGTTTAAGGAAAAAAAATTTTATTTTTCCCAAGCCGTTTAATATCCACTTCCCCTACCACCCATCTTTTTATATATATTTTTTTTTACTAATGGAATATTTTTTTACATAAAGGGACAGAAGATTTAAGAATACATATTATATAAAGGTGGCAATACGGTAAAAAGTTTTACGTGGTATCACCGAATATAAGGGAAAAACCATCCCCTCCTCGATTGGGGCGTGGCCCAAAAAACACAGGGAAACCCCCTTTTAACGCCGCACTGACCCCGGAACAGAAAACTAGCTGCCCTGGATCCCCATTACCCCGAAATCTTTTTCCCAGCTCCTTAAGGATTAATCACTCTTTCCCCCCTAGCCAAGGGGTCCCCTAGCCTTGGGAAAAAAACAAAAAATGAAGGGCAAATCTCCTATTTCTAGACTTTTGGGGTCCCGAAACTGGCAGCTGGCCCCCCCTTCCCCCTTTTGGGATTTTAATAGTATACCAAGTAGGCACATGAAGCCCCACACCCCCCTTCCCCTCTGCCAGGGTTGAAAAAGTGATACCATCTGGACCTTCTGGCTGCCAAGATCTGCAAGTTGGGGGGGGCCCCCTTACTGCGGGGGAACCAGCTTTGTGAGCTCCTCTTTATAATGTTATTAACCCCCATGTCTTTCAATCTTTTCCCTCGGGTTTACGGCACACAAGACCATGGCCCTCGGGCTGCTGCTTCCGCCACAAATACACCTGTTTCGGCGAGAAAGGGGGGGCAAGTCGAAGGGCAACACCGAGCGGATGGTCGTGGGGGCGAACGTGTGCCAAGGCTGAGTTGGGAACACCAACAAAAGTCCCCCATGAGGGCTCCACTGCCAGGAGGGGGGCTCTATCCTTCCCGACACACTCTGAAGCTTTTTGAGGCAATATTTTCCACTATTGACCCCTCCCAGTGCGATGTTTTAGTTTTGGGGGGGCAGGCCTGGTCCAGACGGGTTAGATTATCCCCGATCCTTGCCGCAATGAATTTTTGGGCCTGACTCCAAACTTTTCCCTAAATTTTTTTAGGGGAAACGTTGCTACAAGCTCTCCCGGGTCAATACACGAGACGAAAAAAAGGAACGCAAAATGGAATTGCGACACCATGCCTCCTTCTACTGGGAATGACTTGGTTTCCCCGCCCGCTTCTAGAGTAAGGGGAAGACTTTTTGTAAAAACTGCCTCAAATACGCTATTCTGCAGATGGGTTTTTTCATATCAAGGTGCACATCTTAGAAATAGTCAACCTGGGAACTCAAGCACTTTGGAAAACAAGGCATCGGGGTGTCCAAATTTCCTATTGTTGTTCCATTCTCCTTTAAACCTTCCAAATTTTTTCCCGAGAATTTTTCAATGGCATTTTTTCCCAAGGTGCCCTAGCAAGACACAAATTTTTGGGGGGAAAGACTGCTGCCCTGGAGTTTGATCTCACTGCATTTACACTTTTTTGACTGACTGAGATATTTCACATTGGATGTTAGATGAGACCCATTTCCCCGTCCCCGTGCCCAACCCGGTAAGGGCATGTAGGGGGGACTCTTTGTACCTGCATGGCCATCATCTAGAAACCAAGTTTTTGCTCGCTGGCATCCCGACTGTGATTTTTCCCTAACTGCTAACAGAAGAAAAATGGTCAAAAGGACTCCTTTTTTGACCCCCTCCGATATGTAATTCATGCTCTCCAAGAGAAGCATGATTCCTTTCTATACCCAGCTGAAACAAAAGGGGGGACCAGGGAAATGTTCTTGTACTGCTGCTAATCCCACGTCTCTTTTCAGGAGATTGAACGCATTCTTGAAATCTAATTTTACCACTGCATTGTCCTCAGGCAGGTTGTTGATATACGCCCTTGTTGCATGAACCGCTGCTTCACTTCCTTGAGAGACCCCAAAGCCAAGCTGTTTGGTTGAAGCATCATGGCTGCCTGTGCACAAATACTTCGGACAGCAGTTTTGGGATACGAGGCGGCGTAAGGTGTTGCCTACTGCAATTGGCCGAATTCCTCCATCCTTCTTTTTAAGTGCACAAAGTGTTGCACCAAAAAAAAAAGGTCTAATTTCATCAGGATCAGACCAGCCAAGGAATTGTTGACGAACCTTGTCATCTCTGAAAGCAGTGTCTCTGAAATTTTCCCCCAATAACTGGATTAAACCATTTCCTTTAAATCTGGGGCCCTTATTCCAGTGAACCCCCAGCAGAGCCAGAGGGGAACGACATTATTGCTTAGTAAATGTCTGAGTCTTCCACTATCAATGGTTCCATATGGGGACAGAGGTGTTGGAACTGTAGAACCAGCACTAGAGCAGAGCAGCACTAGGCAGAGCCGGCACTAGAGCAGAGCCGCACTAGAGCAGACCAGCACTAGAGCAAGCCAGCTCCATTTCACACACAAAAAACACCAGCAACGTATGGTAAATATATATATATATATATATATATATAATATAATATATATATATATATATATAAATATAATATAATATAATATATAAATATATTTAAATTATTATATAAATATATATAATAATATATAATATATATTATATATATTATTTTTATATATATATAAATATATATATATATATATATATATTAAATAATATAAAATTATATATATAATATATATATATATATTATATATATTTTTATAAAATATATATATATATATATATATATATATATATATATATATATAAATATATATATATTTGCAATGGTATCAGCGGACCATTGTAATCTACATGTACAAAAAATAATTAAATATCGAATTAACCATGAAGTATGCGTGAGCTTCCATTATGAGGAGTATTTAATAACATGAGCCTGAACCAGAAGATAACTGGGCCCCCGCCGCCTCCCTGGCTTAACACTGCTCAGGTGTTAGCCAGGACACGAACTGTGTTAACACGAGAGAGGTGTTAACCAGGACCCCTAGCTGTGTTGCTCACTGGGTTAAAATGGGGCAGGGTGTTAAAATCGTTTTTGTTAACACTAGCGGATGTCTTAGCTAGGATAAAAACCTGTTAGAATTAGATTTAAGACAACATGACTTTGGTTTATAAAAACTGATGTTGTGAACCAATTCTACGAACAAGTGGAACTAGACTGGAAAGGAATGGAACGGGAGTAGGAACGAGGAAAGCAGTAGCAGTAGCAAAAGGGATTGGACTAGCACTAGAGCAAGAGTCAGCACTAAGCAGAGTCAGCACTAGAGCAGAGCCCGCCTAGAGCAGAGCCAGCACTGGAGCAGAGCCAGCACTAGAACAGAGCCAGCACTAGAGCAGAGAGTCAGCACTAGAGCAGAGTCCCGCACTAGAGCAGAGCCAGCACTGGAGTAGAACCAGCACTAGAGCAGAGCCGGCACTAGAGCAGAGCCCGCACTAGAGCAGAGTCAGCACTAGAGCAAGGGCAGCATGGAGTTTAAAACCCGCACTAGAGCAGAGTCAGCACTAAGCAGAGCCAGCACTAGAGCAGAGCCAGCACTGGAGCAGAGCCAGCACTAAGGCAGAGCCAGCACTAGAGCGAGTCAGCACTAGAGCAGAGTCAGCACTAGAGCAGAGCAGGACTGGAGTAGAACCAGCACTAGAGCAGAGCCGGCAGTAAAAAGCAGAGCCACATAGAGCAGAGTCAGCACTAGAGCAGAGTCAGCACTAGAGCAGAGCCAGCACTGGAGTAGAACCAGCACTAGAGCAGAGGGCCCGGGACAGAGCAGAGCCAGCCACTAGAGCGAGTCACACTAGAGCAGAGTCAGCACTAAGCAGAGCCAGCACTGGAGTAGAACCAGCACTAGAGCAAGCCGGCACTAGAGCAGAGCCGGCACTAGAGCAGAGCCAGCACTAGAGCAGAGCCAGCACTATAGCAGAGCCAGCACTAGAGCAGAGCCAGCACTAGAGCAGAGCCAGCACTTTGAACAGAGCCACGCTAAGCAGAGCCAGCACTAGAGCAAGCCACACTATAGCAGAGCCAGCACTGGAGTAGAACCCGCACTAAGCAGAGCCGGGACTAGAGCAGAGCCGGCACTAGAGCAGAGCCAGCACTAGAGCAGAGCCGGCACTAGAGCAGAGCCAGCACTAATAGCAGAGGCCAGCACTAGAGCAGGCCGGCACTAGAGCAGAGCCAGCACTAGAGCAGAGCCAGCACTAGAGAAGAGCCAGCACTAGAGCAGAGCCAGAACTAGAACAGAGCCAGCACTAGAACCCAAACCAGCGCTAGAGCAGAGCCGGCACTAGAGCAGAGCCAGCACTAGAGCAGAGCAGCACTAGAGCAGAGCCAGCACTAGAACAGAGCCAGCACTAGAGCAGAGCCAGCACTAGAGCAGAGCCAGCACTGAGCAGAGCCAGCACTAGAACAAGCCGCACTAGAGCAGAGCCAGCGGCTAGAGCAGAGCCAGCACTAGAGCAAGCCAGCACTAGAGCAGAGCCAGCACTAGAGCAGAGCCAGCACTAGAGCAGAGCCAGCACTAAACAGAGCCAGCACTAGAGCAGAGCCAGCGCTAGAGCAAGCCAGCACTAGAGCAGAGCCAGCACTAGAGCAGAGCCAGCACTAGAGCAGAGCCAGCACTAGAGCGAAGCCAGCACTAGAACAGACACAGCGCTAGAGCAGAGCCAGCACTAGAGCAGAGCCAGCACTAGAGCAGTAGCCAGCACTAGAGCAGAGCCAGCAACTAGAGCAGAGCCAGCACTAGAGCAGAGCCAGCACTAGAACAGAGCCTGCACTAGAGCAGAGCCAGCACTAGAGCAGAGCCAGCACTAGAGCAGAGCCAGCACTAGAGCAGAGCCAGCTCCAGTTCACACACACAAACACCAGCAACGTATTGGTAAAATATAAATAAAAGGAAAAGAGGGGAGACAACCATGACACATAAACAAGAGTCTCGTGCGAGCTGATACGAATGACCAGTAACCTGTAGGTAACTTCTTCATGCACCTTCAGGTCATCGTCAGGTCACCTTCAGGTCCACCTTCAGGTCTGTGTTTACATATTTGAGTCTTCTCCTCATAGACGTCGCTTCTGAGTGGTGTGTTCCTCACGCCGCCTTGTCAGTATACAGCTGTTTGGTCACTAATAGATGTGAAATCATAGCGCCCTGTCATCACAGTAGTCAATTATAGTCTGTCAAACGTAGCGTTGTCAATCATAGCTGTCACTTGTCATAGCTGTCACATTTGCCATAACTGTCACATTCCTGCCACAACTGCCACATCTGCCATAACTGCCACATCTGCCACAGCTGTCAGAAGTAAGCATAAACATATATTTCCGGCAACTTTCCACAAAGTGTGACAACAATTCTGACTCTTGTTGTGAACTCGTATTTTATCACATAATTATAATGTCAGTAAATCCCTTATTATAGAGCACTGTCGTCCAATAAATAAAATATGGAAATCTCCATTATTACACAAGATTTATCAGTTTATAAAAGATTCCCAAGCTTCATGATAATCCAAAATTATTTATTATATGAGATAATTTCGGAGTGCTTTTTTTTCTACCCAAGATTATTTAATAAAATCTGGTGCTATTGAATACAGTTACACTGTTAGCTGGACAAAAAAAAATTCTTTCCGGTTCATGAATTATTTGCCAGTGTAATTATTTGAGAAAGATTACCTTGGAGTATGAATGGTGAAAATTCGCAATAAAAAGATTGTTGGGGAACGTAAACGAGGATCTGAAAACTCTTTAGTTGTCTGATATACTCTTCGGTGGTGCAGTGGTGGAGACGCTGGGGTTCAGTCTCAGCTCTTGGTTCCGCCCTTAAATGTAGGTAAATGGTTAAGAGAACCAAGAGTTTATAAATTAGAACATGTGCAACACATGGGTATCTTTATGTGGAAACGTTCACCACACAGAGGCGTCATCATCCTATACAAAGAAGAATGGTGAAGATCAGAAGGAGTTTAAGGTAATCAGTCTCTCAGCCTGTAGTCGATGTAATCATCCATCAGTCTTGATATAGAATAGAGCTATGTGGGAAGAAGGGGTTTATATACTCTAGACAGGTGAGGTTATGAGCAGTCGTAGGCGGTGGTCACTTGGACAAGTCCACAGGTGAGGGTCTGAATATCTCAAACCCCATCTGATCGTCACCATTTTCTTCGTATTGGACTGATGAAGTCACCGTGTGGCTTAAACATTTTCACAATAAAGAATTCCAAGTGCACATGTGTCTCTTGTGGAGCCTGGTCATGTCTGTTCTTAAGCTGTGGATGGGGTTCCTAACCACATTATTCATCCAATCGTTCCGTTTTTCTACTAATTAAACCTACGCTAGCCCGTTCATCGTATTCACAACAGACTGATCTACCCATTTTGTTAAATTTTCAAAGTATCTTTTACGTTGCAATCATGTCTCCTCTGGTCCTGTCTGAGGTAATAAATTTCAATTTTCTTAGTAACTTAGACTCTCATATAGTTCCGTGGCTTCAGGGCCGCGACTAATCTCTCTGCAAACCTCTCAAAGTTCATGAACTTTTCAGTTTTGATGTGTTTGTTGTGTCTTGTATACTTGCTGATAGTCTGGTTGATGTTTAGGTTGTATGTTGGTGCTTTATACTTAGTGATAGTGTTGTTGATGTGTTTGTTGGGTTAGGATAGGTTACTATTACTACTAATGTGACTACTACTGTTTACTACTACTATTACAGCTATTATTACTACTACAGCTATTACTGCTACTACTACATCAATTACTACTACTACTATTATTATTACTACTACTATCACTACTATTTGAATCCAGGATACACTATACACCTGTAAAGTTTCCTTCAGTTTCCACGGGAAAGTGGAGCAGAATTCTTCCTCCGTAAGCAATGCTTGTCGTAAAGGGAGACTGAAATGCCGGGAGCAAAAAATAAAAAAATACTAAAATTACTAAGAAAAGTTTATAAATTGAAATGTTGGAATGTGCGTGGTGTAGAGATGAGAAGAAATGAAGGGAAGCTGGACGTTCTGGCACTAACTGAAACAGAGCTAACAGGGGCGGGGAAAATTACAGTGTGCAGGAGTAAGTGGAGTTAAAGCGGGTGTATTTCAAAAAAGAAAAATAAGAAGTAATCAAGGAACAGCAATTTAAAATGGTCACCTGTGGAAAATAAAAGAGATGATATAAGTGTTGAAATTCAAGAATTATGTGGATTAATTTAAAAGTGGGAGGTGTGACGTTGTTTATACACTTGAGGGAGAGAGGAGTTTGAAGAAGAGAGGTGTTTGGGAGGTATTAGGTGAATGTTTATTGAGTTTTGAAGTAACCGCAGAGAATAATTGTCGAGAGGAATCTAAATGCTGAAGTGAAAGAGAGAGAGAGAGAGAGAGAGAGAGAGACTGTTGCAGATTAAGCATGTGGGTATGTTAAGAGTGCCAGGTAAAATTCTGTTAAATAAAAGAGGATAAGTAATTAAGAGAGAGATACAGACAGACAGACAGAGAAAGAGAGAAGGAACGAAGCCCTCCGTGAAGACGGACAAAGAAGGGAAGAAGGAAGGAAGCAGTTCGTGAAGACGGACAAAGAAGGAAAGAAGGAAGGAAGCAGTTCGTGAACACGGACAAAAAAGGCAAGAAGGAAGGAAGCAGTCCGTGAAGGCGGACAAAGAAGGAAATAGATCGTGAAGACGGAGAAAAAAAGGAAGGAAAACTGTGGAGACGGAGAGAGAAGGAAGAAGCAGTCCGTGAGAGGGTGTGATTGCATCCACCAGACCCGCCCCATCTAATAGAAGGAATGCTGGGCCTCATGCTAAACTTATGGTTGAGAGAAGCACAAAGGCCGCCACGTATTATCCACGAAGGCAAGTTGTAAACATGGTGAGGAGGCCACTGAGGGAGAGGAACAGACTGGCAGGGGAAAAATACCGTGAGAAGGGAAAGAAGGTGCTGAGTCAGGGGAAGAAGGTACTGAGGCAGGGCAAGAAGGGTGCCTAGGCAGGGCAAGAAGGGTGCTGAAGCAGGGCAAGAAGGGTGCTGAGGCAGGGAAGAAGGGTGCTGAGGCAGGGGAAGAAGGGTGCTGAGCAGGGAAAGAAGGGTGCTGAGGCAGGGGAAGAAGAGTGCTGAGGAAAGGTAGAAAGGTGCTATGGAGAGATGAAAGGTGCTGAGGTATGGTGGGAAGGGGCTTACTGAGGGGAAACTTACGAATGGAAGACGCTGTGGAAGGGAGGGAATGGGATGGAGGAGAGGAACAATAGTGATAAAAGAAAGAGGGAGAGACTCGAAGAAGTGAATGCAAGAGGACAAACGACAAAAAGAGGAAAGAGAAGAGTGCGTAAGAGTGTACAGGGAAGAAAAGAGAGAGATAAGAAGGGAAAGATATGTGATATGTGGTGTGTAATGTTCTATTCTTGGTCCTGCACTCACCACTCTCTTATTAATGTGTCTGGGATTCTATTTTCTCGCCCAGGTGTCTCTGCCTCAGCACCTCGTGAAGTGCTGCGACACTCTTGTTCGTATGTACACACCACGACGGCACAGGCACACATACATACGTTCATACATTCACACGCATGTTATATACATCAGGTTGTAGTTCTTTCTACAACAGACATAGCATGATGTATTTGAACCTCTAATATATTTATAGTGTCACAGTGAGCATGGTTTTTCACACACTTCCATACACCTGCTGCTCCTGTTCACCTAGTAGTAAGTACCTGGGTGTTAGTCGACTGGTGTGGGTGGCATCCTGGGGCTTTGAAATGAGCTGAGGTACGATAATTGATTTGTGTACAAAAAAGAACACAGGAAGGCTGGACGTCAACATCCTTGATCTCCTCCTGGTAACTTCATCCTCCTGAATGTCGATACCTTCATGGATGTCCACTTCATCCATCTTTAAATGTTAATTTAAATGTATGATGACACCAACAGTGTATATCTACAATCAGCTATTGTTGGCCTCATCATTTTTTTTTCAATATTTAGATAAAGCTGTGAAATTGTTTATCTCGCGATTTGTGTTTTATTGTTATTATTGGTACGATTTATGTTTTACTCCAGTTTGTGTGCGTTTTTTTTTTTTTTTTATTTTGCTTGCGTGACACTGTTGTTGTTGTTGTTTTGTTGTTGTTGTTGTTGTATGTAGTGTTTTTTATTGTTGTTTTGATGATAAACTTTTCCTGTTTCTTTTTTTCGTAGATTGATGATGATGTAGTTGTTGCCTATGTTTCTGTTGTTGTTTTGTGGTGTTGTTAATGTTTATATTGTAGTTGTTGTTGTTCTTGTTGTTATTGCTGTTTGTCTTAGATTGGTGTTTGTATTATTTCTCTTATAGTTGTTTGAGATGGTGTTTTTAATAATATGGTGGTTGTTGTTGTAGGTGTTGTTATTGTTGTAGGTATTGTTGATGCAGGTGTTGTTATTGTTGTAGTTATTGTTGCTGTTGTAGGTGTTGGTGTTGTTATTGGTTCGGGACCAGTAAACGGTTCACGTTAAAACAAAAATATATATCAGAGTTTTCTCCCTCAGGTGAGTTCCTGTGATCAACCTTGAGTCTTCCTTCTCTCAGGTGAGTTCCTGTGATCATCCTTGAGCCTTCCTTCCCTCAGGTGAGTTCCTGTGATCATCCTTGAGCCTTCCTTCTCTCAGTTGAGTTCCTGTGATCATCCTTGAGCCTTCCTTCCCTCAGGTGAGTTCCTGTGATCATCTTTGAGCCTTCCTTCCCTCAGTTGAGTTCCTGTGATCATCCTTGAGCCTTCCTTCCTCAGTGAGTTCCTGTGTCATCCTTGAGCCTTCCTTCCCTCAGTTGAGTTCCTGTGATCATCCTTGAGCCTTCCTTCCCTCAGGTGAGTTCCTGTGATCATCCTTGAGCCTTCCTTCTCTCAGGTGAGTTCCTGTGATCATCCTTGAGCCTTCCTTCCCTCAGGTGAGTTCCTGTGATCATCCTTGAACCTTCCTTCTCTCAGGTGAGTTCCTGTGATCATCCTTGAGCCTTCCTTCCCTCAGGTGAGTTACTGTGATCAACCTTGAGCCTTCCTTCCCTCAGGTGAGTTCCTGTGATCATCCTTGAGCCTTCCTTCCCTCAGGTGAGTTCCTGTGATCGTCCTTGAGTCTTCCTTCCCTCAGGTGAGTTCCTGTGATCATCCTTGAGTCTTCCTTCCCTCAGGTGAGTTCCTGTGATCATCCTTGAGTCTTCCTTCCCTCAGGTGAGTTCCTGTGATCATCCTTGAGCCTTCCTTCCCTCAGGTGAGTTCCTGTGATCATCCTTGAATCTTCCTTCCCTCAGGTGAGTTCCTGTGATCATCCTTGAGCCTTCCTTCCCTCAGGTGAGTTCCTGTGATCATCCTTGAGCCTTCCTTCCCTCAGGTGAGTTACTGTGATCAACCTTGAGCCTTCCTTCCCTCAGGTGAGTTCCTGTGATCATCCTTGAGCCTTCCTTCCCTCAGGTGAGTTCCTGTGATCATCCTTGAGCCTTCCTTCCCTCAGGTGAGTTCCTGTGATCATCCTTGAGCCTTCCTTCCCTCAGGTGAGTTCCTGTGATCATCCTTGAGCCTTCCTTCTCTCAGTGAGTTCCTGTGATCATCCTTGAGCCTTCCTTCCCTCAGGTGAGTTCCTGTGATCATCCTTGAGCCTTCCTTCCCTCAGTTGAGTTCCTGTGATCATCCTTGAGTCTTCCTTCCCTCAGTTGAGTTCCTGTGATCGTCCTTGAGCCTTCCTTCCCTCAGTTGAGTTCCTGTGATCATCCTTGAGCCTTTCTTCCCTCAGTTGAGTTCCTGTGATCATCCTTGAGCCTTCCTTCCCTCAGGTGAGTTTCCTGTGATCATCCTTGAGTCCTTCCATCCCTCAGTTGAGTTCCTGTGATCATCCTTGAGTCTTCCTTCCCTCAGTTGAGTTCCTGTGATCATCCTTGAGTCTTCCTTCCCTCAGTTGAGTTCCTGTGATCATCCTTTGAGCCTTCCTTCCCTCAGGTGATTCCTGTGATCGTCCTTGAGCCTTCCTTCCCTCAGTTGTGGTTCTGTGTTCGTCCTTGAGTCTTCCTTCCTCAGTTGAGTTCCTGTGATCGTCCTGAGCCTTCCTTCCCTCAGTTGAGTTCCTGTGATCGTCCTTGAGTCTTCCTTCCCTCAGTTGAGTTCCTGTGATCATCCTTGAGTCTTCCTTCCCTCAGTTGAGTTCCTGTGATCGTCCTTGAGCCTTCCTTCCCTCAGGTGAGTTCCTGTGATCATCCTTGAGTCTTCCTTCCCTCAGGTGAGTTCCTGTGATCGTCCTTGAGCCTTCCTTCCCTCAGGTGAGTTCCTGTGATCATCACCTTGAGCCTTCCTTCCCTCATTGAGTTCCTGTGATCATCCTTGAGCCTTCCTTCCCTCAGGTGAGTTCCTGTGATCATCCTTGTCCTTCCTTCCCTCAGGTGAGTTCCTGTGATCATTCCTTGAGCCTTCCTTCCCTCAGTGATGAGTTCCTGTGATCATCCTTGAGCCTTCCTTCCCTCAGGTGAGTTCATGTGATCATCCTTGAGCCTTCCTTCCCTCAGTTGAGTTCCTGTGATCATCCTTGAGCCTTCCTTCCCTCAGGTGATTCCTGTGATCATCCTTGAGCCTTTCCTTCCCTCAGGTGAGTTCCTGTGATCATCCTTGAGCCTTCCTTCCCTCAGGTGAGTTCCTGTGATCATCCTTGAGTCTTCCTTCCCTCAGGTGAGTTCCTGTGATCATCCTTGAGTCTTCCTTCCCTCAGTTGAGTTCCTGTGATCATCCTTGAGCCTTCCTTCCCTCAGGTGAGTTCCTGTGATCACCTTGAGCCTTCCTTCCCTCAGTTGAGTTCCTGTGATCATCCTTGAGTCTCTTCCTTCCCTCAGGTGAGTTCCTGTGATCATCCTTGAGTCTTCTTCCCTCAGTGAGTTCCTGTGATCAACCTTGAGCCTCCTTCCCTCAGGTGAGTTCCTGTGATCATCCTTGAGTCTTCCTTCCCTCAGTTGAGTTCCTGTGATCATCCTTGAGTCTTCCTTCCCTCAGGTGAGTTACTGTGATCATCCTTGAGTCTTCTTCCCTCAGGTGATTCCTGTGATCAAACCTTGACCTTCCTCCCTCAGTGAGTTCCTGTGATCATCTGAGTCTTCCTTCCCTCAGTTGAGTCCTGTGATCATCCTTGAGTCCTTCCTTCCCTCAGGTGAGTTCCTGTGATCAACCTTGAGTCTTCCTTCCCTCAGGTGAGTTCCTGTGATCAACCTTGAGTCTTCCTTCCCTCAGGTGAGTTCCTGTGATCATCCTTGAGCCTTCCTTCCCTCAGGTGAGTTCCTGTGATCAACCTTGAGTCTTCCTTTCCCTCAGGTGAGTTCCTGTGATCAACCTTGAGTCCTTCCTTCCCTCAGGTGAGTTCCTGTGATCATCCTTGAGCCTTCCTTCCCTCAGGTGAGTTCCTGTGATCAACCTTGAGTCTTCCTTCCCTCAGGTGAGTTACTGTGATCAACCTTGAGTCTTCCTTCCCTCAGGTGAGTTCCTGTGATCATCCTTGAGCCTTCCTTCCCTCAGGTGAGTTCCTGTGATCAACCTTGAGTCTTCCTTCCCTCAGGTGAGTTCCTGTGATCATCCTTGAGTCTTCCTTCCCTCAGGTGAGTTCCTGTGATCAACCTTGAGTCTTCCTTCCCTCAGGTGAGTTCCTGTGATCAACCTTGAGTCTGCCTTCCCTCAGGTGAGTTCCTGTGATCAACCTTGAGTCTTCCTTCCCTCAGTTGAGTTCCTGTGATCATCCTTGACATAGTCAACATCAATCTTGACTCACTAGTAACCAGTCCGTGTTAAGCACACGGAGTGGTTACTGTTATACATACAGCACCATATATATTATATATTATATATATATATATATATTATAATATAAATATAAATAAATATATATATAATATATATATATATTATATCTAATATATAATATATATATTATATATATATATAATATATATTATATTATATTTATATATATATTATAATATATATATATATATATATTTATATATATTAATATATATATATATATATATATATATATATATATATATATGTATATATATGAGTGTGTGTGTGTTGTGTGTGTGTGTGTGTGTGTGTGTGTATGTGTGTTTGTGTGTTGTTGTGTGTGTGTGTGGTGTGTGTGTGGTGTGTGTGTGTGTGTGTGTGGGTGTGTGTGTGTGTGTGTGTATGTAGATTTCTTTGCCTACACTTACAAAACTCACAGTGACACCTACTCTTCATTTCTCTGTCAATAGACGGAGGTCGATGCCTCCACCACCGTGTGCTGAATGACCCAGACAGTTTACGCTAATGATCAATAAAAAAAATTAAAGTGTGATTCTAGTGTACTGTCTATATTAATAAAGCCAAGAAAAAGGACCAATAGAAGCGTTTTGTTCGTAATAAAGCTGCGGCATTATCGCCTTAATAGCCTGTAATGTCTCTTAGTGGGGGAGATTGTATCATTCTTTATAATAATAACTACGACTCCCTCCCTCTCCCACCACCTTCTCCTTACCCCTTACTCCCTTCTGCCACAAACTCCTCCTGCCAGGGAGCCCCTCTCTTCCTAATCCCCCTAACTCTTCATCCACCCCCATCCCTCCGCTTACCCTGCCAGTTGCCTTTCTCTTCTACCCCTTAACCCTCCTCTTTCCATTCTCTCTCCCTTCCCTCCCTCACTCTAACCCCGCCACTAAATGCCCCCATAAAACTGCTCATTTAACGCAATATATTGTTACATATTAAACTGAGAGCGGGTTTCTAGCTCGTTTTGCTGCGTTGATCCGGCCGGCGGATCTCTCTATACCAGGCAGGAAGGTGGCCACCCCTGTGCTATTTTAAAGTCGATGGTCGAGCTACGTCGAAGAGGCCACTCAAGCAGAGGGTCGCCCCCGGTGTGGGGGGGGTCATCCCTAAGACCCCGGTAAAAACCCCTCGAACCCCCTAGAACCCCTCGGACCTCCCTAGAAACTCCTCTGACTTCTAGAACCCTCGGATCCCTTGTATTCATAGGACCCATAGGATCCCTTAGACCCCTCGGATTTTAGGACCCCTCTGAGCCTCGGACTCCTAGGTCCCTTTGAACTCCTAGGTTCCCTCGGACCCCAATGACCCCTTAGGACCCCTCGGACCCTCCCCCCTAGTCGCTGATCGATGGGGCCTCGTATTTCAGATGTATGTAACGGGATTGTAATTCGTGTGTTCTATAATGCCGCTGCCTGTAGCGGAGTGGACTGAGGAGGCAAAGTCCATGGCGGACTGGGGAGATTTATCTCCTGGGTGCACTGGGGAGACTGTCTCCGAGTTGAACTGGGAGGGCTATCTCCCCAGGCAGTTTATATACCATCTGTGTCCTCACCAAGACTGATCTCAAACACCACCAGCTGTCTGATCTCCAACACCACCAGCTGTCTGATATCCAACATCACCAGCTGTCTGATCCCCAACACCCCCAGCTGTCTGATATCCAACACCACCAGCTCTCTGATCTCCAACACCACCAGCTCTCTGGTCTCCAACACCACCAGCTCTCTGATCTCCAGCACCAGCTGTCTAATCTCCAACACACTCTGTGTTCTCTCCAACGCTTGTCTCTCCATCACTAGCACCTGCTCTCCAACACCTGTCACGCTTCGCCAACGCTCACTGTCTTCCACACAAAGTTACCATGCAGACCAGACAACACAAGTTATCATGCAGACCAGACACCACAAAGTTATCATGCAGACCAGACAACACAAAGTTACCATGCAGACCAGACAACACAAAGTTACCATGCAGACCAGACAACACAAAGTTATCATGCAGACCAGACAACACAAAGTTATCATGCAGACCAGACAACACAAAGTTATCATGCAGACCAGACAACACAAAGTTATCATGCAGACCAGACAACACAAAGTTATCATGCAGACCAGACAACACAAAGTTATCATGCAGACCAGACAACACAAAGTTATCATGCAGACCAGACAACACAAGTTATCATGCAGACCAGACAACACAAAGTTATCATGCAGACAGACAACACAAAGTTATCATGCAGACCAGACAACACAAAGTTATCATGCAGACCAGACAACACAAAGTTATCATGCAGACCAGACAACACAAAGTTTTCATGCAGACCAGACAACACAAAGTTACCATGCAGACCAGACAACACAAAGTTATCATGCAGACCAGACAACACAAAGTTTCATGCAGACCAGACAACACAAAGTTACCATGCAGACCAAACAACACAAAGTTATCATGCAGACCAACAACACAAAGTTATCATGCAGACCAAACAACACAAAGTTATCCATGCAGACCAGACAACACAAAGTTATCATGCAGACCAGACAACACAAAGTTATCATGCAGACCAACAACACAAAGTATCATGCCAGACCAGACAACACAAAGTTATCATGCAGACCAGACAACACAAAGTTATCATGCAGACCAGACAACAAAGTTATCATGCAGACCAGACAACACAAAGTTATCATGCAGACCAGACAACACAAAGTTATCATGCAGACCAGACAACACAAAGTTATCATGCAGACCAGACAACACAAAGTTATCATGCAGACCAAACAACACAAAGTTATCATGCAGACCAGACAACACAAAGTTATCATGCAGACCAGACAACACAAGTTACCATGCAGACCAGACAACACAAAGTTACCAGCAGACCAGACAACACAAAGTTATCATGCAGACCAGACAATCACAAAGTTATCATGCAGACCAGACAACACAAAGTTACCATGCAGACCAGACAACACAAAGTTACCATGCAGACCAGACAGCACAAAGTTATCATGCAGACCAGACAACACAAAGTTATCATGCAGACCAGACAACACAAAGTTATCATGCAGACCAGACAACACAAAGTTATCATGCAGACCAGACAACACAAAGTTACCATGCAGACCAGACAACACAAAGTTATCATGCAGACCAGACAACACAAAGTTATCATGCAGACCAGACAACACAAAGTTACCATGCAGACCAGACAACACAAAGTTACCATGCAGACCAGACAACACAAAGTTATCATGCAGACCAGACAACACAAAGTTATCATGCAGACCAGACAACACAAAGTTATCATGCAGACCAGACAACTACAAAGTTATCATGCAGACTAGACAACACAAAGTTACCATGCAGACCAGACAACACAAAGTATCATGCAGACCAGACAACACAAAGTTACCCTGCAGACCAACAACACAAAGTTATCATGCAGACCAAACAACACAAGTTACATGCAGACCAGACAACACAAAGTTACCCTGCAGACCAGACAACACAAAATTATCATGCAGGGCCAGACAACACAAAGTTATCTCAGACCAACAAACAAAGTTTTCCCTGCAGACCGACAACACAAAGTTACATGCAGACCAGACAACACAAAGTTTCAGAAAAAACAAAAAGTTAATGCAGCCGCCCAAAATTT
>NC_069405.1:72566555-72581964 GCF_026875155.1 Cherax quadricarinatus
ACCCCACACAACAACACCACACACACCAAGTAAACACACCACATCACACACACACACACGTAGTGGAGGAGGAAACCTACACGTTTTAAGACGAGGTTGATAAAGCTCATGGAGGGGAGGAGGGGTTAGTAGAACCCGGTGAAAGGGGGGGCGGAGTAGGACTCACCCTGCAACCACAATAGGTGAGTACAAATGGTAGTACACACATACACACACACACACACACACACGTACCCCACACACACACACAAAACACACACACACCCCCACACACCACACACACACACACATACAGATATGACAGGGGACTGAAGGCAAAAAACATGTCAATGGAAGGAAAAAAAAATGCCTCGAGGAAGCAGATGGAGACTCAGTGGGAGGAGGAAAGGGCGGGGGTCAGTTTTGTGTGTACGGGCTCCAAGAAGCCAAGGGGGGACAACTTTGAAGAAATAAAAACAGGAGGAGAAAAAAATTACTGAAGGCATTTGAAAACAATAGGTGAGGGCGTTTATGACCCAGGTGACAATTTTTTCAGAGAATTGGGTGGTTTGCGAGTGGAAGGATACGGCCTGTCAGAGTAACTTTCAAGGAAGAATCAGTTCGAACCAGGATTCTGAAGGAAAGCAAGACTGAGGGACAAAACAGGGGCACCAGAGAGTATACCTCGACCGGGGACAGAACAAAAGAAGAAAGGACTACACTGAAAGGAGGGTACAGAGACGCAAGGGGACGAGAGGCAATGACGAAAATGAGCAGGACCAGACACAGGAGGGAAGGGCAAAAAACCCCCCACAGAATCTCCCACCAAAAGACTCCAACCGCGACATTCCCAACGCAACTGAGAAACCTATACTACAACCCACTCACTGTTCCCTCTGCCACCAACCCCCTATCAAAAACCTCACCCCAACAGCTGTCCCTTATGGGCATTCTGGCCCCCACCCCATCATCACAAACACCACCTACACACAGCCCCATATAGGCCCCCCCCAAGGCTCTCGCTCCCCAACCTCAATATTTTGCATGACCACAATGATAGAAAAGAAACTGAAAGTTTGGTACACAAACGCGGATGGAATAACGATATAAACATGAGGAGTGGAACGAAAGAATCAGTGAAAAATCCCCAGACATCATAGCAGTCACAGAAACAAAACTCGCTGAGACAATAACAGACACAATCTTCCCACTGGATATCAGATCCTGAGGAAAGAAAGAAGGAGTAAAGGGGGAGGAGGGGGTTGCACTGCCCCATAAAACACCGATGGGGATTTGAGGAAATGGAAGGCATGGAAATGATTGGAGAAAGAGACTACATTGTAGGTTTCAATTCGTCCGGAGAAACATAAAGTAATATTGGAGGTGATGTATAACCCACCCAAAAAACTGCAGGGGCCAAGAGAGGAGTACGAAGAAAACAACAGGGTGATGGTGGACACACTGGTGGTGTGGGGAAGAAGAGCTCACTCGAGCAGAGCAAGTTACTGGGAATGGGCGATTTCAACCACAGGGAGATCGACTGGGAAAAACCTGGAGCCCCCATGGGGGTCCCGAAACATGGAGAGCCAAGATGATAGATGTGGTACTTGAAAACCTCATGCATCAACATGTCAGGGACACAACCAGAGAGAGAGGGGAGGATGAGCCAGCAAGACTGGATCTTGTGTTCACCCTGAGCAGTTCAGACATTGAGGACATCACTTACGAGAGGCCCCTTGGAGCTAGCGATCACGTGGTTCTGAGTTTTGATAATATAGTAGAGTTACAAGTGGAGAAAGTAACAGGAACTTAAGGGGACAGGCCAAACTATAAAAGGGAGGACTACACAGGTATGAGAAACTTCCTGCAGGAGGTTCAGTGGGACAGAGAAATGGTAGGAAAATCAGTAAACGAGATGATGGAATATGTGGCAACAAACTGCAATGAGGCAGAGGAAAGGTTTGTTCCCAAGGGAAACAGAAATAATAGGAAGACCAAAACGGGTCCTTGGTTTACCGAGGTGTAGGGAGGCAAAAACTAAGTGCAACAGAGAATGGAAAAGGTACCAGGAGGCATAAGACCAGGAAAACAAGGAGATTAGTAGAAGAGCCAGAAACGAGTATGCACAGATAAGGAGGGAGGCCCAGCGACAGTATGAAAACGACATAGCATCGAAAGTCAAATCTGACCCGAAACTGCTGTATAGCCACATTAGGAGGAGGACAAGAATCAAAACCAGGTGATAAGGCTGAGGAAAGAAGGTGGAGAACTCACAAGAAACGATCAAGAGGTATGTGTGGAGCTCAACACGAGAATTTAAGGAAGTATTTACAGTGGAGACAGGAAGGGCTCTGGGGGAGCAGACCAGAGGGGGACACCAGCAAGGAATACACCAACAAGTGTTGGACGACATACATACAGATGAGGAGGAGGTGAAGAAACTGCTAAGGGACATCGATACCTCAAAGGCAATGGGACCGGACAACATCCCCGTGGGTTTTTTAGAGAGGGAGCAGATATGTTGTGCGTGCCACTTACCACAATCTTCAACACGTCCCTGGAAACTGGGCAACTACCTGAGGTATGGAAGACGGCAAATGTAATTCCCATTTTTAAAAAAGGAGACAGAAAAGAGGCACTAAACTATAGACCTGTGTCATTGACGTGTATAGTATGCAAAGTTATGGAGAAGATTATCAGGAGGAGAGTGGTGGAGCACCTGGAACGGAACAAGAGTATAAATGCCAACCAGCACGGATTCATGGAAGGCAAATCCTGCGTCACAAACCTTCTGGAGTTTTATGATAAAATAACAGAAGTAAGACACGAGAGAGAGGGGTGGGTTGATTGCATCTTCTTGAACTGCAAGAAGGCCTTTGACACAGTTCCTCACAAGAGATTAGTGCAGAAGCTAGAGCATCAGGTGCATATAACAGAAAGGGCACTGCAATGGATCAGGAATACTGACAGGGAGGCAACAACGAGTCATGGTACGTACTGATGTATCACAGTAGGCACCTGTGACGAGCGGGGTCCCACAGGGGTCTGTCCTAGGACCAGTGCTATTTTTGGTATATATGAACGACATGATGGAAGGGTTTAGACTCAGAAGTGTCCTGTTTGCAGATGATGTAAAGTTAATGAGAGAATTAAATCAGATGAGGCCCAGGCAGGACTTAAAAGAGACCTGGACAGACTGGACACCGGGGTCCAGCAAATGGCTTCTCGAATTTAACCCTCCCAAATGCAAAGCCCTGAAGATAGGGGAAGGGCACAGAAGACCACAGACAGAGTATAGGCTAGGTGAAAAAGGGACTGCATACCTCACTCAAGAAGAAAGATCTTGGGTGGTAAAAACACCGAGCATGTCTCCGGAAGCACATATCAATCAGATAACTGCTGCAGCATATGGGCGCCTGGCAAACTGAGAACGCATTCCGATACCTTAGTAAGGAATCGTTAAAGGGACACTGTACACGTGTATGTCAGGCCCATACTGGAGTATGCAGACCTGTTTGGAACCGCACTTGATAAAGCACGTCAAGAAACTAGAGAAAGTACAATGGTTTGCTACAAGGTTAGTTCCAAGAGCTAAGGGGAATGTCCTATGAAGAAAGATTAAAAGGGGAAAACGGCCTGACGGGCACTGGGAGGACAGGAGGGTGAGGGGAGACATGATAACGACATAAAAATACTGCGTGGAATAGACAAGGTGGACAAAGACAGGATGTTCCAGGGAGGGGACACAGAAACAAGAGGCCACAATTGGAAATTGAAGACCCAAATGAGTAGAGAGATATTAGGAAGTATTTCTTCAGTCATAGAGTTGTAAGGCAGTGGAATAGCCTAGAAAATGACGTAGTGGAGGCAGGAACCATACACAGTTTTAAGACGAGGTTTGATAAAGCTCATGGAGCGGGGAGGAGAGGGGGGGCCCAGTAGCAACCGGTGAAGAGGCGGGGCCCAGGAGCTAAGACTCGGCCCCCGCAACCACACAATAGGTGAGTACACACACACCAAACAAAACACCACACCCCCACACACACACACACACCCCACAACAAAACACACACCACACACACACACACAAACACACACACACAAGGCAATGACGGGCTCGCAGCTTCGTTTATCCTGCATAACGAGTGTTCAATTGTATGAATTAGTGCACAATATTGTACGTGGTTACACTGCCGCTGTTACTGCACGCGCTGTGTACGTGATTATTTATGCAAATGAAAGTTGAAGCTAAATTACATACATTTAGATTAGTTAACGATGAATTAACTTAACCTAACCTAGCATAAACCTAACTTAAAATAACCCAACATAATCAAAAGATACCAGCCTGATTTATATGTAATCTACCATACTATAATGTAATTTGATATAACCTAACCTATAATAGGATAGTTTAGGTTAAGTTAGTATTAAACTATTCTAACTTAACGTAGACTATCCTAGACCGAGCGATTAGTTAGGAATGTATTCAAAAATGTGAATGATTTAGAATAGGGAGAGATAATTCTGAAAGTGATTTTAAGGTATGAGAGAGAAAGAGAGAGAGAGAGAGAAAGAGAAGAGAGAAGAGAGGAGAGAGAAGGCACATCCCACAACAGCCACATGCGCGCCAAAACTACGTTTTGCGCAGTTTTTCCAACTCGTTTCTGCTTTTTTAAATGGCGTCAAGGGGGCCAGGTGCATTAATTCCAGATTCGCGAGAGAAAAAAATTCTGATAATAAACGAAATCTTGTGAAAACAGATGTAAAGACAAGAGTTAGAGACAGCGCTCTCCTGACTTTACGGTCGCTTGAGTCCAAAAGGTTGGCAAAGTGTCGATTATGGCTTGGTTGATGGCATCAGGCATATTGTGGCACCCGAGGCGTGTTTTCAAGGCGGTTTTTAAAACCGCTGGAAGACACGGCTGTGAACACTGGATGGATTATCACGGGGGGCCAGAGAGGCACTTGTTTCGTTGTTACTGGTTTGTGAGGGCCCAGTGGTGTGATACCTTGAGGGCCACAATTGTCATCCTCAGGACACCACCTGTCTGCCCTCAGGGCCACACTTCCCTACCCCCAGAAGCCACACTATTTCTTCCATCGGGGGCCACATTAGTTTTCCATCAGGGCCACCACTAGTCTTCGCTCAGTGCCACACTAGTCGGGCCCTCAGGGCCACACTTGTGCTTAATTGCCCACTGTTTGCGAGGCGCAGGAAGTGATGAACGGCATACTATGAATTTTTTGGGCGTTGTTTTATAGACTGGCGAACGGTATTAATTTCCCCCACAGACCATCCTCCTCTGAGAATTGAATGCCAGGCCCTTCATTTAGTGGTTTAAATGGATTTGTGTGCGTGTGTGTGTGTGTGTGTGTGTGTACTCACCTAGTTGTACTCACCTAGTTGAGGTTGCGGGGGTTTCGAGTCCGAGCTCCTGGCCCGTCTTAAACTGATCGCTACTAGGTCACTCTCTCTGAACCGTTGTTTTGGTGTGTGTGTGTGTGTGTGTGTGTGTGTGTGTGTGTGTGTGTGTGTGTGTTCATGTGTTTGTGTGTATCTGTATACGTGTGTATGCGGGTTTACATGCGACGGAAGGATACAAAGTCATTTATCATTAAGGAACGTTCCACAGTTTCAGTGGTCGTATGGATCTTTCCCACCTTTCTCAGTGGTGTATGGTTCGTTCCGTCTACCCATGGTCGTGGCCCCGAAGGACACTTCCGGCAGCGAATGATGCCGCTAAAAGAGATGCAAAACGAGAATTTGGAGCGCCAGTCTAAAAAACCCTCTCCGGTTAAATATGTAATATTCCCGGTTGTTCTCCTTGAATATCCACTGTAGCTTCTCGCCTTCTGCTTGAGTAAATACCTGAGTGGGTTTTAGTGCACTCAGAGCTTGTGAGTAAATGCCTGAGTGGGTACTAGTGCACTCGGGAGCTGTTCCCTCCGAGCAATAAAGTTTATTACATAAAAAAGCGACTTTTTTTTTTTTTTTGCACCGACCGCAGGTCCCGCTCGCCCTCTGATAATCACACACCCGCCACACTAATTATTTTCTCGGAATACCAAAAAATCTGTATTTATGGAGTTCACCATATATTGAGACGCCTTGGCAGGGCGTTTTAAGACAAACTTCGGAGGCATTTTTCAAGATGATTTGGTAGGGTGTTTTCAAAATAGCATCGACAGCGTTTTTAAGCCGACTTTGAGGGTGTTTTCAAGACGATTTCGGAGGCGTTTTTCAAGACGAGTTCAGAGGCGTATTTCAAGACGAGTTGGGGAAGCGTTTTTCAAGACGAAGTTCCTGGGCGTTTTTCAAAGCGAGTTCGAAGGGCGTTTTTCAAGACGACATGGAAGTGTGTTTTAAAAAGACTGTGGGCGTTTTCCCAAAAGGACTTGACAAGGCGTTTAAAAACACGGGGTTCAGATGCGTTTTTAAAAAGGGTCCAGGAAAACGTAGATTAAGCGTTTTTTTAGATCTATTTTCGAGACGGTACGAAGGGCGGTTACATAACAAATTTGGGAAAATGAGTGTCTAAAAAGAGTTTTTAAATGCATTTCTAAGACAGAAATATAGGTATCCTCAGTGTAGGTTCAGCTGCATTTTGAAGTTGAGTTCAAAGACATTTTAACGGGAAATTTAGAGACATTTCAGAAGAATTTCAATGTCTTTCCAGAACAGATTCATTTGACATTTTCGAACTGATGTTTGAATTTTTCAAGGGTTCTAGAAATTAATTACTTAATGTCTCAACAGGCATTTTTTAAATCTTCGATAAGTATTTTTTTCGGAAACTGCAGCGGGACATTTACCTTGAGCAGGTAAATGGACATTTTCAAAGTGGACAGTTCAGAAATGTTTAAAAAAATCTCACTAGACGGCGGGACTACAGAGATATGCTTAAAATTTTTAACAAAAATTTTCAGACCCCTTCCAGTGTCTCGTTACACCACACCCCACAACACACACAACCCCACTCACACACACACACACACACACACACACACCACACACACACACACACACACCCACCACACCACACACCACACACCAACACACACACACACACACAGCAGGAGCTTGAACTCGACCCCTGCAACCTCAACTAGGTGAGTACAACACACACACACACACACACACACCACCAGGGAGCTTGGGACTCGACCCTGCACCTCAAATAGGTGAGTACACACACACCACACACACACACACAAACCCACACACCCCACACACACACACACAAAACACAGCGTCGTTGCCCAGCACTGTGGAAAAAAAATCATTATAACAAATGGGGTGGGCCAAGATGGGGGGGGCTATTCTTGATGAGAGATCCCTTTTCCAAGGAATTGGACTTGTTTTACCTTTCCTTCTGTATTCCTCAGACTTTGACTATTATGAGGTTAGAGCTTTCCTCAATCAACATTAATAATAATAATAATAAAATAATAATAAATAAAATAAAAATAATAATAAATAATAATAAAATAATAATAATAATAATAATAATAATAATAATAAAAATAAAGTTGACTATCTTGTCGGCAGAAAAAAAAATTGAGTCTTTCGCGAGCCTTAACGCTGTGTACATTGTATATAAGCTCTAGCATAAACTAATATTAATGTTCTAGTTTAATTTTTAAATTTTTAATGAATGTAGCACATGTGAATATACCCTGTAAGCAAATAACGTCAAAATCTATAAATTTCCCAAAGGGGTTGGCAAGTGCATGAGGATCTGTGCTGGGTGAGTAACACCCCGGGGGCCCCGTGTGCTTTGACGTCGTACTGGAACGTTTTTTCTTGGGAAATTTTAAATTTAAAAGTTGGGGGTGGTAAAATAAAACATATTCGAGCATCAGTGCTGTAAAACAAGCAAGGGACTTCCAGATGACCCAACATATTTAAGCGAGGGGGGACGATGTATTGGTGTTTAAAATAGGTTATAATGTAAGTTTTGGTGATCTCTTGTTAGCGGTAATAATTGTTTTAGTGCTTGTAATATGGCGAATTACTCTTTTATTTTTAAAAATGGTTTGGTGCTTGTAATACGGACGAAAAGCTCCAATTATCTCTCAAAAAGGGTTCTGTGCCTGTATTACGGACGAATGGGCTCCAGTTATCTCTCAAAAGTGGTTCAGTGCTTTTATACGGACGAATTATTCCATTACTTTCAAAAGTGGTTCTGGTGCTTGTAATACGGACGAATGACTCCAAATTTTCTCTCAAAATGGTTCTAGTGCTTTTAAACGGACGAAAAACTCCAGTTATCTCTCAAAAATGGTTCTAGTGTTGTAAAAAACGGCGAATTATTCCATTTTTCTTTTAAAAGGGTTCTGGTATTGTAATACGGCGAATGACTCCCCTTATTCCAAAAGTGGTTTGGTGTTTTTAATACAGCCTTTGACTCAAGTTATCTCTCAAAAGTGGTTCTTGTGCTTGTAGTACGGACGAATTACTCCAGTTATCTCTCAATAGTGGTTTCTAGTGCTTGTAATACGGGCGAATGAAACCAGTTATCTCTCAGAAGTGGTTCTAGTGCTTGTAATACGGCCGAATGACTCCAGTTATCTCTCAAAAGTGGTTCTAGTGCTTGTAATACTGACGAAAGACTCCAGTTATCTCTCAAAAGTGGTTCTAGTGTTTGTAATATGGACGAATGACTCCAGTTATCTCTCAAAAGTGGTTCTAGTGCTTGTAATACTGACGAAAGACTCCAGTTATCTCTCAAAAGTGGTTCTAGTGCTTGTAATATGGACGAATGACTCCAGTTATCTCTCAAAAGTGGTTCTAGTGCTTGCAAGACACATTAACTCTCCAGTAAGTGATTTCACTTGCTGGAGGACCCACATATGAGCACCAGCACCTCTCCTAGGTGTTGAGCACCAGGTTTGTGCAATATTATAGGTTACAGCTATTTGTTATCTAGTGTATCGAGTAATTTCATGACTTGGAAGAAGACAGTAGTGATGGATTCACAAATAAGGTGAGTAAGTTTTTACTAACAAACGTAATAATTGATTTTTAATTGTTAGTTTTAACAATATATATTCCATATAAACAGCCTAGTTGAGAAACCGTATGGAAGGTGGACTATAGCTGGTGGCTACTGTAGTTTGTTTGACATTTAGCATAGTGCAAATATTAGTATTGTCTATAAATTGCAGTTTAACAATACACTGCCTCGTCGAGATATACACACTGCCTCGTCGAGATATACACACTGCCTCATTGACATATACACACTGCCTCGTCGACACACACGTACACTACTTCGTCCACACACACACACACACACACACACACTACCTTGTCGACATACACACACACATACACACACACACACTACCTTGTCGACATACACACACACATACACACACACACACACACACACACACACACACACACACACACACACACACACACACACACACCACACACACACACACACTACCTCGTCGACATACACACACACAGACAACACACACTGCCTCTCGACTTGTCGACACACGTCCTCCGACAAACACCCAACTATTGGCTCGTTGTCGAAACTGTCACATTTCGCGTGAGCTGCTCGACTTGCTTCAACACTTATCAACATTAATGTTGCAGTAAGCACGGGCTGCTGTTCAGTAACTGCTGCAAGGAAATGTTGCAAGTTTCAGAGACTGCCACAAGAACACCTACCCCCTACATTTCCCTAGAGGGAGAGACTGGAACATGGGGAGCTAAAGCGGGGTTACAAGGAAAACTCCAGCAGGGTATAGGGTAAACTCCAGCAGGGTATGGGGGAAACCCTCCAGCAGGTATAGGGGAAACTCCAGCAGGGTACAGGGAGAACTCCAGCAGGGTACAGGGGAACAAGAATTGTAATCCTGTTTCCACTTAGCGGGGTGAAGGGAAAAACCCCCAGCGTTCTAGGGGGAAAAATACAGAATTTTCCCCAGCTCTGTATTCCGTAATCCAGCACTTGCCTGCGTATTTGCGTCTCTTACAGAAATAATCCCCAACTCGTGCTACTCATCTATGCAACTTCAGTAGCAGCTGGTGGGAAAAAAAAATGTCTTTAATGTTTTTTGTCCCTTTTGGCCGTTCTTTTAAACTTAGCTAATCGCTGTATAATCCAGGATTTTTGGCGAAGGTAGTAGTGATGGTGGTGGTGGGGTTGTGGTGGGGTGGTGGTGGTGGTGGTGGTGGTGGTGGTGGTGGTGTGGTGGTGGTGGTGGTGAAGGCTGTGATGGTGGTCGTGGTGGTGGTGGCTATGGGTTATGTTGTGCTGTTTGATGGTAGTGAGGTGGTGATCCGAGGTGGTGGGGCAAGATGGTGGTGTTTGCTGGTGATAGTGGTGGTGGGGTGGTGATGATGGTGGTACCGGTGGTTGTGGTGTGGTGATCGCGGTGGGAAATTGTGGTGGTTGTGGGTGTGGTTTTATCGCGGTGAAAGTTTTGTGGTTTTATGGTGGAATAGCGGTGGTGGTTGTGGTATAATGGTGAGGGGGGTGGTTGTGGTAGGTGAGGGTGGTGGTTGTGGTATGAAAGGAAGGGTGGTGGATGTGGGGATGATATGAGGGTGGGAGTTGTGGTATGATGGTGAGGGTGGTGGTTGGGTATCATGGGGAGGGTGGTGGTTGTGGTATGATGGTGAAGGTCGTAAACTTCTGTCTTTTATGTGCGGGTTATTTGTGTATCGTTCCATCACGGTAAATTTTGCCTTTTTGTTATTTATTTGTGAAGGTAGTGGGTTGTGGTATCGTGATGAGGGGTGGTTGTGGTATGGTTTAGGGTGGTGGTTTGGTATGATGGGTGAGGGTGGTGCTGTGGTATGATGGTGAGGGTGGTAGTTGTGTTATGATGGTGAGATGGTGGTTGTGGGATGATGGTGAGGGTGGGGGTGTGGGATGATGTGAGGGTGGTTTGTTGTGTTATGATGGTGAGGATGGTGGTTTGGAATGATGGTGAGGGTGGTGGATGTGGTATGATGGTGAGGTGTAGTTGTGTTATGATGTAGGATGGTGGTTGTGAATGATGGTGAATGTAGTGGTTTTTGGTATCGTGATAAGGGTGGTGGTTGTGATATGGTGAGGATGGTGGTTGTGGTATGATGGTGAGGGTGGTGGATGTGGTATGATGGTGAGGGGATGTGTATATGGGGAGGGTGGTGTGGTATGAGTGAGGGGTGGTTGGGGAGAGTGGGGTGTGGTTTTGGGATGATGGGGAGGGTGTGGTTGGTATGATGGGGGGTGTTTTGGGTTATGGTGAGGTGGGGGTTGTGGATGATGGTGAGGTGGTGGATGTGGGATGATGGTGAGGGTGGTGGATGTGATATGATGGGTTTTAGGGTGGTAGTTGTGTTTTGATGGTGAGGAAGGTGGTTGTGGTATGATGGTGAGGGTGAGGTTGTGGTATGATGGTGAGGTAGTGGTTGTGTATCGTGATGAGGGGGGTGTGGTAGGGGAGGGGGTGTTGTGGTTGATGGTGAGGGTGGTGGGGTTTTGGTTGATGTGAGGTGGTGGTTTTGTATGAAAGGTGAGGAAAGGTGTTGGGTATGATGGGGGGGGTGGTGTGGGTTGATGGTAAGGATGGTAGTTGTGGTATGATTTGGGGAGGGTGGTGGATGTGGTTGATGGTGAGGTGGTAGTTGTGGTTTTGATGGGGGAGTGGTGGTTGGTGATGGGAGGGTGGTAGTTGTGGTATGGATGGTGAAAAGTGGTTGTGGTATGATGGTGAGGGGGGGGTGGTTGTGGGGAAAGGTGAGGTGTGGTTTTGGTATGAGGTGAGGGTGGTGGTGTGGTATGTGGGGAAGGGGTGGGTTGGGTGATGGTTTTGATGGTGAGGTGGGGGCGTGATGATGGTGAGGATGGTGGTTGTGGTATGATGGTGAGGAAAGGTGGTTGGTGGTATGATGGTGAGGATGGTGGTTGTGGTATGATGGTGAGGTGGTGGTGTGGGATGATGGTGAGGTGGTGGTTGTGGTATGGGTGGTGAGGATGGTGGTTTTTGGTATGGGTGTAGGGTGGTGGTTGTTTTAATGATGGTGAGGGTGGTGGGTTTTGTTATTGGTGCTGAGGAGGGTGGTTGTGGTTTGATGGTGAGGATAGTGGTATGTGGTAAGGTGCTGAGGTGGTGGTTGTGGTAATGATGGTGAGAGGGGTGGTTGTGTATAAGGTGCGAGGATTTTGGTTGTGATATGATGGTCCAGGGTGGTGTTGATCTCAACCACTCTGATAGCCAAGCCAGGGGAGAGCCTAAACCCTTTATAGGTCACAGTTTTTATCAAAGGAAAGGAGAAAGGGACCTCCAACTCCACAGATCAAAAGCCCCTCGGCAGAACCTAAACTAACGCTAGAATGATGGAAGTGTACAGTTGTTTACTGACGTCACGATTGCCTTGTTACCAGATGACCCCCATATTGCTTTATCCGATTTGTCAACAAAATGCGATATGTTTTTTAAAAATAGACTAATGAATTAGTTAAACATTTCTATTGAGAAATATTTACACTTTTTTTAAATTTAAGATTGCATTAACATCAAAACCAAAGTGGAGCTTTATAAAGTTTAATAAACAACCGTTGAACAGATTAAGCTGGTCATCAAGCGAATAAAGGAAAGATATGAAAAAAAAAAGTTACAATTATTACTGGAGACGATCCAAAGAAATGTTCTACGCTGTTTTCATCACAATGTCAGGCTGCTGTCAGTTTAAAACGTATTCAGATAGTCTTAACTACTTGCACTTGATACTTGTTAAATTCTATTCTAAATTGCACTCGTCTTTACAACACCAAAGATTTAAAATATTATAAAGGTTTGAAACTTTAAAAACCCTGTGTCCTGTGGACAATGTTAAAAGTCAAAAGAAAAAAAAAAAGTTCGGACCACTGATAAGTTCCTGGTCATAAGAAAGTAATTTTTGCGGCATATTTAATAAAAAAAAATTTAATAATTAACAAACAAAAAAACATTTGTTGTAAAAGTATTTACATGTTTAGGCAATTTTACTCTCGTTACAAAAAAGTGTGTTATAAAGACTGATTTCAAATATTATATATTTTAAAATTTTTATAAAATATTATATATATAAATATATATATATATATATAAAAATATATAAAAATTATTAAATATATATATATAAATTTTTTTTTTTTTTTTTAAAAAAAAAAAAAAAAAAAAATTTTTTAAAAAAAAATTTTTTTGGGTTTATTTCATTTTGCCAAATTTAAACTTATGGGTCATTATTATTATTATAATCAAACCTAAGTTAAAACGCTGCATGACCCTTGAAGGTTATGCAGCGTTTTAACTAATAAAATCTAAACATTGTTAGTTTCAATAAAAATAGCCAGGAATTTAAAAAGCTTTATAATTGATTGTGACTGTAACAAGTACTTGACATTATGGTTCAGATAATATATATACCCAGAATATTAACAGTTTTATTTGTATACTCTCTTAGATTAAGTCCCCTCACGGGAGGTTCCTTGATGCTGGTGAGGGGCTCTTGATCTAGGAAATTGGATCTGTGCCCTGGTTCCCTGAATTCAGTCTGAATACATTCCATCCCCACCACATGCGGTGTATAATCCTACGGGTTTAGCTCTTCCCCCTGATTTTAATAATAATAATCTGAGATTAATTGAAAAGCGATTAACAACCGTGGAGTTCATGCATACACAGAATGTTGTATATTAGCTGCATTATATACTTGTATGCCAGGTTATTAATGTTTAATACACCATAATGAAGAATAAAACACGTTTGCAACTTTTGGGAATTGTTATTGAGGAAACGCTTCAAAGATTCCCCCAAAATTGCTTAAGTGTCTCATTCTTCAACTTGTCGGTTTTCAAAACCATTTACATAATGCACCATAACGTACAGGTCGTATCTAATATAAAACGTGCTGAAGACACTCTTATGTTTTCAAGACTTTCTCTCCCCCTCAAAGTTATCCTTCAGACTTGACCTCCACCCCCGTCTTCTCTATCATAACATTACACAAGCATCACCTTTAGGCAGTCTGTAATACTTTAAATGTGACTAACAGCTGGACTTGTTATGGCAACTAATAAATCAATAATAGATCTTATAGTTTTTGCGTTGAAAACAGATGAATTAACTGAAAATTATAAAACAAATAATTTGTAGAAGCCTCGCACGTCCAAACAAGAGAAGTATTAGATGTAACCAATTTGGCCGCCCCGGGAAATTATGGCGTCACAGAAAGAGACAAGAGACACTATACCTCCATCATTCAATACTAACCTAGCAACACAAAACTTCTAAAAAATTCCCTAAAATAAAGAAGATTTTTACCTAACCTGCAGCCCTGTATAGCCCTTGTGGCTTAGCGCTTCTTTATTATAATAATAATTTTTACCTAACCCATCTGAGTGGGGAAGGAGGTGCACATCTTGATTCGATCTCAGTGTTCTGTTTCAAAATCTGAATTCTTTTTTTACATGCAGGAAACTCGAAGAATGATAAAGTCTAGTTGGAAATACAAGTTGTTTTCTGGTAATTATTGATTGTTGTTAGTCGGAGTATTTTGGCGGTAATATATAATTTAAAATGTCCAATATTAAGCGAATTGTGTCATGGAGAAAGTTTTGGAAATATGAAAAAAAAGGATGAAAAATCTAACGTAACCTTAAGTAACCCAAAACGTAGCCTAGAATGATTCTCAGGTATTGTGCAAAATTATGTCGTAAGACGGTAATTTACATGTATCACAATGGGAAGAAGTTACACCGCAATCGTGTCTTGAAAACGGGCGTGTTTGTTTATGTTCGCTGTGATTGGCCGGGCGGGTCACGTGACTATCCTTGCCTGCTGCGTTCCACCCAAAATAAAGTCCTATTTTTGCTAATATCTCCCAAAATAACAATTTGCACAAGATATAAGTGCACTGATTGGTTTAGATTGCTAGAAGGTATACTAAAATAACAAATAAATATCTCAGCTCTACAGAGAAGCAATATTCAACAATAGGCAAGACTAATTTAGCATTTTTTGTAAAAAGTGCTTGGCGAAGAAAGATGAAAACAAATATATAGCAGGAGAACGCTTACTCTGCCGGAACATCAGATAACACGGATCACGGAGTGTGAAATGTGTAAGAGAAAACGGATGTTTGTCTGCCATGCTTGATGTAACCCAAACTATGAGGGGAAATTCCTCGGAACAAACATACACACTTTTGAGATCTCCTTGTCTCACACTTATTTGTTTTCCTCGACGCCAGATAGATTCCTTCTTTCACCTGGGGATTAAGAACTTTTTTTTATAATTCTTAACGGAGTTTTTCAGGTGAAACTCGCTTAACGAACGTTTTATAATACTCTCGTAACAAAGCGTTTGTAAAAAAAAGTCGGTTAAAGAAGTGTTTACACTACGCTTAACGAAACTTTTACAGTAAACCTTG
>NC_069405.1:72582464-72599964 GCF_026875155.1 Cherax quadricarinatus
AAACCTCACCCCCCAAAAATGTCCTTAGGGCATTTGCCCCCACCCCCATCATCACAAACACCACCTAAAACCACAGCCCCATATAGGACCCCCCCCAAGGCTCTCGCTCCCCCAACCTCAATATTCTTGCATAACCAAATGATAGAAAAGAAACTGAAAGTTTGGTACACAAACGCGGATGGAATAACGAATAAACATGAGGAGTGGAACAAAAGAATCAGTGAAAATCCCCAGACATCTAGCAGTCACAGAAACAAAACTCGCTGAGACAATAAACAGACACAATCTTCCCAACTGGATATCAGATCCTGAGGAAAAAAAGAAGGAGTAAGGGGGAGGGGGGGTTGCACTCCCTCATAAAACACCGAGGGGATTTGAGGAAATGGAAGGCATGGACATGATTGGAGAAAGAGACTACATTGTAGGTACAATTCAGTCGGGAACTAAAGTAATCAGGGGAGTGATGTATAACCCACCAAAGAACTGCAGGAGGCCAAGAGAGGAGTACGAAGAAAAAAACCCCCGGGGATGGTGGACACACTGGCTGAGGTGGCAAGAAGAGCTCACTCGAGCAGAGCAAAGTTACTGGTAATGGGCGATTTCAACCACGGGAGATCGACTGGGAAAAAACCTGGGCCACATGGGGGTCCGAAACATGGAGAGCCAAGATGATAGATGTGGTACTTGAAAACCTCATGCATCAACATGTCAGGGACACAACCAGAGAGAGAGGGGAGGATGAGCCAGCAAGACTGGATCTTGTGTTCACCCTGAGCAGTTCAGACATTGAGGACACACTTACGAGAGGCCCCTTGGAGGCTAGCGATCACTTTGTTCTGAGTTTTGATAATATAGTAGAGTTACAAGTGGAAAAAGTAACAGGAACTTAAGGGGACGGGCCCCAAACTATAAAAGGGAGGACTACACAGGTATGAGAAACTTCCTGCAGGAGGTTCAGTGGGACAGAGAAATGGTAGGAAAATCAGTAAACGAGATGATGGAATATGTGGCAAAAAAATGCAATGGGGGCAGAGGAAAGGTTTTTTTCCCAAGGGAAACAGAAATATAGAAGACCAAAACGGGTCCCTTTGGGTTTTCCCCAAGGTGTAGGAGGCAAAACTAAGTGCAACAAAAGAATGGGAAAAAGGTACAGGAGGCATAAGACCCAGGAAAACAAGGGGATTAGTAGAAGGCCAGAAACGAGTATGACAGAAAAGGAGGGAGGCCCCCGGACGTATGAAAACGCATAGAAATCGAAAGTCAAATTGCCCCGAAAATGCTGTTTAGCCACATTAGGGGGGAAGACAACAGTAAAGAACCAGGGAAAAAGGTGAGGAAAAAGGTGGAGAATAAAAGAAACGATAAGAGGTATGTGAGGAGTCAACACGAGATTTAAGGAAATTTCCCCTAGAGACAGGAAGGGACTCTGGGGGAAGCCCAGTGGGGGACCCAGCAAGAAATACACAACAGTTTTGGGAAACGCATACATACGATGAGGAGGGGTGAAAAAAAATGCAAAGGGACATCGATCCCTAAAAGGAAAAGGGAGGAAAAAACATCTCCCGGGGTTTTTTTAGAGAGGGGGAGATATTTTGTGCGTCCCATTACCACAATTTTAAAACACGTCCCGGGAAAACTGGGAAACCACCTGAGGTATGGAAGACGGCAAATGTAACCCCTTTTAAAAAAAAGGAGACAGAAAAGAGGCACTAAACTTAGACCTGTGTCTTTTGCGTGTTTAGTATGCAAATTATGGAGAAGATTATCAGGGGAGGTGGTGGGCACCTGGAACGGGAAAAAGGTAAAAATGCCAACCAGCACGGATTCATGGAAGGCAAACCCCTGGTCAAAATTTTTGGGGTTTTTATGAAAAAAATAACAAAAGTAAGACACGAGAGAGAGGGTGGGTTGATTGATCTTCTTAAAACTCAAAAAGGCCCTTTTGACACAGTTCCTACAAAAGATTAGGCAGAAGTAGAGCTCAGGTGCATATAAAAGAAAGGGGACTGCAATGGATCAGGAATACCCGACAGGGAGGCAACAACGAGTCATGGTAGTACTGATGTATCACAGTAGGCCCCTGTGACGAGCGGGGTCCCACAGGGGTCTGTCCTAGGCCCCGTGCTATTTTTGGTATATATGAACGACATGATGGAAGGGGTAGACTCAGAAGTGTCCCTGTTTGCAGATGATGTGAAGTTAATGAAGAGAATTAAATCAGATGAGGACCAGGCAGGACTTCAAAGGACCTGGACAGACTGGACACCTGGTCCAGCAAAATGGTTCTCGAATTTAATCCTGCCAAATGCAAAGTCATGAAGATGGGGAAGGGCACAGAAGACCACAGACAGAGTATAGGCTAGGTGGCCAAAGATGCATACCTCACTCAAGAAGAAAGATCTTGGGGTGAGTATAAAACCGAGCATGTCTCCGGAAGACATATCAATCAGATAACTGCTGCAGCATATGGGCGCCTGGCAAACCTGAAAACAGCATTCCGATACCTTAGTAAGGAATCGTTCAAGACACTGTACACCGTGTATGTCGGGCCCCATACTGGAGTATGCAGCACCTGTTTGGACCCGCACTTGATAAAGCACGTCAAGAAACTGAGAAAGTACAATGGTTTGCTACAAGGTTAGTTCCAGAGCTAAGGGGAATGTCCTATGAAGAAAGATTAAAGGGGAAATGGGCCCTGACGACACTGGAGGACAGGAGGGTCAGGGGAGACATGATAACGACATATAAAATACTGCGGGGAAAATAGACAAGGTGGACAAAGACAGGATGTTCCAGGGAGGGGACACAGAAACAAGAGGCCACAATTGGAAGTTGAAGACACAAATGAGTCAGAGAGATATTAGGAAGTATTTCTTCAGTCATAGAGTTGTAAGGCAGTGGAATAGCCTAGAAAATGACGTAGTGGAGGCAGGAACCATACACAGTTTTAAGACGAGGTTTGATAAAGCTCATGGAGCGGGGAGAGAGAGGGCCCAGTAGCAACCGGTGAAGAGGCGGGGCCAGGAGCTAAGAATCGACGCCTGCAACCACAAATAGGTGAGTACAATAGGTGAGTACACACACGCAAAAACACACACACACACACACACACACACACACACACACACACACACACACACACACACACACACACACACACACACACACACACACACACACACACACACACACACAGGCCAATGACGGGCTCGCAGCTTCGTCATCCTGCATAACGAGTGTTCAATTTGTCATGAATTAGAGCACAATATTGTACGTGTTTACACTGCCGCTGTTACTGCACGCGCTGTGTACGTGATTATTTATGCAAATGAAAGTTTGAAGCTAAATTACATACATTTAGATTAGTTAACGATGAATTAACTTAACCTAACCTAGCATAACCTAACTTAAAATAACCCAACATAATCAAAAGATAACCAAGCCTGATTTATATGTAATCTAACCTACTATAATGTAATTTGATATAACCTAACCTATAATAGGATAGTTTAGGTTAAGTTAGTATAAACTATTCTAACTTAACGTAGACTATCCTAGTCCGAGCGATTAGTTAGGAATGTATTCAAAAATGTGAATGATTTAGAATAGGGTGAGATATATTCTGAAAGTGATTTTAAGGTATGAGAGAGAAAGAGAGAGAGAGAGAGAAAGAGAAGAAGAGAGAGAGAGAGAAGGCACATCCCACAACAGCCACATGCGCGCCAAAACTACGTTTTGCGCAGTTTTTCCAACTCGTTTCTGCTTTTTAAATGGCGTCAAGGGGGCCAGGTGCATTAAATTCCAGATTCGCGAGAGAAAAAAATTCTGATAATAAACGAAATCTTGTGAAAACAGATGTAAAGACAAGAGTTAGAGACAGCGCTCTCCTGACTTTACGGTCGCTTGAGTCCAAAAGGTTGGCAAAGTGTCGATTATGGCTCTGGTTGATGGCACTCAGGCATATTGTGGCACCCGAGGCGTGTTTTCAAGGCGGTTTTTAAAACCGCTGGAAGACACGGCTGTGAACACTGGTGGATTATCACGGGGGGCCAGAGAGGCACTTGTTTCGTTGTTACTGGTTTGTGAGGGCCCAGTGGTGTGATACCTTGAGGGCCACAATTGTCATCCCTCAGGACCACACCTGTCTGCCCTCAGGGCCACACTTGCCTACCCCCAGAGCCACACTAGTCTTCCATCAGGGCCACATTAGTTTTCCATCAGGGCCACACTAGTCTTCGCTCAGTGCCACACTAGTCTGCCCTCAGGGCCACACTTGTGCTTAATTGCCCCACTGTTTGCGAGGCAGCAGGAAGTGATGAACGGCATACTACTGAATATTTTGCCGTTGTTTTATAGACTGGCGAACCGTATTAATTTCCACCACAGACCATCCTCCTCTGAGAATTGAATGCCAGGCCCCTTCATTTAGTGGATTAATGGATTTGTGTGCGTGTGTGTGTGTGTGTGTGTGTGTACTCACCTAGTTGTACTCACCTAGTTGAGGTTGCGGGGGTCGAGTCCGAGCTCCTGGCCCCGCCTCTTCACTGATCGCTACTAGGTCACTCTCTCTGAACCGTGTGTGTGTGTGTGTGTGTGTGTGTGTGTGTGTGTGTGTTGTGTGTGTGTGTGTGTGTGTGTGTTCATGTGTTTGTGTGTATCTGTATACGTGTGTATGCGAGATACATGCGACTGAAGGAATACAAAGTCATTTATCATTAAGGAACGTTCCACAGTTTCAGTGGTCGTATGGATCGTTCCACCGTCTCAGTGGTCGTATGGATCGTTCCGTCATACCCACTGGTCGTGGCACCGAAGGACACTTCCTGGCAGCGAATCGATGCCGCTAAAAGAGATGCAAAACGAGAATTTGGAGCGCCAGTCTGGAAACTCTCCAGGTTAAATATGTAATATTCCCGGTTGTATCTCCTTGAATATCCACTGTAGCATTCTCGCCTTCTGCTTGAGTAAATACCTGAGTGGGTTTTAGTGCACTCAGAGCTTGTGAGTAAATGCCTGAGTGGGTACTAGTGCACTCAGAGCTGTTCCCTCCGAGCAATAAAGTTTATTACATCAAAAGCGACTTTTTTTTTTTTTTTGCACCGACGCAGGTCCCGCTCGCCCTCTGATAATCACACATCCGCCACACTAATTATTTTCTCGGAATACCAAAAATCTGTATTTATGGAGTTCACCATATATTGAGACGCCTTGGCAGGGCGTTTTCAAGACGACTTCGGAGGCATTTTCAAGATGATTTGGTAGGGTGTTTTCAAAATAGCATCGACAGCGTTTTTAAGCCGACTTTGAGGGTGTTTTCAAGACGATTTCGGAGGCGTTTTTCAAGACGAGTTCAGAGGCGTATTTCAAGACGAGTTCGGAAGCGTTTTTCAAGACGAGTTCCTAGGCGTTTTTCAAGACGAGTTCGAAGGCGTTTTTCAAGACGACATGGAAGTGTGTTTTTAAAAAGACTGTGGGCGTTTTCAACAGGACTTGACAAGGCGTTTACAACACGGATTCAGATGCGTTTTCAAAAAGGGTCCAGAAAACGTAGATTAAGCGTTTTCAGATCTATTTTCGAGACGGATACGAAGACGGTTACATAACATTGGAAGATGAGTGTCTAAAAAGAGTTTTTAAATGCATTTTCTAAGACAGAACTATAGGTATCCTCAGTGTAGGTTCAGCTGCATTTTGAAGTTGAGTTCAAAGACATTTTAACGGGAAATTTAGAGACATTTCCAGAAGAATTTCAATGTCTTTTCCAGAACAGATTCATAGACATTTTCAGAATTGATGTAGAATTTTTCAAGGGTTCTAGAATTAATTACATTAATGTCTCAACAGGCATTTCTAAATCTTCGATAAGTATATTTTCAGGAAACTGCAGCGGGACATTTACCTTGAGCAGGTAAATGGACATTTTCAAAGTGGACAGTTCAGAAATGTTTAAAAAATCTCACTAGACGGCGGACTACAGAGACATGCTTAAATTTTTAACAAATTTACAGACCCCCTTCCAGTGTCTCGTATACACACACACACGCACACCACACACACACACACACACACACACACACACACACACACACACACACAACACCACAACACACCACACACACAGCAGGAGCTTGGGACTCGACCCTGCAACCTCAACTAGGTGAGTACACACCACACACACACACACACACACACACAGCAGGAGCTTGGACTCGACCCTGCAACCTCAACTAGGTGAGTACACACACATACACACACACACACATACACACCACACACACCCCACACACACAGCAGGAGCTTGGACTCGACCCCTGCAACCTCAACTAGGTGAGTACACACACATACACACACACACACATACACACACACACACACACACACACACACACACACACACACACACACACACCACACACACACACACACACACACACACACAGCAGGAGCTTGGACTCGACCCTGCAACCTCAACTAGGTGAGTACACACACACACACACACACACACACACACACAGCAGGAGCTTGGACTCGACCCTGCAACCTCAACTAGGTGAGTACACACACATACACACACACACACTACACACACACACATACACACACACACACACAGCAGGAGCTTGGACTCGACCCCTGCAACCTCAACTAGGTGAGTACACACACACACACACACACACACACACACACACACACACACACACACACACACACACACACACACACACACACACACACACACACACACACACACACACACACACACACACACACACACACACACACACACACACACAGCGTCGTTGCCCCAGACACTGTGGAAAAAATCATTTATAACAAATGGGGTGGGCCAAGATGGGGGGGCTATTCTTGATGAGAGATCTTGATCCAAGGAATTGGACTTGTTTTACCTTTCCTTCGAGTATCCTCAGACTTTGACTATTATGAGGTTAGAGCTTCTCCTCAATACAACATTAATAATAATAATAATAATAATAATAATAATAATAATAATAATAATAATAATAATAATAATAATAATAATAATAATAATAATAATAATAATAATAATAATAATAAAATCAAGTTAGACTATCTCTGTCGGCAGAAAATAAAATTGACGTCTTTCGCGAGCCTTAACGCTGTGTACATAGTATATAAGCCTCTAGCATAAACTAATATTAATAGTTCTAGTTTAATTGTTAATTATTAATGAATGCTAGCACATGTGAATATACCCTGTAAGCAAGTAACGTCAAAATCTATCACATATACCAACGGCTGTTGGTACAAGTGCATGAGAGCATCTGTGCTGGGTGAGTAAACACCCGGGGCACCAGTGTGCATCAGCACGTCGTACTGGAGACGTGTTTGCTTGCCGAATTAATTAATACACGTGGGATGGACTAAACTAAAGCATATTCAGAGCATCAGTGCTGTAAACAGTGCAGCAAGGTACTTCCCAGATGACCAGACATATTTAAGCGAGGAGACGATGTATTCGGTGTTAAACTAGGTTATAATGTAACGTTTTGGTGATCATCTTGTTAGCGGTAATAATTGTTCTAGTGCTTGTAATATGGACGAATTACTCTAGTTATCTCTCAAAAGTGGTTCTGGTGCTTGTAATACGGACGAATGACTCCAATTATCTCTCAAAAGTGGTTCTAGTGCCTGTATTACGGACGAATGACTCCAGTTATCTCTCAAAAGTGGTTCTAGTGCTTGTAATACGGACGAATTATTCCAGTTATCTTTCAAAAGTGGTTCTGGTGCTTGTAATACGGACGAATGACTCCAATTATCTCTCAAAAGTGGTTCTAGTGCTTGTAATACGGACGAATGACTCCAGTTATCTCTCAAAAGTGGTTCTAGTGATTGTAATACGGACGAATTATTCCAGTTATCTTTCAAAAGTGGTTCTGGTACTTGTAATACGGACGAATGACTCCAGTTATTTCTCAAAAGTGGTTCTGGTGTTTGTAATACAGCCGTATGACTCAAGTTATCTCTCAAAAGTGGTTCTTGTGCTTGTAGTACGGACGAATTACTCCAGTTATCTCTCAATAGTGGTTCTAGTGCTTGTAATACGGGCGAATGAAACCAGTTATCTCTCAGAAGTGGTTCTAGTGCTTGTAATACGGCCGAATGACTCCAGTTATCTCTCAAAAGTGGTTCTAGTGCTTGTAATACTGACGAAAGACTCCAGTTATCTCTCAAAAGTGGTTCTAGTGTTTGTAATATGGACGAATGACTCCAGTTATCTCTCAAAAGTGGTTCTAGTGCTTGTAATACTGACGAAAGACTCCAGTTATCTCTCAAAAGTGGTTCTAGTGCTTGTATATGGACGAATGACTCCAGTTATCTCTCAAAAGTGGTTCTAGTGCTTGCAAGACACATTAACTCTCCAGTAAGTGATTTCACTTGCTGGAGGACCCACATATGAGCACCAGCACCTCTCCTAGGTGTTGAGCACCAGGTTTGTGCAATATTATAGGTTACAGCTATTTGTTATCTAGTGTATCGAGTAATTTCATGACTGGAAGAAGACAGTAGTGATGGATTCACAAATAAGGTGAGTAAGTTTTTACTAACAAACGTAATAATTGATTTTTAATTGTTAGTTTTAACAATATATATTCCATATAAACAGCCTAGTTGAGAAACCGTATGGAAGGTGGACTATAGCTGGTGGCTACTGTAGTTTGTTTGACATTTAGCATAGTGCAAATATTAGTATTGTCTATAAATTGCAGTTTAACAATACACTGCCTCGTCGAGATATACACACTGCCTCGTCGAGATATACACACTGCCTCATTGACATATACACACTGCCTCGTCGACACACACGTACACTACTTCGTCCACACACACACACACACACACACACACTACCTTGTCGACATACACACACACATACACACACACACACTACCTTGTCGACATACCACACACACATACACACACACACACACACACACACACACACACACACACACACACACACACACACACACCACACACACACACACACACACACTACCTCGTCGACATACACACACACAGACACACACACTGCCTCTCGACTTGTCGACACACGTCCTCCGACAAACACCCAACTATTGGCTCGTTGTCGAAACTGTCACATTTCGCGTGAGCTGCTCGACTTGCTTCAACACTTATCAACATTAATGTTGCAGTAAGCACGGGCTGCTGTTCAGTAACTGCTGCAAGGAAATGTTGCAAGTTTCAGAGACTGCCACAAGAACACCTACCCCCTACATTTCCCTAGAGGGAGAGACTGGAACATAGGGAGCTAAAGCAGGGTACAAGGAGAACTCCAGCAGGGTATAGGGTAAACTCCAGCAGGGTATAGGGGAAACTCCAGCAGGGTATAGGGGAAACTCCAGCAGGGTACAGGGAGAACTCCAGCAGGGTACAGGGGGAACAAGAATTGTAATCACTGTTTCCACTTAGCGGGGTGTAAGGAAAACCCCAGCGTTCATAGGGGGAAAAAATACAGAATTTTCCCCAGCTCTGTATTCCGTAATCCAGCACTTGCCTGCGTATTTGCGTCTCTTACAGAAATAATCCCCAACTCGTGCTACTCATCTATGCTACTTCAGTAGGCAGCTGGTAGGAAAAAAAATGTCTTTAATGTTTTTGTGCCTTTTGGCCGTTCTTTTAAACTTAGCTAATCGCTGTATAATCCAGGATGTTGGCGAAGGTAGTAGTGATGGTGGTGGTGGTGGTTGTGGTGGTGGTGGTGGTGGTGGTGGTGGTGGTGGTGGTGGTGGTGGTGGTGGTGGTGGTGGTGAAGGCTGTGATGGTGTTCGTGGTGGTGGTGGCTATGGGGTTATGGTTGTGCTGTTGATGGTAGTGAGGGTGGTGATCCTGATGGTGGTGGGGGCAGAGATGGTGGTGTTGCTGGTGATAGTGGTGGTGGGGTGGTGATGATGGTGGTACCGGTGGTTGTGGGTGTGGTGATCGCGGTGGAAGTTGTGGTGGTTGTGGGTGTGGTGATCGCGGTGAAAGTTGTGGTGGTTGTATGGTGGGAATAGCGGTGGTGGTTGTGGTATAATGGTGAGGGTGGTGGTTGTGGTATGGTGAGGGTGGTGGTTGTGGTATGATGGTGAGGGTGGTGGATGTGGTATGATGATGAGGGTGGTAGTTGTGGTATGATGGTGAGGATGGTGGTTGTGGTATCATGGTGAGGGTGGTGGTTGTGGTATGATGGTGAAGGTCGTAAGCTTCTGTCTTTTATGTGCGGGTTATTTGTGTATCGTTCCAGTCACGGTATTGTGCCTTTTTGTTATTTATTTGTGAAGGTAGTGGTTGTGGTATCGTGATGAGGGTGGTGGTTGTGGTATGGTGAGGGTGGTGGTTGTGGTATGATGGTGAGGGTGGTGGCTGTGGTATGATGGTGAGGGTGGTAGTTGTGTTATGATGGTGAGGATGGTGGTTGTGGTATGATGGTGAGGGTGGTGGATGTGGTATGATGGTGAGGGTGGTAGTTGTGTTATGATGGTGAGGATGGTGGTTGTGGAATGATGGTGAGGGTGGTGGATGTGGTATGATGGTGAGGGTGGTAGTTGTGTTATGATGGTGAGGATGGTGGTTGTGGAATGATGGTGAATGTAGTGGTTGTGGTATCGTGATAAGGGTGGTGGTTGTGATATGGTGAGGATGGTGGTTGTGGTATGATGGTGAGGGTGGTGGATGTGGTATGATGGTGAGGGTGGTAGTTGTGGTATCATGGTGAGGGTGGTGGTTGTGGTATGGTGAGGGTGGTGGTTTGTGGATTATGATGGTGAGGGTGGTGGATGTGGTATGATGTGAGGGTGGTGGTGTGGATATGATTGTGGGGGTGGTATGGGTTGGTGTTATGATGGTGAGGATTGTGTATGTGATGGGTGGTGGTTGATGGTGAGGGTGATGGTTGTGGTATGATGGTGAGGGTAGTGGTTGTGGTATCGTGATGAGGGTGGTGGTTGTGGTATGGTGAGGGGTGGTGGTTGTGGTATGATGGTGAGGGTGGTGGGTTGTGGTATGATGTGAGGATGGTGGTTGTGGTATGATGGTGAGATGGTGATGTGGTATGATGGTGAGGGTGGTGGATGTGGTTATGATGGTAGGTGGTGTTGTGGTATGATGGTGAGGGTGGTGGTGTGGGTGATGGTGAGGGTGGTAGTTGTGTTATGATGGTGAGGATGGTGGTTGTGGTGATGGTGAGTTTGGTGGTTGTGGTATGATGGTGAAGGTAGTGGTTGTGGTATCGTGATGGGGTGGTGGTTGTGGTATGGTGAGGGGTGGTGTGTATGATGGTGAGGGTGGTGGATGTGGTATGATGGTGAGATGGTGGTTGTGGTATGATGGTGAGAATGGTGGTTGTTGTATGATGGTGAGGGTGGTGGACGTGGTATGATGGTGAGGATGGTGGTTGTGGTATGATGGTGAGGTGGTGGTTGTGGTATGATGGTGAGGATGGTGGTTGTGGTATGATGGTGAGGGTGGTGGATGTAGTATGATGGTGAGGATGGTGGTTTGTGGTATGGTGCTGAGGATGGTGGTTGTGGTATGATGGTGAGGATGGTGGTTGTTGTTGATGGTGAGGATGGTGGTTGTGGTATGGTGCTGAGGATGGTGGTTGTGGTATGTGGTGAGGATGTGGTTGTGGATATGGTGCTGAGGATGGTGGTTGTGGTATGTGGTGAGGAGGTGGTTGTGGTATAGGTGCTGAGGATTGTGTTTGATTGTGGTCAGGGTGGTGTTGATCTCACCACTCTGATAGCCACCAGCCAGAGAGGCGCTAAACCCTTATAGGTCAAGGTTTTTATCAAAGGCAGGAGTAAAGGGACCTCCAACTCCACAGATCAAAAGCCCCTCGGCAGAACCTAAAAATACGATAGAATGATGGAACGCTTAGCGAGTTGTTCACTGACGTCACGATTGCACTTGTTACAAGATGAGCGCCATATTGGCTTCATCCGATTTGTCAACAAAATGGCATATGTTTTAAAAATAGATAATGAATAGTTAAACTTTCTATTGAGAATATATTTACACTTTTTTTTAAATTTAGAGTGCATTAACATCAAAACAAAGGGAGCTTTAAAGTTTATTAAACACGTTGTGTACGACTTAAGCTGGTCATCAAGCGAAATGAAAGGAAAAGATATGAAGAAAAGTTACCAATTTATTACTGGAGACGTCCAAATGAAATGTTGACGCTGTTTTATCATCAGATGTAGGCTGCTGTCCAGTAAAACGTTTTGCAGATGTCTTAACTACTTGGCACTTGATATTGACTTGCTATTGTAATTGCACTCGTTCTTTTACACACCCAAAGATTTAAAATATTATAAGGTTTTTGAAACATAAAAACCAGTGTGTCTGTGGACAATGGTTAAAAGTCAAAAGAAAAAAAAAAAGTTCGGACCATCAATGATAAGTTCTGGTCATAAGAGAAGTAAATTTTGCGGCATATTTTAAAAAAAAAATATTAATAATTACAAACAAAAAAACATTTGTTGTAAAAGTATTTACATGTTTAGGCAATTTACTCTCGTTACAGAAGTGTGTTTATAAAGACTGATTTTCATATAATATATATATAATATATATATAATATATAATATATAATATATTTATATATATATATATTATATATTTATTTATATATATTTATATATAATGATATATATATATATATATATAATATATATAAAATTATATATTATATATTATTTTATATATATATTATGATTCAGAATTCTGGTTTCATATTCATTTTGCACAATTAAACATTATGGGTCATTATTATTATTATAATCAAACCTAAGTTAAAACGCTGCATGACCCTTGAAGGTTTTGCAGCGTTTTAACTAATAAAATCTAAACATTGTTAGTTTCAATAAAAATAGCCAGGAATTTAAAAAGCTTTATAATTGATTGTGACTGTAACAAGTACTTGACATTATGGTTCAGATAATATATATACCCAGAATATTAACAGTTTTATTTGTATACTCTCTTAGATTAAGTCCCCTCACGGGAGGTTCCTTGGTGCTGGTGAGGGGCTCTTGATCTAGGAAATTGGATCTGTGCCCTGGTTCCCTGAATTCAGTCTGAATACATTCCATCCCCACCACATGTGCTGTATAATCCTACGGGTTTAGCTCTTCCCCCTGATTTTAATAATAATAATCTGAGATTAATTGAAAAGCGATTAACAACCGTGGAGTTCAGCATACACAGATGGTTGTATATTAGCTGCATTATATACTTGTATGCCAGGTTATTAATGTTTAATACACCATAATGAAAAATAAAACACGTTTGCAACTTTTGGGAATTGTTATTGAGGAAACGCTTCAAAGATTCCCCCAAAATTGCTTAAGTGTCTCATTCTTCAACTTGTCGGTTTTCAAAACCATTTACATAATGCACCATAACGTACAGGTCGTATCTAATATAAAACGTGCTGAAGACACTCGTATGTTTTCAAGACTTTCTCTCCCCCTCAAAGTTATCCTTCAGACTTGACCTCCACCCCGTCTTCTCTATCATAACATTACACAAGCATCACCTTTAGGCAGTCTGTAATACTTTAAATGTGACAAAACAGCTGGACTTGTTATGGCAACTAATAAATCAATAATAGATCTTATAGTTTTTGCGTTGAAAACAGATGAATTAACTGAAAATTATAAAACAAATAATTTGTAGAAGCCTCGCACGTCCAAACAAGAGAAGTATTAGATGTAACCAATTTGGCCGCCCCGGGAAATTATGGCGTCACAGAAAGAGACAAGAGACACTATACCTCCATCATTCAATACTAACCTAGCAACACAAAACTTCTAAAAAATTCCCTAAAATAAAGAAGATTTTTACCTAACCTGCAGCCCTGTATAGCCCTTGTGGCTTAGCGCTTCTTTATTATAATAATAATTTTTACCTAACCCATCTGAGTGGGGAAGGAGGTGCACATCTTGATTCGATCTCAGTGTTCTGTTTCAAAATCTGAATTCTTTTTTTACATGCAGGAAACTCGAAGAATGATAAAGTCTAGTTGGAAATACAAGTTGTTTTCTGGTAATTATTGATTGTTGTTAGTCGGAGTATTTTGGCGGTAATATATAATTTAAAATGTCCAATATTAAGCGAATTGTGTCATGGAGAAAGTTTTGGAAATATGAAAAAAAAGGATGAAAAAATCTAACGTAACCTTAAGTAACCCAAAACGTAGCCTAGAATGATTCTCAGGTATTGTGCAAAATTATGTCGTAAGACGGTAATTTACATGTATCACAATGGGAAGAAGTTACACCGCAATCGTGTCTTGAAAACGGGCGTGTTTGTTTATGTTCGCTGTGATTGGCCGGGCGGGTCACGTGACTATCCTTGCCTGCTGCGTTCCACCCAAAATAAAGTCCTATTTTTGCTAATATCTCCCAAAATAACAATTTGCACAAGATATAAGTGCACTGATTGGTTTAGATTGCTAGAAGGTATACTAAAATAACAAATAAATATCTCAGCTCTACAGAGAAGCAATATTCAACAATAGGCAAGACTAATTTAGCATTTTTTGTAAAAAGTGCTTGGCGAAGAAAGATGAAAACAAATATATAGCAGGAGAACGCTTACTCTGCCGGAACATCAGATAACACGGATCACGGAGTGTGAAATGTGTAAGAGAAAAACGGATGTTTGTCTGCCATGCTTGATGTAACCCAAACTATGAGGGGAAATTCCTCGGAACAAACATACACACTTTTGAGATCTCCTTGTCTCACACTTATTTGTTTTCCTCGACGCCAGATAGATTCCTTCTTTCACCTGGGGATTAAGAACTTTTTTTTATAATTCTTAACGGAGTTTTTCAGGTGAAACTCGCTTAACGAACGTTTTATAATACTCTCGTAACAAAGCGTTTGTAAAAAAAAGTCGGTTAAAGAAGTGTTTACACTACGCTTAACGAAACTTTTACAGTAAACCTTGATTAATGAAACATTCATATTATAACTCACTTAATGAAGAGTAATGAAAGTAAACTTAGTGAAACATGTATAACGAAGCCTTTAAGCGAAAATTCGCTTAACGAATCGCTTATAGTAAAACGAACATATTAAACCTTATCGTGATCCGAGAAACATCTAGCTCTGCTGAATGCGTGATCTTTGAAGGATCGTTGGCTCAGTGATAATGTGACACGTATGTTGTGTTGTCTCTTAGAGGATATATATATATATAATATATATATATATATATATATATAATATATTATATATATATATATATATATATATATATATATATATATTATATATATATATATATATATATATATATATATATATATATATATATATATAGGATGGGGTCCACCTCTGGTGTAAATTGTGGGACCCATAGCCTCGGAGAAGTGGATAAAAAGGCTTCAAGGAAAAATATTTGGATTTCTTCCTGAAGCCGTTTGAATATTCCACTTCCCCTACCACCCCATCTTTTGATATATATTTTTTTTACTAATGGGAATATTTTATTACATAATATGGTACAGAAGATTTAAGAGATACATAGTTGATATAAAGGTGGCATATACGGTACATGTTGTTACGTGTGTATCACCGATTATAAGGCGAAAATCTCATCCAGCCTCAGAGTTGGGGCGTGTGCCCAAAATACAGCAGGCATTACCCCTTTGAACAGCCGCACTGAGCCGCTGGAACAGAAAACTAGCTGCCCTGGGATCCCTAGTTACCCTGATGAGTCTTTTTCCCAGCTCCTTAAGGAATTTAGATGCACTCTTTCCCCATGAGCCAAGGGCCCCTCTGAGCCTATGGGAACAAACATATAATGATGGGCAAGTTCTCCATATTTTCTAGACTTTTGGGACTCCCTGAAGCTGGCAGCTGCCCTCCTTCCTCCCTTGTGTATTGGAGATGGGTTTATCACCCCAAGGTAGTTGCACATGTATAGTCCCACACCACCTGCTTCCCACTGTCCAGGCTTGAAGGGGTGATACCACTGGACGCTTGGCTGCCATCAGATCTGCATAGTGGGGTGGCTCCCTTACTGCTGGGCATCCAGCTGTTGTGAGGCTCCTCTTGATAATGTTATTAACCTCCTCATGTCTTGCAATCTTTCCCTCGGAATTTACGGCACACAAGACCATGGTACCCGAATCGGTCTGCTGCTTCACTGCCACAAATACACCTGTGTTCGGCGAGAATAGGGGTGGCAAGTCGAAGGGCAACACCGATGCGGATGGTCTGTGGGTCGAGACGTGTGCCAAGGCTGGAGTTGGGAACAGCCAACAGAAAGTCCCCAGCATGAGGGGCTCTCACTGCCAGGAGGCGGGCCCCTATCCTTCCCTGACACACTCTGAAGCATTGTTGAGGCAATATTTTCCACTATTGGACCATCCCAGTGCGATTGTTTGTAGTTGTTGGGGGGAGCAGGCCTGGCTCCAGAGCCGGTTAGATTATCCCAGATCATTGCTCCGTCAATGAATTTTTGGTCCTGGACTCCTATCTTGTCCCTAAGATGTTCAGGGAGAATCGTTGCTACAAGCTCTCTGGATGCAATACACGAGGACAGAAAAGTAGGTAACGCAATCTGTGATGACTTGCGGACACCAATGCCTCCTAGTCTGACTGGAAGTGTAGTTTGGGTTTCCCACTGCCCGTCTTCTAGAGTAAGGTTAAGTACTTTCGTAAAAATCTGCCTCAGAATACTGTCATATTCGTGCAGTATAGGGTTATCATATCAAGGTGCACATCTTAGGAAATATGTCAACCTGGGCAGACTCAAGCACTTTGTGAGAAGGTACAAGGCATCGTGGGTGTCCAGATTGCCTATTCGTTGTTCCATTCTCCTTAACTCTTCCAATTTCTTCCTGAGAATTGTGTCAATGGCATTGCTCCCAGAGGTGCTCCTAGCAAAAACACTATTTGTGGGGCAATGACTGCTGCCCCTGGTAGTTTTGATCTCACTGCATTTATCACTTGTTGACTGACTGAGATGATTTCACATTTGGATGGATTCAGGATGAGACCCATTTCCTGTCCCCGTGTCATTACCTGTGTAAGGTCATGTAGGAGGGACTCTTTTGTACCTGCTAGTGTGCCATCATCTAGAAAACCAGATGTTTAGCTCGCTGGTCAGTCTGACTGTGATTTCCCTAACTGCTATACAGAAGAGAAATGGTGCAAGAGGATCTCCTTGTTGGACACCCTCCGATGATGTAATTTCATGCTCTCCAAAGAGAAGCATTGATTCCTTGCTATACCCAGCTGAAACAAAAGGGAAGAGACCAGGAAATGTTCTTGTACTGCTGCTAATACCACGTCTCTTTTCAGGAGATTGAACGCATTCTTGAAATCTAATTTTACCACTGCATTGTCCTCAGGCAGGTTGTTGATATACGCCCTTGTTGCATGAACCGCTGCTTCACTTCCTTGAGAGACCCCAAAGCCAAGCTGGTTTGGTT
>NC_069405.1:72602464-72609964 GCF_026875155.1 Cherax quadricarinatus
AGAGCAGAGCCAGCACTAGAGCAGAGCCAGCACTAGAGCAGAGCCAGCACTAGAGCAGAGCCAGCACTAGAACAGAGCCAGCACTAGAGCAGAGCCAGCGCTAGAGCAGAGCCAGCACTAGAGCAGAGCCAGCACTAGAGCAGAGCCAGCACTAGAGCAGAGCCAGCACTAGAGCAGAGCCAGCACTAGAACAGAGCCAGCGCTAGAGCAGAGCCAGCACTAGAGCAGAGCCAGCACTAGAGCAGAGCCAGCACTAGAGCAGAGCCAGCACTAGAGCAGAGCCAGCACTAGAGCAGAGCCAGCACTAGAACAGAGCCAGCACTAGAGCAGAGCCAGCACTAGAGCAGAGCCAGCACTAGAGCAGAGCCAGCACTAGAGCAGAGCCAGCTCCAGTTCACACACACAAACACCAGCAACGTTATGGTAAAAATATAAATAAAAGGAAAAGAGGGGAGACAACCATGACACAATAACAAGAGTCTCGTGCGAGGCTGATACGATGACCAGTAACCTGTAGGTAACTTCCTTCATGTCACCTTCAGGTCATCGTCAGGTCACCTTCAGGTCACCTTCAGGTCTGTGTTTACATATTTGAGTCTTCTCCTCATAGACGTCGCTTCTGAGTGGTTGTGTTCCTCACGGCCGCCTTGTCAGTAACAGCTGTTGGTCACTAATAGATGTGAAATCATAGCGCCCTGTCAGTCACAGTAGTCAATTATAGCTGTCAAACAGTAGCGTTGTCAATCATAGCTGTCACTTTGTCATAGCTGTCACATTTGCCATAACTGTCACATCTGCCACAACTGCCACATCTGCCATAACTGCCACATCTGCCACAGCTGTCAGAAGTAAGCATAACATTATATTTCCGGCAACTTTCACAAAGTGTGACAACATTCTGTGACTCTTGTTGTGAACTCGTATTTTATCACATAATTATAATGTCAGTAAATCCTTATTATAGAGCACTGTCGTCCAATATTAATAAAATATTGGATGCTCCATTATTACACAAGATTTATCAGTTTAATAAAAGATTCCCAAGCTTCATGATAATCCAAAATTATTTATTATATGAGATAATTTCGGAGTGCTTTTTTTTCTACCCAAGATTATTTAATAAATCTGGTGCTATTGAATACAGTACACTGTTAGCTGGGACAAAAAAAATCTTTCCGGTTCATGAATTATTTTGCCAGTGTAATTATTTGAGAAAGATTACCTTGGGAGATGAATGGTGAAAATTCGCAATAAAAAGATTGTTGGGGAACGTAAACGAGGATCTGAAACTCTTTAGTTGTCTGATATAACTCTTCGGTGGTGCAGTGGTGGAGACGCTGGGGTTCAGTCTCAGCTCTTGGTTCCGCCTCTTAATGTAGGTAAATGGTTAAGAGAACCAAGAAGTTTATAAATTAGAAACATGTGCAACACATGGGTATCTTTACTGTGGAAACGTGTCACCACACAGTGGCGTCATCAGTCCTATACAAAGAAGAATGGTGAAGATCAGAAGGAGTTTAAGGTAATCAGTCTCTCAGCCTGTAGTCGATGTAATCAGTCCATCAGTCTTGATAAGAATAGAGCATATGTGGGAAGAAGGGGTTTATATACTCTAGACAGGTGAGGTGAAGCAGTCGTAGGCGGTGTCACCTTGGACAAGTCCACAGGTGAGGGTCTGAATATCTCAAACCCCATCTGATCGTCACCATTCTTCTTCGTATTGGACTGATGAAGTCACCGTGTGGCTAAACATTTTCACAATAAAGATATCCAAGTGCACATGTGTCTCTTGTGGAGCCTGTCATGTCTGTTCTTAAAGCTGTGGATGGGGTTCTCCACCACTTATTCATCCAATTCGTTCCGTTTTTTCTACTAATTAAACCTACGCTTAGCCCCGTTCATCGTATTCACAACAGACTGATCTACCCATTTTGTTAAATTTTCAAAGTATCTTTTACGTTGCAATCATGTCTCCTCTGGTCCTGTCTGAGGTAATAAATTTCAATTTTCTTAGTAACTTAGACTCTCATATAGTTCCGTGGCTTCAGGGCCGCGACTAATCTCTCTGCAAACCTCTCAAAGTTCATGAACTTTTCAGTTTTGATGTGTTTGTTGTGTCTTGTATACTTGCTGATAGTCTGGTTGATGTTTAGGTTGTATGTTGGTGCTTTATACTTAGTGATAGTGTTGTTGATGTGTTTGTTGGGTTAGGATAGGTTACTATTACTACTAATGTGACTACTACTGTTACTACTACTATTACAGCTATTATTACTACTACAGCTATTACTGCTACTACTACATCAATTACTACTACTACTATTATTATTACTACTACTATCACTACTATTTGAATCCAGGATACACTATACACCTGTAAAGTTTCCTTCAGTTTCCACGGGAAAGTGGAGCAGAATTCTTCCTCCGTAAGCAATGCTTGTCGTAAAGGGAGACTGAAATGCCGGGAGCAAAAAATAAAAAATACTAAAATTACTAAGAAAAGTTTAAAATTGAAATGTTGGAATGTGCGTGGATGTAGAGATGAGAAGAATGAAGGGAAGCTGGACGTTCTGGCACTAACTGAAACAGAGCTAACAGGGGCGGGGAAAATTACAGTGTGCAGGAGTAAGTGGAGTTAAAGCGGGTGTATTTCAAAAAAGAAAAATAAGAAGTAATCAAGGAACAGCAATTTTAAATGGTCACCTGTGGAAAATAAAAGAGAGGATATAAGTGTTGAAATTCAAGAATTATGTGGATTAATTTAAAAGTGGGAGGTGTGACGTGTTTATACACTTGAGGGAGAGAGGAGTTTGAAGAAGAGAGGTGTTTGGGAGGTATTAGGTGAATGTTTATTGAGTTTTGAAGTAACCGCGAGAATAATTGTCGAGAGGAATCTAAATGCTGAAGTGAAAGAGAGAGAGAGAGAGAGAGAGAGAGAGACTGTTGCAGATTAAGCAGTGGGTATGTTAAGAGTGCCAGGTAAAATTCTGTTAAATAAAAGAGGATAAGTAATTAAGAGAGAGATACAGACAGACAGACAGAGAAAGAGAGAAGGAACGAAGCCCTCCGTGAAGACGGACAAAGAAGGGAAGAAGGAAGGAAGCAGTTCGTGAAGACGGACAAAGAAGGAAAGAAGGAAGGAAGCAGTTCGTGAACACGGACAAAAAAGGCAAGAAGGAAGGAAGCAGTCCGTGAAGGCGGACAAAGAAGGAAATAGATCGTGAAGACGGAGAAAAAAGGAAGGAAAACTGTGGAGACGGAGAGAGAAGGAAGGAAGCAGTCCGTGAAGAGGGTGTGATTGCATCCACCAGACCCGCCCCATCTAATAAGAAGGAATGCTGGGCCTCATGCTAAACTTATGGTTGAGAGAAGCACAAAGGCCGCCACGTATTATCCACGAAGGCAAGTTGTAAACATGGTGAGGAGGCCACTGAGGGAGAGGACAGACTGGCAGGGGGAAAAATACCGTGAGAAGGGAAAGAAGGGTGCTGAGTCAGGGGAAGAAGGGTACTGAGGCAGGGCAAGAAGGGTGCCTAGGCAGGGCAAGAAGGGTGCTGAAGCAGGGCAAGAAGGGTGCTGAGGCAGGGGAAGAAGGGTGCTGAGGCAGGGGAAGAAGGGTGCTGAGGCAGGGAAAGAAGGGTGCTGAGGCAGGGGAAGAAGAGTGCTGAGGAAAGGTAGAAAGGTGCTATGGAGAGATTGAAAGGTGCTGAGGTATGGTGGGAAGGGGCTTACTGAGGGGAAACTTACGAATGGAAGACGCTGAGGAAGGGAGGGAATGGGATGGAGGAGAGGAACAAAGTGATAAAAGAAAGAGGGAGAGACTCGAAGAAGTGAATGCAAGAGGACAAACGACAAAAAGAGGAAAGAGAAGAGTGCGTAAGAGTGTACAGGGAAGAAAAGAGAGAGATAAGAAGGGAAAGATATGTGATATGTGGTGGTAATGTTCTATTCTTGGTCCTGCACTCACCACTCTCTTATTAATGTGTCTGGGATTCTATTTTCTCGCCCAGGTGTCTCTGCCTCAGCACCTCGTGAGTGCTGCGTACACTCTTGTTCGTATGTACACACCACGACGGCACAGGCACACATACATACGTTCATACATTCACACGCATGTTATATACATCAGGTTGTAGTTCTTTCTACAACAGGACATAGCATGATGTATTTGAACCTCTAATATATTTATAGTGTCACAGTGAGCATGGTTTTTCACACACTTCCATACACCTGCTGCTCCTGTTCACCTAGTAGTAAGTACCTGGGTGTTAGTCGACTGGTGTGGGTGGCATCCTGGGGCTTTGAAATGAGCTGAGGTACGATAATTGATTTGTGTACAAAAAAGAACACAGGAAGGCTGGACGTCAACATCCTTGATCTCCTCCTGGTAACTTCATCCTCCTGAATGTCGATACCTTCATGGATGTCACTTCATCCATCTTTAAATGTTAATTTAAATGTATGATGACACCAACAGTGTATTCTACAATCAGCTATTGTTGGCCTCATCATTTTTTTTTCAATATTTAGATAAAGCTGTGAAATTGTTTATCTCGCGATTTGTGTTTTATTGTTATTATTGGTACGATTTATGTTTTTACTCCAGTTTGTGTGCGTTTTTTTTTTGTTTTTTATTTTGCTTGCGTGACACTGTTGTTGTTGTTGTTGTTGTTGTTGTTGTTGTATGTAGTGTTTTTTATTGTTGTTGTTGATGATAAACTTTTCCTGTTTCTTTTTTTCGTAGTTGATGATGATGTAGTTGTTGCCTATGTTTCTGTTGTTGTTTGTGGTGTTGTTAATGTTTATATTGTAGTTGTTGTTGTTCTTGTTGTTATTGCTGTTTGTCTTAGATTGGTGTTTGTATTATTTCTCTTATAGTTGTTTGAGATGGTGTTTTTAATAATATGGTGGTTGTTGTTGTAGGTGTTGTTATTGTTGTAGGTATTGTTGATGCAGGTGTTGTTTTATGTGGTGTTTTAGTTATATTGTTGCTGTTTGTAGGTGTTGGTGTTGTTATTGGTTCGGGACCAGTAAACGGTTCACGTTTTAAAACAAAAATATATATCAGAGTTTTCTCCCTCAGGTGAGTTCCTGTGATCATCCTTGAGTCTTCCTTCCCTCAGGTGAGTTACTGTGATCATCCTTGAGTCTTCCTTCCCTCAGGTGAGTTCCTGTGATCATCCTTGAGCTTCCTTCTCTCAGTTGAGTTCTGTGATCATCCTTGAGCCTTCCTTCCCTCAGGTGAGTTACTGTGATCATCTTGAGCCTTCCTTCCCTCAGTTGAGTTCCTGTGATCATCCTTGAGCTTCCTTCCCTCAGGTGAGTTCCTGTGATCATCCTTGAGCTTCCTTCCCTCAGTTGAGTTCTGTGATCATCCTTGAGCCTTCCTTCCCTCAGGTGAGTTCCTGTGATCATCCTTGAGCCTTCCTTCTCTCAGGTGAGTTCCTGTGATCATCCTTGAGCCTTCCTTCCCTCAGGTGAGTTCCTGTGATCATCCTTGACTTCCTTTCCCTCAGGTGAGTTCCTGTGATCATCCTTGAGTCTTCCTTCCCTCAGGTGAGTTACTGTGATCATCCTTGAGCCTTCCTTCCCTCAGGTGAGTTCCTGTGATCATCCTTGAGCCTTCCTTCCCTCAGGTGAGTTCCTGTGATCGTCCTTGAGTCTTCCTTCCCTCAGGTGAGTTCCTGTGATCATCCTTGAGTCTTCCTTCCCTCAGGTGAGTTCCTGTGATCATCCTTGAGTCTTCCTTCCCTCAGGTGAGTTCCTGTGATCATCCTTGAGCCTTCCTTCCCTCAGTGAGTTCCTGTGATCATCCTTGAATCTTCCTTCCCTCAGGTGAGTTCCTGTGATCATCCTTGAGTCTTCCTTCCCTCAGGTGAGTTCCTGTGATCATCCTTGAGCCTTCCTTCCCTCAGGTGAGTTACTGTGATCATCCTTGAGCCTTCCTTCCCTCAGGTGAGTTCCTGTGATCATCCTTGAGTCTTCCTTCCCTCAGGTGAGTTCCTGTGATCATCCTTGAGCCTTCCTTCCCTCAGGTGAGTTCTGTGATCATCCTTGAGCCTTCCTTCCCTCAGGTGAGTTCCTGTGATCATCCTTGAGCTTCCTTCTCTCAGGTGAGTTCCTGTGATCAATCCTTGGAGCCTTCCTTCCCTCAGGTGAGTTCCTGTGATCATCCTTGAGCTTCCTTCCCTCAGTTGAGTTCCTGTGATCATCCTTGAGTCCTTCCTTCCCTCAGTTGAGTTCCTGTGATCGTCCTTGAGCCTTCCTTCCCTCAGGTGAGTTCCTGTGATCATCCTTGAGCCTTTCCTTCCTCAGTTGAGTTCCTGTGATCATCCTTGAGCTTCCTTCCCTCAGGTGAGTTCCTGTGATCATCCTTGAGCCTTCCTTCCCTCAGTTGAGTTCTGTGATCATCCTTGAGTCCTTCCTTCCCTCAGTGAGTTCCTGTGATCATCCTTGAGTCTTCCTTCCTCAGTTGAGTTCCTGTGATCATCCTTGAGCCTTCCTTCCCTCAGGTGAGTTCCTGTGATCGTCCTTGAGCCTTCCTTCCCTCAGTTGAGTTCCTGTGTTCGTCCTTGAGTCTTCCTTCCCTCAGTTGAGTTCCTGTGATCGTCCTTGAGCCTTCCTTCCCTCAGTTGAGTTTCCTGTGATCGTCCTTGAGTCTTCCTTCCCTCAGTTGAGTTCCTGTGATCATCCTTGAGCTTCCTTCCCTCAGTTGAGTTCCTGTGATCGATCCTTGAGCCTTCCTTCCCTCAGGTGAGTTCCTGTGATCATCCTTGAGTCTTCCTTCCCTCAGGTGAGTTCCTGTGATCGATCCTTGAGCCTTCCTTCCCCTCAGGTGAGTTCCTGTGATCATCCTTGAGCCTTCCTTCCCTCAGTTGAGTTCCTGTGATCATCCTTGAGCCTTCCTTCCCTCAGGTGAGTTCCTGTGATCATCCTTGAGCCTTCCTTCCCTCAGGTGAGTTCCTGTGATCATCCTTGAGCCTTCCTTCCCTCAGGTGAGTTCCTGTGATCATCCTTGAGCCTTCCTTCCCTCAGGTGAGTTCATGTGATCATCCTTGAGCCTTCCTTCCCTCAGTTGAGTTCCTGTGATCATCCTTGAGCCTTCCTTCCCTCAGGTGAGTTCCTGTGATCATCCTTGAGCCTTCCTTCCCTCAGGTGAGTTCCTGTGATCATCCTTGAGCCTTCCTTCCCTCAGGTGAGTTCCTGTGATCATCCTTGAGTCTTCCTTCCCTCAGGTGAGTTCTGTGATCATCCTTGAGTTCTTCCTTCCCTCAGTGAGTTCCTGTGATCATCCTTGAGCCTTCCTTCCCTCAGGTGAGTTTACTGTGATCATCCTTGAGCCTTCCTTCCCTCAGTTGAGTTTCCTGTGATCATCCTTGAGTCTTCCTTCCCTCAGGTGAGTTCCTGTGATCATCCTTGAGTCTTCCTTCCCTCAGGTGAGTTCCTGTGATCAACCTTGAGCCTTCCTTCCCTCAGGTGAGTTCCTGTGATCATCCTTGA
>NC_069405.1:72614964-72632464 GCF_026875155.1 Cherax quadricarinatus
CAGACAACACAAAGTTTATCCATGCAGACCAGACAACACAAAGTTATCATGCAGACCAGACAACACAAAGTTATCATGCAGACCAGACAACACAAAGTTTACCATGCAGACCAGACAACACAAAGTTATCATGCAGACCAGACAACACAAAGTTATCATGCAGACCAGACAACACAAAGTTACCATGCAGACCAGACAACACAAAGTTACATGCAGACCAGACAACACAAAGTTATCATGCAGACCAGACAACACAAAGTTATCCATGCAGACCAGACAACACAAAGTTATCATGCAGACCAGACAACACAAAGTATATCATGCAGACTAGACAACACAAAGTTACCATGCAGACCAGACAACACAAAGTTATCATGCAGACCAGACAACACAAAGTTATCATGCAGACCAGACAACACAAAGTTATCATGCAGACCAAACAACACAAAGTTACCATGCAGACCAGACAACACAAAGTTACATGCAGACCAGAAACACACAAAGTTACCATGCAGACCAGACAACACAAAGTTATCATGCAGACCAGACAACACAAAGTTACCATGCAGACCAGACAACACAAAGTTACCATGCAGACCAGACAACACAAATTGCTGTTTCATGAAGAATATATCAAAAAAGATGAAAAAATTGCAGCGGCGAGTGTTGAGCTCTACCAGGCGAGTTTGAGCTCTACCAGCGATGTTGAGCTCACCAGGCGATGTTGAAGCTCTACAGGCAGTGTTGAGCTCTACAGCGAGTGATGAGCTCTACCGGCGAGTGTTGAGCTCTACCAGGCGAGTGTTGAGCTCTACCAGGCGAGTGTTGAGCTCTACCAGGCGAGTGTTGAGCTCTACCAGGCGAGTGTTGAGCTCTACCAGGCGAGTGTTGAGCTCTACCAGGCGAGTGTTGAGCTCTACCAGGCGAGTGTTGAGCTCTACCAGGCGAGTGTTGAGCTCTACCAGGCGAGTGTTGAGCTCTACAGGCGAGTGTTAGCTCTACCAGGCGAGTGTTGAGCTCTACCATGCGAGTGTTGAGCTCTACCGAGGCGAGTGTTGAGCTCTACCAGGCGAGTGTTTGAGCTCTACCAGGCGAGTGTTGACTCTACGCAGGCGAGTGTTGAGCTCTACCAGGCGAGTGTTGAGCTCTACCAGGCGAGTGTTGAGCTCTACCAGGCGAGTGTTGAGCTCTACCAGGCGAGTGTTGAGCTCTACACGATGAGCCGAGTGGTTGAGCTCAACCAGGCGAGTGTTGAGCTTTACCAGGCGAGTGTTGAGCTCTACCAGGCGAGTGTTGAGCTTTATCAGGCGAGTGTTGAGCTCTACCAGGCGCGTGTTGAGCTTTACCAGGCGAGTGTTGAGCTCTACCAGGCGAGTGTTGAGCTTTACCAGGCGAGTGTTGAGCTCTACCAGGCGAGTGTTGAGCTCTACCAGGCAAGTGTTGAGCTCTACCAGGCGAGTGTTGAGCTTTACCAGGCGAGTGTTGAGCTCTACCAGGCAAGTGTTGAGCTCTAACAGGCGAGTGTTGAGCTCTACCAGGCGAGTGTTGAGCTCTATCAAGCAAGTGTTGAGCTATACCAGGCGAGTGTTGAGCTCTACCAGGCGAGTGTTGAGCTCTACCAGGCGAGTGTTGAGCTCTACCAGGTGAGTGTTGAGCTCTACCAGGCGAGTGTTGAGCTCTACCAAGCGAGTGTTGAGCACTACCAGGCGAGTGTTGAGCTCTATCAAGCGAGTGTTGAGCTATACCAAGCGAGTGTTGAGCTCTACCAAGCGAGTGTTGAGCTCTACCAAACGAGTGTTGAGCTATACCAGGCGAGTGTTGAGCTCTACCAGGCGAGTGTTGAGCTCTACCAAGCGAGTGTTAAGCAATACCAGGCGAGTGTTGAGCTCTACCAGGCGAGTGTTGAGCTGTACCAAGCGAGTGTTGAGCTCTGCCAGGCGAAGTGTTGAGCTCTACCAAGCGAGTGTTGAGCTATACCAAGCGAGTGTTGAGCTCTGCCAGGCGAGTGTTGAGCTCTACCAAGCGAGTGTTGAGCTATACCAGGCGTGTTGAGCTCTACCAGCGAGTGTTGAGCTATACCAGGCGAGTGTTGAGCTCTCCCAGGCGGGTGTTGAGCTCAACTAAGGCGAGTGTTGAGCTCTACCAGGCGAGTGTTGAGCTCTACCAAGCCAGTGTTGACCTCTACCAGGCGAGTGTTGAGCTCAACCAAGCGAGTGTTGACCTCTACCAGGCGAGTGTTGAGCTCTACCAGGCGAGTATTGAGCTCTACCAGGCGAGTGTTGAGCTCTACCAGGCGAGTGTTGAGCTCTACAGGCGAGTGTTGAGCTCTACCAGGCGAGTGTTGAGATCTCACCAGCGAGTGTTGAGCTTTACCAGCGAGTGTTGAGCTCTACCAGGCGAGTGTTGAGACTTTATCAGGCGAGTGTTGAGCTCTACCAGGCGCGTGTTGAGCTCTACCAGGCGAGTGTTGAGCATACCAGGCGAGTGTTGAGCTTTACCAGGCGAGTGTTGATCTCTACCAGGCGAGTGTTGAGCTCTACCAGGCAAGTGTTGAGCTCTACCAGGCGAGTGTTGAGCTTTACCAGGCGAATGTTGAGCTCTACCAGCAAGTGTGAGCTCTAACAGGCGAGTGTTGAGCTCTACCAGGCGAGTGTTGAGCTCTATCAAGCAAGTGTTGAGCTATACCAGGCGAGTGTTGAGCTCTACCAGGCGAGTGTTGAGCTCTACCAGGCGAGTGTTGAGCTCTACCAGGTGAGTGTTGAGCTCTACCAGCCGAGTGTTGAGCTCTACCAAGCGAGTGTTGAGCACTACCAGGCGAGTGTTGAGCTCTATCAAGCGAGTGTTGAGCTATACCAAGCGAGTGTTGAGCTCTACCAAGCGAGTGTTGAGCTCTACCAAACGAGTGTTGAGCTATACCAGGCGAGTGTTGAGCTCTACCAGGCGAGTGTTGAGCTCTACTAAGCGAGTGTTAAGCAATACCAGGCGAGTGTTGAGCTCTACCAGGCGAGTGTTGAGCTGTACCAAGCGAGTGTTGAGCTCTGCCAGGCGAGTGTTGAGCTCTACCAAGCGAGTGTTGAGCTATACCAAGCGAGTGTTGAGCTCTGCCAGGCGAGTGTTGAGCTCTACCAAGCGAGTGTTGAGCTATACCAGGCGAGTGTTGAGCTCTACCAGGCGAGTGTTGAGCTATACCAGGCGAGTGTTGAGCTCTCCCAGGCGGGTGTTGAGCTCAACTAAGCGAGTGTTGAGCTCTACCAGGCGAGTGTTGAGCTCTACCAAGCGAGTGTTGAGCTCTACCAAGCGAGTGTTGAGCTCAACCAAGCGAGTGTTGACCTCTACCAAGCGAGTGTTGAGCTATACCAGGCGAGTGTTGAGCTATACCAGGCGATGTTGTTGAGCTCTCCCAGGCGGGTGTTGAGCTCAACTAAGCGAGTGTTGAGCTCTACCAGGCGAGTGTTGAGCTCTACCAAGCGAGTGTTGAGCACTACCAGGCGAGTGTTGAGCTCTATCAAGCGAGTGTTGAGCTATACCAGGCGAGTGTTGAGCTCTACCAAGCGAGTGTTGAGGTCTACCAAGCGAATGTTGAGCTCTACCAGGCGAGTGTTAAGTTCTAACAAGCGAGTGTTGAGCTCTACCAGGCGAGTGTTGAGCTCTACCAGGCGAGTGTTAAGTTCTAACAAGCGAGTGTTGAGCTCTACCAGGCGAGTGTTAAGTTCTAACAAGCGAGTGTTGAGCTCTACCAGGCGAGTGTTGAGCTATACCTGGCGAGTGTTGAGCTCTACCAGGCGAGTGTTGAGCTCTACCAGGCGAGTGTTAAGTTCTAACAAGCGAGTGTTGAGCTCTACCAGGCGAGTGTTAAGTTCTAACAAGCGAGTGTTGAGCTCTACCAGGCGAGTGTTGAGCTATACCTGGCGAGTGTTGAGCTCTACCAAGCGAGTGTTGAGCTCTGCCACGCGCGTGTTTAGCTCTACCAGGCGAATGTTGAGCTCTACCTGGCGAGTTTTGAGCTCTACCAGGCGAGTGTTTAGCTCTACCACGCGCTTGTTGAGCTCTACCACGCGCGTGTTGAGCTCTACCAGGCGAGTGTTTAGCTCTGCCAGACGAGTGTTGAGCTCAACCAGGCTAGTGTTGAGCTCTACCAGGCGAGTGTTGAGCTCTACCAGGCGCGTGTTGAGCTCTACCAGGCGAGTGTTGAGCTCTAACAGGCGAGTGTTGTGCTCTACCAGGCGAGTGTTGAGCTCTACCAGGCGAGTTTTGAGCTCTACCAGGCGAGTGCTGAGCTATACCAGGCGAGTGTTGAGCTCTACTAGGCGATTGTTGAGCTCTACCAGGGGAGTGTTGGGCTCTAACAGGCTAGCGTTGAGCTCTAACAGGCTAGCATTGAGCTCTACCTGGCTAGCGTTAAGCTCTACCAGGCTAGACTTGAGCTCTACCAGGCGAGTGTTGAGCTCTACCAGGCGAGTGTTGAGCTCTACCAGGCGAGGGTTGAGCTCTACCAGGCTGGCGTTGAGCTCTACCAGGCGAGTGTTGAGCTCTACCAGGCGACTGTTGAGCTCTACGAGGCTAGCGTTGAGCTCTAACAGACTAGCGTTAAGCTCTACCAGGCTAGCGTTGACCTCTACCAGGCGAGTGTCGAGCTTTACCAGGCGAGTGTTGAGCTCTACCAGGCTAGCGTTGAGCTCACCAGCTAGCGTTACCCATACCAGGCGAGGTCGACTCTACCAGGAGTGTTGAGCTCTACCAGAGCTATGGATTCTACCAGCTAGCGTTAGAAGCTCTACCAGGACGAGTGTGCATCTACCAGCGATGTGAGCGCTACCAGATGTCTTGAGCTCTACCCAGGCGAGTGTTGAGCTCTACCAGGCAGTGTTGAGCCACACAGCTAGCTTGGCTCTACCAGCGAGTGTGAGCTCTAACCAGCGAGTGTTGAGCTCATACAGGCTAGCGTTGACCTCTAACCAGGCGTAGTGGAGCCTACCAGGCGAGTGTGATCTCTACCAGGTAGCGTTGCCTCTACCAAAGCGAGTGTGAGCTCTACCAGCAGAGTGTTGATCCTACCAGCATGTTGAGCTCTACCATGGCAAGTCACTTGGCCTACAGGCGATTTGAAGCTTTACCAGGCATGTTGAGCCTCACAATGAGAATGTTGAGCTCTTCCAGGCGAGTGTTGAGCTCTAACTGGCGAATGTTGATCTGTAACAGGCTAGTGTTGACCATCCACTACCCAAATACATGGACCATGCACTACCCAAATACATGGACCATGCACTACCCAAATACATGGACCATCCACTACCCATATACATGAACCATCCACTACCCAAATACATGGACCATCCACTACCCAAATACATGGACCATCCACTACCCAAGTACATGGACCATCCACTTCCCAAATACATGGACCATCCATCTCCAAATACATGGACCGTCCACTACCCAATTACATGGACCATCCACTACCCAAGTACATGGACCATCCACTACCCATGTACATGAACCATCCACTACCCAAGTACATGGACCATCCACTTCCCAAATACATGGACCGTCCACTACCCAATTACATGGACCATCCACTACCCAAATACATGGACCATCCACTACCTAAGTACATGGACCATCCACTACCCAAATACATGGACCATCCACTACCCAAATACGTGGACCATCCACTACCCAAGTACATGGACCATCCACTACCCAAATACATGGATCATCCACTACCCAAATACTTTGGCCATCCACTACCCAAATACTTGGACCATCCACTCCCCAAGTACATGGACCATCCACTACCCAAATACATGGATCATCCACTACCCAAATTCATGGACCATCCACTACCCAAATACATGGGCCATCCACTACCCAAATACATGGACCATCCACTACCCAAATACTTGGGCCATCCACTACCCAAATACACGGACCATCCACTACCCAAATACATGGACCATCCACTACCCAAATACATGGAGCATCCACTACCCAAATACACGGACCATCCACTACCCAAATACATGGACCATCCACTTCCCAAATACATTGACCATCCACTTCCCAAATACATGGACCATCCACTTCCCAAATACACGGACCATCCACTGCCCAAATACACGGACCATCCACTTCCCAAATACATGGACCATCCACTACCCAAATACACGGTCCATCCACTTCCCAAATACATTGACCATCCACTACCCAAATACATGGACCTTCCACTTCCCAAATACATGGACCATCCACTTCCCAAATACACGGACCATCCACTTCCCAAATACACGGACCATCCACTTCCCAAGTATACGGACCATCCAATTTCCAAATATAGGGACCATCCACTTCCCAAATACACGGACCATCCACTTCCCAAATACATGGACCATCCACTTCCCAAGTATACGGACCATCCAATTCCCAAATACACGGACCATCCACTTCCCAAATATACGGACCATCCAATTCCCAAATACAGGGACCATCCGCTACCCAAATACATGGACCATCCACTACCCAGATACACGGGCCATCCACTACCCAAATGGACGGACCATCCACTAGCTCATATGACTAACATGGTGTGGTCAGTAACCAGAGTCACATGGTGTGACCTACGAGTGGAGTGGTTCTGGATGTGACTCTTGCAAACCAACCATCAGTTGCAACTGTCCACTCATTTCAAGACTGTTGGCTGTCATCCAGTCATTGTAAAAGTGTTAACTGTCATCCAGTCTGTGTAAAACTGTGGCTGTCATCCAGTCAATGGAAGAGTTGGCTGTCATCCAGTCAGTATAAGACAGCTGGCTGTCATCCAGTCAATATAAGACAGCTGCCTGTCATCCAGTCAATATAAGACAGTTGGCTGTCATCCAGTCAGTATAAGACAGTTGGCTGTCATCCAGTTAATATAAGACAGTTGGCTGTCATCTAGTCAGTATAAGACAGTTGGCTGTCATCAGTCAATATAAGACAGTTGGCTGTCATACAGTCAGTATAAGACAGTTGGCTGTCATCCAGTCAGTATAAGACAGTTGGCTGTCATCCAGTCAATATAAGACAGTTGGCTGTCATCCAGTCAGTATAAGTCAGTTGGCTGTCATCCAGTCAATATAAGACAGTTGGCTGTCATCCAGTCAGTATAAGACAGTTGGCTGTCATCCAGTCAATATAAGACAGTTGCGCTGTCATCCAGTCAGTATAAGACAGTTGGCTATCGTCCAGTCAATATAAGACAGTTGGCTGTCATCCAGTCAGTATAAGACAGTTAGCTGTCATCCAGTCAATATAAGACAGTTGGCTGTCATCCAGTCAGTATAAGACAGTTGGCTGTCATCCAGTCAATATAAGACAGTTAGCTGTCATCCAGTCAATATAGGACAGTTGGCTGTCATCCAGTCAATATAGGACAGTTGGCTGTCATCCAGTCAATATAGGACAGTTGGCTGTCATCCAGTCAATATAAGACAGCTGTCATTCAGTCAATATAAGACAGTTGGCTGTCATTCGGTCAATATAAAACAGTTGGCTGTCATCCAGTCAATATAAGACAGTTGGCTGTCATTCGGTCAATATAAGACAGTTGCTGTCATCCAGTCAATATAAGACAGTTGGCTGTCATCCAGTCAGTATAAGACAGTTGACTGTCATCCAGTTAATATAAGACAGATGGCTATCATTCGGTCAATATAAGACAGTTGGCTGTCATCCAGTTAGTATAAGACAGTTGGCTGTCATCCAGTCAATATAAGACAGTTGGTTGTCATCCAGTCAGTATAAGACAGTTGGCTGTCATCCAGTCAGTATAAGACAGTTGGCTGTCATCCAGTCAGTATAAGACAGTTGGCTATCATCCAGTCAATATAAGACAGTTGGCTGTCATCCAGTCAGTATAAGACAGTTGGCTGTCGTCCAATCAATATAAGACAGTTGGCTGTCATTCAGTCAGTATAAGACAGTTGGCTGACGTCCAGTCAATATAGGACAGTTGGCTGTCATCCAGTCAATATAAGACAGTTGGCTGTCATCCAGTCAATATAAGACAGTTGGCTGTAATCCAGTCGGTATAAGACAGTTGGCTGTCATCTAGTCAATATAAGACAGTTGGCTGTCATCCAGTCAATATAAGACAGTTGGCTATCATCCAGTCAATGTAAGACAGTTGGCTGTCATCCAGTCAATATAAGACAGTTGGCTATCATCCAGTCAATATAAGACAGTTGGCTATCATACCAGTCAATATAAGACAGTTGGCTTTCATCCAGTCAATATAAGACAGTTGGCTATCATCCAGTCAATATAAGACAGTTGGCTATCATCCAGTCACTGGCTGTCATAAGACGCTCTCCAGGAAGATCATAAATTCTTGCATCTGACGTCAACTCCGGGTAAGTGACTGGAAGTCAGTGTATAAGTGACTGGAAGTCAGTGTATAAGTGACTGGAAGTCAGTGTATAAGTGACTGGAAGTCAGTGTATAAGTGACTGGAAGTCAGTGTATAATTGACTGGAAGTCAGTGTATAAGTGACTGGAAGTCAATGTATAAGTGACTGGAAGTCAGTGTATAAGTGACTGGAAGTCAGTGTATAAGTGACTGGAAGTCAGTGTATAAGTGACTGGAAGTCAGTGTATAAGTGACTGGAAGTCAGTGTATAAGTGACTGGAAGTCAGTGTATAAGTGACTGGAAGTCAGTGTATAAGTGACTGGAAGTCAGTGTATAAGTGACTGGAAGTCAGTGTATAAGTGACTGGAAGTCAGTGTATAAGTGACTGGAAGTCAGTGAATAAGTGACTGGAAGTCAGTGTATAAGTGACTGGAAGTCAGTGTATAAGTGACTGGAAGTCAGTGTATAAGTGACTGGAAGTCAGTGTATAAGTGACTGGAAGTCAGTGTATAAGTGACTGGAAGTCAGTGTATAAGTGACTGGAAGTCAGTGTATAAGTGACTGGAAGTCAGTGTATAAGTGACTGGAAGTCAGTGTATAAGTGACTGGAAGTCAGTGTATAAGTGACTGGAAGTCAGTGTATAAGTGACTGGAAGTCAGTGTATAAGTGACTGGAAGTCAGTGTATAGTGACTGGAAGTCAGTGTATAAGTGACTGGAAGTCAGTGTATAAGTGACTGGAAGTCAGTGTAATAAGTGACTGAATTCTATGTATTCATAGATGAAGTCAGAGTATTAGTTACAGATCATGAATAATGACTGAAGCGTGTATGTGATAATCAGTGTAAAGTAAAATAAAAACAATATCGCTTTATCTGCATAAAAGATGCGTCACATTTCTCAAAATGGAATAACTGATTTGTTTAATTTGTTTGTGATTTTGTATGCAAAATATCCAAGTTTTTTATTAGATGTTTTGACGAAATTTCAAAAGGGAATTTGTGTTCTGTTTTTGGATTAGATTTTGTTTTTTTTGTTTTCGCAAGTGTTTTGGTTTTGTTGTGTTGCGTCAAGGTGTTTGTGGTTTTGTTGTGTGCGTCAGAGGTGTTTGTGGTTTTGTTGTGTTGCGTCAAGAGTGTTTGTGGTTTTGTTGTGTTGCGTCAGAGGTGTTTGTGGTTTTTGTTGTGTTGCGTCAGAGGTGTTTGTGGTTTTGTTGTGTTGCGTCAGAGGTGTTTGTGGTTTTGTTGTGTTGCGTCAGAGGTGTTTGTGGTTTTGTTGTGTTGCGTCAGAGGTGTTTGTGGTTTTGTTGTGTTGCGTCAGAGGTGTTTGTGGTTTTGCTGTGTTGCGTCAGAGGTGTTTGTGGTTTTGTGTGTTGCGTCAGAGGTGTTTGTGGTTTTGTTGTGTTGCGTCAGAGGTGTTTGTGGTTTTGTTGTGTTGCGTCAGAGGTGTTTGTGGTTTTGTTGTGTTGCGTCAGAGGTGTTTATGGTTTTGTTGTGTTGCGTCAAGGTGTTTGTGGTTTTGTTGTGTTGCGTCAGAGGTGTTTGTGGTTTTGTTGTGTTGCGTCAGAGGTGTTTATGGTTTTGTTGTGTTGCGTCAAGGTGTTTGTGGTTTTGTTGTGTTGGTCAGAGGTGTTTGTGGTTTTGTTGTGTTGCGTCAGAGGTGTTTATGGTTTTGTTGTGTTGCGTCAGAGGTGTTTGTGGTTTTGTTGTGTTGCGTCAGAGGTGTTTGTGGTTTGTTGTTGTTGCGTCAGAGGTGTTTATAGTTTTATTGTGTTGGTCAGAGGGTTTGTGGTTTTGTTGTGTTGCGTCAGAGGTGTTTGTGGTTTGTTGTGTTGCGTCAGAGGTGTTTGTGGTTTTATTGTGTTGGTCAGAGGGGTTTGTGGGTTTGTTGTGTTGCGTCAGAGGTGTTTATAGTTTTATTGTGTTGTGTCAGAGGGGTTTGTGGTTTTGTTGTGTTGCGTCAGAGGTGTTTTAGTTTTTTGTGTTGCGTCAGAGGTGTTTTGGTTTTTTGTGTTGCGTCAGAGGGGTTTGTGGTTTGTTGTGTTGCGTCAGAGGTGTTTTGTTTTTTGTGTGTTGGTCAGAGGTGTTGTGGTTTTGATTGTGTTGTTCAGAGGTGTTTGTGGTTTTGTTGTGTTGCGTCAGAGGTGTTTTGTTTTTTGTGTTGGTCAGAGGTGTTTATAGTTTTTTGTGTTGTGTCAGAGGTGTTTGTGGTTTTGTTGTGTTCGCGTCAGAGGTGTTTATAGTTTCATTGTGTTGTGTCAGAGGTGTTTGTGGTTTTGTTGTGTTGCGTCAGAGGTGTTTGTGGTTTTGTTGTGTTGGTCAGAGGTGTTTGTGGTTTTGTTGTGTTGCGTCAGAGGTGTTTGTGGTTTTGTTGTGTTGCGTCAGAGGTGTTTGTGGGTTTTGTTGTGTTGCGTCAGAGGTGTTTGTGGTTTTGTTGTGTTGCGTCAGAGGTGTTTGTGGTTTTGCTGTGTTGGTCAGAGGTGTTTATGGTTTTGTTGTGTTGCGTCAGAGGTGTTTGTGGGTTTTTTGTGTTGTGTCAGAGGTGTTTTGGTTTTGTTGTGTTGTGTCAGAGGTGTTTGTGGGTTTTTTGTGTTGCGACAGAGGTGTTTATGGTTTTGTTGTGTTGTGTCAGAGGTGTTTGTGTTTTGTTGTGTTGTGTCAGAGGTGTTTGTGGTTTTGTTGTGTTGTGTCAGAGGTGTTCGTGGTTTTGTTGTGTTGCGTCAGAGGTGTTTATGGTTTTGTTGTGTTGCGTCAGAGGTGTTTGTGGGTTTGTTGTGTTGCGTCAGAGGTGTTTATAGTTTTATTGTGTTGTGTCAGAGGGGTTTGTGGTTTTGTTGTGTTGCGTCAGAGGTGTTTTGAATTATTCTTGTTTTTATAGCAGGTGTTTGCTATGTTTTATAATTTATTTGAGTTTCCTGTGCGTAATGTCAGGTGTTTCTGCATTAGTAACAGCTGTCTTGTTTTACTGTGTTTTATGTGTTTTTGTTAGTTTAATAATACATGCTTGTGTTTTATTTTGTATTTAAACTTTTTTGTGTTTAATAACAGGTGTTTCTGTTGTTTAATAATAGGTGTTCGTTGTTTGTGTTCAATAACATTTGTTGCTGTTTTCTGGTTTGTGTTTTTACAGCAGGTATTTGTGATTTTTATATGATTACAGGTGTTTGTGCTTTTAGACAACAGGCAGTTGTAATTTTTATATGATAACAGGTGTTTGTGTGCTTTTTATGTTTATTAACAGGTGTTTGTGCTTTGTAAAACAAGTTTTCGTGTTTTCTGTGTTAAATAACAAGTGTGTGTGTGTTTTTTGTGTTTGATGCCAGCAGTAGCTGGTGGATTTGTGTTTGATAACAAGCGTTTGTACTCGTTCGTTTACTAACAGATGTTGGCAGTTTTTCTTCCTGCACTGCGTCACAGGTGATGCGATTGCATGTTTTGTCATAGGTGTTTCTGGCTTGTCGGATTTTACGGCAGGTGTCTATGGTTGTGTTGAGATTTATCACAGGTGTTTTTCTTTGTGTTGTGTTGTATCACAGGTATTTCAGGTCTTACTGACAAGAATATAAAATGGCAGCAATATATCTTTGTTTGTATACCTGTTGTGTGTGTGTTGTGTGTGTGTTGTGGTGTAGTGTGTGGTGTTTTGTATGATGTAGTGTGTTGAGTGTTATAATATATAATATATATATGATAATATATATTATATATAATAGTGTGTTGTGTGTGCTGTTGTGTATGTGTGTTGTGTGTGTGTGTTGTGTGTTGTGTGTGTGTTGTTGTGTGTAATAGTGCGTGTGTGTGTGTGTGTTATATATATGTGTGTGTGTGTGTGTGTCGTGTGTGCTTTGTGTGTGTGGTGTCGTGTGTGTCTGTGTGTTGTTACTGTGTGTTGTGGTTTTTCTTGGTGCTGCTTAGTACACGTGTACTCGCATCTCCGTACATGTCTGTGTCATAGACATTGACACTTGCTTGTGGTTTATACGGAGTTGTCATGTTGTGTACAAGCATTAAACCACAGGTTATTCCTTCGCACTCACTGCTAATCAACAATCAGTCATACTACAAACACACATACACACTGCATCACATACAACACTACAAATACCATGTGTTCATCGTAACCAACAATGTTTTCACATGGTCATCACATTACATCATCATGATGCTATTCATCACGTTCATATATATAACAATATCCAAATACACACTGTATCACATACACACACACAACATTACAATGCCAGTCAATACATACTCTCTTATCACGTGTTCTGCAGCATGACTAATCTATGAATTGCTACATGTGTCTGGCTTATACAACAGCACTGAACATCACACTGTCATACATAACATTGTACTCAACATTCACAATGCATACATACAACACACCACTACACACTGTCATCAATACACACACCAATCACAATGTCATCACATAACACACACCAACTACACACTGTCATCACATACAACACACACCAACATACACATTGTCATCACATACAACACACAAGCACATACACACTGTCATCACATACAACACACATCCAACTTTACACACTGTCATATCATACAATCCACAAGTCATCACACTGTCATCACATACAAACACACCAACATTCACACTGTCATCACATACAACACGCACTGTCATCACATACAACATACACCAACATACACACTGTCATCAGTACACACACCAACATACACACTGTCATCAATACAACACACATCAACATACACACTGTCATCGCATACAACCACACAACATACACACTGTCATCACATAAACACACACCAACATACACACTGTCATCACATACAACACACACCAACATACACACTGTCTCACATACACATTACACTGTCATCACTACAACACACACCAACATACACACTGTCATCACATAAACACACACACCACATACACACTGTCATCACATACAAACACACACCAACATCACACTGTCATCACATACAACACACACCAACATTCACACTGTCATCACATACAACACACAACAACACACACACTGTCATCACATACAACACACACCAACATTCACACTGTCATCACATACAACACACACCAACATCACAATGCATCACATAAACACACACCAACATACACACTGTCATCACATACAACACACACCAACATACATCACACTGTCATCACATACAACACACACCAACACACACACTATCATCACATACACGAACACTCACATACAACACACACCAACATCCACACTGTCATCACATACAACACACACCAACATACACACTGTCATCACATACAACACACACCAACATACACACTGTCATCACACTACTACACACAGCACACAACTACATACACACTGTCATCACATACAACACACACCAACATACACACTTCATCACATACAGCACTCACCAACACACATACTGTCATCACATACAACATACACACTGTCATCACACAACACACACCAACATACACACTGTCATCACATACACACACACCAACATACCACTGTCATCACATACAACAACATCAACATCACAATGTCATCACATACAACACACACCAACATACACACTCTCATCACATACAACACAACACCAACATACACACTGTCATATCATACAACACACACCAACATACAACTGCATCACATACAACACACACCAACATACACACTGTCATCCATACAACACACTCCAACACACACACTGTCATCACATACAACAATCACAACATACACACGTCATCACATACAACACACCCAACATACACACTGTCATCACATACAGACAACACCAACATACACATGTCATAACATACAGCACATCACCAACATCACAATGTCATCACATACAACACACACCAACATACACACTGTCATCACATACAACACACACCAACAACACACTGTCATCACATACAACAATCACCAACATTCACAATGTCATCACATACAACACACACCAACATACACACTGTCATCACATACAACACACACCAACAACACACTGTCATCACATACAACAATCACCAACATACACACTGTCATCACATACAACACACACCAACATCACATGTCATCACATACAACACACACCAACATCACACTGTCATCACATAACAACACACATCAACATACACACTGTCATCATACAACAAAACACCAACATTCATAATGTCATCACATACAACACCACCACATACACTGTCATCACATACAACAAACACCAACATACACGCTGTCATCACATACAACACACACCAACATACACACTGTCATCACATACAACACACACCAACATACACACTGTCATCAATACAACACACACCAACACACACACTTCATCACATTACAACACACACCAACATACACACTGTCATCACATACAACACACACCAACATACACGCTGTCATCACATACAACACACACCAACATACACACTGTCATCACATACAACACACACCAACATACACACTGTCATCACATACAACACACACCAACATACACACTGTCATCACATACAACACACACCAACACACACACTCTCATCACATACAACACACACCAACATACACACTGTCATCACATATAACACACACCAACATACACACTGTCATCACTACAACACACACCAACATACACACTGTCATCACATAAACACACACCAACATACACACTGTCATCACTATCAACACACACCAACATAACACTGTCATCACATACAACACACACCAACATTCACAATGTCATCACATATAACACACACCAACACACACACTCTCATCACATACAACACACACCAAAATACACACTGTCATCACATATAACACACACCAACATACACATTGTCATCACGTACAACACCCACCAACATATACACTGTCATCACATATATCGTTCCACATCTGCTTCACTCACAGTCATCATAATTGATCAGGTCAGGTGAATGCTGTTTACATACACCGAGAACATTTAAAACAATGAATTTGTGTTTCATTCTTTAAGCAAATTTTCATGAATTAGTTGTCTAACTCAACAGTGAATTGCTTTCTTCGTGTATTTATGTAAGTATTTTGTAAAACTGGTCGATTAGCAAAATCTCCTTTAAAATTAAGCCCTTTCTAAAATTTTCTCTTATACGTTTGAAGATATAGTTTTTTTCATTTATGTTAATATAAAAATTAATAATTTTATACCAAAAGAATCTTAGAAAACTTACCAAACCTTATTATAACAAGCGAAATTTAATTTAACTTATTTTTTTATTAACACATCGGCCGTTCTCCACCAAGGCAGGGTGGCCCGAAAAAGAAAAACTTTCATCAATCATTCACTCCATCACTGTCTTGCCAGAGGAGTGCTTTACACTACAGTTACAAAACTGCAACATTAACACCCCTCCTTCAGCTTGTAGACACTGTACTTCTCATCTCCAGGACTCAAGTCCGGCCTGCTGGTTTCCCTGAATCCATTCATAAATATTACCCTGCTCACACTCCAACAGCACGTCAAGTCCTAAAAACCATTTGTCTCTATTCTCTCCTATCTAACACGCTCACGCATGCTTGCTGGAAGTCCAAGCCCTTCGCACACAAAACCTCCTTTACCCCCTCCCTCCAACCTTTCTTAGGCCGACCTCTACCCCGCCTTCCCTCCACTACAGATTTATACACTCTCGAAGTCATGCTATTTTGTTACATCCTTTTTACATGTCCGAATCACCTCAACAACCCTTCAACTCTCTGGATAATAGTTTTGGTATTCCTTCACCTCCTCCGAATTTCCAGACTACAAATTCTCTGCATTATGTTCACTCCACACATTGCACTCAGGCACGACATCTCCACTGCCTCCAGCCTTCTCCTTGTTGCAACATTCACCACCCATGCTTCGAACCCATATAAGAGCGTTGGTATAACTATACTCTCATTCATTCTACTCTTTGCTTCCATGGATAAAGTTCTTTGTGACCACAGACTCCTCAGTGCACCGCTCACCTTTTTCCCCTCGTCAATTCTATGATTCACCTCGTCTTTCGTAGACCCATCTGCTGACACGTCCACTCCTAAATATCTGAATGCATTCACCTCCTCCATACTCTATCCCTCCAACCTGATATCCAGTCTTTCGTTACCTATTTTTTTGTTATCCTCATCACCTTACTTTCTTTCCTATATTCACTGTCAATTTTCTATTTTACATACCCTTCTAAACTCATCCACCAATCTCTGCAACTTCTCTTTAGAATCTCTCAAAAGCACAGTGTCATCAGCAAAGAGCAACAGTGACAACTCCCCCTTTGGGTTAGATTCTTTATCTTTTAACCCCAAACTACGGTGACATCACACATCCTTGTCTAAGGCCTACTTTTACTGGGAAATAATCTCCCTCTCTCCTTCATATTATAACCTGATCATCACTATCCCCGTAAAAACTTTTCACTGCTTTCAATAACCTACCTCCTATTCCTTACATTTGCAACATCTGCCACATTGTTCCCTATCCACCCTTTCATACGCCTTTTCCAAATGCATAAATGTCACAAAAACCTCTTTACCCTTATCTCGCTTCTTTTTTATTATAATAATAATTGACCCTTATCTAAATACTATTCACCTATATGTTTCACTGTAAACACTTGGTCTACACACCTTCTACCCTTCCTAAAGCTTCCTTGTTTATATATATAATATAATATATATTATATATATATATATATATATATATATATATATATATATAATATATATATATATATATATATATATATATATATATATATATATATATATATATATATATATATATATATATACTATATATATATACATATATGCAAACAACCACTCTGAAGAATAAGAAATTCCAAGCGCTTTCGTGACTACTCACATTATCAAGGAACTGCATGTGAGTAGTCACGAAAGCGCTTGGAATTTCTTATTCTTTCAGAGTGGTTGTTTTGCATATTCTGAAATCACCTGTTTACTGTGATCTTATTGCATATATACATATATATAATGTGTGTGTGCATGTATGTACGTAAGTATGCATGCATTCCTGTATGTATGTATTTGTGAGTCTAACAAGGCATAACGTATGAGTGGCC
>NC_069405.1:72637464-72687349 GCF_026875155.1 Cherax quadricarinatus
TATTATCCATCGTCGTGGCTTAGCTAGTCTGCCACTGGATGTCCAGGCCATGAACAGTAGGTGTTGAGGTCACAGCCAGTGGGAACACCTAGTACGGAAGTTAGCGAACAGCCATTTATCGCTCCCCACTCTCTCTCTCGGGAACAATAGTGATGGTTAATGGTATCGTGACAGTTAGTAACATACTAAATAAGACACTGCAAGGAATGATATTGTTTTACGTGAAGCTTTAGCAGTGATACAGTACTAACTTTAGAGTACTGAATTTTAACTTTTTATCCAGTTTACAAACTAAATTGTCTTTTTAAGCTAACAGTGATGAGCTTATCAGAGTTAGCTTACTTTGTCTCTATCAGGGAAGTTTTTTTTAAAACCGTATTCTCAATATTTTGTCTAATTCAGGTTGAAGAATCAAAAATATATGTTACCTAATACTCACATATATTATGCAAAGATATTAATTATGGTGTATGCAGGGGCAAAACTAATCTATATTAACATTAATTTATGATATATGTGCATATGTGAACCAATGTAAATTTCATACAGTCATACAAACATATTTACATCACAGTTTTCAGGCTTTCACTTGTGTTCAGTGTGGCTCTCCAGCACCAGTGTGGCTCTCCAGCACCAGTGTGGCTCTCCAGCACCAGCGTCCAGCAGTAGTCCAGCACCAGTGTGGCTCTCCAGCACCAGTGTGGCTCTCCAGCACCAGCGTCCAGCAGTAGTCCAGCACCAGTGTGCTCTCCAGCACCAGTGTGGCTCTCTGTTACGCAAAAATGTGGGATAGCTGGGGGCTTGAGCCTGGTCTAAGGGCAAAGGTAAAAGTTACACACATCTCAAGCCCAAACCGGCCACCCAGGGCTATCCCAGTCAAAACAGAAAGCGCTAAACTGGTATGTGTACTTCAAGGGGTTGGGTAACAGAGGGTTAGGCAAAAATCCCAATTAGGAAAATATATCTATTTAATCACCATAACATAACATAACAGAAAAACCTTAATCCTAAACGCCCAAATGAGGGTACACACAACAGCTGGCTGGAGGTTCAGCCACCATAACCACTAGGCTTCGTCAGCGTCAGGCCGTCATTACACTACAAACCTCATTTCTTATTTCCTCACTCATCCCACAGCACCCTGACCATGTCAGAGCCTGGGTGAACATACAGGTAAGCCATATGAGAGCCTATGGCTTGAGTTGGATAAACAAAATGAGTGCACAACTACAAACTTATCTTAAATACACAGCATCTCCGACGCCAGCCTCTACACACCATGCTAACGTCACGTGACTCCCCAAACCATACTTACTCCGCGTACCGAAACATCCTTGGAAAATAAATCATTAACAGAATTTCTTTATAATTACAGTTAGAGTACTTTACAGTACCCCCAAATGCACATTATCAATTATAAAATTATTCCTTACAACTATAATATTCATATTATTATGGCACACTTCTCCACTATATGTACATTACGATGTCATGCAGAACCCTGCATAACACTCTCCAGCACCAGTGTGGCTCTCCAGCACCAGCGTCCAGGAGTAGTCCAGCACCAGTGTGGCTCTCCAGCACCAGTGTCCAGCAGTAGTCCAGCACCAGTGTAGCTCTCCAGCACCAGTGTCCAGCAGTAGTCCAGCACCAGTGTGGCTCTCCAGCACTAGCGTCCAGCAGTAGTCCCAGCACCAGTGTGGCTCTCCAGCACCAGCGTCCAGCAGTAGTCCAGCACCAGTGTGGCTCTCCAGCACCAGCGTCCAGCAGTAGTCCAGCACCAGTGTGGCTCTCCAGCACCAGCGTCCAGCAGTAGTCCAGCACCAGTGTGGCTCTCCAGCACCAGCGTCCAGCAGTAGTCCAGCACCAGTGTGGCTCTCCACACCACGTCCACAGTAGTCAGCACCATGTGGCTCTCCAGCACCAGCGTCCAGCAGTAGTCCAGCACCAGTGTGGCTCTCCAGCACCAGTGTCCAGCAGTAGTCCAGCACCAGTGTGGCTCTCCAGCACCAGTGTCCAGCAGTAGTCCAGCACCAGTGTGGCTCTCCAGCACCAGCGTCCAGCAGTAGTCCAGCACCAGTGTGGCTCTCCAGCACCAGTGTCCAGCAGTAGTCCAGCACCAGTGTGGCTCTCCAGCACCAGCGTCCAGCAGTAGTCCAGCACCAGTGTGGCTCTCCAGCACCAGTGTCCAGCAGTAGTCCAGCACCAGTGTGGCTCTCCAGCACCAGTGCCCAGCAGTAGTCCACCATCAGTGTGGCTCTCCAGCACCAGTGTCCAGCAGTAGTCCACCATCAGTGTGGCTCTCCAGCACCAGTGTCCAGCAGTAGTCCACCATCAGTGTGGCTCTCCAGCACCAGTGTCCAGCAGAAGTCCACCATCAGTGGGGCTCTCCAGCACCAGTGTCCAGCAGTAGTCCACCATCAGTGCAGCTCTCCAGCACCAGTGTCCAGCAGAAGTCCACCATCAGTGCAGCTCTTCAGCACCAGTGTCCAGCAGAAGTCCACCATCAGTGGGGCTCTCCAGCACCAGTGTTCAGCAGTAGTCCTCCATCAGTGTGACTCTCCAACACCAGTGTGGCTCTCCAGCACCAGCGTCCAGCAGTAGTCCAGCACCAGTGTGGCTCACCAGCACCAGTGTCCAGCAGTAGTCCAGCACCAGTGTGGCTCTCCAGCACCAGTGTCCAGCAGCAGTCCACCATCAGTGTGGCTCTCCAGCACCAGTGTCCAGCAGTAGTCCACCATCAGTGTGGCTCTCCAGCACCATTGTCCAGCAGTAGTCCACCATCAGTGTGGCTCTCCAGCACCAGTGTCCAGCAGTAGTCCACCATCAGTGTGGCTCTCCAGCATCAGTGTCCAGCAGTAGTCCACCATCAGTGTGGCTCTCCAGCACCAGTGTCCAGCAGTAGTCCACCATCAGTGTGGCTCTCCAGCACCATTGTCCAGCAGTAGTCCACCATCAGTGTGGCTCTCCAGCACCATTGTCCAGCAGTAGTCCACCATCAGTGTGGCTCTCCAGCACCAGTGTCCAGCAGTAGTCCACCATCAGTGTGGCTCTCCAGCATCATTGTCCAGCAGTAGTCCACCATCAGTGTGGCTCTCCAGCACCAGTGTCCAGCAGTAGTCCACCATCAGTGTGGCTCTCCAGCACCATTGTCCAGCAGTAGTCCACCATCAGTGTGGCTCTCCAGCACCAGTGTCCAGCAGTAGTCCACATCAGTGTGGCTCTCCAGCACCATGTCCAGCAGTAGTCCACCATCAGTGTGGCTCTCCAGCATCATGTCCAGCAGTAGTCCACCATCAGTGTGGCTCTCCAGCACCATTGTCCAGCAGTAGTCCACCATCAGTGTGGCTCTCCAGCACCAGTGTCCAGCAGTAGTCCACCATCAGTGTGGCTCTCCAGCATCATGTGTCCAGCAGTAGTCCACCATCAGTGTGGCTCTCCAGCACCAGTGTCCAGCAGTAGTCCACCATCAGTGTGGCTCTCCAGCACCATTGTCCAGCAGTAGTCCACCATCAGTGTGGCTCTCCAGCACCATTGTCCAGCAGTAGTCCACCATCAGTGTGGCTCTCCAGCACAGTGTCCAGCAGTAGTCCACCATCAGTGTGGCTCTCCAGCATCATGTCCAGCAGTAGTCCACCATCAGTGTGGCTCTCCAGCACCAGTGTCCAGCAGTAGTCCACCATCAGTGTGGCTCTCCAGCACCATTGTCCAGCAGTAGTCCACCATCAGTGTGGCTCTCCAGCACCAGTGTCCAGCAGTAGTCCACCATCAGTGTGGCTCTCCAGCACCAGTGTCCAGCAGTAGTCCACCATCAGTGTGGCTCTCCAGCATCATTGTCCAGCAGTAGTCCACCATCAGTTGCTCTCCACACCAGTGTCCAGCAGTAGTCCACCATCAGTGTGGCTCTCCAGCATCATTGTCCAGCAGTAGTCCACCATCAGTGTGGCTCTCCAGCACCAGTGTCCAGCAGTAGTCCACCATCAGTGTGGCTCTCCAGCACCAGTGTCCAGCAGTAGTCCACCATCAATCTGGTAGTCTGCTTTCCCTGATATCTCTTCTCCATGATGGCTGTGTCTTGGTGAAATCGTTCACCGAGGGGTTCTATTTTACGCAAATAGAACCCCCACTATTTCACAGAAATAGAACCAGCGTCGTGAACAGAAAGATATGTTTTTAAGGGTGAATTGAAGCGTTTGTTGGCCAGTGTAGTTAATGGATGTTGTGAGGGACTGCAGCAGAGATGGAAGGATAGTGACAGTTTTGCAAAACAACAACAACCGTAATACAGTGGTAATTAGTGAGTGTTGCAGGTGACTGCAACACTGTGGTATAGTGTAATCAGTGCACCGTCTGGATAAATGGCACTGCCACTGTCCCCAGGCAATAAGTGACTACATTGAACACTGTATTGTGCCTTCTTTCTGTCTTCCCCAATAAGACCGTCTCTGTGTGTTCTTCACTGTTTTCCTGAAGCTGCCATCCCTCGCGCACTGGGTTATCCTGGGAAGCTAACCAGTTCTGGGTTAAACAAGTAAATCTTATCACCACCTTCCTCCCTCCGTGCCTTAGCACTGTGAAGGTTTGCATTACCACATACAGTGTGTCGAGTCCACTTAACATTCTCTCAGTGATAGTTAAGAGAACACACTCTTTGCTGAACAAGTGTTTGTTGATGCAATGTTTCACTCTTTAAATATTCATTAGGCCAAGAGAGACAGGCCTAGAGAAAAAGGGCTAGGGAGATAAACCTTAAATTAATCGTGTTTTTATCTTCTGGCCTATCTCCTTAGGCTTATATTCTTAGGCCTTCCTCCATTTCTCTCTGTATCTATTGACCTAGGATTATGTCCCTAAGTCTTACCTTAAGCTTATGTCCCTAGCCCAATCTAGGCCTAATTTTTTGGTTTATATCCCTGGACCTATTTCTAACTTTATATAGCCAGGCCTGTCCCTTTTAGTCTGTTTCCCTAGATTTAGCCCCCTAGGCCTTCCTGGATCGTAAATACTCAATGCTCATTTACCCACAATTTGGCCTTATAAAATTTAATAAATAAAAATAATATTAAAATAAAATTTAATAATAATATAATATAATAATAATAATAATTAAAAATAATAAGAATAATAAAATTACAGAAATTTAATAACAAAATAATAATAATTTTATATATATTTATATTATTATTATATATATTATATCTGGTAAAAAAACTTAACACATGTTGTAAACCCCGGGGGATTGTGTAAGGTTCACTAAAAAAAGGGAGAGTGGCTCCCCCTTCCTAAAAGATCAAGAGCCTTCACCAGGGTCATGCTCCTCCCTCCAAGGGTCGTGAAACCTCAGCCTCATACACAAGTGACCTCCAGCACTCATCACTACACAATCACAGTTCAGCTCTGACGCACACACACGAACACAAGAAATCACATGATACATTAAATACGGAAACCTTCCCCTTTTTATGCTACGATATTTTTTTTGTAAGTAAGTCTTGAAATTTCGCATGAGGCCGTGGAGACTGACCTTATGGAATGCTAAAAGGAGATCCTGTTCCTAATCGTGTTAGCTTTTCTTCGGCAATTTCAGGTAGGGATGTTTCTTAGGTTCCTCTCGCTCTTCTGTAGCTGGATTGTGGGGATTTTCGCCTTTCAGTGACAGGGTGGACGATGCGGGTTTTCCCCTTGCCCCAAAAATCCAGGCCTGGAGATATTTCAGGGTTTATCAATAGGAATGACTTTTTTGTGGACGGACCGGGACGCCGCGAGCAACAGGAAAATACCGCAGGCCAGTCCCTCACTATTCCCTAGCAGTTTAGCCTCGCTACGCACTCTGGTAGTAATGAGGTGCGGGATGCTCTGGCCATCTTGGGGAGAATGTTTATTGTGAATGCTATAGATGATTTTTCTTCTAATAATGTGTTTCCTTGGTGATGCTGTTCTTATGGAGGTGCTGGAGGGTGCTGATTTCTTTTGTGGAGTGTGGAGGATGCTGTTTCATGTGGAGGTGCTGAGGATGCTGTTTTTTATAATGGAGGTTCAATTGGAGGATGCTGTTTCTTTAAATGTTGTGTGAGAGCGTTTCTTGTAAGGGCTGGAATGCTGTTTTATTATTGGAGGTGTTGTGACAAATGCGTTTATTATGAGTTGCTAGATGTTTTTCTTTGTGAAGTGCTGAGAAATGGTTTCAATGGAGGGCTGGAGGTGCTGTTTCTCTTATGGAGGTCTGGGGAGATGTTCTTTGTGAGTGCAGGATGCTGTTTCTTAAGGTGGTCTAGGATGCTGTCCTTAGAGGTCGGGTGCTCTTTCTTTAGGAGGTGCTAGGATGCGTTTACTTTGTGGAGGTGCTGGAGGAGTTAGTTTCTTGTGAAGGTGCAGGCATCTGTTTCTTAATGGAGTGCTGGAGGATGCTGTTTCTTTAATGGTGGAGGAGATAGCTGTTTCTTTTTGGAGGTGCTGGAGATGCTGTTTCTGTGGAGTGCTGAGATGCTGTTTCTTTAATGAGGTTCTGGAGGATGCTGTTCTTTAGATGGGGACCGTTGCTGGAGGATGCTGATTCTTTAATGGAGGTGCTAGGATGCTGTTTCTTTGTGGAAGGTGCGGAGGATGCTGTTTTCCTTTGAGAGTGCTGAGGATGCTGTTTCTCGTTGAGAGAGGTGCTGGAGGATGCTGTTTCTTTGTGAGTGCTGAGATGCTGGTTCTTTGGCGGTGTGGAGGAGCTGTTCTTTAATAGGTGTGGGAGGATGTGTTTCTTTGGAGGTGCTGGAGGTGTTTTTCGGAGGCGGAGTATTTCTGTAGGTCGACGGATGGTTTCTTAATGGGTGCTGAGGTGTGTCTTTAAATATGCTGAGATCTGTTCTGTTAATGAGGTACAGGGGGGATGTTTTCTTGTAGTCTGGAGATGCTGTTTCTTGTGGAGTGACGAAGGATGCTGTTTTTAGGATGCTGGCAGGAGTTTTCTTAATGGCAGAGTGCTGAATGGTTTCTTAATGGGGCAGACTTTCTCGGATGCTGGAGGATGCTGTTTCGTGCAGCTGGATCTCATGTTCTGGCAGGTGGGAGGAGCTCTTAATGGAGGTGGGGGATGCTCTGGAGGTGTGGAGTGTCTGTTTTTGTGAGTTGCTGGAGGATGCTTTTTTTAAGGATCTAATGCTGTTTCGGAGGTGCTGGAGGATGCTGTTTCTTTGTGGAGGTGCTGATAATGCTGTTTCTGTGGAGGTGCTGGAGGATGCTGTTTCTTTAGGGAAGTGAGATGCGTTTCTTTATGGGTGCTGGAGAATGCTGTTTCTGTATGGTGGTGCTGGAGGATGCTGTTTCTTGTGGAGGTGCTGGAGGATGCTGTTTCTTTATGGGTGGTGCTGGAGGATGCTGTTTCTTTATGGAGGTGCTGGAGGATGCTGTTTCTTTATGGAGGTGCTGGAGGATGGTGTTTCTTTATGGAGGTGCTGGAGGATGTTGTTTCTTTGTGAAGGTGCTGGAGGATGCTGTTTCTTTAATGGAGGTGCTGGAGGATGCTGTTTCTTTAATGGAGGTGCTGGAGGATGCTGTTTCTTTAATGGAGGTGCTGGAGGATGCTGTTTTCTTTAGTTGAGGTGCTGGAGGATGCTGTTTTCTTGTGGAGGTGCTGGAGGATGCTGTTTCTTTAATGGAGGTGCTGGAGGATGCTGTTTCTTTGTGGAGGTGCTGGAGGGTGCTGTTTCTTTGAGGAGGTGCTGGAGGATGCTGTTTCTTTGTGGAGGTGCTGGAGGATGCTGTTTCTGTGCAGGTGCTGGAGGATGCTGTTTCTTTAATGGAGGTGCTGGAGGATGCTGTTTCTTTGTGGAGGTGCTGGAGGATGCTGTTTCTTTGTGGAGGTGCTGGATAATGCTGTTTCTGTGGAGGTGCTGGAGGATGCTGTTTCTTTTAGAGCGGGAGGATGCTGTTCTTTATGGAGGTGGGAATGCTGTTTCTGTATGGTGGTGCTGGAGGATGCTGTTTCTTTGTGGAGGTGCTGGAGGATGCTGTTTCTTTATGGTGGTGCTGGAGGATGCTGTTTCTTTATAGAGGTGCTGGAGGATGCTGTTTCTTTATGGAGGTGCTGGAGGATGGTGTTTCTTATGGAGGTGCTGGAGGATGTTGTTTTTTTGTGAGGTGCTGGAGGATGCTGTTTCTTTAATGGAGGTGCTGGAGGATGCTGTTTCTTTAATGGAGGTGCTGGAGGATGCTGTTTCTTTAATGGAGGTGCTGGAGGATGCTGCTTCTTTAATTGAGGTGCTGGAGGATGCTGTTTCTGTGGAGGTGCTGGAGGATGCTGTTTCTTTAATGGAGGTGCTGGAGGATGCTGTTTCTTTTGGAGGTGCTGGAGGTTGCTGTTTCTTTGAGGAGGTGCTGGAGGAATGCTGTTTCTTTTGAGTGCGGAGGATGCGTTTCTTTGGGGAGGAGTGCAGGATGCTGTTTCTTTAATGGAGGTGCTGGAGGATGCTGTTTCTTAAATGGAGGTGCTGGAGGATGCTGTTTCTTTGTGGAGGTGCTGGAGGATGCTGTTTCTGTGGAGGTGCTGGAGGATGCTGTTTCTTTAATGGATCTGCTGGAGGATGCTGTTTCTTTGTGGAGGTGCTGGAGGATGCTATTTTTTTATGGAGGTGCTGGAGGATGCTGTTTCTTTATGGAGGTGCTGGAGGATGTTGTTTCTTTATGGAGGTGCTGGAGGATGTTGTTTCTTTTGGAAGGTACTGGAGGATGCTGTTTCTTTAATGGAGGTGCTGGAGGATGCTGTTTCTTAATGGGGTGCTGGAGGATGCTTTTTTCTTTAATGGAGGTGCTGGAGGATGCTGTTTCTTTATGGAGTGCTGGAGGATGCTATTTCTTTATGGAGGTGCTGGAGGATGTTGTTTCTTTGTGAAGGTACTGGAGGATGCTGTTTCTTTAATGGAGGTGCTGGAGGATGCTGTTTCTTTAATGGAGGTGCTGGAGGATGCTGTTTCTTTAATGGAGGTGCTGGAGGATGCTGTTTCTTTATGGACGTGCTGGAGGATGCTATTTCTTTATGGAGTGCTGGAGGATGCTGTTTCGTTAATGGAGGTGCTGGAGGATGCTGTTTCTTAAGGGAAAGGTGCTGGAGGATGCTGTTTTTTTAAATGGAGGTGCTGGAGGATGCTGTTTCTTTAATGGAGGTTGCTGGAGGATGCTGTTTCTTTATGGAGGTGCTGGAGGATGCTATTTTTTATGGGAGGTGCTGTGGTTCGTTAACTAGGTGCTGGAACTATTTCTTTATGGAGGTGCTGGAGGATGCTGTTTCTTTATGGAGGTGCTGGAGGATGTTGTTTCTTTGTGAAGGTGCTGGAGGATGCTGTTTCTTTAATGGAGGTGCTGGAGGATGATGTTTCTTTAATGGAGATGCTGGAGGATGCTGTTTCTTTAATGGAGGTGCTGGAGGATGCTGTTTCTGTGGAGGTGCTGGAGGATGCTGTTTCTTTAATGGAGGTGCTGGAGGATGCTGTTTCTGTGGAGGTGCTGGAGGATGCTGTTTCTTTAATGGAGGTGCTGGAGGATGTTATTTCTTTATGGACGTGCTGGAGGATGCTGTTTCTTTATGGAGGTGCTGGAGGATGTTGTTTTCTTTATGGAGGTGCTGGAGGATGTTATTTCTTTATGGACGTGCTGGAGGATGCTGTTTCTTTTATGGAGGTGCTGGAGGATGTTGTTTCTTTGTGAAGGTGCTGGAGGATGCTGTTTCTTTAATGGAGGTGCTGGAGGATGCTGTTTCTTTATGGAGGTGCTGGAGGATGCTGTTTCTTTGTGGAGGTGCTGGAGGATGCTGTTTCTTTAATGGAGGTGCTGGAGGATGCTGTTTCTTTATGGAGGTGCTGGAGGATGTTGTTTCTTTGTGAAGGTGCTGGAGGATGCTGTTTCTTTAATGGAGGTGCTGAGGATGCTGTTTCTTTAAATGGAGGTGCTGGAGGATGCTGTTTCTGTGGAGGTGCTGGAGGATGCTATTTCTTTAATAGAGGTGCTGGAGGATGCTGTTTCTTCAATGGAGGTGCTGGAGGATGCCGTTTCTGTAGAGGTGCTGGAGGATGCTGTTTCTTTAATGGAGGTGCTGGAGGATGCTGTTTCTTTGTGGAGGTGCTGGAGGATGCTGTTTCTTTGAGGAGGTGCTGGAGGATGCTGTTTCTTTGAGGAGGTGCTGGAGGATGCTGTTTCTTTGAGGAGGTGCTGGAGGATGCTGTTTCTTGTGGAGGTGCTGGAGGATACTGTTTCTTTAATGGAGGTGCTGGAGGATGCTGTTTCTTCAATGGAGGTGCTGGAGGATGCTGTTTCTTTAATGGAGGTGCTGGAGGATGCTGTTTCTTTGTGGAGGTGTGAGGATGCGTTTCGTGAGGTGCTGGAGGATGCTGTTTCTTTAATGGAGGTGCTGGAGGATGCTGTTTCTGTGGAGGTGCTGGAGGATGCTGTTTCTTTAATGGAGGTGCTGGAGGATGCTGTTTCTTTTGGAGGTGCTGGAGGATGCTGTTTCTTGTGGAGGTGCTGGAGGATGCTGTTTCTTTGTGGAGGTGCTGGAGGATGCTGTTTCTGTGGATGTGCTGGAGGATGCTTTTTTCTTTAATGAGTGCTGGAGGATGCTTTTCTTTGTGAGGTGTGGACGATGCTGTTTCTTTGTGAGGTGCTGGAGGATGCTTTCTGTGGAGTGCTGAGGATTGTTCTTTAAATGGAGGTGCTGGAGGATGCTTTCTTTGGAGGTGCTGGAGGATGCTGTTCTTTAAATGGAGGTGCGGAGGATTGCTGTTCTTTGTGGAGGGCTGGAGGATGCTTTCTTTGGAGGAGGTGCTGGAGGATGCTGTTTTTGTGGAGTGCTGGAGGATCTGTTCTTTGTGAAGGTGCTGGGATGCTGTTTCTTTGTGAGGTACTGGAGGAGCGTTTCTTAATGGAGGGCTGGAGGATCTGTTTCTTTAGTGGAGGTGCTGGAGGATGCTGTTTCTTTGTGGAGGTGCTGGAGGATGCTGTTTCTTTGTGGAGGTGCTGGAGGATGCTGTTTCTTTGTGGAGGTGCTGGAGGATGTGTTTCTTGTGGAGGTGCTGGAGGATGCTGTTTCTTTGTGGAGGTGCTGGAGGATGCTGTTTCTTTGTGGAGGTGCTGGAGGATGCTGTTTTCTTCGTGGAGGTGCTGGAGGATGCTGTTTCTTTGTGGAGGTGCTGGAGGATGCTGTTTCTTTGTGGAGGTGCTGGAGGATGCTGTTTCTTTGTGGAGGTGCTGGGGATGTTGTTTCTTTGTGGAGGTGCTGGAGGATGCTGTTTTTTGTGGAGGTGCTGGAGGATGCTGTTTCTTTGTGGAGGTGCTGGAGGATGTGTTTCTTTGGGGAGGTGCTGGAGGATGCTGTTTCTTTGTGGAGGTGCTGGAGGATGCTGTTTCTTTGTGGAGGTGCTGAACGATGCTGTTTCTTTGGGGAGGTGATGGACGATGCTGTTTCTTTGGAGGTGCTGGAGGATGCTGTTTCTTTGTGGAGGTGCTGGAGGATGCTGTTTTCTTTGTGGAGGTGCTGGAGGATGCTGTTTCTTTGTGGAGGTGCTGGAGGATGCTGTTTCTTTATGGAGGTGCTGGAGGATGCTGTTTCTTCGTGGAGGTGCTGGAGGATGCTGTTTTCTTTGTGGAGGTGCTGGAGGATGGTGTTTCTTTGTGGAGGTGCTGGAGGATGCTGTTTCTTTGTGGAGGTCTGGAGGATGCTGTTTCTTCGGGGAGTGCTGGAGGTGGTGTTTCTTTGTGGAGGGCTGGATGCTGTTTCTTTGTGGAGGTGCTGGAGGATGCTGTTTCTTTTGGGAGGTGCTGGAGGATGCTGTTTCTTTGTGGAGGTGCTGGAGGATGCTGTTTCTTTGTGGAGGTGCTGGAGCGATGCTGTTTTCTTTGTGGAGGTGCTGGACGATGCTGTTTCTTTGTGGAGGTGCTGGAGGATGCTGTTTCTTTGTGGAGGTGCTGGACGATGCTGTTTCTTGTGGAGGTGCTGGAGGATGCTGTTTCTTTGTGGAGGTGCTGGAGGATGCTGTTTCTTTGTGGAGGTGCTGGAGGATGCTGTTTCTTTGTGGAGGTGCTGGAGGATGCTGTTTCTTTGTGGAGGTGCTGGAGGATGCTGTTTCTTTGTGGAGGTGCTGACGATGCTGTTTCTTTGTGGAGGTGCTGGAGGATGCTGTTTCTTTGTGGAGGTGCTGGAGGATGCTGTTTCTTTGTGGAGGTGCCTGGGGATACTTTTTTGAAGAGAAGTTGAGAGGTATCTTTCTTTGGGGAGATGATGCAACTCTTTTCGAGCAGACTTGGATAAATTGAGCAAGTAGAGTGGAGGATGGATGATGGAGTTTGACTTGGGTAAATGCCACCTAGAGTAAATGAAGAGTGATAACTCTCCATATGAAAGATATTCATCGTGTGATCAAGTACCTAGAGGGGAGAGAGAGAGAGAGAGGTCTAGAAGTGGTTATGCCTGGAGTTTACCTGGAGATAGTTTGGGGGGTCAACGCCCCCGCGGCCCGGTCTGAGACCATGCCTTGTGGTGGTTCAGGGTTTAGTCTACCGGGCTGTTACTGCTGGCCACACGTAAACAGACTTATGAACCACAGCTTCTTGGCTGATCAGGTACTGACTTTAGGTGCCTGTCCAGCGCCTTCTTCACGACAGCCAGGGGTCTATTTGTAATACCCCTTATGTATGGTGAGAGGCAGTTGAACAGTCTTGGGCCCCTGACACTCATTGTGTTGTCTTTCAGTGTACTCGTGCCCCCACCTCCCTGCTTCTGATTGAGGGAATTTTCCTAGAGGGTAACTTGTATATGGCAAGTATTATTATTATTGATATTATTATTGTTATTATTATTATTAGTAGTAGTGGTGGTAGTATTGTTGTTGTTGTTGTTATTGTTGGTGGTAGTGGTGGGGGGTGGTTATGGGGGGGTGGTGGTGGGGTGGTGGGGTGGTGGGGTGTGTTATAGGAGATAAACAAAATTATCAGTTGAAATGAATGCTGTAGAAATGAGAGGTAGATAAAGAGAGCTTTTACTGTAACAATGTTTCGCCCTACGTACAGTTTCATTGAAGCTCTGCACAAGGAGAAACGTTGGCACATTAGAAGCTTGTTCAAACTGATAGCTGTGTTTCTAACTGCAGACGGTCTCGTTCTTTCAACCAAATGCTTTTACTGGCCTTTTATTTTTTGCTTTATTGTGAAATTTTAAAACGAATCTTCACAACTTAGGTACGTAGCTCCTCTGGTGGACGGAGGATCGAGCCTCCAGCACTCCGTGTGATAGTTTGACAGTGCTAACCGCCTCCAGCACTGCCAGTAAGACGCCTGCTGTCCCTGTTCACATAGCAGTAGGTAGGTACCTTGATGTTAGCTGACTGGTATGGGTCGCATCCTGGGGACGAAGTGAACCTATGTTTCAAAAAATTCTTGTCATAACCAGGGGCTTTCTAATATGTATTAGTTGTATCATGTACTTGTAGAAACAAAGATTTTTATTATTATTATTATTATTAGTATTATTATTATTATTATTATTGTTATTATTATTATTATTAATGTTGTTGTAATTATTATTATTTTTATTTATATTATTATTAATTATTATTTTTATTATTATTATTATTATTATTTATTACTATTATTATTACTATTGTTATTATTAGCGCAACTCCAGCGAACATTTATATGAGTTAGTCTAGAGGACAGTAGACGATGCTCACTTGTTCCTGCCGACCCTCCTCCACCTCCTCCTTCCCTGGCCACAGATGAGTTCTTGTTCATGCAGACAGGCGCACCCTGAGGACTTCCTCCGCCGGGATAATAGTGTTTGCTTGTGTTATGCATGCGCGGATATACCAGATGCGCAATAGCATTTCCTCTCAGATATGGAAAATTGCGTTTTCTGCAGCGCGCGGCAATGCGATTACGGCTGACTTGTGATGCTTTTTTTTTTTGTCCTTCTCCCGGTGGTGAGTTCTTCTTGGTGTTGGATTCTAATGAGATTTTCTTGTTATTGTTGTTGATCTTATTGTGCTGTGTTGCGTCTGCGTACTTGGTTTATACAAGGTTCTCAAGATGGATTTATCACCCCATATACTTCCTCACTTCCATATGTTGTGTATCTTTATACGTATATGCTTCTAAACTGTTGTGTTGTGAGCACCTCTGCATAAACATTGATTATGTGTGAGTGAGGTGAAAGTGTTGAATGATGATGAAAGTATTTTCTTTTTGGGGATTTTCTTTCTTTTTTTGGGTCACCCTGCCTCGGTGGGAGACATAAGAACATAAGAACATAAGAACGAAGGAACACTGCAGAAGGCCTACTGGCGAGGCAGGTCCAAGTCTCCTACCGGCTTAAGCCAATGCACCCAACCTAGTCAGGTCAGGTCACATTGACTTAAGGGAGAAACACGGCAACCGACCTGGTAGCACAAGCTATCAGGTCCAACTCACACCCACCCACATCCACTCATGTATTTATCAACCTATTTTTAAAGCTACACAACGTTCTGGCCTCTATAACTGTACTCGGGAGTTTGTTCCACTCATCCACAACTCTATTACCAAACCAGTAACTTTCCTATATCCTTCCTGAATCTGAATTTTTCCAACTTAAAACCATTGCTGCGAGTCCTGTCTAGGCTAGATATTTTCAGCACACTATTTACATCCCCTTTATTTATTCCTGTCTTCCATTTAACACCTCAATCATATCACCCCTAATTCTACGTCTTTCTACAGAGTGCAGATTCAGGGCCCTTAGTCTATCCTCATAGGGAAGGTTTCTGATACATGGGATCAACTTTGTCATCCTCCTTTGTACATTTTCCAGAATTTATATCCATTCCTGTAATACGGTGACCAAAACTGTGCAGCATAATCTAAATGAGGCCTAACCAAGGATGTATAGAGTTGAAGAACAACCTGAGGACTCCTATTATTTATCTTCTTGATATGAAAGCCAAGGATTCTATTAGCTTTATTGCGAACACTTATGCACTTGTTGTCTTGGTTTCAGATTACTGCTAACCAGAACTCCTAAATCTTTTTCGCAATCCGTAATATTAAGATCTACATTATTTAGTTTATATGTGGCATGGTTATTGTCCTGTCCAACATTTAGAACTTTGCATTTGTCTATATTAAAACTGCATCTGCCACTTCCCGACCACTGCATCAGTCTATTCAAATCTCCTGGAGTGCTCGAATGTCCCTCGTCAGAATGAAATTCGACGGCCTATTTTGGTGTCATCGGCAAACTTGCCGATGTCGCTCTTTATGCCCTCATCTATGTCTTTTATGTAGATTGTGAACAGCAGGGGCCCAACACTGACCCCTGTGGACAACCGCTCGTGACGCTTCCCCACATCTGATTTCTCCCCATTTATGCAAACTCTCTGCTGCCTATTTGTCAACCATGCCTCTATCCAGGAAAAAAATTTCTCCTCCTATTCATGTGCTTTAATTTTCCTCAATAGTCTCTGATGTGGAACCCTGCCAAAAGCCTTACTGAAGTCCATATACACAATATCATATTCATTACCATGATCTACCTCCTCAAATACCTTAGTGAAAAAAGTTAATAAATTCGTAAGGACAGGAACGGCCCCTTTGTAAAACCATGCTGAGATTCGTTGATTAATTTATGCTTTTCAAGGTGGCTACGAACTGCCTCGGCAACTATTGATTCCATAAATTATCCCACTATGGAGGTTAGGCTTATTGGTCTATAGTTCGAAGCTAAGGACCTGTCACCTGTTTTGAAAATAGGTATCACATTTGCCATTTTCCACTTATCTGGCACCATGCCAGTTTGTAGTGATATGTTGAAAAGATTAGCTAATGGTGTGCTAAGTTCCTCTTTACATTCCTTTAGAACCCTTGCATACAGTTCATCAGGGCCTGGGGATTTGTTAGGTTTTAATTTATCTATTTGCCTAAGGACCATGTCACTTGTGATCCTAATCGTGCACAGTTGAAAATAAATATATGTATATATATATATATATTATATATATATATTATATATATATATATATATAATAGATAGATAGATAGATAGATAGATAGATAGATAGATAGATAGATAGATAAATAGATAGATAGATATAGGGAGGTACCATCTCTAGAACTTTACTGGACCCACATCCTCAGAGAAGATAATAAACGTACCTCAGGGAAAACTCAAGGTTCTCCCCTGAGCTTTCTGAATATTTTCTTCTATTACCCCCTATAACTTATATGTTATATATGTACTTTATTAATAGACAGAATATATTGATAGAAAACACAAACATAAGTACATTGGTACAATATATCAAAGATTATGAATCTCCTCCAGCTCCCCCGAAGCCGAACGCGAGCCAAATATGCAGCAAGCATTTTCCCTCTGGATGGCCACGCTGAGGCCCTGGAACATGAAAGTGGCTGCCCTTGGGCCCCTGGTGGTGTCGGTGAGTCTGGAACCCAGTTCTTTAAGGAAACGTGTGGCATGTTTTCCCCATGATCCCAAGGTCTCTGTTCCCACTGGGACAAATTGATACTGTTGGGTTATGTCTCTGTACTTGCTGATCTTGTACTCCTCCCTGTAGTCAGCAGCTCCTCCCTGTCGCCCCACACTGTGATGGATATAGGTATCAACAAGTGTGGACACACAGGTATAGTCCTATGGTAAGAGCTTGCCATTCTTCCAAGGATAGATGGTGATCCCACAAGGGCAGTTTGAAGGGTTGTGGGCATTGTTGGCTGCTAGTGATCGGGGCTCCCTCTCAGTTGGGCATCCAGCTGTAGCAAGGGTTCTCTTTATGATGTCGCTGACCTCATTGTGTTAAGACCATGTAGACCATATTCGTCGGTTTGTGCTTCGCCGCAAATACACGTACATTCCGTGTGAACTGGGACAGCAAGGGGCAGAGCCACTGCAAAGGGAGGGTTTAGGGCCGGGGGGGCGTTCCCTTTGCCGGTAGGGGAAATTTTGGGGGGAATCCCCGGAGTAGGGGTAAATATATATAAATTAATTAAAATTTTATATATAATATATAAAAAATATATATATATAAAATATAAATATATAAATAAAAATATATAAATATAATATATAAATATATATATATATAAATAAATAAATTTAATTATTATCTTTTTATATAAGGGTTTTTCTTTACGATTCCTGTTTTTAAACTGAGTACAGACTGAAAAATATGACGGGAACGAGAGGGGGCCAAACAATAGCCAGTGTGTTTTTTGTGGTAGGTTTGGCCTCATCCCCCCAAAGGGTTTTTGGGCCAAAGTGGTGTCCCCTAAAAACCCGGGCCCGCCCCTTTTTTCCCAACCCCCTCGCTTTCACCTCACTGTGTCTCCCTTTCCCACCTTTTGTTTTTTAGCCGTTCTTCTACGCCCGTTCCCCCCCTCACCCAGCCCCGTTTCCACCCCCCTTTTCCCCCTCTTTCCCACTGTTTTCAGTCAGAATAGTATTTTTTTTTGTTCGTTCTTTATCTTTCCGGGAGTCTTTAACTAAAGGGGGTCATAAAAAAACAAAAAGGCACAATACGTACTGGAACGATACACAAATAACCCGCACGGGGAACTTACCACTTTCTCCACTTTCCATTTAAAAGAAGTTGACTTTGGGCATGGTCCCCAAGTCGACCGAAACGTCGCGTAAGCTTCCTTTCATGGCGGGGTTTTTTGTGTAAAGGGGTCATCATACTACCGGGGGTACTACTACCGAGGGTTATACTACCGGGGGTCATACTACCTGGGGCCAGCATACTAACAGGGGTCATACTACCTGAGGTCATCATACTACCTGGGGTCATCATACTACCAGGGATCATCATACTACAGGGGGTCATACTACAGGGGGTCATCATACTACCTGGGATCATCATACTATAAGGGGTCATCATACTACAGGGGGTTATCACACTACCTGGGGTCATCACACTACCTGGGGTAATCATACTACCTGTGGTCATCATACTACAGGGGTCATCATACTTCCTGGGATCATCATACTACCAGGGGTCATCATACTACCTGGGGTCATCATACTACCTGGGGTCATCATACTACCTGGGGTCATCATACTACCGGGGGTCATTACACTACCGGGGATTATCTTAATACCGGGGGGTATCTTACTACTGGGGGTTATCTTACTACCGAGGGTTATCTTACTACCGGGGGTTATCTTACTACCGGGGATTATCTTAGTACTGAGGGTTATATTACTACCGGGGATTATCTTACTACCGAGGATTATCTTACTACCAAGGGTTATCTTACTACCGAGGATTATCTTACTACCGGGGGTTATCTTACTACCGAGGAATTATCTTACTACCGAGGATTATCTTACTACCGGGGGTTATCTTACTACCGGGGTTATCTTACTACCGGGGGTTATCTTACTACCGGGGGTTATCTTACTACCGGGGGTTATCTTACTACCGGAGGTTATCTTACTACCGGGGCTTATCTTACTACCGGGGGTTATCTTACTACCAGGGATTATCTTACTACCGGGGGTTATCTTACTAACGGGGGTTATCTTACTACCGGGGGTTATCTTACTACCGGGGGTTATCTTACTACCGGAGGTTATCTTACTACCGGGGGTTATCTTACTACCGGAGGTTATCTTACTACCGGGGCTTATCTTACTACCGGGGGTTATCTTACTACCAGGGATTATCTTACTACCGGGGGTTATCTTACTACCGGGGGTTATCTTACTACCGGGGGTTATCTTACTACCGGGGGTTATCTTACTACCGGGGGTTATCTTACTACCGGGGGTTATCTTACTACCGGGGGTTATCTTACTACCGGGGGTTATCTTACTACCGGGGTTATCTTACTACGGAGGTTATCTTACTACCGGGTTTATCTTGCTACCGGGGGTTATCTTACTACCGGGGGTTATCTTACTACCGGGGGTTATCTTACTACCGGGGGTTATCTTTACTACCGGGGGTTATCTTACTACGGGGTTATCTTACTACCGGGGGTTATCTTACTACCGGGGGTTATCTTACTACCGGGGTTATCTTACTACTGGGGGTTATCTTACTACCGGGGGTTATCTTACTACCGGGGTTATCTTACTACCGGGGTTATCTTACTACCGGGGGTTATCTTACTACCGGGGTTATCTTACTACCGGGGGTTATCTTACTACCGGGGGCTATTTAACCAGATTATCTACTACCGGGGGTTATCTTACTACCAGGGATTATCTTATACGGGGTTATTTACTACCGGGGTTATCTTACTACCGGGATTATCTTACTACCAGGGTTATCTTACTACCAGGGATTATCTTACTACCGGGGGTTATCTTACTAACAGGGATATCTTACTACCGGGGTTACTCTACCGGGGTTATCTTACTACCGGGGGTTATCTTACTACCGGGATTATCTTACTACCGGGGTTATCTTACTACCGGGGGTTATCTTACTACCGGGGGTTATCTTACTACCGGGGTTATCTTACTACCGGGGGTTATCTTACTACCGGGGTTATCTTACTACCGAGGTTATCTTACTACCGGGGGTTATCTTACTAACCGGGGGTTATCTTACTACCGGGGGTTATCTTACTACGGGGTTATCTTACTACGGGGTTATCTTATACGGGTTATCTACTACCGGGGGTTATCTTACTACCGGGGGTTATCTTACTACCGGGGTTATCTTACTACCGGGGGTTATCTTACTACCGGGGTTTATCCTTACTACCCGGGGGTTATCTTACTACCGGGGGTTATCTTACTACCGGGGGTTATCTTACTACCGGGGTTATCTTACTACCGGGGGTTATCTTACTACCGGGGGTTATCTTACTACCGGGGGTTATCTTACTACCGGGGGTTATCTTACTACCGGGGGTTATCTTACTACCGGGGGTTATCTTACTACCGGGGTTATCTTACTACGGGGGTTATCTTACTACCGGGGGTTATCTTACTACCGGGGGTTATCCTTACTACCGGGGGTTATCTTACTACCGGGGTTATCTTACTACGGGGGTTTTATCATCTTACTACCGGGGGTTATCTTACTACCAGGGATTATCTTACTACCGGGGTTATCTTACTACCAAGGGTTATCTTACTACCGGGGGTTATCTTACTACCGGGGGTTATCTTACTACCAGGGATTATCTTACTACCGGGGGTTATCTTACTACCAGGGATTATCTTACTACCGGGGGTTATCTTACTACCGGGGGTTATCTTACTACGGGGGTTATCTTACTACCGGGGTTATCTTACTACCGGGTTATCTTACTACCGGGGTTATCTTACTACCGGGGTTATCTTACTACCGGGGGTTATCTTACTACCGGGGGTTATCTACTACCGGGGTTATCTTACTACCGGGGTTATCTTACTACCGGGTTATCTTACTACCGGGGGTTATCTTACTACCGGGGGTTTCTTACTACCGGGGTTATCTTACTACCGGGGGTTATCTTACTACCGGGGTTATCTTACTACCGGGGGTTATCTTACTACCAGGTTATCTTACTACCGGGGGTTATCTTACTACCGGGGTTATCTTACTACCGGGGGTTATCTTACTACCGGGGGTTATCTTACTACCGGGGGTTATCTTACTACCGGGGTTATCTTACTACCGGGGGTTATCTTACTACCGGGGTTATCTTACTACCGGGGGTTATCTTACTAACCGGGGGTTATCTTACTACCGGGGGTTATCTTACTACCGGGGGTTATCTTACTACCGGGGGTTATCTTACTACCGGGGGTTATCTTACTACCGGGGTTATCTTACTACCGGGTTATCTTACTACCGGGGGTTATCTTACTACCGGGGTTATCTTACTACCGGGGGTTATCTTACTACCGGGGGTTATCTTACTACCGGGGTTATCCTTACTACCCGGGTTATCTTACTCACCGGGCTTATCTTACTCCGGGGTTATCTTACACCGGGGTTATCCTTACCTCCCGGAGGTTATCTTAGGGAACCGGTTTATTTTTAATTTAATGTCCCCCCCGGCCCCCCCCCTCCCCCCCCGGCTCACTCCCCCCCGGCTCACTCCCCCGGCCCCCTCACCCCCCCCGGGTCACTCCCCCCCGGCTCACTCCCCCCCGGCTCACCCCCTCGCGCCAGACACTGGCCACCACCACCTTGACGGAGGTGCCGTAACTACACAGGGATATCCGGGTGGCCAGCCACCACAGGCCACCCAGCCACCCCGGGCCACCCAGCCACCTCGGGCCACCCAGCCACATCGGGCCACCCAGCCACCACGGGCCACCCAGCCACCACAGGCCACCCAGCCACCACAGGCCACCCAGCCACCACAGGCCACCCAGCCACCTCGGGCCACCCAGCCACCCGGGCGCCACCCAGCCACAACAGGGCCACCCAGCCACCTCGGGCCCCACCCCAGTCCACCACAGGCCACCCAGCCACCACAGGCCACCCAGCCAACCACAGGCCACCCAGCCACCTCGGCCACCCTAGCCACATCGGCCACCCAGCCACCTCGGCCACCCAGCCACCATCGGCCACCCAGCCACCTCGGCCACCCACCACCCAGGCCACCCAGCCCACCTCGGCCACCCAGCCACACGGACTCGGCCACCCAGCCACCTCGGCCACCCAGCCACCACAGGCCACCCAGCCACCACAGGCCACCCAGCCACCTCGGGCCACCCAGCCACCCCGGGCCACCCAGCCACCACAGGCCATCCAGTCACATCGGGCCACCCAGCCACCTCGGGCCACCCAGCCACCACAGGCCACCCAGCCACCACAGGCCACCCAGCCACCTCGGGCCACCCAGCCACCTCGGGCCACCCAGCCACCACAGGCCACCCAGCCACCACAGGCCACCCAGCCACCACAGGCCACCCAGCCACCTCGGGCCACCCAGCCACCTCGGGCCACCCAGCCACCACAGGCCACCCAGCCACATCGGGCCACCCAGCCACCTCGGGCCACCCAGCCACTTCGGGCCACCCAGCCACCTCGGGCCACCCAGCCACTTCGGGCCACCCAGGCACAATATTGGGCACACCAGCAAGTTCTGCCAAGCCAGCGCACGGATATTAAGAAGTGTAGTAGTGTAGGAACAAGTATGAGTGTCTGTCAAGGCAGCGGCATGGCTAGTTGCAGGGGAAGTGGTAGTAGTTGCAGGGGAAGTGGTAGTAGTTGCAGGGGAAGTGGTAGTAGTTGCAGGGGAAGTGGTAGTAGTTGCAGGGGAAGTGGTAGTAGTCGTAGTAGTAGTTGTAGGAGTGGTAGCAGTAGCAGTAGTAATAATATTATTTCTGCAGCTACATCTGTAATGGCACCAGAATTATTATAGAGGTAGTTGTAGTTGATGCCTTTACCCACTTCTATCTCTCCCCTCCTTCACCCTCCCATCAACTAGCCCCTAATATTCCTTACCCCCACTATTCATAACCCCCCTCCCTCACCTTGCCCCTATACCTCCCCTCCCCACACACCCCCTCCCTGAGAGTCCCCCTCCCCACCACCCCAACCCTCGTCACGCGTCGTTACCTCAATGGTCATCCATCATCCTCCACAGCATCTGTGATCGTATCAAGCATTAAGACATTATCCTCACCCATCTGAAGCTCCCACACGTTCTCGTGTGTGTGTGTGTGTGTGTGTGTGTGTGTGTGTGTGTGTGTGTGTGTGTGTGTGTGTGTGTGTGTGTGACTGCTCACTGTTCCTGTGTTCCACATAAGATATATTCTGTGTTACATGAGACCCGGTTTATAACCGGTATATCGCCGGTATTTTTTCCGGTCTACATCCCTCTTGTTTCCGAGATTTTCAGTTTTCATGGAGGTCTGAGAATCGATAAATTAAATTTGTACTTTCTAGCAAGTTTTTGATCAATGGATATTTATATGTTGGTTCTACGAACTAGCGCACATCACAACTCTCTCTCTCTCTCTCTCTCTCTCTCTCTCTCTCTCTCCTCTCTCTCTCTCTCTCTCTCTCTCTCTCTCTCTCTCTCTCTCTCTCTCTCCTGTGTGCGGGTTATTTGTGTACTTTATTTATAAGGTCTAGTGATGGTGAGTAGAACACACTAGTAGAACACACTAGTAGAACACACTAGTAGAACACACTAGTAGAACACACTAGTAGAACACACTAGTAGAACACACTAGTAGAACACACTAGTAGAACACACTAGTAGAACACACTAGTAGAACACACTAGTAGAACACACTAGTAGAACACACTAGTAGAACACACTAGTAGAACACACTAGTAGAACACACTAGTAGAATAAAGTGAGGGAGAGGAAGCATTATGAACGTCTCTGCCAGAGTCTCCCTCTCCACACTGATAGAGAAACACTCTCTTGACGGGTTTTAGAGAAAGCTTTTTATGCAAGCTTGTCTCACTCTCTCTCTCTCCATGTTGATAAACACTGCCTTACCAGGTCTTAAAAACTTTCCTTCCCCAAAGTTGTGCTACTGTAAATTCAGAAACCTTACTCTCTCAACTTTGACAATTAAAGTTTATAATATTAAGACTGAGAAGCTGACCTTTTACGATAAGTTTCCGCAGTTTTCTTCTTCTTGCCCAAAGTTCTAGATTTTTGTATTATTAAATTTGTTGGAAAGTTTCTTTGCATTATTACTATTATTATTATTATTATTATTATTATTATTATTATTATTATTATTATTATTATTATTATTATTATTATTATTATTATTATTATTATTATTATTATTATTATTATTATTTTGTGGTTTGACACCGTGTTATTTAGTCGCACATTATAAACTTTATACTTACAAACACACATACACCCACAATATATATTTTTTTATTTTTTTTTATTAACACATCGGCCGATTCCCACCAAGGCAGGGTGGCCCGAAAAAGAAAAACTTTCATCATTCACTCAATCACTGTCTTGCCAGAGGGGTGCTTTACACTACAGTTATAAAACCGCAACATTAACATCCCTCCTTCAGAGTGAAGACACTGTATTTCCCATCTCCAGGACTCAAGTCCGGCCTGCCGGTTTCCCCGAATCCCTTCATAAATGTTACTTTGCTCACATTCCAACAGCACGTCAAGTAATAAAAACCATTCGTTTCCATTCACTCCTATCAAATACGCTCACACATGATTGCTGGATGTCCAAGCCCCTCGCACACAAAACCTCTTTACCCCCTCCCTGCAACCCTTCTAAGGCCGACTCCTACCCCGCCTTCCTTCCACTACAGATTTATACACTCTCGAAGTCATTCTATTTTGTTCCATTCCCTCTACATGTCCGAACCACCTCAACAACCCCTCCTCAGCCCTCTGGATAATAGTTTTGGTAATCCCACGCCTTCTCCAAATTTCCAAACTACGAATTCTCTGCATTATATTCACACTACACATTACCCTCAGACATGACATCTCCAATGCCTCCAGCCTTCTCGTTGCAATGTTCATCACCCATGCTTCACACCCATACAAGAGTGTTGGTACAACTATACTCTCATACATTCCCCTCTTTGCTTCCACAGACAAAGTTCTTTGTCTCCACAGACTCCTAAGTGCATCACTCACCTTTTATCCTCATCAACTCTTTGATTCACCTCCTCCTTCATAGGTCCATCTGCTGACACGTCCACTCCTAAATATTTGAATACATTCATCTCCTCCATACTCTCTCCCTCCAATCTGATATCCAATCATCACCTTACTCTTTCCTATATTCACTTTTAATTTTCTTTTCTTACATACCCTACCAAATTCACCCAACAACCTCTGCAACTTCTCTTCAGAATCTCCCAAAAGCACAGTGTCATCAACAAAGAGCAACTATGACAACTCACACTTTGTGTTTGATTATCTTTTAACTCCACACCTCTTGCCAACACGCGAGCATTCACTTCTCTTACAACCCCATCTATAAATATATTGAACAACCATGGTGACATCACACATCCTTGTCTAAGGCCTACTTTTACTGGGAAATAATCTCCCTCTCTTCTACATACTCTAACCTGAGCTTCACTATCCTCGTAAAAACTCTTCACTGCTTTCAGTAACCTACCTCCTACACCATACACCTGCAACATCTGCCACATTGTCCCCCCAATCCACCCTGTCATATGCCTTTTCCAAATCCATAAATGCCACAAAACCTCTTTACACTTATCTAAATACTGTTCACTTATATGTTTCACTGTAAACACCTGGTCCACACACCCCCTACCTTTCCTAAAGCCTCCTTGTTCATCTGCTATCCTACTCTCCGTCTTTCTCTTAATTCTTTCAATAATAACTTTACCATACACTTTACCAGGTATACTCAACAGACTTATTCCCTATAGTTTTTGCACTCTTTTTTGTCCCCTTTGCCTTTACACAAAGGAACTATGCATGGTCTCTTCCAATTCCTAGGTACCTTACCCTCTTCCATACAGTTATTAAATAAAAGCACCAACCACTCCAAAACTATATCCCCACCTGCTTTTAACATTTCTTTCTTTATCCCATCAATCCCAGCTGCCTTACCCCCTTTCATTTTACCTACTGCCCCATGAATTTCCCCCACACTCACAACTGGCTCTTCCTCACTCCTACAAGATGTTATTCCTCCTTTCCCTATACACGAAGTCACAGCTTCCCCATCTTCATCAACATTTAACAAAACTCAAAATATTCCCTCCATCTTCCCGATACCTCTAACTCACCATTTAATGACTCTCATCTCCTATTTTTAACTGTCAAATCCATGTGTTCCTTAGGCTTCCTCAGCTTATTAATCTCACCCAAAAACTTTTTCTCATTTTCAACAAAATTTATTGATAACATCTCACCCACTTTCTCATTTGCTCTCTTTTTAGATTGCTTCACCACTCTCTTAACCTCTCTTTCTTTCTCTGTATACTCTTCCCTCCTTGCATCACTTCTACTTTGTAAAAACCTCTCATATGCTAACTTTTTCTCTCTTATTATTCCCTTTACATCAACATTCCACCAATCGCTCTTCTTCCCCCCTGCACCCACTTTCCTGTAACCACAAACTTCTGCTGAGCACTCTAACACTACATTTTTAAACCTACCCCATACCTCTTCGACCCCATTGCCTATACTCTCACCAGCCCATCTATCCTCCAATAGTTGTTTATGTCTTACCTTAACTGCCTCCTCTATAGTTCATACACCTTCACCTCTCTCTTACTTGCTGCTTCTATTTTTCTTGTATCCAATCTAGTATTTTCTTTTTGGAGATTTTCTTTCTTTTTTGGGTTACCCTGCCTCGGTGGGAGACGGCAACTTGTTAATATTTTATATAACTTATATATATATTATATATATATATTATATATATATATATATATATATATATATATATATATATAATAATATATATATATATAAATATATATATAGGTAGTAGGTTGGTAGACAGCAACCACCCAGGGAAGTACTACCGTCCTGCCAGATGACTGTGAAACAGAAACCTGTAACTGTTTTGCATGATGGTAGGATTGCTGGTTTCTTTTTCTTTCTCATAAACACGCTAGATAATAGGGATATCTTGCTACTCCTACTTACACTTCACAGACAGGCACATGCATATATATATACATACATCTAGGTTTGTCTCCTTTTTCTAAATAGCTCTTGTTCCTCTTTATTTCTTCTATTGTCCATGGGGAAGTGGAAGAGAATCTTTCCTCCGTAAGACATGCGTGTCGTATGAGGCGACTAAAGTGCCGGGAGCAATGGGCTAGTAACCCCTTCTCCTGTAGACATTTACTAAAAAAGAGAAGAAGAAAAACTTTATAAAACTGGGATGCTTAAATGTGCGTGGATGTAGTGCGCATGACAAGAAACAGATGATTGCTGATGTTATGAATGAAAAGAAGTTGGATGTCCTGGCCCTAAGCGAAACAAAGCTGAAGGGGGTAGGGGAGTTTCGGTGGGGGGAAATAAATGGGATTAAATCTGGAGTATCTGAGAGAGTTAGAGCAAAGGAAGGGGTAGCAGTAATGTTGAATGATCAGTTATGGAAGGAGAAAAGAGAATATGAATGTGTAAATTCAAGAATTATGTGGATTAAAGTAAAGGTTGGATGCGAGAAGTGGGTCATAATAAGCGTGTATACACCTGGAGAAGAGAGGAATGCAGAGGAGAGAGAGAGATTTTGGGAGATGTTAAGTGAATGTATAGGAGCCTTTGAACCAAGTGAGAGAGTAATTGTGGTAGGGGACCTGAATGCTAAAGTAGGAGAAACCTTTAGAGAGGGTGTGGTAGGTAAGTTTGGGGTGCCAGGTGTAAATGATAATGGGAGCCCTTTGATTGAACTTTGTATAGAAAGGGGTTTAGTTATAGGTAATACATATTTTAAGAAAAAGAGGATAAATCAGCATACAAGATATGATGTAGGGCGAAATGATAGTAGTTTGTTGGATTATGTATTGGTAGATAAAAGACTGTTGAGTAGACTTCAGGATGTACATGTTTATAGAGGGGCCACAGATATATCAGATCACTTTCTAGTTGTAGCTACACTGAGAGTAAAAGGTAGATGGGATACAAGGAGAATAGAAGCATCAGGGAAGAGAGAGGTGAAGGTTTATAAACTAAAAGAGGAGGCAGTTAGGGTAAGATATAAACAGCTATTGGAGGATAGATGGGCTAATGAGAGCATAGGCAATGGGGTCGAAGAGGTATGGGGTAGGTTTAAAAATGTAGTGTTGGAGTGTTCAGCAGAAGTTTGTGGTTACAGGAAAGTGGGTGCGGGAGGGAAGAGGAGCTATTGGTGGAATGATGATGTGAAGAGAGTAGTAAGGGAGAAAAAGTTAGCATATGAGAAGTTTTTACAAAGTAGAAGTGATGCAAGGAGGGAAGAGTACATGGAGAAAAAGAGAGAGGTTAAGAGAGTGGTGAAGCAATGTAAAAAGAGAGCAAATGAGAGAGTGGGTGAGATGTTATCAACAAATTTTGTTGAAAATAAGAAAAAGTTTTGGAGTGAGATTAACAAGTTAAGAAAGCCTAGAGAACAAATGGATTTGTCAGTTAAAAATAGGAGAGGAGAGTTATTAAATGGAGAGTTAGAGGTATTGGGAAGATGGAGGGAATATTTTGAGGAATTGTTAAATGTTGATGAAGATAGGGAAGCTGTGATTTCGTGTATTGGGCAAGGAGGAACAACATCTTGTAGGAGTGAGGAAGAGCCAGTTGTGAGTGTGGGGGAAGTTCGTGAGGCAGTAGGTAAAATGAAAGGGGGTAAGGCAGCCGGGATTGATGGGATAAAGATAGAAATGTTAAAAGCAGGTGGGGATATAGTTTTGGAGTGGTTGGTGCAATTATTTAATAAATGTATGGAAGAGGGTAAGGTACCTAGGGATTGGCAGAGAGCATGCATAGTTCCTTTGTATAAAGGCAAAAGGGATAAAAGAGAGTGCAAAAATTATAGGGGGATAAGTCTGTTGAGTATACCTGGCAAAGTGTATGGTAGAGTTATTATTGAAAGAATTAAGAGTAAGACGGAGAATAGGATAGCAGATGAACAAGGAGGCTTTAGGAAAGGTAGGGTGTGTGTGTGTGGACCAGGTGTTTACAGTGAAACATATAAGTGAACAGTATTTAGATAAGGCTAAAGAGGTCTTTGTGGCATTTATGGATTTGGAAAAGGCGTATGACAGGGTGGATAGGGGGGCAATGTGGCAGATGTTGCAGGTGTATGGTGTAGGAGGTAGGTTACTGAAAGCAGTGAAGAGTTTTTACGAGGATAGTGAGGCTCAAGTTAGAGTATGTAGGAAAGAGGGAAATTATTTCCCAGTAAAAGTAGGCCTTAGACAAGGATGTGTGATGTCACCGTGGTTGTTTAATATATTTATAGATGGGGTTGTAAGAGAAGTAAATGCGAGGGTCTTCGCAAGAGGCGTGGCGTTAAAAGATAAAGAATCACACATAAAGTGGGAGTTGTCACAGTTGCTCTTTGCTGATGACACTGTGCTCTTGGGAGATTCTGAAGAGAAGTTGCAGAGATTGGTGGATGAATTTGGTAGGGTGTGCAAAAGAAGAAAATTGAAAGTGAATACAGGAAAGAGTAAGGTTATGAGGATAACAAAAAGATTAGGTGATGAAAGATTGGATATCAGATTGGAGGGAGAGAGTATGGAGGAGGTGAATGTATTCAGATATTTGAGAGTGGACGTGTCAGCGGATGGGTCTATGAAAGATGAGGTGAATCATAGAATTTATGAGGGGAAAAGGGTGAGTGGTGCACTTAGGAGTCTGTGGAGACAAAGAACTTTGCCCTTGGAGGCAAAGAGGGGAATGTATGAGAGTATAGTTTTACCAACGCTCTTATATGGGTGTGAAGCATGGGTGATGAATGTTGCAGCGAGGAGAAGGCTGGAGGCAGTGGAGATGTAATGTCTGAGGGCAATGTGTGGTGTGAATATAATGCAGAGAATTCGTAGTTTGGAAGTTAGGAGGAGGTGCGGGATTACCAAAACTGTTGTCCAGAGGGCTGAGGAAGGGTTGTTGAGGTGGTTCGGACATGTGGAGAGAATGGAGCGAAACAGAATAACTTCAAGAGTGTATCAGTCTGTAGTGGAGGGAAGGCGGGGTAGGGGTCGGCCTAGGAAAGGTTGGAGGGAGGGGGTAAAGGAGGTTTTGTGTGCGAGGGGCTTGGACTTCCAGCAGGCATGCGTGAGCGTGTTTGATAGGAGTGAATGGAGACAAATGGTTTTTAATACTTGACGTGCTGTTGGAGTGTGAACAGGGTAACATTTATGAAGGGGTTCAGGGAAACCGGCATGCCGGACTTGAGTCCTGGAGATGGGAAGTACAGTGCCTGCACTCTGAAGGAGAGGTGTTAATGTTGCAGTTTAAAAACTGTAGTGTAAAGCACCCTTCTGGCAAGACAGTGATGGAGTGAATGATGGTGAAAGTTTTTCTTTTTCGGGCCACCCTGCCTTGGTGGGAATCGGCCAGTGTGATAATAATAAAAAAAAAAAATATATATATATATATATATATATATATATATATATATATATATATATATATATATATATATATATATATATATATTATATATATACATATATATATATATATATATATATATATATATTATATATATATATATATATATATATATATATATATATATGTACATATATATATATATATATATATATATATATATATATATATATATATATATATATATATATATATATTAATATATATAATATATATATATAATTATATATATATATATATATATATAATATATATATATATATATATATATATATATATATATATATATATATATATATATATATATAAACAAGTCGGCCGTCTCCCACCGAGGCAGGGTGACCCAAAAAGAAAGAAAATCCCCCAAAAGAAAATACTTTCATCATCATTCAACACTTTTACCTCACTCACACATAATCACTGGTTTTGCAGAGGTGCTCAGATTAGAACATATATGTATAAAGATACACAACATATCCCTCCAAACTGCCAATATCCCAAACCCCTCGTTGAGAGTGCAGGCATTGTACTTCCCATTTCCAATACTCAAGTCCGGCTATATAAAAATAACCGGTTTCCCTGAATCCCTTCACTAAATATTACCATGCTCACACTCCAACAGCTCGTCAGATCCCAAATACCATTCGTCTCCATTCACTCCTATCTAACACGCTCACGCATGCTTGCTGGAAGTCCAAACCCCTCGCCCACAAAACTTTTTTTACCCCCTCCCTCCAACCTTTTCGAGGACGATCCCTACCCCGCCTTCCTTCCCCTACAGATTTATACGCTCTCCATGTCATTCTACTTTGATCCATTCTCTCTAAATGGCCAAACCATCTCAACAACCCCTCTTCAGCCTTCTGAGTAATACTTTTATTAACTCCACACCTTCTCTTAATTTCCACCCTCCGAATTCTCTGCATAATATTTACACCACACATTGGCCTTAGACAGGACATCTCCACTGCCTCCAACTGCCTCCTCGCTGCAGCATTCACAACCCAAGCTTCACACCCATATAAGAGTGTTGGCACCACTATACTTTCATACATTCCCTTCTTTGCACCACTCACCTTTTTTCCTTCATCAATTCTATGATTAACCTCAACCTTCATACATCCATCCGCTGACACATCAACTCTCAAATATCTGAAAACATTCACTTTTTTCCATACTCCTCCTTTCCAATTTGATATCCATTTTTCCTTTATTTAAATCATTTAATACCCTCATCACCTTACTCTTTTCTATGTTCACTTTCAACTTTCTACCTTTACACATTCTCCCAAACTCGTCCACTAACCTTTGCAACTTTTCTTTAGAATCTCCCATAAGCACAGTATCATCAGCAAAAAGTAACTGTGTTAATTCACATTTTGTATTTGATTCCCCATAATTTAATCCCACCCCTCTCTCAAACACCCTAGCATTTACTTCTTTTACAACCCTATCTATAAATATATTAAACAACCATGGTGACATTACACATCCCTGTCTAAGACCTACTTTTACCGGGAAGTATTCTCCCTCTCTTCTACACACCCTAACCTGAGCCTCACTATCCTCATAAAAGCTCTTTACAGCATTTAGTAACTTACTACCTATTCCATATACTTGCAACATATGCCACATTGCTCCCCTATCCACTCTATCATATGCGTTTTCTAAATCCATAAAAGCAATGAAAACTTCCCTACCTTTATCTAAATACTGTTCACATATATGCTTCAATGTAAACACTTGATCTACACATCCCCTACCCACTCTAAAACCTCCTTGCTCATCCGCAATCCTACATTCTGTCTTGCCTCTAATTCTTTCAATAATAACCCTACAATACACTTTTCCTGGTATACTCAGTAAACTTATTCCTCTATAATTTTTACAATCTCTTTTGTCCTCTTTCCCTTTATATAAAGGATTTTAACATGCTCTCTGCCAATCCCTAGGTACCTTCCCCTCTTTCATACATTTATTAAACAAAAATACCAACCACTCCAACACTATATCCCCCCCTGCTTTTAACATTTCAGTCATAATCCCATCAGTTCCAGCTGTTTTACCCCCTTTCATTCTACGTAATGCCTCACGCACCTCCCCCACACTCATATCCTGCTCTTCTTCACTCCTAAAAGATGGTATACCTCCCTGGCCAGTGCATGAAATTACAGCCTCCCTTTCTTCGTCAACATTTAAAAGTTTCTCAAAATATTCTCGCCATCTACCCAATACCTCCATCTCCCCATCTACTAAATCCCCTACTCTGTTTTTAACTGACAAATCCATTCGTTCCCTAGGCTTTCTTGTTTATCTCACTCCAAAATTTTTTCTTAGTTACATCAAAATTTCTTGAGAGTGCCTCTCCCACTCTATCATCTGCGCTTCTTTTGCACTCTCTCACCACTCTCTTCACCTTTTACTCTCCATATACTCTACTCTTCTTATAACACTTCTGCTTTGTAAAAACCTCTCATAAGCTAACTTTTTCTCTTTTATCACACCCTTTACTTAATCATTCCACCAATCACTCCTCTTTCCTCCTGCACCCACCCTGCTATAACCACAATTCTAATACTGCATTTTTTAAATTATTCCAACCCTCTTCACCCCCCCCCCTGCACTACTCATACTTGCACCAGCCCACCTTTCTGCCAATAGTTGCTTATATCTCACCTGAACTTCCTCCTCCCTTAGTTTATACACTTTCACCTCTCTCTTATTTGTTGTTGCCATTTTCCTTTCCTCCCATCTACCTCTTACTCTAACTGTAGCTACAACTAAATAATAATTCGATATATCAGTTGCCCTTCTATAAACGTGTACATCCTGAAGCCTACCCATCAACCTTTTATCCACCAATTCATAATCCAACAAACTACTTTCATTACGTGTTATATCATACCTTGTATATTTATCCTCTTTTTCATAAAATATGTATTACTTATTACCAAACCTCTTTCTACATATAGCTCAATTAAAGACTCCCCATTTTCATTTACTCCTGGCACCCCAGATTTACCTACTACTCCCTCCACAACATTTTTACCCACTTTAGCATTTAAATCCCCAACCACATGTACTCTCATACTTTGGTTCAAAACTCCCCACGCACTCGCTCAACAATTCCCCAAACCTTTCTCTCTCCTCTACACTTCTCTCTTTTCCAGGTGCATATACGCTTACTATAACCCACTTTTCACATCCAACCTTTATTTTACTCCACATAATCCTTGAATTAATACATTTATACTCCCTGTTTTCCTGCCATAGCTTATCCTTCAACATTATTGCTACTCCTTCTTTAGCTCTAACTCTATTTGAAACCCCTGACCTAATCCCATTTATTTCTCTCGACTGAAACTCCCTCACCCGCTTCAGCTTTGTTTCACTTAAAGCCAGGACATCCAGTTTCTTCTCATTCATAGCATCCACAATCATCTCTTTCTTGTCATTTGCACAACATCCACGCACATTCAGACTTCCCACTTTGACAATTTTCTTCTTCTTCTTTTTAGTAATCTGTACAGTAAAAGGGGTTACTAGCCCATTGTTCCCGGCATTTTAGTTGACTTTTACAACACGCATAGCTTACGGAGGAAAGATTCTTATTCCACTTCCCCATGGATATAAAAAGAAAATTAACAAGAACAAAAACTATTAAGATAAAATCAAAGAAAACTCAGATGAGTGTGTATAAATAAACGTGTACATGTATGTGTAGTGTGACCTAAGTGTAAGTAGAAGTAGCAAGACTTACCTGTAATCTTGCATATTTATGAGACAGACAAAAGACACCAGCAATCCTACCATCAAGTAAAACAATTACAGGCTCTCGTTTTACACTCACTTGGCAGGACGGTAAAATCACTAAAAATAAAAACGCTTTACTGGTGATAATTTTATTGGCAGTAGCTAGATAAATAATAATAGTGTGGTGGCCTGGTGATAAGTAGCATTGAAAGTTTAGTTATCAACGGAAATTAATGACAAACTTGACAGGTGTCAAGAGTTAGTTATTAACTGCCCAACCTCACTTGTCAAGCGCCTGTCAAGCGACTGTCAAGTCAACATCAGGTTTAGTGAATGTAAGTGATATTTAAAGATTTCATGTTAAGTAATAATTAAGTGATATTTAGTAATATTTAAGTGGGATTTAGTGATATTTAAGAGGCATTTATTAATATTTAAGTGGTATTTAGCAATACCGAAGTGAGATTTTATAATATTTAAGTGGGATTTAATAATATTTAAGTGGTATTTATCAATATTTAAGTGAGATTTAGCAATATTTAAGTGGGTTTTAGTAATATTTATGTGGGATTTAGCAATATTAAAGTGAGATTTAGCAATATTTAAGTGGGATTTAGTAATATTTAAGTGGGATTTAGCAATATTTAAGTCGGATTTAGCAATATTTAAGTGGGATTTAGTAATATTTAAGTGGGATTTAGCAATATTTAAGTGATATTTAGCAATATTTAAGTGGTATTTAACAATATTTAACTGGGATTTAGCAGTATTTAAGTGGTATTTAACAATATTTAAGTGGGATTTAGCAGTATTTAAGTGGGATTTAAAAATATTTAAGTGGAATTTAGCAATATTTAAGTGGAATTTAGCAATATTTAAGTGGAATTTAGCAATATTTAAGTGGGATTTAGCAACATTTAAGTGAAATTTAGCAATGACAAAGTGTTAGTGGAGGTGTTAGTGGAGGTGTTGGTGTTAGCGGAGGTGGAGGTGTTAGTGGAGGTGTTGGTAGAGGTGTTGGTGGAGGTGTTGGTGGAAGTGTTGGTGGAGATGTTGGTAATGTGTTGGTAGAGGTGTTGGTGGAGGTGTTGGTGGAAGTGTTGGTGGAGATGTTGGTAATGTGTTGGTAGAGGTGTTGGTGGAAGTGTTGGTGGAGGTGTTAGTGGAGGTGTTGGTGTTAGTGTTAGTGGAGGTGTTGGTGTTAGTGGGGGTGTTGGTGTTAGTGGAGGTGTTGGTGTTAGTGGAGGTGTTAGTGGAGGTGTTAGTGAAGTTGTTAGTGGAGGTGTTGGTGGAGGTTGTTAGTGGAGGTGTTGTGGTGGAGGTGTTGGTGGAGGGGTTGGTAGAGGTGATGGTGGTGGTGTTGGTGGAGGTGTTGGTGGAGGTGTTAGTGGAGGGTGTTAGTGGAGGTGTTGGTGTTAGTGTTAGTGGAGGTGTTGGTGTTAGTGGTGGTGTGGGTTGTTAGTGGAGATGTTGGTGTTAGTGGAGGTGTTGGTGTTAGTGGAGGTGGTGGTGTTAGTGTAGATGCTGGTGTTAGTGGAGGTGCTGGTGTTAATAGAGGTGTTGGTGTTACTGAAGGACTTGGTGTTAGTGAAGGTGTTGGTGGAGGTGTTGGTGTTAGTGGAGGTGTTTGTTGAGTGAGTAGTGTTAGTGGTAAGGTGTTGGTTAGTGGAGGTGTTGGTGGATGTGTTGGTGTTAGTGGAGGTGTGTTTAGTGAAGGTGTTGGTGGAGGTGTGTTGGTGTTAGTTGGAGGTTGTTAGTGGAGGTGTTGGTGGATAGGTGTTAGTGGAGGTGTTAGTGGAGGGTGTTAGTGGAGGTGTTGGGTGGAGGGTGTTTGGGGTGTTGTGGAGGTGTTTGTGAAGGTGTTTGTGTAGGTGTTTGTGTTAGTGGAGGTGTTAGTGTTAGTGGAGGTGTTAGTGGTGTTGGTGGAGGTGTTGATGGGGTGTTATTGGAGGTGTTGGTGGAGGTATGGAATTAGTGTTATTGGATGTGATAGCGTTAGTGGGGGTGACAGTGTTAGCCGAGGTGTTAGGGAAGGTGTTGATGTTAGTGGGGGTGTTAGTGTTAGTGGAGGTGTTGGTGTTAGTGGAGGCACTAGTGTTAGTGATATTGGAGGTGTTAGCGTTAGTGGGGGTATTAGCGTTAGTGGAGGTATTAGTGTCAGTGAAGGTGTTGGTGTTAGCGGAGGTGTTGGTGTTAGTGGATGTGTTGGTGTTAGTGGATGAGTTGGTGTTATTGGAGGTGCTGGTGTTAGTGGAGTTGGTGTTAGTGAAGGTATTGGTGTTAGTGTTATTGGAGGTGTTAGTGTTAGTGGCGGTGTTGGTGTTAGTGGAGGTGTGGGTGTTAGTGTTACTGGAGGTCTTAGTGTTAGTGAAGGTGTTGGTGTTAATGGAGGTGTTGGTGTTAGTGGAGGCGTTGGTGTTAGTGGTATTCGGGTTGTTAGTGTTATTGGAGGTGTTGGTGTTATTGAGGTGTTGGTGTTAGTGGAGGTGTTGGTGTTATTGGAGGTGTTGGTGTTAGTGAGGTGTTAGTGTTAGTGAAGGTGTTGGTGTGAGTGGAGGTGTTGGTGTTTAGTGGATGTGTTGGTGTTATTGGAGGTGTTGGTGTTAGTGGAGTTGGTGTTAGTGGAGGTATTGGTGTTAGTGTTTATGGAGGTGTTAGTGTTAGTGGGGGTGTTGGTGGTAGTAGAGTTGTTGGTGGTAGTGGAGGGGGGTGTTAGTGTTACTGGAGGTCTTAGTGTTAGTGAAGGTGTTGGTGTTAATGGAGTGTTGGTGTTAGTGGAGGTCTTAGTGTTAGTGAAGGTGTTGGTGTAATGGAGGTGTTGGTGTTAGTGGAGGCGTTGGTGTTTGTGGTATTGGGGTTGTTAGTGTTAGTGAGGTGTGGTGTTATTGGAGGTGTTGGTGTTAGTGAAGGTGTTGGTGTTAGTGGAGGTGTTTGTGTTAGTGGAGGTGTTGGTGTTAGTGGAGGTGTTGGTGTTAGTGGAGGTGTTTGTGTTAGTGGAGGTGTTGGTGTTAGTGAGGTGTTTGTGTTAGTGGAGGTGCTGGTGTTAGTGGAGGTGTTTGTATTAGTGGAGGTGTTTGTGTTAGTGGAGGTGTTGGTGTTAGTGGAGGTGTTTGTGTTAGTGGAGGTGTTTGTGTTAGTGGAGGTGTTGGTGTTAGTGGAGGTGTTTGTGTTAGTGGAGGTGTTGGTGTTAGTGGAGGTGTTTGTGTTAGTGGAGGTGTTTGTGTTAGTGAAGGTGTTGGTGTTAGTGGAGGTGTTTGTGTTAGTGGAGGTGTTGGTGTTAGTGAAGGTGTTGGTGTTAGTGGAGGTGTTTGTGTTAGTGGAGGTGTTTGTGTTAGTGGAGGTGTTTGTGTTAGTGGAGGTGTTTGTGTTAGTGGAGGTGTTGGTGTTAGTGGAGGTGCTGGTGTTAGTGGTATTGGAGGTGTTATTGTTAGTCGAGGTGTTGGTGTTATTGGTGGTGCTGGTGTTAGTGGAGGTGCTGGTGTTAGTGGTATTGGAGGTGTTATTGTTAGTCGAGGTGTTGGTGTTATTGGTGGTGCTGGTGTTAGTCGAGGTGTTGGTGTTATTGGTGGTGCTGGTGTTAGTGGAGGTGTTGGTGTTAGTGGAGGTGCTGGTGTTAGTGGTATTGGAGGTGTTATTGTTAGTCGAGGTGTTGGTGTTATTGGTGTGCTGGTGTTAGTGGAGGTGTTGGTGTTAGTGGAGGTGTTTGTGTTAGTGGAGGTGTTGGTGTTAGTGGAGGTGTTTGTGTTAGTGGAGTGTTGGTGTTAGTGGGTGTTTGTGTTAGTCTAGGTTTGATGTTATTGGAGGTGTTGGTGTTAGTGGAGGTGTTAGTGTTAGTAGGGGTGTTGGTGTTAGTGAAGGTGTTTGGTGTTAGTGCAGGTGTTGGTGTTAGAAGAGGTGTTTAGGGTTAGTGGAGGTGTTGTGTTAGTGGAGGTGTTAGTGTTATTGGAGGTGTTGGTGTTAGTGGAGGTGTTAGTGTTAGTGGAGGTGTTGGTGTTAGTGGAGGTGTTTATGTTAGCGGAGGTGTTGGTGTTAGTGGAGGTGTTGGTGTTAGTGAAGGTGTTTGTGTTAGAAGAGGTGTTAGTGTTAGTGGAGGTGTTGGTGTTAGTGGAGGTGTTGGTGTTAGTGGAAGTTTTAGTGTTAGTGGAGGTGTTTGTGTTAGAAGAGGTGTTAAAAGTTAGTGGAGGTGTTGGTGTTAGTGGAGGTGTTAGTGTTAGTGGAGGTGTTGGTGTTAGTGGAAGTTTTAGTGTTAGTGGAGGTATTGGTGTTAGTGGAGGTGTTAGTGTTAGTAGAGGTGTTCGTGTTAGAGGAGGTGTTGGTGTTGTTGTTAGTGGAGGCGTTGGTGTTAGTGGACGTGTTAATGAAGGTGCTAATGGAAGTGTTAATGGAGGTGTTGGTACAGGTGTTGGTGTTAGGTAAGGTGTTAGTGGAGGTACTGATGAAGGTGTCACTGACAGTATTGATGCTGTGTGTCAGTCTTAAGATAAACTCAGGTTGACCACAACCACAATGTTCTTAAAAAGAAAAAACAATTGGACAAAGACTTCATTTTTTAAATCCAGGTTTAGAGACGCATTAATGTCAGCTAAATAAGTAAAGCTATTCTATTTTTTTTTTAAATAATTAAAATGTCATAGCTTATTATCTATCCTGGAATAACAAAAGTTAACTTTGTTAGTGCAGTTACTATCACTCGTAGCTCAGACCTGTCATCACTCGTAGCTCAGACCTGTCATCACTCGTAGCTCAGACCTATCATCACTCGTAGCTCAGACCTGTCATCACTCGTAGCTCAGACCTATCATCACTCGTAGCTCAGACTGTCATCACTCGTAGCTCAGACCTGTCATCACTCGTAGCCTCAGACCTATCATCACTCGTAGCTCAGACCTTCATCACTCGTAGCTCAGACCTGTCATCACTCGTAGCTCAGACCTATCATCACTCGTAGCTCAGACCTATCATCACTCGTAGCTCAGACCTATCATCACTCGTAGCTCAGACCTATCATCACTCGTAGCTCAGACCTATCATCACTCGTAGCTCAGACCTATCATCACTCGTAGCTCAGACCTATCATCACTCGTAGCTCAGACCTATCATCACTCGTAGCTCAGACCTATCATCACTCGTACTCAGACCTATCATCACTCGTAGCTCAGACCTATCATCACTCGTAGCTCAGACCTATCATCACTCGTAGCTCAGACCTTCATCACTCGTAGCTCAGACCTATCATCACTCGTAGCTCAGACCTGTCATCACTCGTAGCTCAGACCTATCATCACTCGTAGCTCAGACCTATCATCACTCGTAGCTCAGACCTATCATCACTCGTAGCTCAGACCTATCATCACTCGTAGCTCAGACCTGTCATCACTCGTAGCTCAGACCTTCATCACTCGTAGCTCAGACCTATCATCACTCGTAGCTCAGACCTATCATCACTCGTAGCTCAGACCTATCATCACTCGTAGCTCAGACCTGTCATCATCGTAGCTCAGACCTATCATCACTCGTAGCTCAGACCTGTCATCACTCGTAGCTCAGACCTATCATCACTCGTAGCTCAGACCTGTCATCACTCGTAGCTCAGACCTATCATCACTCGTAGCTCAGACCTATCATCACTCGTAGCTCAGACCTATCATCATCGTAGCTCAGACCTATCATCACTCGTAGCTCAGACCTATCATCACTCGTAGCTCAGACCTATCATCACTCGTAGCTCAGACCTATCATCACTCGTAGCTCAGACCTATCATCACTCGTAGCTCAGACCTATCATCACTCGTAGCTCAGACCTATCATCATTCGTAGCTCAGACCTATCATCACTCGTAGCTCAGACCTATCATCACTCGTAGCTCAGACCTATCATCACTCGTAGCTCAGACCTATCATCACTAGTAGCTCAAGCCTATTATCACTAGTAGGGGAGACCACAGTAACTCCTCTCAGTCATCTAAGACTTGCCAACACCTTCCATGGCAGTGTAATATTACTGGAACATTTAAGGAAGCTACAAATATTACTGGAACATTTAAGGAAGCTACAAATATTACTGGAACATTTAAGGAAGCTACAAATATTACTGGAACATTTAAGGAAGCTACAAATATTACTGGAACATTTAAGGAAGCTACAATAAATTACTGGAAACATTTTATAGAAGCTACAATATTTACTGGAACAATTAAGAAGCTACAAATATTACTGAAGTAACTTTAAAGGGAAGCTACAAATATTACTGGATACATTTAAGAAGCTCAAATAATCTATACCTTCAAAACTATGATACTTTAGAACTTTCTCGTATATTTATGTAAAGCTAAAAATTAAAGAAGGAAATTATGCTAAATGAAGGTACTTTGCAAATGTGCAAACAACTCTGTTGACGTAGTTAATAGCTATTATATAAATAACCCGCACATAGAAGGGAGGAGCTACGACGACGTTTCGGTCCGACTTGGACCATTTACAAAGTCACTAACGAGAAGTAGAGCAGGACGGGTATATATAGGCAGGAAGAGGTTGTGGTTAGTATAGTATGTGCTTTCTGCTATATATACTACTACTACTACTACTACTACCACAAACCTTTTTCCTGCTAATATAGCCGTCCTGCTCTTACTTCTCGTTAGTGTGACTTTGTAAATGGTCCAAGTCGGACCGAAACGTCGTCGTAAGCTTCTCTCTTCTATGTGCGGGTTATTTGTGTACCGTTCCAGTCACGGTATTGTGCCTTTTTTGTTATTTAATAGCTATTAGTGGACAGGTGGGCAAAAATGGCCTGTTTTAAAATGTAAATAAAAGGTCCACGGTACAGCTGCCTTATTTACACTTGTGACTTGATGGTGCGATGCTGGCGCTGGTGTTGGAGATGCAGGTGGAGGTGTTGTTGGGGAAGGTGATGTTGGTGGTATTCGAGTAGGTGTTGGTGATGGTGTAAGTGTTAGCGGTGGTGATATTCCTGGTGCAGGTGTAGTTGGAAGTATTGGTGGAGGTGATGATGGAGGTGTTGCTCTAGGTGATTGTGCAGGTGGTGCTGGAGGACGGTAGACGAATGAGTTGAGAAGGTGTGTGGGTAGCTGAAGAAGAGAGAGAGAAGAAGGATGGGGAAGAGGGAGGGAAGAGAGATGTTGGGGTGCAGGTGATGGGAAGCCGGCCTTGTAGATGATTGGGAGTATAGGGAGAGACGTGTTATGGTGGTGGGTGATAGATGGAGGTAGTGGGTGATAGATGGAGGTGGTGGGTAAGGGATGGATGCGTTCATGGCCGAAATGTAGGAGGGGAGGGATGTTTTGTGGGTAGAGAGGGAGAGGTGTTAAGGTGAGAGGGAGGTTGAAAATAGGAATACAGGTGGAATGGATCTCTCACGGACACTGAAGAGTAGTGAATTTATTCCCTCGACCACCAGAACCCTTCCTAGGTGAGTGCTCACACGCACACACACACACACACACACACACACACACACACACACACACACACTGTTATATCTTCGAAATTGGTCATCCTGTGTTATTTAACTATTGTAAGAGAATATGTTCATCACTTAACATTATAGCGCGAAAGTCCCCATTTATAGCTAAAATAGAGACTTTCGGCGTTATATTATTATCTGTTAATATATGAAAAATACCACGGTATTATCGTTATTTTCGTTATTATCACTATTATCACTATCGTTATTATCACTATTTTATTATTATCACTATTATTTTATTATTATTGTTAGGTGGGATTTCTTGTGTATATAGAGTAGAGTTTAAGTCTCGGAAGCATCCGGTGAATTGTTCAATTGTTTACATCCGGCTGACTGACGTTGGGTCAGGTGATCCAACCTGACGACGCGTCAACAGACTGGCAAGTAGTCAGTCTGCTCCCAGCTCTAGCCCTGACAACTGATCGTATATTGGCTCTTACGGTTTACAGTTGAATGGTTTTGAGAATTGGACTCTAGAGCTGACTCACTTTGTTCCTCATTACTTTGAAAGACTCTTTTGATGTTTATATTCTTAGTCAGTTCAGTAATCCATAGAGATACTTTACGGCCAGATTCAAAGGTCTTGTTAAATCTTGTACCTTTTGTATTTTGAGTCTACAGTCTTGTTAAGACAAAGACGTAAATGTTATTGAAGACTGAATTACAGGAAGAATAATTAAACTTCCTTATTAATGTGACATTTCCATGATTTTGAACTAAATGTATATGGTAAATTTATTGTACAAAGTATTAAGTTACATTAACTACAAAGAGAAGATAAAGTATTGTATTTAAATACTTTAATAAATTTGAATATTATTCTATGGAGTTTCCCAGTTGAAATTATTTCCCCTAGACTCTAAAAGACCTTTAAAGAACTCGGATCCAAAAATCTTGTTGCATAAGAAATAAATGGTAACAGGCCACATTCTGAAGTTCTTTAAAAAATTTCTTATTCGCAACACACACACACACACACACACACACAAGAGACTAGTGCAAAAACTGGAATTCCAAGCAGGGATAACAGGGAAGGCACTACAATGGATCAGGGAATACTTTGCAGGAAGACACAGCGAGCATGGTACGGGGCCCGAGGTGTCAGAGTGGGCACCTGTGACCGCGGGTCCCCAGGGGTCATCCTAGGACCATGCTGTTTTGGTATTTGTGAACGACATGACGGAACGAATAGACTCCGAAGTGTCCCTGTTTGCAGATGACGTGAAGTTGATGAGAACAATTCATTCGATCGAAGACCAGGCAGAACTACAAAGGGATCTGGACAGGCTGCAGACTTGGTCCAGCAATTGGCTCCTGGATTTTCAACCCCACCAAGTGCAAAATCATGAACATTGGGGAAAAGCCAAAGAAGACCGCAGACGGGTACAGTCTAGGGGGCCAGAGACTACAAACTCCCCTCAGGAAAAAGATCTTGGGTGAGTATAACACCAGGCACATCTCCTGAAGCGCACATCAACCAAATAACTGCGCAGCATATGGGCGCCTGGCAAACCTCAGAACAGCATTCCGACATCTTAATAAGGAATCGTTCAAGACCCTGAAACCCTGTCCCCATTTTGGGAGTATGGGGGCACCATTTTTGGAAAACCCACACCTAGCAAAGACGAAAAAAAAAAACAGAGAAAGTGCAAATTTTGCAACTAGTAGTTCCAGAGCTAAGGAGGAGAGGTTGGGGGAAATCGACCTGACGCACGGGAAGGACGGAGAGATAGGGAAGACATGATACGACATACAAAAACTGAGGGGAATTACAAGGTGGACAAAGACGGGATGTTCCAAAGATGGGGCCCTCGGGAAGGTCCTTGATGTTGTGAGGGGCCTTGATTTGGGAATTGGATCTGTGCTCCATTTCCCCCAAAAAAAAGCCTAAATGCCTTCCCATCCCCCCCAGGCGCTGTAAAAATCCCCCGGGGATTAGCGTTCCCCCCCTTGTTATAATAATAATCCAAAGATGGGACACAGCAACAAGGGACACAGTTGGAAGTTGAAGACACAGATAATCACGGGGATTTTGGAAGTTTTCTTCACCCAAACGAGAGTCGGAAGGGGAATAGTTTGGGAAGCGATGTAGTGGGGGCGGATAAATAATGGGTTTAAGCAGAGGTAGATAAAGCCACGGTTCGGGGAGAGGACCTAGACGACAGTGAAAGGGGGGCCCGGGAGCTTGGACTCGCCCCTGCAACCTCAACTAGGGAGTACACCACATAACACCCAAAACACACACACACACACCACACACACACACAACACACACACAACACCACCCCACACAACCCACCACACACCAGCAAGGCTGGACTTAGTATTCCCCTTGAAGTGCAGAATCGAGGACATCACATATGAAAGCCCCCTTGGGGCCATGACCATGTGGTTTTAAGCTTGAATAACAGTAGAGTAATGGGGGAAAAGGAAAGGGCCCGGGCAATGAAACCCAAAATACAAGAAAGGGGGCTACACAGGAAAGAGGAACTACCCGAAGGGGTTCATGGAAGAGAACTGGGGGGAAGCCCCTTAATGAGTGATGGAATATGTAGCAACAAAATGCAAGGAGGCTGAGGGGAGGTTTTTTTACCCAAGGTAACAGGAATAATGAAAAAGCCAGGATAGCCCATGGTTTACCCAAAGGTGCAGGGAGGCAAAATCCAAGTGGGTCTAGGGAAATGGAAGAAATATAAAGAAGGCAAAGGACCCAGGAGAATAGAGGAGAACAGTCGTAGAGCCAGAAATTGAAATATGTCCAGATAAGATAGGGAGGCCCAAGAACTATATGAAAATTGACATAGCAGCGAAGCCAAAATCTGACCCAAACTTTTGACAGCCCACATCAGGAGGAAAAGCAAACAGTCAATGAGCCAGGTAAAACAGTCTAAGGAAAGGAAGAAGAGAGACAACAAGAAATGACCGTGAAGGTATGTGAAAACTCAACAATGAGATTCAAAGAAGTGTTCACAGAGGAACAGAAAGGGACTCCAAAAGACGGAGAGGTGGGGCAACACCACACAAGTGCTGGACAACAGTGCACACAACCGAGGAGAAGTGAAGAGGCTTCTTGAGTGCGCTAGATTTCCTCAAAGGCCAATTGGGGCCAGATAAACATCTCCCCCCCAGGGTATTGGAGCTAAGAGGGAACATAGGCCATGTGTACCCCTAACAGACAATATTCAATACATCTATCGAAACAGGGAGATTCTGCCTGAGGTGCATGGAAGACAGCAAATGTAGTCCCAATCTTTAAAAAAAAAGGAGACAGACATGATCATTAACCTACAGACCGAGTGTCACTGACATGTATATATGGCAAAAAAAAAAAAAATTCATGGAGGAAGATTATCAGGAGAGAGTGGTGGAACACCTAGAAAGGAACGATCTTCATTAACAGCAGCCAACATGGTTTTCAAGGACGGCGAAGATCCTGCCGTCACAAACCTACTGGAGTTCTATGACATGTTGACAAGCATTAAAAGACAAGAGAGAGAGGGGTGGGTGTGGATTGCATTTTCTTGGACTGCAAAAGGCTTGACTCAATTCCACACAAGAGATTGGTGGCAAAAAAAAACTGGAGGATCCAAGCAGGGATAACAGGGAAGGCACTACAATGGATCAGGGAATACTTGTCCAGAAGACAGCATCGAGTCATGGTAGCGTGTGAGGTGTCAGAGTGGGCAATCCTGTGACCCAGCGGGGTCCCGGCAGGGGTCAGTCCTAGACCAGTGCGTTTCGGGTATTGTAACGATCATGAAACGGAAGGAATAGACTCTGAGGTGTCCCTGTTTGCAGATGACGTGAAGTTGATGATAAGAATACACATCGATCGAGAGACCGCAGGCAGAACTACAAAAGGATCTGGACATCGCTGCAGACCTGGTCCAGCAATTGGCTCTGAGTCAATCCCACCAAGTGCAAAAAGTCCAGTGAAGATTGGGGAAGGGCAAAGAAGGCTGCAGACGGAGTACAGTCCTAGGGGTTCAGAGACTACAAACCTCACTCAAGAAAAAGATCTGGGAGTGAGTATAACATCCAGTAGGGGGGTTCGTCAGGGGACAGCACATCTCTCCTGAAGCGCACATTCAACCAAATAACTGCGTGCAGCATATGGGCGCCAGCAAAACTCAGAACAGCATTCGCGACATCTAATAAGGAATCATTCAGGACCCTGTACACCGTGTACGTTATGGGCCCATAGTGGAGTACTGGCAGCACCAGTTTGGACCCACACCTAGCCAAGCACGTGAAGAAACTAGAGAAAGTGCAAAGGTTTGGCAACCCAAGACTAGTCTCCGAGCTAAGAGGTATGTCCTACGAGGAGAGTTAAGGGGAAATCAACCTGAAGACCCACTGGAGGACAGGAAGATAGGGGGGACATGATTAACGACATACAAAATACTGGAGAGGAATTGACAAGGTGGATCAAAGGACAGGGATGTTTCCATAGATTGACCACAGTACAAGGGGACACAGTTGGAAGCTGAAGACACAGATGAATCACAGGATGTTAGGAAGTTAGTTTCTCAGCCACAGAGGTAGTCAGTAGTGGAATAGTTTGGGAAGCGATGTAGTGGAGGCAGGATCCATACATAGCTTTAAGCAGAGGTATGATAAAGCTCACGGCTCAGGGAGAGTGACCTAGTAGCGATCAGTGAAGAGGCGGGGACAGGAGCTCGGACTCTACCCCCTCAACCTCAACTTAGGGTGAGTATACAACTAGGTGAGTACATGCACACACACACACATGCATGCACATACAACAGGCCAAGTGTCTAATCGACATGTGCCTAGGACCAAATGGTAACTAACTAACTAACACACATACACACACTCACTTTAAGTCATACCGTCTTAAGTTATACATAACTGCTGCAGTTATTCCTGTCATGCTCGCTCTCATTCCATAATTGTTACATGAAGAATACAAGTATTGTTTCGTACCTCAATATATAAACACAGAGGGCCATAAAAATACTTTATATGATTATATATATATATGTATATATATAAATATATATAAATATATATATATATATTTATATATATTTTTTTTTTTTTTTCAACAAGTCGGCCGTCTCCCTACCGAGGCAGGGTGACCCAAAAAAGAATAAAAAATCCCAAAAAGAAAATACTTTCATCATCATTCAACACTTTACCACACTCGACATGTATCACTGTTTTGCAAGAGGTGCTCCGAATACAACAGTCTAGAAGCATACATATAAAAAGATACACAACATATCCCTCCAAACTGCCAATATCCCAATACCCCTCCTTTAAAGTAGGCGAGCATTGTACTATCCCATTTCAGACTCAAGTCCGACATATGAAAATAACACGGTTATCCCTGAATCCCTTCACTAAATATTACCCTGCTCACTATACTCCAACAGATCGTCCAGGTCCCAAGTACCTTCGGTCTTCCATTCACATCCTATCTAACACGCTCACGCACCGCATGCTGGAAGTCCAAGCCCCTTGCCCCCAAAAACCTCCTTTACACCCCCTCTCTTCCAACCCTGTTCGAGACGACCCCTACCCCGCCTTTCCTTCCCCTATAGATTTATATGCTTTCCATGTCATTCTACTTGATCCATTTCCCTCTCCCTAAATGACCAAACCACCTCAACAACCCCCTCTTCCTGCCCTCTGACTAATACATTATTTTAACTTCACACCTTCTCCTAATTTCCACACTCGCCCGAATTTTTCCGGCATAATATTTTACACCCACACATTGCCCTTAAACTAGGACATCTCCACTGCCTTCCAACCGTCTCCTCGCTGCTGCATTTACCACCCCAGCTTCACACCCATAATAAGAGTTGTTTTGGTAGCTATAATACTTCATACATTCCCTTCTTTGTTGCCATCCATAGATAACGTTTTTTGAACTCCACATATACCCTCAACGTCACCACTCACCTTTTTCCACTCAATCAATTCTATGATTAACCTCATCCTTCATAAATCCATCCGCCGACACTTCAACTCCCAAGTATCTGAAAATCATCACTTCTTTCATACCCTCTCCCCAATTTGATATCCAATTTTCTTTATCTAAATCATTTGATACCCTCATCACTTACTCTTTTCTATGTTCACCTTTTCAAAACTTTCTACCTTTACACACATTCCCCAAACTCATCCACTAACCTTTGCAATTTTTCTTAGAATCCCCTCCCATAAGCACAGTATCATCAGCAAAAAGTAACTGTGTCAATTTCCCATATATATATATTATAAATAATAATATATATATATATAATATATATATATATATATATATATATATATATAAATATAATATATATATATATATATATATATATTATATATATAAATAATATATATAAATAAATATAATATATATAAATATATATATATATATATATAAATATATTATAATATAAAGTATACATATATATAATTCATGGACAATGAAAGTAACAGTGTATATATACACTTTTTGTGTTATACGCGTATACTGGATAGGTTTTTAAACTCGATAAAACAACCACCTGAACAACCTCATACACAAAAAAATATAAAATATAAATTGACAATTATAAAATCCACTAGCAACACCCGGGTCCATCCGTTACCAAATGCAAATTGATATTTGCCTGTATATTACATTACATATACATTATATATACATTACATACAGGGCGTTACATAGGCACTACCTACCTACACTGTCAGAGACATACACTCTCTGTACAGTGTACAATTATCTCCATAGTGAAGAGTGCGGTTGGGGGGGGTGGGAGAGGGGGGGGGGGGGTGTGTGGTTTCGAAAGGTAAGAGCCAGTTGAGATTAGCACAGAACTAATAATAATAATAATAAAATTATTATTATTATTATTATTATTATTATTATTATCTTTATTTCAAGAAGTACATGATGCAACTTATACAGACCATAGCTGACATCAATGACATACTACTATATAGAAATCCCCTTGTTATGCAGAGCATTTCGGATAAATTTGGTCAATTTTGTCCCAGGATGCGACCCACACCAGTCCTCTAACACCTAGGTACCTGTTTTACTGCTAGGTGAACAGGGACAGCAGGTGTCTTAAGGAAACGTGTCCTAATGTTTCCACCCGTAGCTGGGATTGAACCACGGACCTCAGCGTGTAAGCTGAGTACACTGCCAACTGAGCTCACTAACCTAGCTGCAACAAATCAACGGAACTAGATACAACAAATCAACCAGAGTGAGTTATAATGGCGGCTTTGAGAGGGACTGGAGCTAGAGTTCGGCACAGTCACATGGTGCTAACCTTTCCACGGTGTGTAAATATACCTAGTTAGATGAATCTTATTGTAGCCAGCTGACCTAGTGGCTTATTGTAGCCAGCTGGTCTAGTGGCTTATTGTAGCCAGCTGGTCTAGTGGTTTATTGTAGCCAGCTGGTCTAGTGGCTTATTGTAGCCAGCTGGTCTAGTGGCTTATTGTAGCCAGCTGGTCTAGTGGTTTATTGTAGCCAGCTGGCCTAGTGGTTTATTGTAGCCAGCTGGTCTAGTGGTTTATTGTAGCCAGCTGATCTAGTGGTTTATTGTAGCCAGCTGGTCTAGTGGCTTATTGTAGCCAGCTGGCCTAGTGGCTTATTGTAGCCAGCTGGCCCAGTGGCTTATTGTAGCCAGCTGGCCTAGTGGCTTATTGTAGCCAGCTGGTCTAGTGGTTTACGCACTGGCCTGGAGTTTTACGGCTCACTCGCCATGGGTTTAAACCCTACCCGTTCCGTGGTTTGTTTGCAATCGTGTTACAGCGATTTCGTTCTCATGCGAAATCAAACATCGGTCCAAACTGGACCGAAACGTCGTCATAAACACATGTCTCTCCCATCTGCTGGTTATCTGTGTACTGTAATAGTACATACTGTTAAATTGTGAATGCGCCTTTTTTAAAAGTATTTGTAAAAAAAAATCAAACTCTATATATAATATACATTATATATATATATATATATACATAAATATATATATATATTATATATATATAATATATATATATTATAATATATTATATAATATATATATATATATATATTATATTATATTATATTAACATAACGTTTTAAAAAGAGCTTACTATACCAACAATAGAAAAATATTCAGAGCAAAAATGCTAGGCATGATTCATGCCTAAAAAAAAAATTCAAAATTCAAACACTGGGAAAATATAAGTATGAAAAGCATCATTGTTGTTACCATGGCGACCGTAGCGGTGATGTTGTCGCTGCATTATTTTAATACAACGACTTGTTAATGTAGTTCACACTTAATACAGTGTGCTCACACACAGGTTTACAGCAGTACTTATACCAGGTGGGCGTTATAGAGCAGAGAACCTCGCTTAGAGCTGAGGAAGAGACCGGGATGGTGTGGAGACCGGCATGGTGTGGAGACCGGGATGGTGTGGAGACCGGGATGGTGTGGAGACCGGCATGGTGTGGAGACCGGCATGGTGTGGAGACCGGCATGGTGTGGAGACCGGGATGGTGTGGAGACCGGGATGGTGTGGAGACCGGGATGGTGTGGAGGCCGGGATGGTGTGAAGACCGGGATGGTGTGGAGACCGGGGTGGGTGGGAACCAGCAGTGTGGAGACCGGGGTGGG
>NC_069405.1:72687849-72755349 GCF_026875155.1 Cherax quadricarinatus
TAGTCTGGAACCCACACTGTCAAGCAAGTCAAAAATTAGAGAAAGTGCAAAGGTTTGCAACAAGGCTGGTTTCAGAGCTAAGGGGAATGTCCTAGGAAGAAGAGTTAAGAGAAATCGACCTGACGACACTGGAGGACAGGAAGGTCAGGGGAGACATGATAAAGAAATAAAAATACTTTGAGGAATAGATAAAATGGACAAAGACAGAATGTTCCAGAGATGGGACACAGACACAAGGGTTACAATTGGAAGTTAAAGACTCTGATAAGTCAAAAGGATGTTAGGAAGTATTCCTTCAGTCATAGAGTTGTCAGGAAGTGGAATAGTCTGGCAAGTGATGTAGAAGATGCAGGAACCATACATAGTTTTAAGACTAGGTATGATAAAGCTCATAGAGCAGGGATAGAGAGGACCTAGTAGCGACCAGTGAAGAGGAGGGGCCAGGAGCTGGGTCTCGACACCTGCAACTGCAATTAGGTGAGTACACACACATCGCATCACATCACATCAAACACATCAACCAAATTACTGCTGCAGCGTATGGGCGCCTGGCTAACCTAAGAATAGTATTCCGACAACTCAGTAGAGACTCGTTCAGGTCCTGTACACCGAGTACGTCAGGTCCATACTGGGGTGCGCAGCACCAGTTTGGAGCCCACACCTGGTCAAGGAAGTCAGGAAATTAGAGAAAGGGCAAAGGTTTGCAACGAGGCTAGTCCCGAAGCTAAGGGACATGTCCTACGATGAGAGGTTAAGGGAAATCGACCTGACGACACTGAAGGACAGCAGAGATAGGGGGTATATGATAAGTACATATAAAATACAGAGAGGAATCTACAAGGTGGACAGAGACAAGATGTTCCAGAGATGGGACACAAAAACAAGGGGTCACAGTTGGAAAACAAAAATTCAGATGAGTCACAGGGATGTTAGAAAGTATTTCTTCAGTCATAGAGTTGTCAGGAAGCGTAATACTCTGGAAAGTGATGTAGCAGATTCAGAATTCATACATAGCTTCAAGAAGAGGTATGATAAAGCTCATGGAGCAGTGAGAGTGACCTAGTAGCGACCAGTGAAGAGGCGGGGCCAGGAGCTGTGGCTCGACCCATGCAACCACAACTAGGTGAGTACACACACACACACTAGTTTTAGTGCTCATGGTCAAGTTATTCTTGTAGTGTCAGCAGACAGGTTCACCTAGACATTCTAATAGTGTCAGCAGACAGGTTCACCTAGACATTCTAGTAGTGTCAGCAGACAGGTTCACCTAGACATTCTAGTAGTGTCAGCAGACAGGTTCACCTAGACATTCTAGTAGTGTCAGCAGACAGGTTCACCTAGACATTCTAGTAGTGTCAGCAGACCAGGGTTCACCTAGACATTCTAATAGTGTCAGCAGACAGGTTCACCTAGACATTCTAGTAGTGTCAGCAGACAGGTTCACCTAGACATTCTAGTAGTGTCAGCAGACAGGTTCACCTAGACATTCTAGTAGTGTCAGCAGACAGGTTCACCTAGACATTCTAGTAGTGTCAGCAGACAGGTTCACCTAGACATTCTAATAGTGTCAGCAGACAGGATCACCTAGACATTCTAATAGTGTCAGCAGACAGGTTCACCTAGACATTCTAGTCGTGTCAGCAGACAGGTTCACCTAGACAAATTTTAGTAGTGTCAGCAGACAGGTTCACCTAGACATTCTAGTCGTGTCAGCAGACAGGTTCACCTAGACATTCTAGTAGTGTCAGCAGACAGGTTCACTTAGACATTCTAGTAGTGTCAGCAGACAGGTTCACCTAGACATTCTAATAGTGTCAGCAGACAGGTTCACCTAGACATTCTAATAGTGTCAGCAGACAGGTTCACCTAGACATTCTAGTCGTGTCAGCAGACAGGTTCACCTAGACATTCTAGTAGTGTCAGCAGACAGGTTCACCTAGACATTCTAGTCGTGTCAGCAGACAGGTTCACCTAGACATTCTAGTAGTGTCAGCAGACAGGTTCACCTAGACATTCTAGTAGTGCCAGCAGACAGGTTCACCTAGACATTCTAGTAGTGTCAGCAGACAGGTTCACCTAGACATTCTAGTCGTGTCAGCAGACAGGTCCACCTAGACATTCTAGTAGTGTCAGCAGACAGGTTCACCTAGACATTCTAGTCGTGTCAGCAGACAGGTTCACCTAGACATTCTAGAGTGTCAAACAGACAGGTTCACCTAGACATTCTAGTCGTGTCAGCAGACAGGTTCACCTAGACATTCTAGTAGTGTCAGCAGACAGGTTCACCTAGACATTTTAGTCGTGTCAGCAAACAGGTTCACCTAGACATTCTAGTAGTGTCAGCAGACAGGTTCACCTAGACATTCTAGTCGTGTCAGCAGACAGGTTCACCTAGACATTCTAGTAGTGTCAGCAGAGAGGTTCACCTAGACATTCTAGTCGTGTCAGCAGACAGGTTCACCTAGACATTCTAGTCTGTCAGCAGCACAGGTTCACCTAGACAATTCTAGTCGTTGTCAGCAGCAGGTTCACCTAGGACATTTAGTTCGTTGTCAGCAGACAGGGTTCACCTTAGACATTTTCTAGTAGTGTCAGCGACAGGTTCACCATAGACATTCTAGTCGTGTCAGCAGACAGGTTCACCTAGGAACATTTAGTCGTGTCAGCAGCAGGTTCACCTAGAACATTCTAGTGTGTCAGCATGACAGGTTCCACCAGACTTTCTAGTCGTGTCAGCAGTCGGTTCACCTAGACATTCTAGTCGTGTCAGCAGACAGGTTCACCTAGACATTCTAGTAGTGTCAGCAGACAGGTTCACCTAGACATTCTAGTAGTGTCAGCAGACAGGTTCACCTAGACTTTCTAGTAACGTGTCAGCAGGACAGGTTCACCTAGGACATTTTCTAGTCGTGTCAGCAAGACAGGTCACCTAGATTAATTCTGTAGTAGTGTCAGCAGGGACAGGTTCACCTAGACATTCTAACACTGATACTACAAGTTGTGCCACTACTATTTTATCTTAACAAAATATTGTTTCACACTGAGGATTGGTGTTTCTGTAACTGAATTTTCTTGTATTTTACCACTGATGATGAGACTTAAGTCTCCTTAATCTTTGAAAAAATAAATGATGGTTATTTATCACGGCATTGAAATTATGTTAATCATAAGAGAAAGATTCCTTAGAGGAAAATCTATTAATAGGCGTAGTGGATAAAGTACCGTATGTAGTACACAGTGTGTAGTACACAGTGTGTAGTACACAGTGTGTACTCTAATGCTGAGTTGCAGGTTCGAGTCGTCCTGTGGACGTACAGATAATGTTTGTAAATAAATAATTTCACCTTTTTGCGAATTGTTAAACACACACACCCACACACTCACCCACACGCACACCCACACACACACCCACACACACACACCACACACACACCCCACACACATCCACACACACACACACACGAATAAACATGAGGAGTGGAACGAAAGAATCAGTGAAAAATCCCCAGACATCATAGCAGTCACAGAAAACAAAACTCGTGAGACAATAACAGACACAATCTTCCCAAAATGATATCAGATCTGAGCGAAAGTAGAAGGAAGGTAGAGGGGGGGGAGGGGTGCACTGCTCATAAAACACCGTATGGGGATTTGAGGAAATGGAAGGGCAATGGACTGATTGGAGAAAGAGACTACATTGTAGTACAATTTCAGTCCCGGAGAACATAAAAGTAGACATTTGAGTTATGTATAACCCACCACAGAACTGCAGGACTGGCCAAAGAGAGGAGTTAGTACGAAGAAAAACAACAGGGTGTGGTGGTCACACTGGTGAGGAGGCAAGAAGAGCCTCACTCGGGCAGAGCAAAGTTACTGGTAATGGGCGATTTCAACCACAGGGAGATCGACATGGGAAAACCTGGAGCCACATGGGGGTCCCGAAATCTTGGAGAGCCAAGGATGATGGATGTGGTACTTGGAAAACCTCATGCTCAACATGTTCAGGGACACACACCAGAGAGAGAGGGGGGAGGGGAGTGAGCCAGCACGACTGGTCTTGTGTTCACCTGAGCAGTTCAAGACATTGAGGACATCACCTTACGAGAGGCCCCTTGGAGCTAGCGATCACGTGGTTCTGAGTTTTGGACTATGTCGTAGGTTTCAAGTGGAGAAGGTAACAGGACTGAAGGGACTGGCCAAACACTATAAAAGGGGAACTACAAGGTATGGAGAAACTTCCTGCAGGAGGTTTTCAGTGGGCAGAGAATATGGTAGGAAATCAGTAAACGAGATGATGGAATAAGTGGGCAACAAAGGGCAGGGAGGCAGGGGAAATTTTTTGTTCCCAAGGAAACAAAATAATGGAAGCCCAAAACAAACCCCTTTGGGTTTACCCAAGGTGTAGGGGGAAAAAACAATAACAAGAAGGGAAAAGGGTACAGGACATCGCCCCAGAAAACAAGGAATTAGTAAAGACCAAACGAGTATGCACAAAAAGGGGGGGGAGGCCCAGCGACATATAAACGACATAGCATCGAAAGTCAAATCTACCCAAACGGTATAGCCACATAGAGGAAAAAACAGTCAAGGCCGGTGAAAAGGGCTGAGGAAAAAAAGGGGGGAGAACTCACAAGAAACGATAAAGAGGATTGAGGAGCTCAACACAGTTTTTAAGGAACTTTTACAGTAGAACGGGAAGGACTCTGAGGGGAAACCAAGGGGGGACCCAGCAAGGAATACACCAAAAAGTTTTGGGCGACATAAAACCGTGGGGAGAGGTGAAGAAACTGCTAAGGGACATCGAACCTCAAAGGGCAAGGGGACCGGACAACATCTCCCCGTGGTCCTTAGAGAGGGAGCAATATGTTTGCGTGCCACTTACCACAATCTTCAACACGTCCCTGGAAACTGTTCAACTACCTGATATGGAAGACGGCAAATGTTTTTCCCATTTTTAAAAAAAGGAAAGAAAAAGCCTAAACTTAGACCTGTGTCATTGACGTGTATAGTATGCAAAATTATGGAGAAGAATTATCAGGAGGAGAGTGGTGGAGCACCTGGAACGGAAAAAGAGTATAAATGCAACCAGCACGGATTCACGGAAGGCAAATCCTGTGTCACAAACCTTCTGGAGTTTTATGATAAAATAACAGAAGTAAGACACGAGAGAGAGGGGTGGGTTGATTGCATCTTCTTGGACTGCAAGAAGGCCTTTGACACAGTTCCTCACAAGAGATTAGTGCAGAAGCTAGAGCATCAGGCGCATATAATAGGAAGGGCACTGCAATGGATCAGAGAATACCTGACAGGGAGGCAACAACGAGTCATGGTACGTAATGATGTATCACAGTGGGCACCTGGGGACGAGCGGGGTCCCACAGGGGTCGGTCCTAGGACCAGTGCTATTTTTGGTATATATGAACGACATGATGGAAGGGTTAGACTCAGAAGTGTCCCTGTTTGCAGATGATGTGAAGTTAAGAGGAGAATTAAATCTGATGAGGACCAGGCAGGACTTCAAAGAAAACCTGGACAGACTGGACACCTGGTCCAGCAAATGGCTTCTCGAATTTAATCCTGCCAAATGCAAAGTCATGAAGATAGGGGAAGGGCACAGAAGACCACAGACAGAGTATAGGCTAGGTGGCCAAAGACTGCAAACCTCACTCAAGGAGAAAGATCTTGGGTGAGTAAAAACACCGAGCTTGTCTCCGGAAGCACACATCAATCAGATAACTGCTGCAGCATATGGGCGCCTGGCAAACCTGAGAACAGCATTCCGATACCTTAGTAAGGAATCATTCAAGACACTGTACACCGTGTATGTCAGGCCCATACTGGAGTATGCAGCACCTGTTTGGAACCCGCACTTCATAAAGCACGTCAAGAAACTAGAGAAAGTACAAAGGTTTGCGACAAGGTTAGTTCCAGAGCTAAGGGGAATGTCCTATGAAGAAAGATTAAGGGAAATCGGCCCCGAAAGACACTGGAGGACAGGAGGGTCAGGGGAGACATGATAACGACATATAAAATACTGCGTGGAATAGACAAGGTGGACAAAGACAGGATGTTCCAGGGAGGGGACACAGAAACAAGAGGCCACAATTGTAAGTTGAAGACACAAATGAGTCAGAGAGATAGTAGGAAGTATTTCTTCAGTCATAGAGTTGTAAGGCAGTGGAATAGCCTAGAAAATGACGTAGTGGAGGCAGGAACCATACACAGTTTTAAGACGAGGTTTGATAAAGCTCATGGAGCGGGGAGAGAGAGGGCCCAGTAGCAACCGGTGAAGAGGCGGGGCCAGGAGCTATGACTCGACCCCTGCAACCACAAATAGGTGAGTACAAATAGGTGAGTACACCCACACACACACCCACACACCCACCCACACACACACACCCACACACACACACACACACACACACACACACACACACACACACACACACACACACACACACACACACATGTCCAAGAGGCCATCAGACCCCTTTTCTTTGGTGCCTCATTGTGTGCTCTCCGGAAAAAGGATGGAGGAATCAGGCCCATTGCAGTGGGTAACGCCCTTCGGCGCCTAGTCGCCAAGGCTGCAGTAAGAAGGGTGAGTCAAGAAGCTGCTGCATTGCTGAAACCAACTCACCTCGGTTTTGGCGTTCAACAGGGCTGTGAAGGAGCTGCCCACGCAGCACAAGTATAGATCAAAAATATGTCCGATGAAAAAGCCTTGGTCAAATTGAACTTTGGCAACGCTTTCAACTCAGTCAGAAGGGATGCTGCTCTCCAAGCAGTTTTAGAAATTCCCTTCTCTTTATCCCTTATAAAATCTTTATGTGTGTTTCCAAACTATTTGTTGGGCCCTTTAAATTGATCATGTGGGGCGTGCAACGGGGGCCCCTCTGCCACTTTCTTTTTTTTTGGGTTTCTTTAAAGGGAAGTCACAGGCACTCTCCGTGAGCTCCTTTTTTGGGTTTCCCTGGATAATGGTACCTAGTGGCACAACGAATCTCTCCTTTGAGGACATAGTAAATTAAAGACTGGGAGAAAGTTTGGGCCCTATCTTTAAAACCCACCAAATGTGAAATAGTTTCTAAAAATGAAAAAATTTCCGAATTTAGCCCCTTTACCAGGACACGACCATGATCAAGCCAATGCACTTCCTTGGTGCTCTTTGGGCCAATGCATCGTCTGACCCTAAAAAAAAAAAATTCAGACCTCCGGACGATGGAAAGCAGGATAAAAGACTTTGAACAAAATGTCCCTTCTACCTACTCCCAGGTCCCTGTCAACCCAAAAAATTATACTTTCTGAGGTTTTCCAGCCTTCAGAGCCAAAACTGAAGGAACATTTTTCCCTCCTTAACACCTGCTGAAAGTGTATTGAATCTTTCCTTGAAGATGGACAGGGGTTTTGCAAGCCTCATTCCGGTAGGTTGGGGGGTGGGAGTAGCAACCCCTCCCAGATTGTCTACCAGCTTTCCTATCCTTTTCCATAGCACAAACGAGTTGACAAGACAAATTCTTCCTTAACCTCAGTGACTCAGCAGGAATACAGGCCCCCTAGCTATGCCAGTGCCTCACTAAATGGGGTCTTGCTGCCCCAGCACCAAACCTTAGTGCAGACTGGCTCCAAAGAGTCAAGCTGGGAGGGCCCCCCATGGGTTTGAAAAAGTGTTTCCCAAAATGCCAGGCTGCAAACATTGGGAGATTGCCCATCCCCAGGTGTAAAGCTCCCCTCACTCCGGGGATTTCCCCCAAAAAATTTCCCCATATCGGCAATGGGAACGCGACTCTGCCCCTGGGTCCATATTGCGTGCCTCTGGGGCTTGCTCCCCCAAATTAAAAAGAATAATGGTATTTGCGGCGAAGCGCAAGCAGACCAATATGGTCTACAGGGTCTTAACTTTTCCCAAAAACCCAGGGGCTGGCTGCAAGACAAAAGAGGTCAATGACATCAAAAAGAAAAACCCTTGTTACAGCTGGATCCCACCCGAGAGGGGCCCCGTACTAGCAGCCAACAATCCCCCAAAACCCCAGCAAACCGCCCGACGGGATCACCTCTATCCTTGGAAAAAATGGCAACCCCTTAGCTGGGACTATCCCTGTGTGCCCACATGGCAAAAACCCTAAATCCATCACAGTGTGGGGCGAAGGGAGGAGCTGCTGACACGGGGGAGTACAAGATCGCAAGTACGGGGACATAGCCAATATATAAATTTTGTCCCGTAGGATCGAGCCCTTTGGGGATCATGGGGGAAAAAAATGCAACACTTTTTCCTTAAAGAATTGGGTTCCGACACATCAGGGCCCCCAGGGACCCAAGGGCACCCACTTTCATTTTCCAGTGCTTCGCGTGGCCATCAGAGGGGAAATGCTTGTGCATATTTTGGTCGCGTCGGGCTTGGGAGGATTGGAAAAAATTCATGATTTTAATAATTGTCCCATTGTATTCATGTTTGTGTTTCTGTAAATGTATTCTGTTTATTAAAAAATGTTCACATGAATATAAAATATAGGGGTGGTAGGAGAAGAAAAATATTCAAACACTCTGGGGGAACCTTGGTTTTCCCTGAGGACGTTTATTGTCTTCTTGAGGATGGGGTCCCCGTCCAGCTATAGAGGTGGGACTACCTTTTATATATTATTATATATATATATATTATTAAATATATATATATATATATTATATATATATATATATATTATATATATATATATATTACAATAGAGAGAGATGGTGCAGATATAAGAAACACGTTAAGGCAAGACTCTGGAGTCTCCACAAAACACAAGTTTTTGACGACGTGGCAACCCTACCTTTCCCCCCCTCTCTTACCCAAGAATCCCCCCCCTCTTCCCCCACCCAATTTCTCCTTCCCTCCCTTTTCCTCCCCCCTGGTCCCTTTACCAACCAATTTTCCCCATTCCTTCCCATCCCCTCACCCCAGTCCATTATCACTTTACATTACTCATTCCCCCGGGCCCCCCGCCCCCCTCCCCGTTATTCCCTCTTTATCTGTTCTTTTTTTCTCCTTTGTATCCTGCCCGTCCCTCTTTCTTTTCCCTTTTTACTGTTCTTCTTTCTCTGTCTCTCTGTTTTACCCTTTATATCCCAGCTTATCTCTTTTTTATCTGTATACTAGCTTATCTTTTTTTTTCTGTATTCCCTGGTTTATCCCCGCCTTTTCTTGTATAATATCAAACATCTCTGTCTTTCCGTAGAGAAAGAAAAGAGAGAGAGAGAAGAGGGGAGGAGAGAGAGAGGGGAGAGAGAGGAAGAGGGGAGAGAGAGAGAGAGAAAGGGGAGGGAGAGAAGGGGAGAGAGAGAGAGGAGAGAGAGAAAGAGGAGAGTGAGAGAGAGAAAGAGGGAAGGAGAGAGAGAGGGGGAGGGAGAGGAGAGAGAGAGGAGAGAGGAGAGAGAGGAGGAGGGGGGAGAGAGAGGAGAGAGAGAAGAGAGGAGAGAGAGAGAGAGAGGAGAGAAGAAGAAAAAGAGAGAGAGAGGAGAGAGAGGGAGAGAGAGGGGGAGGAGGAGAGGAGAGAGGAAGAGAGAAGAGAGAGAGAGAGGAGAGAGAGAGAGAGGAAAAGAGAGAAGGGGAAGAGAGAGAGAGGAGGAGAGGGAGGAGGAGGAGAGAGAGAAAGGGGAGAGAGGAGGAGAGGGGAGGAGGAGAGAGAAAGAGGGAGAGAGAGAAGAGGGGAGAGGGGAAAGGGGGAAGGAGGAACGAAGAGAAGGGAGAAAGAAGAGAAGGGAGGAAGAAGAAGAGAAAGGAAGTGGAGGGAAGAGAGAGGAAAAGGGGGGAAGGATTTTTGGTAAAGGTGGGGAAGGGGGGGAAAAAGAACCTGTGAAATTGCCCTTTAGGTTTTTTCCCCCGGAAGCACAAACACTTAAGTATTTACTTGTTCGAAGTGGAGGGGGGGCAAACTGTTTTCGGGCCAAGGGTAAATGGTTTTGTTCAGGTTTTTAACCCTGGGGGTTTGCCCCCTGGTAACCCAAAAAAATTTCCTGAGGCGTCTTTTATTTCATTGTTCTAACTTGGGCCCCCCCGGTAACCACACCCTCCTAAACCGGTATTTTACTTTCTTGTAGGTAAGTGGCAAACGGGTGTGCAAAAAACCCCCCAATGTTTTACCTTCCAGGGCAACCACCTTTTCTGGTTAAGGAGAGTGATGCCTACCAGGCCATGGGACACCGTACGCTCACACCTTGAGTATACTCCACTTTCTTGGACTGCCTGTCCCCCATCTCATCTGCGACTTCTTGATAAAACAGAGAACAGAGTAAGACCACTCACCTCTCTCCTGGACAGATCTGTTATTTCAGCATAGCCTTCATCGCTGGAGGGATATGGGTGGCCTTACTGTTGTCAAAGACAGCGAGATGCGAGCTTCTAGACAACAAGACGGGCAGCAGGCAGCAACTTAAGTCTCACTGTACCCTTCCCCAGAACATCACTTCATCTGAGATCATTTATTCCCAGGATGAGTCTGGAACATGTTCTTACAGCATAATGACAACAACGAAATAAAGTGAGTTGACCAAATGAAATCGCTGGACCACAGATAGCTCCAACTTCATCCTGTTCCATATCTATATATATCAACAATAAAGTGAGCTGATTTAGGTAACAGTTCTTACCTTGTAAACAAAGTTAGGAAGCTTAAACCTAACCTTGTTGAACTCAGTGTAACAGAGTCTGAGAGAGAGAGAGAGAGAGAGAAAAGGAGAGGAGGAGGAGGGGAGAGAGAAGAGAGAGAGAGAGAGAGAAGAGAGGAGGGAAGAAGGGAAGGAGGGGGGAAAAGGGTGAAAGGGGAGGGGAAAATAAAAGGGGAGGAAGTTTTAGAGTGAATGGGAAGAAAAGAAGGGGAAGGTTGGTACGAAAGGAGACGAAAAAATGGGAAGGGAAAGGGGTAGGGGAAGGAAAAAGGGGTGGGGGAGGAAAAAAGGGGTAGGGGGAGGAAAAAAGGGGTAGGGGATGGAAAAGGGGTAGGGAAGGAAAAAATGGGTAGGGGAAGGAAAAGAGTGAAGGGGAAGGAAAAAGGGGTAGGAAAGGGAAAAAGGGGGTTTAGGGGAAGGAAAAGGGGCAGGGGAAAGAAAAAGGGGTGGGGGAAGGAAAAAGGGGTAGGGGAAGGAAAAAGGGGTAGGGGAAGGAAAAATGGGTAGGGGAAGGAAAAAGGGGGTAGGGTAAGGAAAAAGGTGAAGAGGAAGGAAAAAGGGGTAGGGGAAGGAAAAAGGAGTAGGGAAGGAAAAATGGGTAGGGGAAGGAAAAGGGGTGAGGAAGGAAAAAGGGTGGGGAAGGAAAAAAAGGGGTTGGGGAAGGAAAAAGGGGTAGGGGAAGGAAAAAGGGGTAGGGGAAGGAAACGGGGTAGGGGAAGGAAAAAGGGGTAGGGAAGGAAAAAAGGTAGGGGAAGGAAAAATGGGTAGGGGAAGGAAAAAGGGTTGATGAGAAGGAAAAAAAGGGGGTAGGGGAAAGGGAAAAAAAAGGGGCAGGGAAGGAAAAAGGGGTAGGGGAAAGAAAAAGGGGTAGGGGGAAAGGAAAAAAGGGGTAGGGGAAGGAAAAGGGGTAGGGGAAGGAAAAATGGGTAGGGGAAGGAAAAAGGGGTAGGGTAAGGAAAAAGGTGAAGAGGAAGGAAAAAGGGGTAGGGGAAGGAAAAAGGGGTTAGAGGAAGGAAAAAAGGGTAGGGGCAGGAAAAAGGGAAAGGGGGAAGGAAAAAAAGGGGTAGGGGAAGGAAAAAGGGGTAGGGGAAGGAAAAAGGGGTAGGGGAAGGAAAAAAGGGGTGGGGGAAAAGAAAAAGGGGAAGGGGAAGGAAAAAGGGGTAGGGGAAGGGGAAAAAAGGGTAGGGGAAGGGGAAAAAAGGGAAAAAAAAGGGTAAAGGGGGAAAATTTTGAAGAGGGAAAGGTGAAAGGAAGAAAAGGGGAAAATTACAGATAATGAAACTCTGAAGCAAGAACCAGAGTGTTACTGTGTCAGACATACTGTATCATGCCAGAGTGAGACATAATGTTCCAGGTTACTGTGTCAGACATACTGTATCATACCAGAGTGAGACATAATGTTCCAGGTTACTGTGTCAGACATACTGTATCATACCAGAGTGAGACATAATGTTCCAGGTTACTGTGTCAGACATACTGTATATTGCCAGGTGAGACATAATGTTCCGGTTACTGTGCGACATACGTACATCCCAAAAGGTGAGACATAATGTTCCAGTTACGTGTAGAAAAATGTTTATGCCAGGTGAACAAAGTCCGGTTACTGAGTCGGGACATATGTATCTACCGAGTGAGACATAATTTTCCCAGGTTATGTGTCGAATACTTTTTGATGCCAGAGTGAGACATAATGTTCCGGTTACTGTGTCGAATATGTATCATACCAGAGTGAGACTAATTTTCCCAGGTTCTGTGTCAGACATACTGTTCATGCAGATTTAGACAAAATTTTTCCAGGTTTACTGTGTCAGCTTTTTATCTACCAAGTGAGAAAAAGTTCCGGTTACTGTGTCGACATCTGAATCATCCCAGAGTGAGCTAATGTTCCGGTTACTGTTCAACATACGTTCATCCCAGGTGAGCAAAATTTTCCCAGGTTACTGTGTCAGACTACAAAAAACTTCCGAGTGAGAATAATTTTTCCAGGTTACTGTGTCAGATTTTACTGTTCATACCGAGTGAAAATAATGTTCCAGGTTATGTGTCAGACTTACTTTTATATACCGATGAGACTAATGTTCCAGGTTATTGTGTCGACTTACTGTATCATCCCAGAGTGAGACTAATGTTCCGGGTTATTGTGTAAATTTTACTGTTATCCAGAGTGAACAAAATGTTCCGGTTACTGGTCCATACTGTATCAACCGTGAGAAAAATGTTCATACTGGTCAAACTGTATAGCCAGAGTAGACAAAGTTCCAGGTTACTGGTCAGACTACTGTATCATACCGGGAGACAAAAATGTTCCTTTCTGGTCGACATACGTTATCCCAAAGTGAGACAAATGTTCGGTTTTACGTTTCAAATCTGTATCATCCCAGATGAGCTATTTCCAGGTTACGGTCAGACATACTGTTCATCCAAAGGTAACATAATGTTAGGTTATGTGTCGAATACGTATCATCCAGAGTGAGACTAATGTTCCAGGTTACTGTGTAGCAAAAGAACATCCCAGAGGAGCATAATGCCCCGGGTTACTGGCGACTCTGTATCATACCAGATAAAAATAAGGGTTAAATGTTTACTCCCTCTTTTTTATTTTCCTTTTTTCCGGGGGTAAGGGGTTTTACTTGTAACATATGTATAAACCCAAGAGTGAGACTATGTTCCAGGTTTTTGTGTCAGACATACGTACATACCAGATGAAAAAATTTCCCGGGTTACTGTTCAACATACTTATCATACCAGTTTGAACTAATTTCCCGGGTTTACTGGTAACAATGAATCTACCAGAGTGGCATAATGCCCCAAGGTTCTGGCAGCATACTTTTATCCCAAGTAAAGGATAATGTTCCGGTTACTGTGTCGACTATGTATCAACCAATGAGACATAATGTTTCCAGGTTATTGTGTCAACATACTGTTTTCATACCAGAGTGGACATAATGCCAGGTTACTGGTCAGACTACTGTATCATACCAAGTGAGACATAATGTTCCAGGTTCTGTTCAACATAAGTATCATACCAGATTGGACTAATTTCCGTTACTGTGTCAGACATACTGTTCATCCAGTGAGACAAAAATTCCAGGTTACTTTCAGAAATTCTGTATCATCCGGTGGACAAAATGTTCCGGGTTACTGTTCAAATACGTTTCTACAGAGTGAGAATAATGCTCGGGTTACGTGTAACATACTGATCATACAAGGTGAGACAAATGTTCCATTACGTGTCAGACATCTGTATCATCCCAGAGGATACTTTAATGTTCCAGGTTTGTAAAACACAGTTTTCTCAGGTCACAATGAAACACGTGTTCTAGGTCACAGTGGACACGTGATCTCAGGTCACAGTAAAGACAGTGTTTCAGGTCACATAAACAGGTGTTTAGTTCACAATAAAAAAAATGTTCTAATGTCACAGTGAACCCAAGTTTCTCAGGTCCAATGAAACAGTGTTTTAGGTCACAATAAACACAGTTTTTCCCAGGGACATGAGACACGTTTCTCATCAGATGAACCGTGTTCTCAGGTCACAATAAAACATGTTCTCGGGTCAAAAATGAGACACAGTGTTCTAGGTCAGTTGAGACACAGTATTCTCGGGTCAAAAGAGACACAGTTTTCTCAGGTCACAATGAGACACAATTTTCGGGTCACAATGGACCGTATTCTCGGGTCAAAATGAGACACGTTTTTTTCAGTCACAATGAACACGTTTTAGGTCACAATGAGACACAGTTTTCTCGGGTCAAAATGAACCTTTTATCAGGTCCAATGAGACACGTATTTCAGGTCCAATGAGACACAGTATTCCATTAAATGGACACAGTATTCTCAGGTCACAATGGACACGTATTTCGGGCCACAAGAGCACAGTATCTCATCAAAATGAACACAGTATTCTCACCCACAAGGGGAACTATTCCCAGGTCACAATGGACCAGATTCCCCGGGCAAAATGAAACAGATTCTCAGGCACAATGAGACACATTGTTTCGTCACAAGGGGAACACAGTATTCTCAGGTCACAATGGACCAGTTTCTCAGGCACAAGGGAACACGTATTCTCAGTCAAAATGAACACAGTTTTCTCGGGGTCACAATGAACACGTATTCAGGTCACAATAAAAGTATTCTGGACAATAGACACAGTATTTTCGGGTCCAATGAGACCACTATCTCAGGTCACAATGAACACATTACTCTAGGTCACAATGAGCACAGTATTCTCAGGTACAGAGACACAGTATTCCAGGCCACAATGAAACAGATTCTGGGTCCAAGGGAAACACAGTATTTCATCACAATGAGACACAGTATTCTATCACAAGAACACGTATTCTCTCACAATGAGACACAGTATTCTCAGTCAAATGGACCAGTATTCTCAGGTCACAATGAGAACGTATTCTCGGGTACAATGAACACATATTCTCGGGTCACAATGAACACAGTATTTCAGGTCACAATAAACACAGTTTTCCCCGGGCCACAATAACACAGTATTCTCAGGTCAAAAATGAGACCGTATTTCGGGTCACAAGGGAACAGATTAAAGTCACAATGAACACAGTATTCTGGCCACAATGAAACCAGTATTCTCGGTCCAATGGAACACATTCTCGGGTCCAATGAGACAATTTTCTGGGTCACAATGGACACGATTCTGGGACAAGAGAAACAGTTTCTCAGGCCCAAAATGAACACAGTTTTCTCAGGTACAAGGGAACACAGTATTCTAGGTCACAATGAGACACGTATTCCGGGTCACAATGAGACCTATTCTAGGCCAATGAGACACGTATTCTCATCACAAAAACACAGTATTTAGGTCACAATGGACACAGTTTTCCAGGTCAAATGAGACACAGTTTTCCCTAGGTCAAAATGAGACACAGTTTCTCGGGTCACAATGAAACCAGATTCTAGGCCCCCAATGAGACACAGATTCTCAGGTCACAATAGAAACAGATTCTCGGGCTTTAATAAAAACCATATTCTCAGGTCACAATGAGACACAGTATTCTCAGGTCACAATGAGACACAGTATTCTCAGGTCACAAATGAGACACAGTATTCTCAGGTCACAATGAGACACAGTGTTCTCAGGTCACAATGAGACACAGTGTTCTCAGGTCACAATGAGACACAGTATTCTCAGGTCACAATGAGACACAGTGTTCTCAGGTCACAATGAGACACAGTGTTCTCAGGTCACAATGAGACACAGTGTCGTTTCTCAGGTCACAATGAGACACAGTATTCTCAGGTCACAATGAGACACAGTATTCTCAGGTCACAATGAGACACAGTATTCTCAGGTCACAATGAGACACAGTATTCTCAGGTCACAATGAGACACAGTATTCTCAGGTCACAATGAGACACAGTATTCTCAGGTCACAATGAGACACAGTATTCTCAGGTCACAATGAAACACAGTGTTCTCAGGTCACAATGAGACACAGTGTTCTCAGGTCACCATGAGACACAATGGCTTTGACAAATAAAGTTTGTAGTTATTTAATTTCTGTATTTTTCAGATATATAATCCAATCTTTTTCCAAATTATAGTTTTTTTCAAAGTTATAATAACATGAACGAACCTCACACATTTATATTTACACGAACCATAATTTTTACATTTATACGGCCATGAACGAGGATTTCTGCATTCACATTAGCATAAACGGTGATTTCAACATTTCTGCGGACAAGAGCTAATGTTTTAATATTTTTTCAGGTGCATAAAATCTCCATTTTTTTTAACGTTCATGGGCGAAATTTGTAAAAAAATGAAAAATTTACAACAGTTTGAATATATTTTACACATTCTGCTATTTAATGATAATTTTTTTTCTTACGTGAATGAAAAATGCATTTCATAGGTTTTTATATTGTTACTTTTTTCCATGAGCGTTCGCATGTGAGCAATTTTGTAATATTTTTTTTAAGGGTGCTTACGACAGCTCCTGTAATTGTTAACGTGAACGAAACGTTCAAGACTGATATGTACATAGAATTACAATTTTTTAATTTGTGTGTGAATGTAAGCGTCAATGTTCTAATTTTTACGAATGAATAATGTAGTTTTCACAGTTTTTCTAGAGTTTATTTCACAGTTTGCGTGTTTTTTTTTCCAGGATAAACAAAAGGCCTCATATATTTCGGGGAAGTTTAACGAAAATTTCCACTAGTCACTAGCAACATCTGTTATTAGGGCAATAAATGCATTCCCTAGAGATAATAACTCGTCCGTCTCCTCTCCAGGGCGAGAAACACCTGCCGGACAAATGCCAACAACAGGACACCTGACGCCTCAAAAATCAGAGCCCATATTAGCAAAATATAGAAGAGGGTTATACTATTGGAGCAGTGAGACTTATAAGCAATGAGGATACCATCGCCCCTAAGGACGTCATTACAGCACAAGCCCTGAAGGACAAACATCCACCCAGGGCTCCCAGTACCAACATTGACCTCCCTGACATTGCAGCAGGCGAAGAACATCTAACCTTACAGGATGCTGATGTGTATAAAGCTGCTATGTCATTTCCACAGGCTCAGCAGGAGGTTTCACCGGTTTAAGGCCTCAACACTTAAAACAAATACTCAATCCAGCACTTGGTGAAGTTTCAGAGGCTGTTGTCTGAACTCACCAAATTTTCCAATGTGTGCCTGGCTGGCAGTGTCCCAGAGGCCATTAGACCCCTCTTCTTTGGTGCCTCATTGTGTGCCCTCCGGAAAAAGGATGGAGGAATCAGGCCCATTGCAGTGGGTAACACCCTTCCGCGCCTAGTCGCCAAGGCTGCAGTAAGAAGGGTGAGTCAAGAGGCTGCTGCAATGTTGAAACCAACTCTGTTCGGTTTTGGTGTTCAACAAGGCTGCTGCCCACGCAGCACGAGTCTACATCAACAACATGACCGATGAAAAAGCTTTGATTAAATTACATTTTGCCAATGTTTTCAACTTAGTCAGAAGGGATGCTGCTCTCCAAGCAGTTTCTAAACACTTCCCTTCCCTCGTGTTATAGTGTGATTTCTAAACTATTGTTTGGGGACCATGAAATTGACTCGTGTGTGGGTGTGCAACATGGGGACCCCTCTTGTCCCCTTTCTATTCTGTATGGTCATCAAGGAGGTCACAGAAGCGCTCTCCAGTGAGCTCAATATCTGGTTCTTGGATGTTGGTACCCTAGCTGGCACAACAGAATCTCTCTAGAGGACATCAGAAAATTAAAGACATGGGAGAGAACCTGGACCTGTCTTTAAACCCCACCAAATGTGAAATAGTTTCTATCAATCGACAGATGATTCAGAATATTAGTGCTGTTTTACCAGGAGCACGAGCCATTGATCCAGCCAATAGCTCCGCTTGGGCCCAGTGCCATTGATCTAATCCTAGAAAAGAAAATCTCAGGCCTCAGGACGATGGAAGGCAGGATGAAAGACATCGATACACATGATGCCTTCTACCTACTCACCAGGTCCCTGTCAATCCGAAAACTTACCTACTGCTTGAGATGCTCCCCAGCTTCACTTCCTGTCAAGCTTCGGGGGCTGGGAGTACACAGATCCTCCCAGATTGCACTACCAGCTTTTCTATTCTCTTCCATAGCATCAAAAGAGTTAATATAACAAATTATTCTGGACAACCTCAGTGACTCAGCAGGAACACAGGACCCTAGCTACGCCAGTGCCATCACTGAATGGGAGATCTTGCTGCTCCAGCACCAAAACCTAGTGCAGTACTGGCCTACAAACAGTCAAGTTAGGATGGCACCATCGGTGAAAAAGTGCTTGCCAACATGCTTAGGAATGTAACATCAGACAGGGAGACTGCCCGTCTCCAAGCTGTGAGTGCATCTCACTCTGGGGACTTCCTCCAAGCAGTTCCCATTCTGGCAATGGGAACACGCCTCGACCCTAAGACTATGTACTACATGGGCTCTCCGACTTGCTGCCCCAATTCACACAGAATATACGTGTATTTGTGGCGATGCGAAAGCCGACCAATATGGTCTACATGGTCTAAACTGCTCCAAAGCCAAGGGTTGGCACTCAATACACAATGAAGTTAACGATATCATAAAGAGAAACCTTGCTACAGCTGGTTGCCCAGCCGAGAGAGAGAGCCCTGCCCTTCCGCATGTACACCTACGTTCGGTAAGTATGGGGGCGGCTAAGCGAAGAGCAACACCAATCTGAATAGCCTGTGGGACGAGTCGAGTGCCCAAGATGGAATTGGGAACAGCTAAAAGGAAATTTCCTGAATGTGGTGCCTTCACCGCCAAGAGACGAGCTTTGTCCTTTCCCGAAGCGTTGTTGAGCACTATGTTGGCGATTTTTTCTATGATCGATTTGTCCTAGTATGACTATTTGTGCTCTCTGGGAGGAGCTGGTCTGTTTGAAGAGTCTGCAAGGGTGTCCCACAGCACGGCTGTTGAGCTCCTACTGCACCTCTCAAGCGCTCGGGGACATTCTCTTTTGCTAGTTCACTGGAAGCCAAACACGAGGACAGAAATGCAGGTCAAGTTACCTGCGTTGCCTTGCACATCTCCCAGTAGCCCCGGAAGAGTTGATCCCATTGCTGATTTTCCAGTGACAGATTCAGTGTCTTCTTAAAAATAGATCTCAGAAGTGCGTCATATTCACTGAGTGTTGGGTTGTCGAAAGAAGGCGCACACCTCAAGAAGAAAGTCTTGGCAGAGTAAGACACCTTGTGAGGAGATACAGAGCATCATGGGCATCCAGATCCCTTATTCTCTTATATATATATATATATATATATATATATATATATATATATATATATATATATATATATATATATATATATATATATATATATATATATATGTATATATATATAAATGTGTGTGTGTGTGTGTGTTCTCCATTCTTTTTCCTCCCTGCTATCCGCCCACCTCCTCCTCCACTTTCACACGCAGTGTGGCTAAGCTCATTCATTTTCCTCGTTAATGACTCCACTCCATTAATTCCCTAAGCCAGTAATTACCCTCTTCACCCTCTTTCTTTTTCTCTCTTTATTTTTCTCTTTCTTTCTCTATCTATCTATCTATCTATTTATCTTTCTATCATTACAAATGATAAAATAAACGAAGATGAACAATGGAAAGCCCAGAGGAAAACCAGACGAAATATAAAGTGAATGAAAAAGAGAGGCTAAAAAAGGAGGGAGAGATAACAGGGAGACGGAAGAGCGGAGGAAGAGAGGAGAAAGAGAAAAATACGGAAAAGAAAGAACTGAAGTGGAAGGAAGCGTAAATAAAGAAGAGAAAAGTAGGAATTTTATTAACAGAGAAAGAGGAGAGAGAGAGAGAGAGAGAGAGGGGAAGGAGAGAGAGAGAGAGAGAGAGAGAGAGAGAGAGAGAAGAGAGAGAGAGAGAGAGAAGAGAGAGAAGACAGACAGAGAAGACAGAAGAGAGAAGAAGAGAGACGAGACAGAGAGGACAGACAGAGACAGAGAGAAGAGACAGACAGAAAACAGAGAGACAGAGAGAGAGAGAGACAGAGACAGAGAGAAGAGAGAAGAGAGAAGAGAGAGAGAAGAGGAGAGAGAGGAGAGAGAAGAGGAGAGGAGAGAGAGAGAAACTGGACATTGCTTGTGATTTCGACTGAGTAATGGCACCAGGGACCCTTGATATAACGTCAAGCACTGGGAGTCACTGGCTCTGCACTATGCCTCTTAGCGACGACCTTCGAGGTACATCTCTACGAGTAGCTCTCAACGAGACAGAACAACAATTCAGTGTCGGTGTTCTACAGGGAAGTGTGCTTGGTCCATTGTTAAGGGTTGTCTACTTCGATTATCTTCAACTCATCCTAGAATCCCACTCACGTGCAGACTTCTGTATTCTGACATTTACTTATCCAAAGGAGGAAATAACAGCTGATCTAAATTACATCAATCACCAGCTTACAGCTATATCAGCCTGAGGAAAACGATGGCAGGTTATATTTACTTTTGAGAAAACGGAAATGATGATGGTCTCTAGGCACCATGATGGTAATGACGGAACAAGGGTAAGAATGAATGGGAGAATGTTGGAACCCGGGGATGAAGCGGACATTCTAGGTTGAAATTTGACTCTAAAATGACTATGAAGAATCACGTGGTAAACCCTGCGAGCAAGGCAGCCAGGAAGCTAGCAGGACTAAGGTACATCTCGTATCTGCTCTATAAGAGAGGAAGAGGCAGCAACAACAACACAATCTCCCTCTACAACACTTACAGTTGTGTGAGAGAGGCAGAAGTAACGCATCCTCCCTCTACAACAATTATAGTTGTGTGGGAGAGGCAGCAGCAACACAACCTCCCTCTACAACACACACCTCTGTGAGACACAAGTGCGCTCACACCTAGAGTATGCATCACTTTCTTAGATTCCTTGCCTCCGCCCGGAGGCAAGGAATCCAAGACGACTTATCTCTTGTCTCCAGCACAGAAGAGATGTTGGTGACCTTACTGACATGTACAAAGTCAATATTGTCAAGGTACCACACTTGGCTTCATTTCATGGTCAGCTAGAATACAGCTTCTATAGAGTAAGACGGGCAGCAAGAACACTTATTTGGTCAGTTGACTTAATCAAATTTGGCCTTCAGATGGTTCCAACTTCATCCTGTTCCCTATATACATATGCTTCATAATAATACATATTGAATGAAGGTTATGTTAGGTGAGGCTTTCAGATGAGATGATGCAGGTAACAACTCTTATCTTGTATTGTAAATAGGAGAGAAAGAGAAAGAGAGAAAGAGAAAGAGAAAGAGAGAGAAAGATAGATAGATAGATAGATAGATAGATATATAGATAGATAGATAGATAGATAGATAGAGATAGAGAGAGAGAGAGAGAGAGGAGAGAGGAGAGAGAAGAGAGAGAGAGAGAGAGAGAGGAGAGAGAGAGAGAAGAGAGAGAGAGAGGAGAGAGAGAGAGAGAGAGAGAGAGAGAGAGAGAATATTGACTCCCTTCTACTACAACACAACTGTCAATATATCATAATTGTTGGTAACCTCAACCAACACCTTATACAGAGGGACTTTGATGACCTTCTTGCTGTATTTGACATGAGAAACTTTGATGATTTCCCTACTCATATCTCTGGCTCCTCCCTTGACCCAGTAGTGAGTGATCTGGCAGAAGGCATAGTCACTTGTCAACCCCTCGGCTACGTTGGATCGTCTGACCACAAGGCTGTTTTTACGACACTTAAGATCCAAACAGAACGAGGAGTCCACACGCACAACGTGGCTATGGGAAAGAGGTAATTGGCCAGCCCTTTGCTCTAAGCTCGCCACCACCGATTGGAATGCTCTTTTCCAAGGGGATGTTGACAACCAAGTGAAAGCCTTCACTGGACACATCCTTAATCTACAACAAGAACACATTCCTCACCGGCAATATGTAACGAAGCCTACAGATCAGCCTTGGTTTGGCTTTCGTTGTAGAGAGGCTGCTACAGCTAAGCACAAAGCATGGCGAAGGTATAAGAGACATCCTACCACCTATAACAGGAACTTGCACAGGCAAGCCTGTAGGCATATGGGTGACGTTCAAAAGTGGGCCATTGCTAAATGGGAGGTGGACACTAAAAGAAAGCTAGCATCAGGTAGGGTAGGCTCTAAAACCTGGTGGTCCCTGGTCAAGGACAGACAAGGTTATCTGCCTGATGAACTCATTCAACTTCTAAATCGACAGGATGGGACCACCTCTACTAGTAGTCAAGAGAAGGCGGACCTCTTTGCTGAACACTTTGCTACCAAAATGCAAGTTCCAGATCCAGCAAGGGACCCTCCTTGGCTAGCTGCAAGAGCTGTGTCAAAACTGTCAGTGGTGACAATAAGGCAGGAGGAGGTGCATTTTCTTCTTAAATCGCTTGACCAAGAAAAGGCTGTGGGCCCAGACAAGTTGAGCCCAAGATTGCTAAGATGTGCAGACCAGCTAGCAGCACCTCTAACTCGCATCTTTCAGCACTGCCTAGTACAGTGTAAATGGCCCTCTCTGTGGAAAGAGGCAAATGTAGTCCCTGTTCACAAAAAGAAGAGCAGAGCAGAAATCAGCAACTACAGACCAGTGTCACTCCTGCCAATCACTGGTAAGATCCTTGAGACAATAATCTCAAGACAAATGACAGAGTTTTTTGACTACCACTCACTAATTTGTGATCGTCAATATGGCTTCAGGAAAGGTTACTCTGCTGCTGATCTGTTGTTAAACCTCTCCACTAAGTGGCAACAGTCACTGGATGAATCCAAAGTCAGCTGTGTGGAAGCACTGGACATTTCTGGTGCTTTCGACCGGGTGTGGCACCAGGGCCTCTTAGCAAGACTTCTAGCACTGAGAATTGCAGGCTCTATGCTATGTCTCCTCAGTGATTACCTTCATGGTAGATCTCTAAGTGTCTCAATGGAACGGAATCAGCAAGACATCCTATTGGGGCAAGTGTTCCACAAGGAAGCGTGCTGGGACCATTGTTATGGAATGTCTACTTCAACGACCTTCTTCATCTCATCCCAGAATCACATGCATATGCAGACGACTGTACACTGACATTCACTTATCCAAGAGAAGAAATGCCAGCTGCTCTAAGCTACATCAATCACCAGCTAAGAGCTATATCAGCTTGGGGAAATAGATGACAAGTAACATTTGCACCTGAGAAAACGCAAATGATGATCGTCTCTAGGCACCATGATGGTAATGCTGGTGCAGTAGTAAGAATGAATGGGAGGGTTTTGGCACCTGGAGATGAAGTTGATATCCTTGGGGTGAAATTTGACTCCGAACTAACCAAACTAACCAAACAAGGCAGCCAAGAAGCTTACAGCACTTCGCCGTATCTCGCATCTGCTTGACAGTAATGGTTGCAAGATTCTGCAATAGGCACAAGTACGGTCACACCTTGAGTATGCTCCACTTTCTTGGTTTGCCTGTCCCCCCTCTCATCTGCGACTGCTTGACAGAGTAGAGAACAGAACAAGACGTCTTATCTCTCGCCTGGACCCATCTTGGATAGATCTGTCATTTCAGCAGAGCCTTCAATACAGGAGGGATGTGGGTGGCCTTACTGTTATGTACAAGGCCAATATTGTCAAGTACCACACTTGGATCCACATCGAGGACAGCGTGAAACAAGCTTTTATGCCACAAGACGGGCAGAAAGCAGCAACTTCACTCTGGCTGTACCCTTCTCCAGAACATCACTCCATCTGAGATCATATATGCCCAGGATGACTCGAGTATTGTACACATTCGTACAGCATAATGATGTCAACGAGATAAAGTCAGTTGATCGAATGAAAATGCTGGCCCACAAATGGCTCCAACTTCATCCTGTTCCCTACTTGTATGTCTCATAACAATAAAAATGCTTTCAAATGAGCTGATGTAGGTAACATCTCTTAGCTTGTTAATAAAGTTAGGAATCCTTAACCTGTAAATAGCTTGTCAATAAAGCTAGGGATCCTTAACCTTGTCAAACCCTGTGTAAAAAAAAAAAAAGAGAGAGAGCAGGAACTTTCGATGCTCCTGTCAATTTCAGGACTCTTAATATTTTTCTCTCCTTCCCCTTCATTTCCCCCCTCTCTCTTAATCCTTCTCCTTCCTTTCCTTCGTTCGGCCTTCTCTTCATCTCGATAAACATTCTCCTCCCTTCCTCTCTCACAGCCTCCTTCCTCCCTCCTTCCTGTTTTCTTCCTGTTGATTTTGGAAGTATTGAAACTCTCTCTCTCTTTCTCTCGATCACTAACAACGAACGCTCCTCCTGTTGTTTCTCAACGTCTCCGTAATGAATAGGAAAGGGAGGGGGAAGAGTAGTCAGGACAATGAGAGGGAAGAGTAAGGGGGGTGGACGAAGGGAGAAAGGGGAGGAGGAATTTGTGGATGAGGTGAAGGGAGGGGGATGGGAGAGGAGGGAGGGAACAGGGGGGGGGGTATTCCACTACTACCGCTTGGGAAATCAACTAACTTATTCCTCTCTAAATTGCTTTTCCAGCTGTCTTGACTGCTGCTTGTTCCTGTGTTCTATGTTGCTTAGTGTTCCTGTGTTCTATGTTGCTTAGTGTTCCTGTGTTCTATGTTGCTTAGTGTTCTTTTGTTTCATGTTGCTTAGTGTTCCTGTGTTCCATGTTGCTTAGTGTTCCTGTGTTCCATGTTGCTTAGTGTTCCTGTGTTCCACGTTGCTTAGTGTTCCTGTGTTCTATGTTGCTTAGTGTTCCTGTGTTCTATGTTGCTTAGTGTTCCTGTGTTCCATGCTGCTTAGTGTTCCTGTGTTCCATGTTGCTTAGTGTTCCTGTGTTCTATGTTGCTTAGTGTTCCTGTGTTCTATGTTGCTTAGTGTTCCTGTGTTCCATGCTGCTTAGTGTTCCTGTGTTCCATGTTGCTTAGTGTTCCTGTGTTCCATATTGCTTAGTGTTCCTGTGTTCCATGTTGCTTAGTGTTCCTGTGTTCCATGTTGCTTAGTGTTCCTGTGTTCTATGTTGCTTAGTGTTCCTGTGTTCCATGTTGCTTAGTGTTCCTGTGTCCCATGTTGCTTAGTGTTCCTGTGTTCCATGTTGCTTAGTGTTCCTGTGTTCCATGTTGCTTAGTGTTCCTGTGTTCTATGTTGCTTAGTGTTCCTGTGTTCCATGTTGCTTAGTGTTCCTGTGTCCCATGTTGCTTAGTGTTTCTGTGCACAATATTCTTTAGTGTTCCTGAGTTCATGTTCTTTAGTGTTCCTGTATTCCATGTTGCTTAGTGTTCCTGAGTTCATGTTCTTAAGTATTCCTGTGTTCATGTTCCTTAGTGTTCCCGTATCCAAGCTCCTTATCGCACCAACTCGGTAAGTACACGACAGGAGCGAGTGCCATCCATTATACAGACGGTGGATGGAGCCTCCACTACTCATCCCACTGAATGACACACAACAACAACAACAACAACAACAACAACAACAACAACAACAATAATAATAATTATTATTATTATTATTATTATATTTATTATTATTATTATTATTATTATTATAATAACAATAATAATAATAATATATAATAATAATAACAATATAATAATAATAATAATAATAATAAATAATAATAATAATAATAATAATAATAATAATAAAAATAATAACACTGGTCAACAATTATTGAAAACTTGTGTGCTTCTTAAATGAGATTAGTTAATTCTTATGTATTTTAATGTCCTGAATCCAAATATCACCTTGAAAAATGCTTATTGGTTATATGTAATAATTGTAATATTTGATTATTTTATTATAACGTACAGTATGTGTCAGTATGTTTTAAACTCTAATCAGTACCTACTCTCTGCCTTTTTGCTTGACGCTGATAGTGGGTTGAAGAATCATCTCTTGTCAATGTCCAGCAATAGTCTGCCAGCATTCTTGTGCCTCATTTACCCTGGTACCATTTCTCCATGGCTGAAATATCGTGGTGAAACCTTTCACCATGTTCGTCACTAACTGCCTCACAGTTCGCTGGAAAAAAGTCTAAATGTAAGTCCAAAAAAGTGGATTTTAAGTGACATGTTACATCCCATGTTCTTATAAGTCTTGTTGAGGTTTTCCACCAATTCTTTATAGTTGCCTTCCCTCCTGTTGCCGAGAAAACCCTTCGCCACTAACTTGAATGCTTCCCAAGAAACTTTCTCCTCCCCATGAAGGTCTGATTCAAAGTCACCATCTTTAAGAAGCTCTCGAATTAGAGGACCATTGACGACTCCTTCTCCTATCTTAGCGTCGCTCAGTGAGGCGAATTTTGATGTTAAATACTTGAATCTCTGACCGGATTTGTCCCAGTTTAATGTGTAGTGGTGGTAGCAAAATTTTGTTTGGTTCAATGAGAGGTGGATGTTAAACATTTTTCATCCCAGGCTCCAATGATTGACGAGGTGACCAGTCTCTCCTGATGTAGTGGGGACCTCTTGCACGGCTGTCCCATTCACATAGACAGCAGCAGTACTTGGTGTATCCGACCTGCAACCCCATCACAAGAGCAACAACCTTAACGTTACCACAGAGCTGCCATTGATATTCATCATATTTCATGCACTGCAACATATTCTTTATATTCTCATAAGTTTCTTTCATATGTGGTACATAGCCCACAGGAACTGATGGTTTACTATTGCCGTTATTTAGCAAGACACCTTTCAGACGCGTTTTTGATAAATCTATGAACAGCCTCCAGTGACTGGGTTCGTAGTTGATGCCAAGTGCTTCCATCGGACCATTAATATTGTTGCTGGCCACTAAATCACCTTCCATTACGAAGAAATCGTTGAACTGCTGCTGACGGTCACGAAATTGTGAAATCTTCACATCAACTGCTAGGAGATTCCACTGTTGAAGACGAGAGCCTAGCACCTCTGCCTTATTTTTGGGTAGTTGCAGATCCCTGACAAGGTCATGGAGTTCCCCTTTTGTTATGAGATGTGGCCTAGAGGAGTGTGCTTCATCAGAGTTTCGGCCACTGCGTAATCCAGCACTGTCATCCTTCTCTTCTTCCTGCTCACTACTTTCTTCATCTGACTCAAAGGATACCGAATTTGGTGCATCAAGAACAGGTAGACCTTCTCCATGAGGAACTGGGCGAATAGCTGATTGAATGTTTGGATATTCAATGGACCCCTTTTATTTGTATGACAAGCCCTTTTGTACTGGAGGTACCATACAGAAATAACAATTGTTGGTATGGTCTGTTGACTCTCGCCATGTCACTGGCACAGCAAAAGGCATTCCTTTCCTCTTCCTCTTCAACCATTGGCGAAGGTTAGTAGCACAAATGTTACAGCATATGTGTGGAGCCCAGTTCTAATCCTGGTCACCAATCTTGCATCCAAAGTATAGGTGATATGCCTTTCTAATCATAGCAGTTATACAGCGCTTGTGATGCAAAGGTCACCTCACCACAAATGTATCAGAAGTGCGAGGCATCTGCAAGAAGAAAACAACAAGCAATTAGAAGATAAACAGAAAATTTATTCATTAATTTATCATTGTAATACAGAGCATGACAGCTAAGCAGAAGTATTTATATCATTAACCAGGAAAATAAAATTAATATAATATGCCTCACATGCACATCAATAATTGCTCAGTGAATATTTATTATAAGTGTAAAAAGTGTTTGGCTAAGAAAATCACCGACCTTTCACCTCAAAATATAAATTTGCACATCACAACCACCTTCTATGACTGCTGGAACAATAATGAAGGTCAGTGAGACTGTGAGTGAGGTAAGAAACACACTGCCACAAGCCTGTTGGAACCTGTTGTGACACATAGGTCTATATTGAAAAGTAGAGCTAACAAGCAATTTTAACCATGATATTTATTATCAGTAACCTAAAATTAGTTGGAAATTGTTACTCTGATCTCGGAAGCATTTCGGTTGTTGGCCAGTGTAATAAATGCCGTGTGAGGAGACAATGGAGGGGACCAGCACAAGACCAGCTGTAGATCGGTCTTTCTGAAACCAGAAACATACCGGTATGGGACAGGATGAAGTTAGAGCCAAATGTGGACCAGAGAGTTTATTTGTTCAACTGGACTTTATTCTCTCTCTCTCTCTCTTTCTCTCTCTCTCTAATAAATTTTTTATCTTTCGTATTCAAGGAGAACAAGGAGAAACGTGGTTCATTAAGCCGACATTAAAGCTGGGTATGCAGACACAGTATCCACGTTTTGCTCTGTTTAGAGTTATATGGAGACAGATCATATATTTACACAGAGCGAAACCTCTCCCGACAAAATCTTACTCCTCACCTTGTATCACTGTCCTCACATTGTATCACTGTCCTCACCTTGTATCACTGTCCTCACCTTGTATCACTGTCCTTACCTTGTATCACTGTCCTCACCTTGTATCACTGTCCTCACCTTGTATCACTGTCCTCACCTTGTATCACTGTCCTCACCTTGTTCATGTCCTTCCCTTGTATCCACTGTCCTCACCTTGTATCACTGTCCTCCCCTTGTATCACTGTCTCACCTTGTATCACTGTCCTCACCTTGTATCATGTCCTACCTTGTATCACTCTCCTCACCTTGTATCACTGTCCTCCCCTTGTATCACTGTCCCTTACCTTGTATCACTGTCCTCACCTTGTAATCCTGTCCTCACCTTGTATCACTGTCCTCACCTTGTATCACTGTCCTCACCTTGTATCACTGTCCTCACCTTGTATCACTGTCCTCACCTTGTATCACTGTCCTCACCTTGTATCACTGTCCTTACCTTGTATCACTGTCCTCACCTTGTATCACTGTCCTCACCTTGTATCACTGTCCTCGCCTTATATCACTGTCCTTACCTTGTTATCACTGCCCTCACTTGTATCACTGTCCTCACCTTGTATCACTGTCCTAACTTGTATCACTGTCCTTACCTTGTATCACTGTCCTCACCTTGTATTACTGCCCTCACCTTGTCCCACTGTCCTCCCCTTGTTCACTGTCCTCACCTTGTACACTGTCCCCACCTTGTATCACTGTCCTCATCTTGAAACCACTGTCTTCACCTTGTCCCACTGTCTTCACCTTGTACCACTGTCTTACCTTTGTCCCTGTCTTTCACTTGTATCACATGTCTTAAACCTTGTATCACTGTCTTCACCTTGTACCACTGTCCCCACCTTGCATCACTGTCCTCCCCTTGTATCACTTTTCTCACCTTGTACCACTGTCCTCACCTTGTATCATTTGGTCCTCACCTTGTATCACTGTCCTTACCTTGTTTCACTGTCCTAAACCTTGTTTTCACTGTCCTCACCTTGTATCACTGTCCTCACCTTGTATCACTGTTCCTCACTTGTATCACGTCCTTACCTTGTATCACTGTCCTCACCTTGTATCACTGTCCTCACCTTGTATCACTGTCCTCACCTTGTATCACTGTCCTCACTTGTATCACTGTCCTCACCTTGTATCATTTCCCCTCACCTTGTATCACTGTCCTCCCCTTGTATCACTGCCCTTACCTTGTATCACTGTCCTCACCTTGTTCACTGTCCTCCCCTTTTGTATCACTGTCCTCACCTTGTATCACTGTCCTCACCTTGTATCACTGTCCTCACCTTGTATCACTGTCCTCACCTTGTATCACTGTCCTAAAAACTTGTATCATGTCCTTACTTGTTCACTGTCCTCACCTTGAAATCACTGCCCTTTCACCTTGTATCACTGTCCTCGCCTTATATCACTGTCCTTACCTTGTATCACTGTCCTCACCTTGTATCACTGTCCTCACCTTGTATCACTGTCCTCACCTTGTATCACTGTCCTTACCTTGTATCACTGTCCTCACCTTGTATTACTGTCCTCACCTTGTACCACTGTCCTCACCTTGTATCACTGTCCTCACCTTGTACCACTGTCCCCACCTTGTATCACTGTCCTCATCTTGTACCACTGTCTTCACCTTGTACCACTGTCTTCACCTTGTACCAGTCTTCACCTTGTACCACTGTCTTACTTGTATCACTGTCTTCACCTTGTATCACTGTCTTCACCTTGTACCACTGTCCCCACCTTGCATCACTGTCCTCACCTTGTATCACTGTCCTCACCTTGTACCACTGTCCCCACCTTGTATCACTGTCCTCATCTTGTACCACTGTCTTCACCTTGTACCACTGTCTTCACCTTGTACCACTGTCTTCACCTTGTACCACTGTCTTCACCTTGTATCACTGTCTTCACCTTGTATCACTGTCTTCACCTTGTACCACTGTCCTCACCTTGCATCACTGTCTTCACCTTGCATCACTGTCTTCACCTTGTATCACTGTTTTCACCTTGTATTACTGTTCTCACCTGCATCACTGTCCTCACCTTGCATCACTGTCTTCACCTTGCATCACTGTCTTCACCTTGTATTACTGTCTTCACCTTGTATCACTGTTCTCACCTGCATCACTGTCCTCACCTTGCATCACTGTCTTCACCTTGTATCACTGTCTTCACCTTGTATCACTGTCTTCACCTTGTATCACTGTCCTCACCTTGTATCACTGTCTTCACCTTGTATCACTGTTTTTCACCTTGTTTCACTGTCCTCCCTTGTATCACTGTCCTCACCTTGCATCACTGTCTTCACCTTGCATCACTGTCTTCACCTTGTATTACTGTCTTCACCTTGTATCACTGTTCTCACCTGCATCACTGTCCTCACCTTGCATCACTGTTTCACTTGTATCACTGTCTTCCCTTGTATCACTGCCCTTTCACCTTGCATCACTGTCTTCACCTTGCATCACTGTCTTCACCTGTATCACTGTTTTTCACCTTGTATCACTGTTCTCACCTTGCATCACTGTCCTCACCTTGCATCACTGTCTTCACCTTGCATCACTGTCTTCACCTTGTATCATTGTCTTCACCTTGTATCACTGTCTTCACCTTGTATCACTGTCCTCACCTTGTATCACTGTCCTCACCTTGTATCACTGTCTTCACCTTGTATCACTGTCCTCACCTTGTATCACTGTCTTCACCTTGTATCACTGTCCTCACCTTGTATCACTGTCTTCACCTTGTATCACTGTCTTCACCTTGTATCACTGTCCTCACCTTGCATCACTGTCTTCACCTTGTATCACTGTCCTCACCTTGCATCACTGTCTTCACCTTGCATCATGTCTTCACCTTGCATCACTGTCTTCACCTTGTATCCATGTCTTCCCCTTGGGTATCACTGTCCTCACCTTGTATCACTGTCCTCACTTTGTATCACTGTCTTCACCTTGGATCGCTGTCCTCATTTTGTATCACTGTCTTCACCTTGTATCACTGTCCTCACCTTGTATCACTGTCTTCACCTTGTATCACTGTCCTCACCTTGTATCACTGTCTTCATCTTGTATCACTGTCTTCACCTTGTATCACTGTCCTCACCTTGTACCACTGTTTCCCTTGTATCAACTGCCCTCAACTTGTATCACTGTCTTCACCTTGCATCACTGTCTTCACCTTGTATCACTGTCCTCAACTTGTATCACTGTCTTCACCTTGCATCACTGTCTTCACCTTGTATCACTGTCCTCACCTTGTATCACTGTCTTCACCTTGTATCACTGTCTTCACCTTGTATCACTGTCCTCACCTTGCATCACTGTCTTCACCTTGTATCACTGTCCTCACCTTGCATCACTGTCTTCACCTTGCATCACTGTTTCACCTTGCATCCTGTCTTCACCTTGTTCATGTCTTCCCCTTGTATCACTGTCCTCACCTTGTATCATGTCCTCACTTTGTATCACTGTCTTTCACCTTGTATCACTGTCTCACCTTGTATCACTGTCTTCCCCTTTGTATCACTGTCCTCACCTTGTATCACTGTCCTCACCTTGCATCACTGTCTTCACCTTGCATCACTGTCTTCACCTTGCATCACTGTCTTCACCTTGTATCACTGTCTTCACCTTGTATCACTGTCCTCACCTTGTATCACTGTCCTCACTTTGTATCACTGTCTTCACCTTGGATCGCTGTCCTCATTTTGTATCACTGTCTTCACCTTGTATCACTGTCCTCACCTTGTATCACTGTCTTCACCTTGTATCACTGTCCTCACCTTGTATCACTGTCTTCATCTTGTATCACTGTCTTCACCTTGTTTTCACTGTCCTCACCTTGTACCACTGTTTCCCTTGTATCACTGTCCTCAACTTGTATCACTGTCTTCACCTTGCATCACTGTCTTCACCTTGTATCACTGTCCTCACCTTGTATCACTGTCTTCACCTTGTATCACTGTCCTCACCTTGTTACACTATCTTAAAACCTTGTATCACTGTCTTCACCTTGTATCACTGTCCTCACTTGTATCACTGTATTCACCTTGTATCTCTGTCTTCCCCTTGTATCACTGTCCTCAACTTGTATCACTGTCTTCACCTTGTATCACTGTTTTCACCTTGTATCACTGTCCTCACCTTGTATCACTGTCTTCACCTTGAATCACTGTCCTCACCTTGTATCACTATCTTCACCTTGTATCACTGTCCTCAACTTGTATCACTGTCTTCACCTTGTATCACTGTCTTCACCTTGTATCACTGTCCTCAACTTGTATCACTGTCTTCACCTTGTATCACTGTTTTCATCTTGTATCACTGTCCTCACCTTGTATCACTGTCTTCACCTTGTATCACTGTCCTCACCTTGTATCACTATCTTCACCTTGTATCACTGTCTTCACCTTGTATCACTGTCCTCACCTTGTATCACTATCTTCACCTTGTATCACTGTCTTCCCCTTTATCACTGTCTCCCTTGTATCACTATCTTCCCCTTGTTCACTATCTTCACCTTGTATCACTATCTTCCCCTTGTATCACTGTCTTCCCTTGTATCACTGTCCTCACCTTGTATCACTATCTTCACCTTGTATCACTATCTTCACCTTGTATCACTGTCCTCACCTTGTATCACTATCTTCACCTTGTATCACTATCTTCACCTTGTATCACTGTCTTCACCTTCTATCACTGTCCTCACCTTGTATCACTATCTTCACCTTGTATCACTGTCTTCACCTTGTATCACTGTCCTCACCTTGTATCACTATCTTCACCTTGTATCACTATCTTCACCTTGTATCACTGTTCTCACCTTGTATCACTGTCCGCACATTTGCAAACAATAATAAGCCATGTTATCCATGTTATCCATCTCGCAGAAGAACATAAGAAAAAAAGAAGCACTGCAGCAGGCCTACTGGCCCATACTAGTCAGCTTACTGCAGTCAGGTGAGCAGAAGCAGGAGTCATTAAAGCTTCACAAAAATCTTCACAAGTGTCTCATTCTTCAACCTGTCGGTTCTCTAAACCATTACAAGCTAGTCAGGTTCGACTCACACCTATTCTTGACGACTCTGTTTTGTATGCTGCTAAGTACTAGTGGTTGTGACGGTGGGTGAGCGCTTGTTAAGTGAAGTGGAATGACGCTGTAGACGCCAACCTCCAGAGTCTGCCTCAGCTACAGAGTTTTGTAGTCGTGTCTGGGGATCATACATGACAGTTTTATTTTCAAGGTATCTCTGGGGATCACATGAAAAAACAATAAGAGAACGGTTGAGAGAACAGAAGCAGATATATAAAGAAGAAGAAGACATGCAAGAAGATATATAAGAAGATATGGAAGAAGATATACAAAGAAGACGTGGAAGTATATAAAGAGAAAAAAAGACGGAGACAAAACAAAGAGAAACAAAAGTCAGATAAAATAAAAGGCAGAATATAGGTAGAAGCAGAGAGACCAACCAAAAAACAGAGGAAGAAAGAGACACAGAGACAGAGAGAGAGAGAGAGAGAGAGAGACATAGAGACAGACACAGAGAGAGAGAGAGAGAGAGACATAGAGACAGACACAGAGAGAGAGAGAGAGACGCTAGTTACACCCATGTCATTAGAAAGTCAAATGAAAGATAATGAATATTGCATATTGAACAATAAATGACGTTGATAAATTAGACACATGTGCAACTCTTGGGTATCTTTATTGAGGAAACGTTTCGCCACACAGTGGCTTCATCAGTCCACACGTAGGAGAAACTTGAAGAACAGGAGAAGAATGAGGTAATCAGTCCCTCAACCTTGAGTCGATGTGTTCAGTCCGTCAATCTTGAATAGAATACGGCATATCAGCGGAGAAGCAGCTTATAAACCGTATGGCAGGAGAGGTGCAGCAGTCATAGGTCGTGTCACATTTGTTCAATGTGGAAGTAGGTCGTGCCCAAGAATTAGGCAAGCGAAGAATTCCTAAGTATTAAGATCCCAAGAAGTTGCAGTGTCTGACAGATTTGTAGATGAATGGTTCAGAGAACCGACATGTTGATAAATTAGACACATGTGCAACTCTTGGGTATCTTTATTGAGGAAACGTTTCGCCACACAGTGGCTTCAGAATGAGGTAATCAGTTGAGGGACTGATTACCTCATTCTTCTCCTGTTCTTCAAGTTTCTCCTACGTGTGGACTGATGAAGCCACTGTGTGGCGAAACGTTTCCTCAATAAAGATACCCAAGAGTTGCACATGTGTCTAATTTATCAACATGTCGGTTCTCTGAACCATTCATCTACAAATAAATGACGTGTCTCGACGGGTGGAAATTAAATCTAATCTTCCGAGCACAATGCTGAGAAATAAAAGAAAACTGAGACGAATAATTTTGATTAAAATCCAATTTTAGAGAATCTTTGTTGCTGCAGTGGATTAAAACCCTTGAAAAGCTGTCAGTTTCAAGGCCTAAAGAGAGGTAACAGTGTTATGTTGAGACTCGATCCGCCGTCCACTAAGCGTGCGCCAGAAACTCGATTTCTATTGTCACCTCGAAATATTTGACACATTTCTTCTATTTCCACTTATTTTTGTGATGTAATGGTGTTCTAAATCACTACATCACATCTGTCAGACGCAGCAGCATCTTGGGATCTTGATACAGGCAATTCTTCAACGCTTGTCTAACCTACAGTCATGACCTACTTACACTAGCGGATTTGTCCAGTGGTAACTCTGCCTCCTGCTGCTTCTACTCATCTGACTGCAGCATATAAGCCACTTCTCCGAGCATACGTTTTACCTTTCTCAAGAATAATGGACTGAACGCATCGACTTCAGGCTGGGGGACTGATTACCTCATTCTCATCCCCATCTTTTACTGTTTTTTCTCTGTATTGGACTGAAGAAGCCACTGACTGACGAATCGTTTCCTCAATAAAAATTTCCGAATGTTGCATAAGTGTCTCATTCTTCACTTGTTTTTGTTGATGCGATGGCGGCTTCTGGCTGACATCCGGAAATAAAGAGGAAAAATATATACGGTGAAAAACGTATAATATGGTCGCAATAAGATGACAATAAAAATATGAAAATAAAGAGAATTCTTCATCTTTCTTAAGGAACCTCCTTCAGCCATCTTAGACTTGACGAATGAACATGAGGAAGGCAGACACGACAAAGACATGAGGAGTTCAGACGTGACGAATAGACATGAGGAACACGGGAACAGTGAGAAGCATAAACAAGGGGAAAATAAGAAGCAAAAACAGGGAAACAATAAGGAGAATGAGCAAGGGAACAGAAGAAGGAAGAACACGTGAACAACAGGGAATGTGAACACAGGAACTTGATTGCAAGAACATTGTGGGTAGTAAAGTTGTCCACTGTGGGGAGGGGAACATTGTGGGTAGTAAAGTTGTCCACTGTGGGGAGGGGAACATTGTGGGTAGTAAAGTTATCCACTGTGGGGAGGGGAACATTGTGGGTAGTAAAGTTATCCACTGTGGGGAGGGGAACATTGTTTGTAGTAAAGTTATCCACTGTGGGGAGGGGAACATTGTGGGTAGTAAAGTTATCCACTGTGGGGAGGGGAACATTGTGGGTAGTAAAGTTATCCACTGTGGGGAGGGGAACATTGTGGGTAGTAAAGTTATCCACTGTGGGGAGGGGAACATTGTGGGTAGTAAAGTTGTCCACTGTGGGGAGGGGAAGATTGTGGGTAGTAAAGTTGTCCACTGTGGGGAGGGGAACATTGTTGGCAGTAAAGTTATCCACTGTGGGGAGGGGAACAGTGTGGGTAGTAAAGTTATCTAATGTGGGGAGGGAACAGTGTGGGTAGTAAAGTTATCCACTGTGGGGAGGGAACAGTGTGGGTAGTAAAGTTATCCATTGTGGGGAGGGAACAGTGTGGGTAGTAAAGTTATCCACTGTGGGGAGGGAACAGTGTGGGTAGTAAAGTTATCCACTGTGGGGAGGGGAACATTGTGGGTAGTAAAGTTGTCGTCTGTGGGGAGGGAACAGTGTGGGTAGTAAAGTTATCCACTGTGGGGAGGGAACAGTGTGGGTAGTAAAGTTATCCACTGTGGGGAGGGAACAGTGTGGGTAGTAAAGTTATCCACTGTGGAGAGGGAACAGTGTGGGTAGTAAAGTTATCCACTGTGGGGAGGGGAACATTGTGGGTAGTAAAGTTATCCACTGTGGGGAGGGGAACATTGTGGGTGGTAAAGTTATCCACTGTGGGGAGGGGAACATTGTGGGTAGTAAAGTTATCGACTGTGGGGAGGGAACATTGTGGGTAGTAAAGTTATCCACTGTGGGGAGGGGAACATTGTGGGTAGTAAAGTTGTCCACTGTGGGGAGGGGAACATTGTGGGTAGTAAAGTTATCAACTGTGGGGAGGGGAACATTGTGGGTAGTAAAGTTATCCACTGTGGGGAGGGGAACATTGTGGGTGGTAAAGTTATCCACTGTGGGGAGGGAACATTGTGGGTAGTAAAGTTATCCACTGTGGGGAGGGGAACATTGTGGGTAGTAAAGTTATCGACTGTGGGGAGGGAACATTGTGGGTAGTAAAGTTATCCACTGTGGGGAGGGGAACATTGTGGGTAGTAAAGTTGTCCACTGTGGGGAGGGGAACATTGTGGGTAGTAAAGTTATCCACTGTGGAGAGGGGAACATTGTGGGTAGTAAAGTTATCCACTGTGGGGAGGGGAACATTGTGGGTAAAGTTATCCACTGTGGGGAAGGAACAGTGTGGGTAAAGTTATCCACTGTGGGGAGGGGAACATTGTGGGTAGTAAAGTTGTCCACTGTGGGAAGGGGAACATTGTGGGTAGTAAAGTTATCCACTGTGGGGAGGGGAACATTGTGGGTAGCAAGGTTATCCACTGTGGGGAGGGGAACATTGTGGGTGGTAAAGTTATCCACTGTGGGGAGGGGAACATTGTGGGTAGTAAAGTTATCCACTGTGGGGAGGGGAACATTGTGGGTAGTAAAGTTATCCACTGTGGGGAGGGGAACATTGTGGGTAGTAAAGTTATCCACTGTGGGGAGGGGAACATTGTGGGTAGTAAAGTTATCCACTGTGGGGAGGGAACAGTGTGGGTAAAGTTATCCACTGTGGGGAAGGAACAGTGTGGGTAAAATTATCCACTGTGGGGAGGGGAACATTGTGGGTAGTAAAGTTATCCACTATGGGGAGGGGAACATTGTGGGTAGTAAAGTTGTCCACTGTGGGGAGGGGAACATTGTGGGTAGTAAAGTTATCCACTGTGGGGGGGGAACATTGTGGGTAGTAAAGTTATCCACTGTGGGGAGGGGAACATTGTGGGTAGTAAAGTTATCAACTGTGGGGAGGGGAACATTGTGGGTAGTAAAGTTATCCACTGTGGGGAGGGGAACATTGTGGGTGGTAAAGTTATCCACTGTGGGGAGGGGAACATTGTGGGTAGTAAAGTTATCCACTGTTGGAGGGGAACATTGTGGGTAGTAAAGTTATCCACTGTGGGGAGGGGAACATTGTGGGTAGTAAAGTTATCCACTGTGGGGAGGGGAACATTGTGTGCAGTAAAGTTGTCCACTGTGGGGAGGGAACATTGTGGGTAGTAAAGTTATCCACTGTGGGGAGGGGAACATTGTGGGTAGTAAAGATATCCACTGTGGGGAGGGAACATTGTGGGTAGTAAAGTTATCCACTGTGGGGAGGGGAACATTGTGGGTAGTAAGTTTGACCACTGTGGGGAGGGGAACATTGTGGGTAGTAAAGTTGTCCATTGTGGGGAGGGGAACATTGTGGGTAGTAAAGTTATCCTCTGTGGGGAGGGAACAGTGTGGGTAAAGTTATCCACTGTGGGGAGGGAACAGTGTGGGTAAAATTATCCACTGTGTGGAGGGGAACATTGTGGGTGGTAAAGTTATCCACTGTGGGGAGGGGAACATTGTGGGTAGTATAGATATCCACTGTGGGGAGGGAACATTGTGGGTAGTAAAGTTATCCACTGTGGGGAGGGGAACATTGTGGGTAGTAAATTTGACCACTGTGGTGAGGGGAATATTGTGGGTAGTAAAGTTGTCGTCTGTGGGGAGGGAACAGTGTGGGTAAAGTTATCCACTGTGGGGAGGGAACAGTGTGGGTAAAATTATCCACTGTGGGGAGGGGAACATTGTGGGTAGTAAAGTTATCCACTGTGGGGAGGGAAACATTGTGGGTAGTAAAGTTATCCACTGTGGGAAGCGAACATTGTGGGTAGTAAAGTTATCCACTGTGGGGAGGGGAACATTGTGGGTAGTAAAGTTGTCCACTGTGGGGAGGGAAACATTTTGGGTAGTGAAGTTATCCACTGTGGGGAGGGGAACATTGTGGGTAGTAAAGTTATCCACTGTGGGGAGCGAACATTGTGGGTAGTAAAGTTATCCACTGTGGGGAGGGGAACATTGTGGGTAGTAAAGTTGTCCACTGTGGGGAGGGAAACATTGTGGGTAGTGAAGTTATCCACTGTGGGGAGGGGAACATTGTGGGTAGTAAAGTTATCCACTGTGGGGAGGGAACAGTGTGGGTAAAGTTATCCACTGTGGGGAGGGAACAGTGTGGGTAAAATTATCCACTGTGGGGAGGGGAACATTGTGGGTAGTAAAGTTATCCACTGTGGGGAGGGGAACATTGTGGGTAGTAAAGTTATCCACTGTGGGGAGGGGAACATTGTGGGTAGTAAAGTTATTCCACTGTGGGGAGGGGAACATTGTGGGTAGTAAAGTTATCCCACTGTGGGGAGGGGAACATTGTGGGTAGTAAAGTTATCCACTGTGGGGAGGGGAACATTGTGGGTAGTAAAGTTGTCCACTGTGGGGAGGGAGCAGTGTGGGTAAAGTTATCCACTGTGGGGAGGGGAACATTGTGGGTAGAAGTTATCCACTGTGGGGAGGGGAACATTGTGGGTAGTAAAGTTATCCACTGTGGGGAGGGGAACATTTGGGTAGTAAAGTTATCCACTGTGGGGAGGGGAACATTGTGGGTAGTAAAGTTATCCACTGTGGGGAGGGGAACAGTGTGGGTAAAGTTATCCACTGTGGGGAGGGGAACAGTGTGGGTAAAGTTATCCACTGTGGGGAGGGGAACAGTGTGGGTAAAGTTATCTACTGTGGGGAGGGAAACAGTGTGGGTAAAGTTATCCACTGTGGGGAGGGGAACAGTGTGGGTAAAGTTATCCACTGTGGGGAGGGGAACAGTGTGGGTAAAGTTATCCACTGTGGGGAGGGGAACAGTGTGGGTAAAGTTATCCACTGTGGGGAGGCGAAGAAGAGGAAGAAGAAAAAGAAGAAAGAAAAAGGAAACAGAAAATAAGAATAAGAAGAAAAGGAAGAAAAAGAAGAAAAAAGATGAAAATTAAGAAGAAGAAGAAGGCACTAAACATTTCTGTCTCCCACAGCATCTTTATCTCTCCCTCTACCCTACCCTCCCCCCTCTCCCCTCTACCTTCCCTCCCACCTCTCCCCTGTTCCCTCCACCCTTCCCTCCCCCCTCTCCCTCTCCCCCACCTCCCCTGATAGGGGTTGACCACTCGCCAAACTCGCCAGAAATCAACCTTCTCAAATAATCAATTTTCTATTGTAATTTCGTCCCTGGCTTCATCCATCCAAAGGGCGCTAAGGGGCACTCAGCCAAGGGGCACTCAGACAAAGGGTGCCATGGGCACGGCAGTCTAGAGGTGCCAAGGGACAGACAGACTAGGAGTGCCTAAGGACAAACAGTCTAAGGGTGCCAAGATAGCCCCTCGGTACTAATAGGCAAACTGCCAAAGAAAGCAAAAGGTAAAAAAAATGGAGCCGCGGGGCAGCAAAGGGAAGCCAAGGGAACAACCAGGTCCCTCCTCCCTTGTCTCCTATGATCTCTCAGTCTCAGCATGTCTCCTTGTTGTCTCCTAAACTTGTCTCACAAATATCTCGGTCATCAGCACTGTCTCATAAAATATATTCAACTGTCTCTTAACTCCTCAGAATCTATCAGCTATTACTATGTTCCACTCTCAGCTGTTTCTTTGTTCCTGTGCCATGTTTCTTAACAACTATCAGTCATCTCTGAGGTCGCTAGGCTTTCTCTCAGCATTTTAAATGATCTCATGTATCTCGTAGCTGGCTCTGAGGTGTTTCAAGTACTTTTCGTGTTCCTCCTCGTTGCCCCAATTCACACGGAATATACGTGTATTTGTGGCGATGCGCAAGTCAACCAATATGGTCTACACCATCTTAACTGCTTTAAAATCAAGGCTGCCACGCAAGACACAGTGAAGTCAACGACATCATAAAGAGAAGCATTGCAACAGCTGGATGCCCAGCTGAGAGGGAGCCCCGATCACTAGCAGCCAACAATGCCCACAGCCCAGCAAACCGCCCCGATGGGATCACCATCTATCGTTGGAAGAATGGCAAACTCTTAGCATGAGACTATATCTGTATATCGACACTGGCTGACACCTACATCCATCACAGCGTGGGGCGACAGGGAGGAGCTGCTGACCACAAGGAGGAGTACAAGATCTGCAAGTACAGAGACATAAGCCAACAGTATCAATTTGTCCCAGTGGGATCAGAGACCTTGGGATCATGGGGAAAAAACGCCACAATTTTCGTTAAAGAATTGGTTTTCAGACTCATCGACACCACCAGGGACCCAAGGGCAGCCACTTTCATGTTCCAGCGCCTCAGCGTGGCCATCCAGAGTGGAAATGCTTGCTGCATACTGGGTTCGCGTCCGGCATCGGAGGTACTGGAGGAGATTCATAATCTTCGATATACTGTACCAATTCATTCGTTTTTTTGGTCATAGAATATAGAATATAGGGTGTGGTAGGAGAAGAAAATATTCAAACAGCTCCGGGAAGAACACTGAGTTTTCCCTGAAGTAAGTTTATTCTCTTCTCTGAGGATGAGGGGTCCCAATACAGATATATATATATTTATATATATATATATATATATATATATATATATATATATATATATATAATATTATATATATATATATATATATATATATATATATATATATATATATATATATATATATATATATATATATATATATATATATATATATATATATATATATATTGTTACTATGATAAAAATATCGAGACTATTAGAAACAGTAATATTACCATAAACTAGCTCTAGCCATCATCAATGCAAAAAGATTCTCCAAAAAATACCACATATCGACTAAAAGTCAAAAAAGGTAAAAAAAAATAAAAAATAAGAAAAAAAGAGAGGGGGTCCAATATTGGAAAAGTTTTTGGGTGAGGTCAAGCAGTTGGCCGGAAGTTTGTGAAGCTGCGGAGGTGGAAATCTGTGGTTGTTGAGGAATCAAATGTATCTGACGGTGACCACTGGAGATTTACATGGTGTGTGTGTGTGTGTGTGTGTGTGTGTGTGTGTGTGTGTGTGTTTGTGGGAGAGGGAGTGGATGGCTGTGTACATAAACATGCAGTCAACACACACACACACACACACACACACACAGCTCTCACAGAAACCAAGTTCACAGGAATAATAACAGATGCCATCTTTCCAACGAGATATCAGATCCTGAGGAAAGACAGAGAGAACAGAGGTGGTGGAGTGGCACTGCTCATCAAAAACCAATGAGATTTTGACGAGCTAGAGAGGATCAGAGGGGAAGCAAGAGACTACACAATAGGATCAATGCAGTCTGGAGGTCCCAAGGTGGTAATTGCAGTGATGTATAACCTATCACAGAACAGCAGGAGGCCAAGGCAAGAGTATGATGAGAGTAACACAGCGATGGTTGACACACTGGCTGAAGTGGCCGGAAGGGCTCGTGCGAGCAGGGCAAAGCTGGTGATTGTGGGTGGCTTCAATCACAAAGAAATTGACTGAGAGAACCTGGAGCCACTTGGGGGCCCAGAAACGTAGAGGGCTAAATTGATGGAGGTGGTCCTGGAAAACCTTATGTACCAACACGTAAGAGACACTACCAGAGAAAGAGAAGTGAGGACAAACCAGCAAGACTGGACCTAGCATTCACCTTGAATAGTGCAGATATTGAGGACATTACATATGAAAAACCCCTCCGGGCCAGTGACCACGTGGTTCTGAGCTTCGAATACATAGTAGAGTTACAAGTGGAGAGGGAAGCAGGAAGGGCAGGACGAATGAGGCCAAACTACAAGAGAGGGGACTACACAGGTATGAAGAATTTCTTGCACAAAGTTCAGTGGGACAGAGCACTGGCAGGGAAGTCAGTAAATGAGATGATGGAATATGTGACAACAATATGCAAGGGAACTGAGAAGAGGAATGTGCCCAGGAGTAACAGAAACAACGAGAAGACTAGGATGAGCCCTTGGTTCACTCAAAGGTGTAGAGAGGCCAAAACAAAGAATGCTAGAGAAGGGAAGAAGTATAGAAGACAGAGAACCCAGGAGAATAAGGAGAGTAGTCGTAGAGCCAGAAACGAATATGCACAGGCAAGAAGGGAGGCCGAACGTCAGTACGAAAATGACATAGCAGCGAAAGCTAAATCTGACCCAAAGCTGTTGTACAGCCACATCAGGAGGAAAATAACAGTCAAGGCAGTCAAGGACCAGGTAATCAGGCTGAGGAAAGAAGGAGGGGAGATCATAAGAAACGACCGAGAAGTATGTGAGGAGCTCAACATGAGATTCAAAGAAGTGTTCACAGAGTAGACAAAAGGGACTCCAGAAAGATGGAAAGGTGGGGTACACTATCACGTGTTGGCTCCTCCCTTGACCCAGTAGTGAGTGATCTGGCAGAAGGCACAGTCACTTGTCAACCCCTCGGTACGTTGGATCGTCTGACCACAAGGCTGGTTTTACGACACTTAAGATACCAATAGAACGAGGTGAGGAGTCCACACGCACAACGTGGCTATGGGAAAGAGGTAATTGACCAGCCCTTTGCTCTGAGCTCGCCACCACCGATTGGAATGATCTTCTCCAAGGGGATGTTGACAACCAAGTGAAAGCCTTCACTGGACACACCCTTAATCTACAACAAGAACACATTCCTCACCGGCAATATGTGACGAAGCCTACAGATCAGCCTTGGTTTAGCTTTCGTTGTAGAGAGGCTGCTACTGCTAAGCACAAAGCATCTGGGGGTGAGTATAACACCGGGCACATATCCTGAGGTACACATCAACCAAATAACTATTGCAACATATGGGTGCCTAGCAAACCTTAGAATGGCATTCCGACATCTCAATAAGGAATCGTTCAGGACCCTGTAAACCGTGTATGTCAAGCCTATATTAGAGTATGCAGCACCAATTTGGAACCCATATCTAGCAAAGCACGTACGGAAATTAGAGACAGTGCAAAGGTTTGCAACAAGATTAGTCCCGGACCTAATGGGTATGTCCTGGGAGGAGAGGTTAAGGAAAATCGACCTGACGACACTGGAGGACAGGAGAGATAGGAAGGATATGATAACGACATATAAAACACTGAACAGGTGGACAGAGAAAGGATGTTCCGGAGATGGGACACAGAAACAAAGGAAAACAGTTGGAAGTTGAAGACTCTAATGAATCAGAGATGTTAGGAAGAATTTCTTCAGTCACAGAGTTGTCAGGAAGTGGAAGAATCTGGGAAGTGATATAGTGGAGGAGCGATCCATACATAGCTTTAAGAAGAGATATGATGAAGCTCATGGAGCAGGAAGAGTGACCTAGTAGCGACCAGTGAAGAGGCGGGGCCAGGAGCTGTGACTCGACCCATGCAACCACAACTAGGTGAGTACACACATACACACACACACACACACACACAGACACAGACACACAGACACACAGACACACAGACACACGCAGACACACACACACACACACACAAACACAGACACACAGATACACACATACACACACGCACACACACACACACACACACACACACACACACACACACACACACAAACACACACACACGCACACACTTCAACAAGAGATAACTTTACACCATCAAAAGAATTAAATGAAATTCAACGCATTTGGTGCAAGAGAGACAAACAGACAGACAAATAGACAGACAGAAACAGTGAGAGAAGCTGACAGATAGGGAGAGAAGAGGAGAGAGAGAGAAGAGAGAGAGAGAGAGGAGAGAGGAGAGAGAGAGAGAGAGAGAGAGAGAGAGAGAGAGGAGAGAGAGAGAGAGAGAGAGAGAGAGAGAGAGAGAGAGAGAGAGAGAGAGAGAGGAGAGAGAGAGAGAGAGAGAGAGAGAGGAGAGTAGAGAGAGAATGAGAGACGAGAGAGAGAGAGGAGAGAGAGAGAGAGAGTGAGAGAGAGAGATTCATTACTAGAGGTTTCATTACTAATGTTGGAGAGCTCACACATAGTTTTGTGAACACTCGACGTCCCGACTGATAGCTGTTGTGAAACATTTTTGGATGACAAGACTCCAGAAATTTGCAAAATTGTGCTACACCTCATGGATGAGAAGAGACAGGCAAGGGCAAGGAGGAGGTGTTGCTGTGTGCTTCTCTAAAAGTGTTCATGCCCAGCACATTGATGTTGCCACCCCTACACATCTTGAAATGATGTTCTTCAAGCTCTGCATAAACACTAGTACCTCTGTACTAGCATGTGCAATGTACAGACCTCAGTGGCAACATGCAGACCCCATCAACTTCCTAATGGAAAATATGGACTCCCTTCTGCTACAACACAACTGTCAACATATCATAATTGTTGGTGACCTCAACCAACACCTTATACAGAGGGACTTTGATGACCTTCTTTCAGTATTTGACATGAGAAACTTTGTTGATTTCCCTACTCACATCTCTGGCTCCTCCCTTGACCCAGTAATGAGTGATCTGGCAGAAGGCATAGTCACTTGTCAACCCCTCGGCTAAATTGTATTATCTGACCACAAGGCTGTTTTTACGACACTTAAGATCCCAACAGAACGAGGTGAGGAGTCCACACGCACAACGTGGCTATGGGAAAGAGGTAATTGGCCAGCCCTTTGCTCTGAGCTCGCCACCACCGATTGGAATGCTCTTCTCCAAGGGGATGTTGACAACCAAGTGAAAGCCTTCACTAGACACATCCTTAATCTACAACAAGAACAAATTCCTCACCGGCAATATGTGACGAAGCCTACAGATCAGCCTTGGTTTGGCTTTCGTTGTAGAGAGGCTGCTACTGCTAAGCACAAAGCATGGCGAAGGTATAAGAGACATCTTACTACCTATAACAGGAACTTGCACAGGCAAGCCTGTAGGCATATGGGTGACGTTCAAAAGTGGGCCATTGCTAAATGGGAGGTGGACACTAAAAGAAAGCTAGCATCAGGTAGGGTAGGCTCCAAAACCTGTGGTCCCTAGTCAAGGACAGAGAAGGTTATCTGCCTGATGAACTCATTCCACCTCTAAATCGACAGGATGGGACCACCTCTACTAGTAGTCAAGAGAAGGCGGACATCTTTGCTGAACACTTTGCTACCAAAATGCAAGTTCCTGATCCAGCAGCACCTCTAACTCGCATCTTTCAGCACTGTCTAGTACAGTGTAAATGGCCCTCTCTGTGGAAAGAGGCAAATGTAGTCCCTGTTCACAAAAAGAAGAGCAGAGCAGAAATCAGCAACTACAGACCAGTGTCACTCCTGTCAATCACTGGTAAGATCCTTGAGACAATAATCTCAAGACAAATAACAGTTTTTTGATTACCACTCACTACTTTGTGATCGTCAATATGGCTTCAGGAAAGGTTACTCTGCTGCTGATCTGTTGTTAAACCTCTTCACTAAGTGGCACCAGTCACTGGATGAATCCAAAGTCAGCTGTGTGGTAACACTGGACATGGCTGGCGCTTTCGACTGGGTGTGGCACCAGGGCCTCTTAGCAAAACTTCAAGCACTGGGAATTGCAGGCTCTTCGCTATGTCTCCTCAGTGATTATCTTCATGGTAGATCTCTAAGTGTAGTTCTCAATGGAAAGGAATCAGCAAGACATCCTATTGGGGCAAGTGTTCCACAAGGAAGCGTGCTGGGACCATTGTTATGGAATGTCTACCTCAACGACCTTCTTCATCTCATCCCAGAATCACATGCATATGCAGACGACTGTACACTGACATTCACTTATCCAAGAGAAGAAATGCCAGCTGCTCTAAGCTACATCAATCACCAGCTAAGAGCTATATCAGCTTGGGGAAATAGATGGCAAGTAACATTTGCACCTGAGAAAACGCAAATGATGATCGTCTTTAGGCACAATGATGGTAATGCTGGTGCAGTAGTAAGAATGAATGGGAGGGTTCTGGCACCTGGAGAAGAAGTTGATATCCTTGGGGTGAAATTTGACTACAAACTAACCATGGAGAACCATGTTGTAAATCTTGAAAACAAGGCAGCCAGGAAGCTTACCGCACTTCGCCGTATCTCGCATCTGCTTGACAGTAGTGGTTGCAAGATTCTGTATGAGGCACAAGTACGCTCACACCTTGAGTATGCTCCACTTTCTTGGTTTGCCTGCCCCCCCACCTCTCATCTGCGACTGCTTGACAGGGTAGAGAACAGAGCAAGACGTCTCATCTCTGGCCTGGAGCCATCCTGGATAGATCTGTCATTTCAGCAGAGCCTTCAACACAGGAGGGATGTGGGTGGCCTTACTGTTATGTTCAAGGCCAATATTGTCAAAGTACCACACTTGGATCCACATCGAGGACAGCGTGAAACAAGCTTTTATGCCACAAGACGGGCAGAAAGCAGCAACTTCACTCTGGCTGTACCCTTCTCCAGAACATTACACCATCTGAGATCATACATACCCAGGATGACTCGAGTATGGAACACATTCGTACAGCATAATGATGTCAACAAGATAAAGTCAGTTGATCATATGAAAATGCTGGCGCACAGATGGCTCCAACTTCATCCTGTTCCCTACTTGTATGTCTCATAACAATAAAAATGCTTTCAAATGAGCTGATGTAGGTAACAGCTCTTAGCTTGCCAATAAAGTTAGGAATCCTTAACCTGTAAATAGTTCAATAAAACTAGGGATCCTAACCTTGTCAAACCTGGTAAAAAAAAAAAAAAGGGAGAAATGAGAGAAGAGAGAGAGAGAGAGAGAGAGACGACAGACAGACAACAGACAGAAGATAACTTCCCGGACACATCACCAGAAACCTGCATCATTAACATGATTAACGCTTTAATTTAGTAATCTATCAAAATAAAAGCCTAATAATTTTGTTCAAAAGCCGCTAATAACGTAATCACACATTATGCCTCGAAAAATTATTTAAAATTTTACAAAAATTTATATTACTTCCAACAAACCCCGCCAAGGCTAATTTTTTATTTTCTATTAATTTTTTGTATTTGTTTGGGGGGATTGGCTTTAAATCCTCTCTGGGGTTTTTGGCTTTAAAACCCCCTCTGGGGATTGGCTTTAAACCCCCTTTTGGGTTAAAAGGGTTTAAATCCTCTCTGGGTTATTGGCTTTTAAAACCTCTCTAGTTATTTAGTTTAAAAACCTCTTCCGGGTTTTAAAGGGGGTTTAAATCTTCGGGGTTTTTTGGGTTTAAAATCCTTCCGGGTTATTTGGTTTAAACTCCCTGGGTTTTTTGGCTTTAAATAATCTCGGAATAGGGTTTAAATCCTCTCTGGGTTATTGGGTTTACATCCTCTCTGGGTTATTGGGTTAAAATCCTCTCTGGGTTATAGGGTTTAAATCATCTTTGGGTTATTGGTTTTAAATCCACATTGGGTTATTGGGCTCAAATTCTCTCTGGGTTATTGGCTTTAAATCCTCTCTGGGTTATAGGGATTAAATCCTCTGTGGATTATTGGCTTTAAATCCTCTCTGGGTTATTGGTTTTAAATCCTCTCTGGGTTATAGGGTTTAAATCCTCTCCATGTTATTGGGTTTAAATCCTCTCTGGGTTATAGGGTTTAAATCCTCTCTGGGTTACTGGGTTTAAATCCTCTCTGGATTATTGGCTTTAAATCCTCTCTGGGTTATAATGTTTAAATCCTCTCTGGGTTATTGGTTTTAAATCCTCTCGGGGTTATTAGTTTCAAATCCTCTCGGGGTTATAGGCTTTAAATCCTCTCTTGGTTATAGGGTTTAAATCTTCTATGGGCTATTGGGTTTAAATCCTCTCTGGGTTATTGACTTTAAATCCTCTCTGGGTTATTGGCTTTGAATTCGCTCTGGGGTATAGGGTTAAATCCTCTCTATGTTATTGAGTTTAAATCCTCTCTGGGTTATAGAGTTTAATTAAATCCTCTCTGGATTACAGGGTTTAAATCCTCTCTGGGTTATTGGGTTTAAGACCTCTCTGGGTTATTGGGTTTAAATCCTCTCTGGGTTATAGGGTTTAAATACTCACTGGGTTATTGGGTTTAAAACCTCTCTGGGTTATTGGCTTTAAATCCTCTCTGGGTTATAGGGTTTAAATCCTCTCTGGGTTATTGGGTTTAAATCCTCTCTGGGTTATTGGGTTTAAATCCTCTCTGGGTTATTGGCTTTAAAAAAACTCTGGGTTATAGGGTTTAAATCCTCTCTATGTTATTGGTTTTAAATCCTCTCTCGGTTATAGGGTTTAAATCCTCTCTGGGTTATTGGGTTTAAATCCTCTCTGGGTTATTGGGTTTAAAAACTCTCTGGGTTATTGGCTTTAAATAATCTCTGGGTAATAGGGTTTAAATCCTCTCTGGGTTATTGGGTTTACATCCTCTCTGGGTTATTGGGTTAAAATCCTCTCTGGGTTATTGGCTTTAAATCCTCTCTGGGTTATAGGGTTTAAATCATCTCTGGGTTATTGGGTTTAAATCCACATTGGGTTATTGGGCTTATATTCTCTCTGGCTTATTAGCTTTAAATCCTCTCTGGGTTATAGGGATTAAATCCTCTGTGGATTATTGGCTTTAAATCCTCTCTGGGTTATTGGTTTTAGATCCTCTTTGGGTTATAGGGTTTAAATCCTCTCTGGGTTATTGGCTTTAAATCCTCTCTGGGTTATAGGGTTTAAATCCTCTATGGGTTATTGGGTTTAAATCCTCTCTGGGTTATTGGCTTTAAATCCTCTCTGGGTTATTGGCTTTAAATTCGCTCTGGGGTATAGGGTTTAAATCCTCTCTATGTTATTGGGTTTAAATCCTCTCTGGGTTATAGGGTTTAAATCCTCTCTGGGTTACAGGGTTTAAATCCTCTCTGGGTTATTGGGTTTAAGACGTCTCTGGGTTATTGGCTTTAAATCCTCTCTGCGTTATAGGGTTTAAATCCTCTCTGGGTTATTGGGTTTAAATCCTCTCTGGGTTATTGGGTTTAAATCCTCTCTGGGTTATTGGCTTTAAATCCTCTCTGGGTTATTGGCTTTAAATCCTCTCTGGGTTATAGGGTTTAAATCCTCTCTGGGTTATTTTGTTTAAATCCTCTCTGGGTTATTTGGTTCAAATCCTCTCTGGGTTATTGGCTTTAAATCTTCTCTGGGTTATAGGGTTTAAATCCTCTATGGGTTATTGGGTTTAAATTCTCTCTGCGTTATTAGCTTTAAATCCTCTCTGGGTTTTTGGCTTTAAATCCTCTCTGGGTTATAGGGTTTAAATCCTCTCTGGGTTATTGAGTTTAAATCCTCTCTGGGTTACTGGCTTTAAATCCTCTCTGGGTTATAGGGTTTAAATCCTCTCTGGGTTATTGGATTTAAATCCTGTGTGGGTTATAGGAATTAAATCCTCTCTGGATTATTGGATTTAAATCCTCTCTTGGTTATTGGATTTAAATCCTCTCTGGGTTATTGTGTTTAAGTCCTCTCTGGGTTATTGTGTTTAAATCCTCTCTGGGTTATAGGATTTAAATCCTCTCTGGGTTATTGTGTTTAAATTCTCTCTGGGTTATTGTGTTTAAATCCTCTCTGGGTTATTGGGTTTAAATCCTCTCTGAGTTACAAGGTTTTAATCCTCTCTGGGTTATTGGGTTTAAATCCTCTTTAGGTTATGAGGTTTAAAATCTCTCTTGGTTATTGGGCTTAAATCCTCTCTAGGTTATAGGGTTTAAATCCTCTCAGGGTTACTTGCTTTAAATCCTCTCTTGTTTATAGGGTTTTAATCTTCTCTGGGTTATTGGACTAAAATCCTCTCTGGGTTACAGGAATTATATCCTCTCTGGGTTATTGGATTTAAATCCTCTCTTGGTTATTGGATTTAAATCCTCTCTGGGTTATTGGGTTTAATTCCTCTCTGGGTTATTGGGTTTAAATTCTCTCTGGGTTATTGGCTTTAAATCCTCTCTGGGTTATAGGGTTTAAATCCTCTCTGGGTTATTATATTTAAATCCTGTCTGGGTTATAGGAATTAAATCCTCTCTGGATTATTGGATTTAAATCCCCTCTTGGTTATTGGATTTAAATCCTCTCTGTTTTATTGTGTTTAAGTCCTCTCTGGGTTATAGGGTTTAAATCCTCTCCGGGTTACTTGCTTTAAATCCTCTCTTGGTTATAGGGTTTAAATCCTCTCTGGGTTATGGGATTTAAATCCTCTCTGGGTTATTGGATTTAATTCCTCTCTGGGTTACAGGAATTAAATCCTCTCTGGGTTATTGGATTTAAATCCTCTCTTGGTTATTGGATTTAAATTCTCTCTGGGTCATTGGGTTTAATTCCTCTCTGGGTTATTGGGTTTAAATCCTCTCTTGGTTATTGGGCTTAAATCCTCTCTAGGTTATAGGGTTTAAATCCTCTCTGGGTTACTTGCTTTAAATCCTCTCTTGTTTATAGGGTTTTAATCTTCTCTGGGTTATTGGACTTAAATCCTCTCTGGGTTACAGGAATTAAATCCTCTCTGGGTTATTGGATTTAAATCCTCTCTTGGTTATTGGATTTAAATCCTCTCTGGGTTATTCTGTTTAATTCCTCTCTGGGTTATTGGGTTTAAATCCTCTCTGGGTTATTGGCTTTAAATCCTCTCTGGGTTATAGGGTTTAAATCCTCTCTGGGTTATTATATTTAAATCCTGTCTGGGTTATAGGAATTAAATCCTCTCTGGATTATTGGATTTAAATCCCCTCTTGGTTATTGGATTTAAATCCTCTCTGTTTTATTGTGTTTAAGTCCTCTCTGGGTTATTGGGTTTAAATCCTCTCTGGGTTATAGGATTTAAATCCGCTCTGGGTTGTCGTGTTTAAATTCTCTCTGGGTTATTGTGTTTAAATTCTCTCTGGTTTATTGGGTTTAAATCCTCTCTGAGTTACAAGGTTTACATCCTCTCTGGGTTATTGGGTTTAAATCCTCTTTAGATTATGAGGTTTAAAATCTCTCTGGGTTATTGAGTTTAAATCCTCTCTGGGTTATTTATTGGCTTTAAATCCTCTCTGGGTTATTGGGCTTAAATCCTCTATGGGTTATAGGGTTTAAATCCTCTCTGGGTTACTTGCTTTAAATCCTCTCTTGGTTATAGGATTTAAATCCTCTCTGGGTTATTGGATTTAAATCCTCTCTGGGTTATTTATTGGCTTTAAATCCTCGCTGGGTTTTTGAGCTTAAATCCTCTATGGGTTATAGGGTTTAAATCCTCTCCGGGTTACTTGCTTTAAATCCTCTCTTGGTTATAGGGTTTAAATCCTCTCTGGGTTATGGGATTTAAATCCTCTCTGGGTTATTGGATTTAAATCCTCTCTGGGTTACAGGAATTAAATCCTCTCTGGGTTATTGGATTTAAATCCTCTCTTGGTTATTGGATTTAAATCCTCTCTGGGTCATTGGGTTTAATTCCTCTCTGGGTTATTGGGTTTAAATCCTCTCTGGGTTATTGGCTTTAAATCCTCTCTGGGTTATAGGGTTTAAATCCTCTCTGGGTTATTGGATTTAAATCCTGTCTGTGTTATAGGAATTAAATCCTCTCTGGATTATTGGATTTAAATCGTCTCTTGGTTATTGGATTTAAATCCTCACAGTCTGCACCTCTCCTTCCGACAGTATTTAAGTCTCCGCACTGTCGCTTGATCTTCAGATAGTTCCTGACTATGGAAGTGAACTTCTCCAGGCCGAGGGACTGACAACCTCAAATTCTACGACTTCAAGGGTGATGGACTGATTACATCGTCTTCACATCTCTACTGTTCCTGCCTACTTTCTGTATTCGACTGAAGTAGCCTACTGTGTAGGCGAAACGTTTCGGAATAAAGTTGCCTAACTGTTGCCTATGTGTCTTACCTACCAACCTGTCGGTATTGTATACCATTTTGATGTTCATCCTCTCTGGGTTAATGGGTTTAAATCCTCTCTGGGTTATTGGGTTTAAATCCTCTCTGGGTTATTGGGTTTAAATCCTCTCTGGGTTATTGGGTTTAAATCCTCTCTGGGATATTGGGTTTAAATACTCTTTGGGTTATGAGGTTTAAAACCTCTCTGGGTTATTGGGTTTAAATCCTCTCTGGGTTTTTTATTGGCTTTAAATCCTCTCTGGGTTATTGGGCTTAAATCCTTTCTGGGTTATTGCGCTTGAATCCTCTCTGGGTTATTGGGTTTAAATCCTCTCTGGGTTATAAGGTTTAAATCCTCTCTGGGTTATTGGGTTTAAATCCTCTCTGGGTTATAAGGTTTAAATCCTCTCTGGGTTATTAGGTTTAAATCCTCTCTGGGTTATTGGGTTTAAATCGTCTCTGGGTTATAGGGTTTAAATCCTCTCTGGGTTATAGGGTTTGAAGTTTGAATCCTTTCTGTATCTGACAGCAACAACAACAACAACGAAAGCTAAAACAACAATGTGAACATCAATAACAATAACAGCCAGAACAATAATGTGAACATCAATAACAATAACAACCACAACAACAACAACAACGACAAGTCAACCTCAAAAACAACAATAACACCAACAGCATAGTAACTTCATTAACAACAATATGAACAAGAACAACCCCATCCGCAGCAAAAACAAATTAATAATAATAATAATAATATATAATAATAATAATAATAATATTGATAATTGTAATAATAATAATAATAATAATAATAATTAAAATAATAATAATAAATTTAATAATAATAATGAAATAATTGAATTATAATATTAATAACATCATAATCATAATAATAATAATAATAATAATAATAAAATATAATAATAATAATAATAATAATAATAATAATAATAATAATTGATAATAATAAATAATATATAATAATAATAATAAAATAATAAATAATAATAATATAATAATAATAATAATAATATTGATAATAATAATAATAATAATCTAATAATAATAATAATAATAATAATAATAATAATAATAATAATAATAATAATAATATGATAATATTATAATAATAAATATAATAATATAATAATATAATAATAATATATTCACTCTTACTTATACCAGCGGAGCAAATGGTTCACTTCTGTACTAGGGAAGGGAGGCGAGGTAGTTACTGTTATATGGCAATACTGCAAGCAATGATCCACCAGTCTGTTGGTGGAAACACAATGTCAACAACAATAAAGCAGTATTGCCACACTGGGAAAGAGAGCCTCTCAATAAACCCTTCTGATGTTACAGCAACAGAGATGTGCTGGTGATGTACCGTTTATAGTATTTAGTCTATCACATCCTCACAGTCTTGCAGGAGTGTCAGCATTCTGTTCTCCAGGAAAAAATCAACCTCTTTTAAAAAAAATATTTTTGAAAAAAAAGTCATGTATTTTTCCTGCAATGATTAATCTTTTTTTTTGTCTGTACTCTCCTTTTTACTGGTAGTTAATACTTTTGTTCTCTTTTCTTTCATACGCTTTTATTACCATATATGTGGGATGTCTTTGTTTACTTTTATTGTCTGGCAACGAAGTCATTTTGACTGTGTGTGTGTGTGTGTGTAGGTGTGTATAAGTGTATGATTGTGTTTTTGTGTTATACAACACGTATTTTCACTATATTCGTTACGCTGTATCATTTAGTGGTTCTTACAATATTGTTTAAAGACTTATTTTACGATCTGCCGCTACAGAATGATCGTCTTATCAAATACAGGAGGTGGATTCTGAGGGAAGCGTCGTGACTTAGGCAGCAATCCGGATTTTACCGTCTAGTGAACCCGAGAACGCTACTTCCACCTCCCTCGCAAACCTACCTCTCTGGAAAGTAAGATTTTTTATGAGCAAGAGAGAGAGAGAGAGAGAAAGAGAGAGAGAGAGAGAGAGAGAGAGAGAGAGAGAGAGAGAGAGAGAGAGAGAGAGAGAGAGAGAGAGAGAGAGAGAGAGAGAGAGAGAGAGAGAGAGAGAGAGAGAGAGAGAGAGAGAAAGAGAGAGAGAGAGAGAGAGAGAGAGAGAGAGATCCACTTCGAGGACAGCGTGAAACAAGCTTTTATGCCACAAGACGGGCAGAAAGCAGCAACTTCACTCTGGCTGTACCCTTCTCCAGACCATCACTCCATCTGAGATCATACATACCCAGGGTGACTCGAGTATGGAACACATTCGTACAGCATAATGATGTCAACGAGATAACGTCAGTTGATCAAATGAAAATGCTGGCCCACAGATGGCTCCAACTTCATCCTGTTCCCTACTTGTATGTCTCATAACAATAAAAATGCTTTCAAATGAGCTGATGTAGGTAACAGCTCTTAGCTTGCCAATAAAGTTAGGAATCCTTAACCTGTAAATAGCTGTCAATAAAGCTAGGGATTCTTAACCTTGTCAAACCCTGTGTAAAAAAAAAAAAAAAAAAAAAAAAAGAGAGAGAGAGAGAGAGAGAGAGAGAGAGAGAGAGCAGGAAAGAGGATTAGAGAGAGAGATAGAGTATATGGGAAAAGCATGCACAAGACTACTCTCACACTCTCTCTCTTATTATATAGACTATTTGCAGAGGACTATCTATAACTGCCTCAGTGGACGACTATCTCCAGTGAGATGGTTGTAGTAGTGGGAAGCTGCGCATGTACAAAACACAGAGTTTCTCAAACATCTCCTCCCTTCCATCTCCTGGCTCTCTATCTCTGTCTCTCATTGTCTCTTTCCAGTCCTCGTATTCCATCTTACTATTCCATCTTATCAGCCTACCTCTCCTTGCCACTCTTTCCGCTAAATTTTTTTCTCTCTCTCCTTCCCTTTTTCTTTCTCTCTCTCTCTTATACTATTATCTCTCCTTCTTCTCCACTTCTATCTAAATTTTCCCTCTGTCTCATCCTTGCCTCTCTCACTATCTTTATTACTTATCTCTCCTCTTCCACATTTCTCTTTGATTCCCTCTTCTGCTTCTCCCCCTCTTCCTCCTCCTAATGTACCAGTCCTATCTAATTCCCTCATATAAAATTTACTCAAACTTATATTCACTCCCACTCCCACTCCCACTCCACTCCCATCCCACTCTCACTCCCACTCTTCGATCCCATATAATTTTCCCAATTTTTTAATATCATCCAATTTCCTTCGCCTGCTGTGAATCCAATTCCCATTTCCAATTGCATTTTACTTGAAATTCCAGGGTATGAACCGCCTCAATCAGCGAGTCTAACAGTACGGTAAACCATAGGAATACTTCTCTCTCTCTCTCTCTCTCTCTTCTGTCTCCTCTCTCTCTCTCTCCCCTCTCTCTCTTCATCTCTCCCTTTTCTCCTCTCTCCTCTCTCTCTCCTCTCTCTTCTCCTTTTCTCTCTCTCTCTCCTCCTCTCTCTCTCCTCCTTCTCTCTCTCCCTTCTCTCTCTCTTCTTCCTCTCTTTCTCTCTTCTCTCTTTCTCCTCTCCTCTACACACACACAGGGTTTTACAAATTTTGGTTTAGGGGTTTCCCAATTTTATTTACAAAACTAAGACTTGTTACTTACCTTTCAGGGGCTTGTTATTGTTAAGAGATACAAATAGGGAACAGGGTGAAGTTGGGGCTATTTGTAGGCCAGAGACTTACTTCACCAGGCACCACCATCACTCTTACTTCACCAGGCACCACCATCACTCTTACTTCACCAGGCACCACCATCACTCTTACTTCACCAGGCACCACCATCACTCTTCACCAGGCACCACCATCACTCTTACTTCACCAAGCACCACCATCACTCTTCACCAGGCACCACCATCACTCTTCTTCACCAGCCACCACCATCAATCTTACTTCACCAGGCACCACCATCACTCTTCTTCACCAGGCACCAAACCACACTCTTACTTCACCAGGCACCACCAAACACTCTTACTTCACCAGGCACCACCATCACTCTTACTTCACCAGGCACCACCATCACCTTACTTCCCCCAGGCACCACCATCACTCTTACTTCACCAGGCAACCCCATCACTCTTCTTCACCAGCCACCCCATCACTCTTAACTTCACCAAGGCACCACCATCACTCTTACTTCACCAGGCACCACCATCACTCTTACTTCACCAGGCACCACCATCACTCTTACTTCACCAGGCACCACCATCACTCTTACTTCAAACCCGGGACCACCATCACTCTTACTTCACCAGGCACCACCATCACTCTACTTCCACCAGGCACCACCACACTCTTACTTCACCAGGCACCACCATCACTCTTACTTTACCCGGCACCACCATCACTCTTACTTCAAACCCGGCACCACCATCACTCTTACTTCACCAGGCACCACCATCACTCTTACTTCACCAGGCACCACCCAATCACTCTTCTTCACCAGCCACCACCACACTCTTACTTCACCGGCACCACCATCACTCTTACTTCACCAGGCACCACCATCACCTTACTTCACCAGGCACCACCATCACTCTTTCTTCACCAGGCACCACCATCACTCTTACTTCACCAGGCACCACCATCACTCTTACTTCACCAGGCACCACCATCACTCTTACTTCACCGGCACCACCATCACTCTTACTTCACCAGGCACCACCATCACTCTTTCTTCAAACCCGGCACCTCCATCACCTTCACCAGGCACCTCCATCACTCTTACTTCACAAGACAAACCCCCATCACTCTTCACCAGGCACTACCATCACTCTTCAAACCCGGGGACCTCCCTCATCCTTACTTCACCAGGCACCTCCATCACTCTTACTTTACCAGGGACCACCAAACACTCTTACTTCACCAGGCACCACTATCACTCTTACTTCACCAGGCACCATCATCACTCTTACTTCACCAGAAAAACCTCCATCACTCTTCACCAGACACCTCCATCACTCTTCACCAGGCACCTCCATCACTCTTACTTCACCAGGCACCACATCACTCTTACTTCATCAGGCACCACGATCACTCTTACTTCACCAGGCACCACCCCATCACTCTTCACCCCGGGCACCTCCATCACTCTTCACCAGGCACCTCCATCACTCTTACTTCACCAGGCACCTCCATCACTCTTTTCACCAAGCACCACCATCCTCTTCACCAGGGACCTCCATCACTCTTCACCAGCACCTCCATCACTCTTTCTTCACAAAACCCTCCCTCACTCTTCACCAAAGGGACCTCCATTACTCTTACTTCACCAGGCACCACCATCACTCTTACTTCACCAGGCACCTCCATCACTCTTACTTCACCAGGCACCTTAATCACTCTTAATTCACCAGCACCTCCATCACTCTTTCTTCACCAGGGACCTCCATCATTCTTACTTCACCAGGCACCACCATCACTCTTACTTCACCAGGCACCTCCATCACCCTTCACCAGGCACCTCCATCACTCTTACTTCACCAGGCACCTCCATCAATCTTACTTCACCAGGCGCCTCCATCACTCTTACTTCACCAGGCACCCCCCATCACTCATTACTTCACCAGGCACCTCCATCACTCTTACTTCACCAGGCACCTTAATCACTCTTACTTCACCCGGCACCTCCATCACTCTTACTTCACCAGCACCACCATCACTCCCTTTCTTCACCAGGCACTTACATCACTTTCCCTTTCTTCACCAGGCACCTCCTAATTCTTACTTTACCAGGCACCTCCCCCACTCTTACCCACCACAACAAACCCCCATCAATCATAATCCTCCACACCCCTCCATCACAGCCTCCATCAAGCCTCCATCACAGCCTCCATCACAGCTTCCATCACAGCCTCCACACAGCCTCCATCACAGCCGCCATCACAGCCTCCATCTCAGCCTCCATCACAGCCTCCATCACAGCCTCCATCACAGCCTCCATCACAGCCTCCATCACAGCCCCATCACAGCCTCCATCACAGCCCCCCATCAAAAGCCTCCATCACAGCCTCCATCACAGCCTCCATCAAAAGCCTCCATCACAGCCTCCATCCAGCCCCCATCACAGCCTCCATCAACAGCCTCCATCACAGCCTCCATCACAGCCTCCATCACAGCCTCCATCACAGCCTCCATCACAGCCTCCATCACAGCCTCCATCACAGCCTCCATCACAGCCTCCTCACAGCCTCCATCTCAGCCCCCATCACAGCCCCCATCACAGCCTCCATCACAGCCTCCATCACAGCCTCCATCACAGCCTCCTCACAACCTCCATCACAGCCTCCATCACAGCCTCCATCACGCCTCCATCACAGCCTCCGCACAGCCTCCATCACAAAACCCCCATCACAACCTCCATCACAGACTCCATCACAAACCTCCATCACAGCCTCCATCCAAACCTCCATCACAGCCTCAATCACAACCTCCATCACAGCCTACATCACAACCTCCATCACAGTCTCCATCAGCCTCCATCACAACCTCCATCACAACCTCCATCACAGCCTCCATCACAGCCTCCATCACAACCTCCATCACAACCATCCATCACAGCCTCCATCACAACCCCAACACAACCTCCATCACAGTCTCCATCACAGCCCCATCACCCAAACCCCCATCACAACCTCCATCACAGCCTCCATCACAACCTCCATCACAACCCCATCACAGCCTCCATCACAACCTCCATCACAGCCTCCATCACAACCTCCATCACAGCCTCCATCACAACGTCCCCTCACAGCCTCCATCACAACCTCCAAACACAGTCCCCCATCCCCAGCCTCCATCACAACCTCCATCACAAACCCCCATCACAGCCATCCCCTAAAAGCCTCCATCACAACCTCCATCACAACCTCCATCACAGCCTCCATCACAAACTCCATCAAAAACCTCCATCACTGTCTCCATCACAGCCTCCATCACAGCCTCCATCACAGCCTCCATCACAGCCTCCATCACAACCTCCATCACAACCTCCATCACAACCTCCATCACAGCCTCCATCACAACCTCCATCACAGCCTCCATCACAACCTCCATCACAGCCTCCATCACAGCCTCCATCACAGCCTCCATCACAACCTCCATCACAGCCTCCATCACAGCCTCCATCACAGCCTCCATCACAACCTCCATCACAGTCTCCATCACAGCCTCCATCACAGCCTCCATCACAGCCTCCATCACAGCCTCCATCACAACCTCCATCACAACCTCCATCACAACCTCCATCACAGCCTCGATCACAGTCTCCATCACAGCCTCCATCACAACCTCCATCACAGTCTCCATCACAGCCTCCATCACAGCCTCCATCACAGCCTCCATCACAGCCTCCCATCACAACCTCCATCACACCTCCATCACAACCTCCATCACAGCCTCCATCACAACCTCCATCACAGCCTCCATCACAGCCTCCATCACAGCCTCCATCACAACCTCCATCACAGTCTCCATCACAGCCTCCATCACAGCCTCCATCACAGCCTCCATCACAGCCTCCATCACAACCTCCATCACAACCTCCATAACAGTCTCCATCACAGCCTCCATCACAGCCTCCATCACAGCCTCCATCACAGCCTCCATCACAACCTCCATCACAACCATCCATCACAACCTCCATCACCGCCTCCATCACAACCTCCATCACAGCCTCCATCACAACCTCCATCACAGCCTCCATCACAGCCTCCATCACAGCCTCCATCACAACCTCCATCACAGCCTCCATCACAGCCTCCATCACAGCCTCCATCACAACCTCCATCACAGTATCCATAACAGCCTCCATCACAGCCTCCATCACAGCCTCCATCACAGCCTCCATCACAACCTCATCACAACCTCCATCACAACCTCCATCACAGCCTCCATCACAACCTCCATCACAGCCTCCATCACAACCTCCATCACAGCCTCCATCACAGCCTCCATCACAGCCTCCATCACAACCTCCATCACAGCCTCCATCACAACCTCCATCACAGCCTCCATCACAGCGTCCATCACAGCCTCCAATCACAACCTCCATCACAGCCTCCATCACAGCCTCCATCACAGCCTCCATCACAACCTCCATCACAGTATCCATAACAGCTCCATCACAGCCTCCATCACAGCCTCCATCACAACCTCCATCACAACCTCCATCCACAACCTCCATCACAGCCTCCATCACAACCTCCATCCACAGCCTCCATCACAACCTCCATCACAGCCTCCATCACAGCCTCCATCACAGCCTCCATCACAGCCTCCATCACAGCCTCCATCACACCTCCATCACAGTATCCATAACAGCCTCCATCACAGCCTCCATCACAGCCTCCATCACAACCTCCATCACAGTATCCATAACAGCCTCCATCACAGCCTCCATCACAGCCTCCATCACAACCTCCATCACAGTATCCATAACAGCCTCCATCACAGCCTCCATCACAGCCTCCATCACAGCCTCCATCACAGCCTCCATCACAACCTCCATCACAACCTCCATCACAACCTCCATCACAGCCTCCATCACAACCTCCATCACAGCCTCCATCACAACCTCCATCACAGCCTCCATCACAGCCTCCATCACAGCCTCCATCACAGCCTCCATCACAGCCTCCATCACAACCTCCATCACAGCCTCCATCACAGCCTCCATCACAGCCTCCATCACAACCTCCATCACAGCCTCCATCACAGCCTCCATCACAGCCCCATCACAACCTCCATCACAGTATCCATAACAGCCTCCATCACAGCCTCCATCACAGCCTCCATCACAGCCTCCATCACAACCTCCATCACAACCTCCATCACAACCTCCATCACAGCCTCCATCACAACCTCCATCACAGCCTCCATCACAACCTCCATCACAGCCTCCATCACAGCCTCCATCACAGCCTCCATCACAACCTCCATCACAGCCTCCATCACAACCTCCATCACAGTCTCCATCACACACACAGTACAGGGAACAAGGATCTCGTTGGCTACAATTTTCTTACACAAACTCACCGAAAATAAAAGATTTATTACCTTGTTTCTTATTTCTGTAGCTCCACTCCGAGGACGGAGGAACAAGCCTTCAAAATACTTGTACCACAACTGAATGTGAATTCCACTATAAAAATGAGAAGGCATATATATATATATATATATATATATATATATATATATATATATATATATATATATATATATATATATATATTATATATATATATATATATATATATATAAATTATATATATATTATCATTTTGGGCCTAGCAAGAACACTGTGTTAGGTACCAACAGGAGAGAAGTGAACATCATAATGTGATACACAGCTACACAAACAACTATGCAAATGATCCATGTTCTCTCTTTGTCTGTGTCTATCACTATGTCTGTCAGTTTCTCTGTTTCTATTGTTATTATTATTATTATTATTATTATTATTATTATTAATATTATTATTATTATTGTTATTATTATTATTGTAGTTAATAATAAATTATTATTATTACATATTATTGCCATTTTATTGTTGTAATGATCATTATGCTAATTTACGAAATCAACGAACTTCATTTCATTGTCTATATCTTAATTTTTCTAGGGGTTAACCGAAAGCCAGGGGAAGGGCTGGGTCAGATGAGCAAAATCCGGGCCCCATCATATAAAAAGACCCGGAGTTTAAAGCCTATCGACTACAATCTTACAAAATCCCATTTGTAATCCCAAAAATTGGATTCCTTCTTAGGGATCAATTCCTACTTAAGGGATTACAATGGGGATTATCCCGATTGTAGTCGATAGGCTTTAAACTCCCATTAACCAATCAAGCATCAAACAATAGATTGTCATAGTTCCCCAGAATAATGCCTCAGTGTTCCATCACAGTAATAAATAGCATGTGACACTCCAGGTCCCTGGCAACACTGGTGCTTTGTTAAATTTCCAAACCTGGCAACACTGGCGTTTTGTTTAAATTTCAAACTTGGCAACACTGGCGCTTTCTTCAATTCCAAAACCTCAGTGAAGCCTTCCGAACCTTTGGTCCCGACTCCAGATCCGTCTTCCCCTGTGAATCAAATCCCTGGATTCGGGTTCCCGACTTAGCAATAGCTTCTGCCTTCAACATCCCCGAAGTTTAAATTTAAATTTCGAACACTCTCTAAACGGGAGTGAGAAAGGCCCGGTCCATATTCCCGGTCCGGAACCGCTAGCGAATTCGAACCCCCGAATGTTGGTGTGAAGGTGGGTTCATTACCCGGCCCCTCACACACAGCCACCCACACTAACATTAAATCCATCACTAGGCTAGTGAGAGGAAGCACTTTTTACTCCATCACTAGTGCTAGTGAGAAGGAGCACTCTTTAACTCCGTCACTGGCGTAAAAGAGAGAGAGAAAGAGAGGGGGGGGGACCCCACTCAATTAACTCATTAATTTTCTTGGAGAGTAAGGAAGGGACGAGGCTGGGTCGGGGTGAGGTAAGAGAAAAGAAGGGAAAGGTTAGGAAAAGGAGAGGAATGAAAGACAAGAAGGAATAAACGAGATGGAGAGTAAAAAGAAAATATGAGAAACATAAGGAAATTAAAGAAAGAGCCATACACAGGGACAGGAACATATATATAAACATAAACAGGACATAAAGGGCAGAAGATAGCAACAGCTGAACGAAAGACAGAAATGTCCAAAGTTTAATCAGACCCCTATCATGTTTTACAGAGCTCTACCCGGGGTCTGTCGCGCTCTATACGGAGCGAAACGTTTTTCCCATAAAAACTAGTTTTTCGTAGTGTAGCAGAAGGCTCTGCCCCTCCCCTTCACTCCTTCAGGCCATGATGCTGCTTTCCCCCAAAAAGTGTATTAAAAAAAACCCAGCATTTCTCTGCGAAAAATGTGGGTGAATGTTATTATGGAAAGTATGACTGGAGTGTAGAACTCTACACCACAACTTGGTATTACAAACCATACCACGGGCGGGGCTTGAACCCGCGGTTAGATAGAGGTAACAACTCCAGACCGACGCGGGAGCCAATCTTGTCATTACAATTTTTGTGAAACATAAGAGTATTACTACGACTACTACTTACTACAAATTCTACTACTACTACTACTACTACTAAATACTACTACTACTACTACTACTACTATTACTACTACTAATACTTATGCTACCGTCACCACTGCTGCTATTTTTGCTACCACTACTAGTACCCGCGGGTACATCCAGGCAATACGGGGGGGGATTTAGAAGAGTGGAGAAAGATAATGAGAAGCGATAAAATATCTATGGACATATCCATCCACATTTTACTTAATATTTTTTTTTCACTGTCACTGTGGTTGAAGGTGTACAAAAATTTACCTGTGTGTGTGAGAAAAAGAGAGGGAAAAAAGGGGAAAAGAGAGAGAGAGAGAGAGAAAAGGGGAGAGAGAATTCCAAAAATATAAGCCCATCACAGATAAAAAGGCAAAAAGTATCAAGGTCCCAAAATTTCAAAAAGTCTACGCCCATAAAGCTCCATACAGTATCACAACCTAATTAAAATCCATAAGTTTTAAAAGGCCTTCAACCCTTTTTGTTTAAAACCCCCCAACAGATAAACCCCCAAAAAAAACCCCATACATTATTAAGCCTCCTTAAGTCCTTAAGTTATAAGTCCCCCCCTCCATAACCCCAAACAATTATAAAATCATCAAACCCTCCATACAATTAAACCCCTATCACAGCCTCCTCCCTCTCCAACGACCATTAAGCCTAACAGTAAAACCTCCATCCAGCCCTCAAGCCCCCTCAACCCCCACCCCATACAGCCCCATAAACCCCATCAAAACCCCCATCAAAACCTCCATCACAGCCCCCCTTCACAACCCATACCCCCATCCCCCTCCTCAAAACCTCCATCACAACCCCCCCAAGCTCCTACACCCCCCTACACCCCCAATCACAGCCCCCCATCACGCCTCCATCAAAACCCCCCATCACAACCCCCATAAAACCCTATCACAGCCCCTCAAAACCCTCCATCACACCCTCCACCAACCCCCATCACAGCTCCATCCGTCCACCAGCCTCCTACCCTCACACACCTCCATCACGCCTCCATCACAGCTCCATCACAACCTCCTCACACTCCATACAGCCCCTCACACCTCCATCAAGCCCCTCCGCCTCCATACAACCCCCCTCAAAACCCCCATCACACCCCTCCCTCCACACTCCATCACAGCCTCCTCACAAACCTCCATCCGCTCCTCACAGCCCCATCACGCCTCCATCACAGCCCCCTCCAGCCTCCTAAAACCCTCCACACCCCCCATCAAAAACCTCCATCACACCCTCCATCAAAACCTCCTCACCCTCCTCACAGCCTCCAAAACCCACTCCATCAAAAACCTCATCCAGCTCCATCACAGCCCATCAAGCCTCCATCACAGCCTCCATAAAAGCCCCATCACACCCCCATAAACAACCTCCATAACGCTCCCCACAGCCTCCATCACAGCCCCCATACAGCCTCCTCACAGCCTCCATCAAACCCCTCAAAACCCCCTCACACCCCCCATCCCCGCCTCCATCAAAACCTCCATCACAGCCTCCACCAAAACCTCCATCACCCCTCCATCACAGCCCCTTCACAGCCCCATCAACCTCCATCCAACCCCATCACAGCCTCCATCAAAAGGCCCCCATTCAAAACCTCCCCCACAACCTAAAAAACCCCCCTCACAGCCTCATCACAGCCCCATCACAGCCTCCATCACAACCTCACCCACCCAACCTCCATCACAACCCTCCTCACAGCCCCCATCACACCCCCATCCAGCCTCCATCACAACCCCATCACACCTCCATCACACCCCCACCAGCCTCCCACAACCCCATCACAGCCCCATCAAAACCCCTTCCCAGCCTCCTCCGGTCCATCACCCCCCCCAACAAATTCCTTCACAGCCTCCACACACCTCCATCACAGCCTCCTCACAACCCCCATCACAGTTCCATAAACCCTCCACAAGCCCCCATCACAGCCTCCATCAAAACCTCCATCACAACCCCCATCACAACCCCATCCAGCCCCCCATCCAACCTCCATCCCAGCCTCATCCAACCCCTCACCCTCCATCACGCCCCCCCCACAAGCCTCCATCAAAAACCCCCCCCATCACACCTCCATCCACCCCCCTCACTTATCCTAAAAGCCCCCCACAAAACCTCCATCACGCCTCCATCAAAACCCTCAAAAGTACCCAAAACCCCATCACAGCCTCCACACAGCCCCCATCACAAACCTCCATCACAATCCATACACCTCCATCACCCCTCCATCACAGCTCCTCACGCCTCCCAGCCCCCATCACAACCCCACACAACCTCCATCAAACCTCCATCACAGCCCCCATCACAACCTCCATCACAGCCCATCACAACCTCCATCACAGCCTTTCCCCCACAGCCTCCATAAAACCCAAGCTCCTCACAGCCTCCACAACCCTCCTCACAACCCCACACATTCCTCACACCTCCACACAGCCCCCATCAAAACCCCTCCTCACAGCCTCCCAACCTCCACACACCCCATCCAACCCCCACAGTTCCATACCACCCTCCATCACACCTCCATCAAGCCTCCATCACAGCCTCCATCACAACCTCCATCACCCTCCATCAAAAACCTCCACCCACAGCCTCCTAAAACCCCATCACAGCCTCCATCACACCTCCATCACAGCCCCTCCAGCCTCCATCACCCCTCCACACAACCTCCATCACAGCCTCCACCCAAAAACCTCCATCACAGTCCCCAAACCACACAGTCAGGGAAAAAGGATCTTTTGGCACATTTTCTTCCAAACCACCGAAAATAAAAGATTTATTCCTTGTTTTTATTTCTGTGCTCCACCCCGAGGACGGAGGAACAACCCTTAAAAAATACTTGTACCACAAACTGAATGTGAATTCCCTAAAAAAAATGAGAAGGATAATATAAAAATATATATTAATATAAAAATTTTAAAATAAAATATATATATTAAAATTTTTATTATTTTATATTATATATATAAATTTTAATATTTTTTTTTTATAAAATTTATAAATATATATTTTTTTTTTTTTTCTTTTTGGGGCCCGCAAGAACACTGTGTTAGGTCCCAAACAGGGAGAAGTGAAACATAAATGTGTACACGAACAAACAACTAGCAAATGCCATGTTCTCCTTGTCGTGCTATCACTATGTCGTCAGTTTCCTGTTTCTTTTTTTTTATTATTTTATTATTATTTTTTTAATTTTATATTTTTTTTTTATTTATTATTTTTTTGTAGTTAAATAATAAAATTATTATTATTACTTTATTGCCATTTTTTGTTTTTTAATGATCATTATGCTAATTTAGAAACAACGAACTTCATTTTTTTGTTATTCTTAATTTTTCGGGGTTAACCGGGAAAAGCCGGGGAAGGGCTCGGTAGTGACAAAACCCGGGTCTCATATAAAAGACCCGGGTTTAAAGCTATCGATACAATTTTACTAACCCCTTTTGTAACCCCCAAAATTGGGTTTCCTTTTTTGGGGGATCAATTCCTATTTAAAGGGTTTACATGGGGGATTATCCCGTTGTAGTCGATGGGTTTTTAAAACTCCCATTAACCAATCAAGCATCAAAAATAGATTGTCATTTTGCCGAATAATCCTCGTGTTCCACACGTAATATGCATTGCACCCCAGGTCCGGCAACACGGTTTGCTTTTTTAAATTCCAAACCTGGCAAACTGGGCTTTTTTTAAAATTTTTCAAATTGGCAAACTGGCGCTTTCTTAAAT
>NC_069405.1:72760349-72765349 GCF_026875155.1 Cherax quadricarinatus
TAGTAAGTGAAAAGTTGGAAACAAATTTGTGAGAGGACATAATAAGTTAAGAGAGATGTAGCAAAGGCAAAGGGGGAGTAAATTTTTTTTTTTTTTTTTTTTTTTTTTTTGAGAATTAAAAATTGAGTAAAATAGGTGGGTCAAAAAAAACAACAAAAAGGACACAAGAAAAACAACAAAAAAGAGCAAACAAAAAAAAAAACACCCAAAGCAAAAAATTTAAAAAACAAAGGAAAAAAAAGCCAACAAAATAAAAAAAAACAAAGGAAAAACCCCAAAAAAACAACAAAAACAACAAAGAAACCAAAAAAAAAAACAACCCAAAAACCCCCCCAAAAAAAAAAGCAACAAAAGACAAAATAAAAAAAAACAAAAAAAAAAAAAACCCAAAACAACAAAAAACAACAATTTAATATACAACAAAAAAGGGGAAAAAAAAACAACATAAAAACAAAAAAACAAACAAAACACAAAAAAACAACCCAAAAAAACAACAAAAAAACCCAAAAAAAAAACAACATTAAAAAAAAAAAAACAAAAAACAACAATAAAACAAAAAAAAAAAACAACAAAAAACAAACAAAAAAAAAAAAAAACAAAGGGAAAAACAAAAAACAAAAAAACAAAAAAAACAACAAAAATAAAAACAAACAAACCCAAAAAAACAGGATAGCTCCGGGGGTTTATAAAAATTTCCACATAAGAGTATGAACATTTATTTCCTTTTTTTCCTTTTTACCTTTTTTTCCTTTTTTTCCTTTTTTCCTTTATTTTCCTTTTAAAAGAAACATATTTTTTAAAAAAATATTAATTAGGCAACATAGTTTTAGAAAAAAACATAAAGTTATATTGTACACAGTATATATATAGCAACATTTTTCCCTAAATAAAACAAAAATAAGATACAAATTTTTTAAAATTTATATAAAATTAACCTTAATTTAAAATTTTTAATTTTTGAAAATAGTAAAAAATTGTAAAAAAAAAAATATATAACTTTTTGAAACCTACAATGCAAATTTTAAAAAGTTTGTTTTAGTTTTTTAAACCAAAAGGGGAAAAATAAATTTAAAAATTTTTTAATAGTTTTAATGTTAATTTTGATTTTAAAAAGTGAAATAGTTCATTTACATTTTTTTTTCTGGAACCCAAAACCCCCCACACAACCTTTAAAAATTTAATACCCCAAAAAAAAAGCCCAAATTTTGGCCCTTTCTTTGGGGCCCCTTAAGGGGAAAACTTTCAATTAAAGCCAAAACCAATTTGACCAAAAAAAATAAAAACATTTGTTTTACTTAAAAAATGAAAAAAATCTAAAATTATTGTTTTCAAATTGTTTTTATAAAGTAACCAAACGGGAAAATTTTTTTTTACATTTCTTAATTAAAAATTTTTTAAACTTTTAAGAAAATTTTTAAAAGATTAATAAAAAATTTTTTTATTCCATTTAATATTCCGTTTTTTTTTAAAAAAAAAAAAAATTAATTTTAAAAAATATTTATTTAAAAAAAAATTTTTAAATTTGGTTAAATAAAAATTTAATATTTTGAAAATAAATATATTTTATTCCAAAAAAACATCCCCAACCCCCCCCCCAACCCCCCCCCCCCCCCCCCCCAAAAAAAAACCCCCCCCCCCCCCCCCGGGGGGGAAAAAATTTTGGGGGCCCAAAAATTTGAATAAAAAAAAAATATATTTATTGTTTGTTTATATTTAATTTAATGTAAAAAATTTCCCAAAATATTTATTGGGTTTGGCAAAAAAAAAAATGTTTTGTAAAAAATAAGGCAGGAATTTTCTGTTTTTGTGCAAAAATTATAAAATTTTTATTAAAATTATAAAAAATATATATTTAAATTATAAAAAAATTTTAAAAAATTTAATTTAATCCCCAGTTTGAAATGAAAGTTTTACAACCAGAATTTTAAAAATTTTAAAAAATAAAAAAATTTATTTAAATTTTTATTTAAAACAAAATATTTTTTAAAAATATGTAAAAATATATAAAAATAAAAAATATATAAAAAATAAATTAAAAAATATCCCAGAGGGGGGTGGCCCAAAAAATGAAAAGAAAGTTTTTTTTTTTAAAGTAAATTTCAACAGGAAAGGTTAAAACCCTTTTTTTGTTTTCAAAAGGATTGGTTTAGAGGAAATTTTATTTTCCCAGGAATAGAGGAAATAAACCCAGGACAGAATGTTGAAAAATTTTGAAAAAAGAGGGGGGGGAAAAAATATTTTGGAAAGTTGCAAGTTCTAAAAAAAAAATTAAAGGGCCCAAAAAAATCTGTTGCTATGGGGAAAAAAAGCGTCCTTACCCTAGTTTAAAATTAATTACCTTTTCAAGGTTTTAAAAAAAGGGGGGGAAAAATTTAACTAGGTAGAGGGTTTAAATTTTAAAAAAATTTCTTAAAATATTTATTAATTAAAATAATTTTTAAAAAATAAAAATTAAAATAATAAAAACCAGGAAACCCAAAAAAATGGGACAAAAAATTTTAAACCCCAATTAAAAGGGGGAGGGGGTTGGGAAGAATTCATTTTAAAAACCAAAGGGTTCCCAAAACTTACAAAAATAGTAAAAAGGGGTAGGATTAACAGGGGAAAGGGGCCTTTTTGGGGAAAAAACCCGGGGGGAAAACCTTTTTTTAATTTTATTTTTTTGTTTTTGGGATTTTTATATAAAAATTTTTTTTTTATATTTTTTTTAAAATAATAAAATTTTTTTTATATTAATTAATAAAATTTTAAATTTAAAAATAAAAAAATTAAAAATATATAAAATTTTTAAAATTTCCCCTATTTCCCGCCAAAAAAAAGCAAATCAAAAGGAAAGAACCGAAATTTTTAAAGCTATTTTTTTTACCCCCAAAACATTTTAAAAAAATTTTTTAATTTAATAAAATTAAAAAACAATAATCTTAAAATTTAAAAATTTTTTAAAAAATTAATATAAATTTTTAAAATTTTTTAAAAAAATTTTAAAAAAAAAACAAAACACCAGGGGGGAAAAAAAAAGCTTTTTGGCTTCCCCAATAAAAAAGTTTAAAAGGTAGATGGGTGGTTTTCCACATTAATGGTTGTAAATTTAAATTATTTATTTTTATTTAAAAATTTTTATATAAATTTAAATAAATATTTAAAAAAATATAAAAAAAATTAATAAGGTTTTTTAAAAATTTAAAAATTATAAAAAAAGGGGTATTTTAATTTAAAAAAAAAGGGGGAAAAAATTTACCTGCAAACAAAAGGTAAAAAGGGGAGGGTTTGGGGTTTTTACAAAATATAATTTATTTAAAAGTAAAACCAAAAATTTAATTTTAAAAATTTTTTTTTAAAAAACAATTTAAAAAAAATAAAAATTAAAAAAATTAATAAAAAATTTAAATATTAAAAAAAAAAAAATACTCCCGCCTTAAAAGGGGCCCCCTGGAGGGGATACAAGGCCCGGACGGCTTTTTTTAATAAATAATGCAAGGTTTTTTTTGGTTTTAAATTTTTTATAAAATTAAAACTAAAAAAAATTAAAAATATAGTAGAGAACAGGTTAATAGTAGGCAACATTTTGTAGAGCAACAGTATTTAGTAGTAGAAAGAAAGTAACAGTAGTAGTGGGAAAACCAAAGTAGTTTATAGTGGGCAACAGTTTAGTAGCACAGTAGTAGTGTAGAACGCAACAGTACAGTACTGTAGTAGCAACAGTAGTAGTAGTAGAAGCCAACAGTAGCAGTACTATAGTAGAACATATATAGTAGTAGTAGTAGTAGTAGTAGCAACAGTAGCAGTAGAGTAGTTAATAGCAAAAGTAGTAGCATTAGTAGTAGTACTAGTAGCATCAGTAGTAGTAGTAGTAGTAGCAACAGTAGTAGTAGTAGTAGCAGTAGAAACAGTAGTAGTAGTAGTAGTAGTAGACACAGTAGTAGTAGTAGCAGTAGAAACAGTAGTAGTAGCAGTAGTAGTAGACACAGTAGTAGTAGTAGTAGCATCACAATTAACCCTCACAACTGAGAACCAAAAATACAGACTACACGAGCATTATGACAAATTTCAAATATCCCCCCAAAATTAAAAAGTCCATTAATGGCCCCGTGCTGTGAGGATTCCATTAATGAAAACTCCATAAACGCTCATAACACCAACTCTGCTACCAAAAAAATACTCAGATAACATATATGTTGAAACCCCTGTACTCAGTGCACAAATCTACAACTGTAATTGCCTTTTCACAATTAGATTTTTAAATATACCAAAGCGGGAAAAGGTCTTTTTTTCTACTATTTCTTATATTAATCCTTCATAAAAGCCTTTTCAATGGATATATTTTTTTATATAGAGCTGTAAGTCAACCCTGTTTCATTTACTATATTCTCGTTTTCTGTTTACATTATTATATATATATATATATTATATATATATATAATAATATTTTATATATATATATATATATTTATATATATATATATATATATATATATATATATATATATATATATATATATATATTATATAATCAAACAAACCATATCCACGAGGCGGGGTGGCCCAAAAAAAGAAAAACGAAAGTTTCTTTTTTTTAAATTTAGTAATGCATACAGGAGAAGGCGTTACTACCCCCTTGCTCCCGGCATTTTAGTCACCTCTTACAACACGCATGGCTTACGAAGGAAGAATTGTTTTCCACTTCCCCATGGAGATAAGAGGAAATAAACAAGAACAAGAACTAGTATGAAAATAGAAAAAAAAACAGAGGGGTGTGTGTATATATATATATATGCTTGTATACATGTATGTATAGTGTTAACTAAGTGTAAGAAGAAGTACCAAGACGTACCTGAAATCTTGCATGCTTATGAGACAGAAAAAAGACACCGGCAGTCCTACCATCATGTAAAATAATTACATTCACTTGGCAGGACGGTAGTACCTCCCTGGGTGGTTGCTGTCTACCAACCTACAACATAGGTAGTAGGTTATATATATATATATATATATATATATAT
>NC_069405.1:72775349-72788086 GCF_026875155.1 Cherax quadricarinatus
GGAAAAAAAAGAAATTTTGAAAGCATAAAGCAATAGAAGACGACATGCCCCGGGCGGGAAAAAATTTTTCGGAAAATGGGGGAAAAGTTTCAAAAAAAAAAGAATCCGGCCGTGAAAGTGACCTTAAAGGGCAGAAGCAACTGGGGCCAGGATCCTGCGGGGAGAAAGCACGTTAAGGGGACATGTGGCTACGGGAAAGGGGTGTATCTCGCCGCGACAGAACCAAGAAAAAAGGGCGGAAATGAGAGGATGGTACAAAGGCGAAAGGGGGAAAAAGAGGGGGGGGATGGGAAAAGACAGACAGGAGACCCCAGACCCGGGAAAGGGAAGATAAAATACAGCCTCCCTCACAACTTCCTATAAAAAGCCTCCCAACCAGGTCAACCCCCGTGCAACCAAAAAACTCAAATCAAAAAAACCCATTTCCACATCCAATCCCCCCCCCCAATACATTTCAAAACTCCCCCCCCCCCCCCCCCCAGCCCAAAACCCTTTGTTCCTTACCCGGTCTCCCCCTTCCCCCAAACCCCCAAAATCTCCCCGACCACAGTCTTTTGGGAAAAAGTTGAAGGGGTTTTGGTAAAAAACCGGGGGGGGGAGATGGAATAAAAAAAGTATGAGGAGTGGCACGAAAAAAACCAAAAATAAATCCCCCAAACCTTTTTAGCACTCCAGAAACCCCCAAATCACCAGAAAAAAAAACAGATTCCCAAACTTTCCATCCGGTTTCCCAAAACCTCCGGAAAGGGCAGAGGGAGGAGAGGGGGGGGAGGAGTTTCCCCTGCTATTAAAAAAAAAAGTGGGGGTTTTGAGAAATGGGAAGGGGAAAGGATGGGATGGGGGAAAAGGGGCTATTAGTAGGAACAATCCGTTTTGAGGGACATTAAAGGGGATAATTTCAGTAATGTAAACCCACCACAGAACTGCAGGAGGGCCCAAAGGAGAATTTCGTGAGAGCAACAGAGCAATGATCAACACACTAGCCCAGGTGGCCCGGAGAGCACACATGGGGGGAGCAAAGTTACTAGGGTTTTGGGGACTTCAATCACAAGGAGATTGACTGGGGAAAACCCGGAGCCCCCTGGGGGTCCCCGAAAAAAGGGGACCCGTGATGGATGTTGGGAATGGGGAAAAACCCCATGCATCAAAAAAGTTTTGAACACTACCGAGGGGAGAGGAGAGGAAAGAACCCGCAAGACTGGACCTTTATTACCATGGTTGTTGGCATCGAGGGGGGGGAAAAAATTTAAATCACTTTCTTTTCTTCTTAACAATTTTTCTTTTTTCCCAAAAACTAAACCCCAAATACAATTCCCTTTCCCCCCCCCCCCCCCCCCCCAACCCCCCTTTTTTATTTTTAATTCCCAAACCCCTACCTTTCCCCCCCAAACTTTCCCCCCCCAAAAAAAAAAAAAAAAAAGGAAAACCCCCCCCCCAAAAAAAAAACCCCCCCCCCCCCCCAAAAAAACTAAAAATAAAAAAAACCCCCCCAAACCCCCATTCCCCCCCCCCCCTTTTTCAAAAAACCCCAAAGGGAGGGAGGCAAAAAACAGGTTAAAAAGAAAAAAATTTTGGAAAAGGGTACAAAAAAGGGGCAGAGAATGGAAAATAAAGAAACCCGGCCGGGAAAAAAGAAACGGAAAAGCCAAAAGTAAGAAGGGAGGGTCAGGACAATATGAAAATGACATAGCATCAAAAATAAAGCTGACCCGAAGCTGTTGTACAGCCACATCAGGAAGGGGGAAAAAAAAGGCAAGGACCAAGGGGAATCGGGTGAGGAAGGGGGGTGGGGAATTTCCCAAAAAACGACCCCAAAAGGGGATGTCGGGGGGCTCAAAACAAGATTTAAAAAGGTTTTTTTACAGGGGGAAACCCGTTTGGACTCCAGGAAATCGAACCCGGGGGGGGCCCAACCCGCAAGTGCTGGAAGGGTACATATCCCCAAAGGGGGAGGGAAGAAAATGCTATGCGAATTGACACCTCAAAGGCCGGGGGGGGCCAGACAACATTTTCTCCATGGGTTTTTAAAGAGGGGGGGCGAGTATTGGGGTGAGCCCTTAAAAAAGATCTTCAAAAATCATTTGGAAAAGGGGAACTCCCTGAGGTATGGAAAATGGCAAATGTAGTCCCAATTTTTTTAAAAAGGGGGGACAGACATGAGGCACTAAACTAAAAGCCGTATCACTAACGTGTATAGTTTGGAAGGTCATGGAGGAGATCATCAGGAGAAAGTGGTGGGGGACCTGGAAAGAAACAAGTGTATTATTTACAACCAGGGACGGTTTTTAGGGAAGGAAAATCTGTGTCACAAACCTAATTGAGTTTTATGACAGGTGACAGAAGTAAAACAAGAGGGAGGGGGGGGGATCGATGCATATTTTTGGACTGCAAAAAAGGCCTTCGAAAGTTCCTCACAAGGGTTACTGCCCAAAAACTTGAGGATCAGGCACACATTTAAAAGGAAAAGGGACTGCAATGGATCAGAGAATACCCGACAGGGAGGGGAACAACGGGGTCATGGTACGCGACGAGGTGTCAAAAGTGGGGCCTGTGACAAAAAGGGGGTTCCACAGGGGTCAAATCCTAGGGCCCGTTTCTGTTTTTTGGTATATGTGAACGAAAAACTGAAGGGTTTGACTAAAAAAATGCCTTTTTTGCAGATGTGCCTGGGGCCAGCAGCTGGCTCCTTGGGAAATTTAAAACCCCGCCAAATGCAAAGTCATGAAGTTGGGGAAAAGGGCCCAAGAAAACCCAGACACAATATGTTTTGTTTGGGCCCAAAAACTGCAAACCTCACTAAGGAAAAAAAAATTTGGGGGTGAGTAATTAAACACCGAGCATATCTCCTGAGGCGCAAAAATCAATCAGATAAAATGCCCGCAGCAACGGGGCCCGGCAAACCTACCCGGGTAGGGTTCCCATACCCCAGTAAGGAATTTTGTTTAAGACTCTGTTTTACCATTTTCAAAAGGCCCCCTTAAAGGGGTATTTTCAGCACCCGGGTTTTGGGAATTCCCCACCTAGTCAAGCACGTCAAGAAATTAGAGAAAGTGCAAAGGTTTGCAACAAGACTAGTCCCAGAGCTACGGGGATTGTCCTACTAAGAAAGGTTGAGGGAAATCGGCCTGACGACACTGGAGGACAGGAGGGTCAGGGGAGACATGATAACGACATATAAAATACTGCGCGGAATAGACAAGGTAGACAAAGAAGGGATGTTCCAGAGAAGGGACACAGACACAAAAGGTCACAATTGGAAGTTGTGTAGAGGTAAATCGCAACTTGTTAAAGCCTTGCAAAGAGCGAAACGTTGTCTGAATCTATGCATCTCACCCTCAGAAGAGAGGAAACATCAACACAACCAAGGAATATGTGATGATCCTGCTGAAGGAGGCGGAGGTAACCAGGACACTAGAGCCAGGTGAGATACCACCCTGGCTCTAGTGTCTCTCTATGGAGGGGTCACACAGCAGCTCTGTGTGACCCCCTTAAAGAGAGAATGTCTTCCACCACTTGCTTAAGACCGGACAGCAGCCAGAAACTGGAAAAAAAGACCATTGCGGTCTCCATAAATAAAACAAGACGGGGGGGGGGGGGGGCAGAGAGAGAAGAGGCCAATATCTTCAACCTACATATTGTTAAAAGTCTTTGGAAAAGACTGAAGGAAAAAGAGTACTGGAAAATCTGGAAAGGATAAGATTTATTATAAAAAGCCAGAACTTACGAATTTGCTGGAGCTTTATAACAAGATGAGGATGGTGACGGGCGTCTTCTTGAACTTCAGTTAAGTATTTGGTCATGCACCGCACCATAGATTATCATGCTCGTGGAAAGTAATGACCACACAGCGACTAATTTAGAAACAAGAAAATATAGGCGGGATCAGGATCAGCATGAGAACGCAACTGCTCCTAATATACATATATATATTATATATATATATATATATATATATATTATATATATATATATATATATATATATATATAATATATATTATATTATATATATATGTATATATATTATATATATATATATATATATATTATATATATATGTATATATATATGTATATTATATTATATATATTATATATATATATATATATATATATATATATTATATATTTATATATGTATATTATATATTAATATATATATAGTATATATATATATATTATATATATATATATATATATATATATATATATATACATATTATATATATATAAAATATAAAATTATATATATATATATATAATATATAAATTATATATATTATATTATATATATATATATATATATATATATATATATGTATATATATATGTCGTGCCGAGTATGTAAAACTGGTCAATTAGCAAGAACTCATTTATAATTAAGTTCTTTCTCAAATTTTCTCTTATACGTTTAAAGACATATTTTTTCATTAATGTTAATGTAAAAAATTTTAATTTTGCACCAAAAGAATCTTAGAAAACTTACCTAACCTTATTATAACAAGAACAATTTATTTTAGCCTAACCCAACTAAATATATTTTAGATTTGTTTACAATAACTTAATACTAAACAAACGCAGTGAAGTATATTTTTTTCGTTAGGTTCAAAATGATTTTGGCGAAATTATTGCATACACAAATTTTCACTTGCCCTATATGGCAAGATGAGCGTTGCTATTTAAGCCAAGATCGCAAGTTCTGCCTATTCGGCATATACATATATATATATATATATATATATATATATATATATATATATATATATATATATATATATATATTATATATATATATATATATATATTTATATATTATTTATATATATATATATCAAGGAGTTATCAGATATGATTGAAACTTTACTCTACTTGTTGATAATGAAAAAACAATATAGAGAATAAGAACAGGAGAGGGCGGAGGAAGAGAGAGATGATTCAGGGAGATCTACTGAATTACAACCCTAATAAATGGAAGGTCACACGAATTTCAAAAGGCGAGGGAAGACCGGATACAGAGCACAGTATAGGCAGAGAGAAGACATACACCTAGGAGTACATCCCAAGCACATCCCAGGAGACACTCAACCACCACGTAATTTCAGCGACATACGCAAGATGGCATACGTAAGATGACATACGTAAGATGACATACGTAAAATGACATACGCAAGATGACATACGCAAGATGACATACGCAAGATGACATACGTAAGATGACATACGTAAGATGACATACGTAAGATGACATACGCAAGATGACATACGCAAGATGACATACGTAAGATGACTATACGCAAGATGACATACGCAAGATGGCATACGCAAGATGACATACGCAAGATGACATACGCAAGATGACATACGCAAGATGACATACGCAAGATGACATACCAAGAGACAACGCAATGACATACGCAAGATGACATACGCCCAAGATGACATACGCAAGATGACATACGCAAGATGACATACGCAAGATGACATACGCAAGATGACATACGCAAGATGACATACGCAAGATGACATACGCAAGATGGCATACGCAAGATGACATACGCAAGATGGCATACGCAAGATGACATACGCAAGATGACATACGCAAGATGACATACGCAAGATGATATACGCAAGATGACATACGCAAGATGGCATACGCAAGATGACATACGCAAGATGACATACGCAAGATGACATACGCAAGATGACATACGCAAGATGACATACGCAAGATGACATACGCAAGATGACATACGCAAGATGACATACGCAAGATGACTACATACCGCAAGATGACATACGCAAGATGACATACGCAAGATGACATACGCAAGATGACATACGCAAGATGACATACGCAAGATGATATACGCAAGATGACATACGTAAGATGACATACGCAAGATGACATACGCAAGATGACATACGCAAGATGATATACGCAAGATGACATACGTAAGATGACATACGCAAGATGACATACGCAAGATGACATACGCAAGATGACATACGCAAGATGACATACGCAAGATGACAAGCCTCACACTGGTTAACAATGTGGTATGTGACTCAGTGTTGAGCCCCTATATGTTCAAGCAGGTGTTTTATGACAGGTGTTATTAGTGCATTTTATGACATGTGTTACTACTGTGTTTTAGAGCAGGTGTTATTACTGTGTTTTAGGGCAGGTATTATTACCTTGTGTTTAATGGCAGGTGTTATTACCCTGTGTATTATAGCATGTGTGATTATTGTGTTTTATGACAGGTGTTATCGTGTTTTATGACAGGTGTCATCGTGTTTTATGACAGGTGTCATCGTGTTTTATGAGAGGTCTTATATAAACCTCTTGTTTTATGGCAGGTATTATTACCTTGTGTTTAATGGCAGGTGTTATTACCCTGTGTATTATAGCATGTGTGATTATTGTGTTTTATGACAGATGTTATCGTGTTTTATGACAGGTGTTATCGTGTTTTATGAGAAGTCTTATATAAACCTCTTGTTTTATGGCAGTTGTTATTACCTTGCGTTTTATGACAGGTGTTATTACTGTTGTATGACAGGTGTTATTACTGTTATATGACAGGTGTTATTACTGTTGTATGACAGGTGTTATTACTGTTGTATGACAGGTGTTATTACTGTTGTATGACAGGTGTTTATTACTGTTGTATGACAGGTGTTATTACTGTTGTATGACAGGTGTTATTACTGTTGTATGACAGGTGTTATTACTGTTGTATGACAGATGTTATTACTGTTGTATGACAGGTGTTATTAATGTTGTATGACAGATGTTATTACTGTTGTATAACAGGTGTTATTACTGTTGTATGACAGGTGTTATTACTGTTGTATGACAGGTGTTATTACTGTTGTATAACAGGTGTTATTACTGTTGTATGACAGGTGTTATTACTGTTGTATGACAGATGTTATTATTAACTACTGAATTATTAACTACTAAGTTAGTAACTTTTTAATGAGAATATTAAGCCAGATTTTCTAAGGCGTCTTATGATAATAAGTTAGATAAATAGTCAATTAGATAGTTAATTTAGAATACGATTTTGAATACAATTCGGAGAATTCGGAATACAATTCAGAATACAATTCAAGATGCAATTCGCGTTTCATCATTATTCAAATTTCAGAAATATTTCATGCATAATATAGTGCCCCCCTAAAAACTGCAATTTTCGAGAATTTGACATTAGAAATAGAATATTCTCGAGACTTAGAATATAGTTCTTAACCTGTGAACACAAATAATTCCCTGACCCATCACTCAACAAATTACGGAATTTACGTTTAGCAATTGTGGCACTGTTGGTGACACCTTTGTTTGTGGCACTGTTGGTGACACACTTGCTTGTGGCGCTGTTGGTGACACCTTTGTTTGTGGCAGTGTTGGTGACACCATTGTTTGTGAGATTGTTGGTGACACCTTCCATTGTGGCACTGTTGGTGTTATCTTTTATTGTGGCACTGTTAGTGTCATCTTTGTTTGTAGCACTGTTGGTGTTATCTTTGCAGCACTGTCGGTGACACCTTTTTGGTACTGTAGGGTCATATTTGTGGCACTGTCGGTGACACCTATAGTCACTGTTGTTGACATCTTTTGTGGCACTGATGGTAATACTTTCAAAAGTCTCTCATCATCAACACAATGCAACTCACTATTAACCCAATACAACTCACCATTAACACAATACAACTCGCCATTAACCCAATACAACCCACCATTAACCCAATACAACTCACCATCAACCAATACAACTCACCACAACACAATACAATCACCATCAACCAATACAAATCACCATCAACCCAATACAACTCACCATCAACCCAATACAACTCACCATCAACACAATACAACTCACCATCAACCCAATACAACTCACCATCAACCCAATACAACTCACCATCAACACAATACAACTCACCATCAACACAATACAACTCACCATTTACCCAATACAACTCACCATCAACCAATAGAACTCACCCTGAATCCAATACAACTCACCATCAACCCAATACAATTTACCATCAAACAATATAACTCCAACATCAACCCAATACAACTCACCATCAACACAATACAACTCACCATCAATACAATACAACTCACCCTCAACACAATACAACTCACTATCAACACAATACAACTCACTATCGACGCAATACAACTCACTATCAACACAATACAACTCACTATCAACATAATACAACTTACCATCAACCCAATACAACTCACCATCAACCCAATACAACTCACCATCAACACAATACAACTCATATTAACAAAATACAACTCACTATCAACACAATACAACTCACCATCAACACAATACAACTCACCATTAACCAATACAACTCACCATCAACCCAATACAACTCACCATCAATCCAATACAACTCACCATCAACCCAATACAACTCACCATCAACACAGTACAATTCACCATCAACCCAATGCAAGTCACCATCAACACAATGCGACTCAACATCAACCAAATGCAACTCCACATCAACACAATACTACTCACCATCAATACAATACAACTCACCATTAACACAATACAACTCACCATCAACACAATACAACTCACATTAACACAATACAACTCACCATCAACCCAATACAACTCACCATCAATCCATTACAACTCACCATTAACACAATACAACTCACCATCAACCCAATTTCAACTCACCATCAATCCAATACAACTCATCATTAACACAATACAACTCATCATCAACACAATACAACTCACCATCAATCCAATACAACTCACCATCAACCCAATACAACTCACCATCAACACAATACAATTCACCATCAACCAATACAAGTCACCATCAACACAATGCAACTCAACATCAACCAAACACTACTCACCATCAACACAATACTACTCACCATCAATACAATACAACTCACCATCAACACAATACAACTCACTATCAACACAATACAACTCACTATCGACACAATACAACTCACCATCAACACAATACAACTCACTATCAACACAATACAACTCACCATTGAATACAATACAACTCACCTAAACCCAATACAACTCACCCTTAACCCAATACAGCTCACCATCAACCGAATACAACTCACTGTCAATTCAATACAAGTCACCATCAACCAATACAACTCACCATCAACACAATATAACTCACCATTAACCCAATATAACTCACCATTAACCCAATACAACTCGCCATCAGCCCAATACAACTCACCATCAATCCAATACAACTCACCATCAACCCAATACAAACTCACCATCAACACAATACAACTCACCATCAACCCAATACAGCTCACCATCAACAAATACAATCACCATCAACACAATACTACTCACCATCAATACAATACAACTCACCAACAACACAATACAACTCACTATCGACACAATACAACTCACTATCGACACAATACAACTCACCATCAACACAATACAACTCACTATCAACACAATACAACTCACCATGAATACAATACAACTCACCTAAACCCAATTTCAAACGCACCCTTAACCGAATACAACTCACCATCAACCCAATACAACTCACCATCAACACAATACAACTCACCATTAACCCAATACAATTCACCATAACCCAATACAACTCACCATCAGCCCAATACAACTCACCATCAATCCAATACAACTCACCATCAACCCAATACAACTCACAATCATCACAATACAACTCAACATCAACACAATACAACTCACCATCAACACAATACAACTCACCATCAACACAATACAATTATTTTATTTTATTATCACACTGGCCGATTCCCACCAAGGCAGGGTGGCCCGAAAAAGTAAAACTTTCACCATCATTCACTCAATCACTGTCTTGCCAGAAGGGTGCTTTACACTACAGTTTTTAAACTGCAACATTAACACCCCTCCTTCAGAGTGCAGGCACTGTACTTCCCATCTCCAGGATTCAAGTCCGGCCTGCCGGTTTCCCTGAACCCCTTCATAAATGTTACTTTGCTCACACTCCAACAGCACGTCAAGTATTAAAAACCATTTGTCTCCATTCACTCGTATCAAACACGCTCACGCATGCCTGCTGCAAGTCCAAACCCCTCGCACACAAAACCTCCTTTACCCCTCCCCCCAACCTTTCCCAGGCTGACCCCTACCCCCCCTTCCTTCCACTACAGACTGATACACTCTTGAAGTCACTCTGTTTCGCCCCATTCTCTCTACATGTCCGAACCACCTCAACAACCCTTCCTCAGCCCTCTGGACAACAGTTTTGGTAATCCCGCACCTCCTCCTAACTTCCAAACTGCGAATTCTCTGCATTATATTCACCCCACACATTGCCCTCAGACATGACATCTCCACTGCCTCCAGCCTTCTCCTTGCTGCAACATTCATCACCCATGCTTCACACCCATATAAGAGCGTTGGTAAAACTATAATCTCATACATTCCCCTCTTTGCCTCCAAGGACAAAGTTCTTTGCCTCCACAGACTCCTAAGTGCACCACTCACCCTTTTCCCATCATCAATTCCATGATTCACCTCATCTTTCATAGACCCATCCGTTGACACGTCCACTCCCAAATATCTGAATACATTCACCTCCTCCATACTCTCTCCCTCCAATCTGATATCCAATCATTCATCACCTAATCTTTTTGTCATCCTCATTACCTTACTCTTTCCTGTATTCACTTTTAATTTTCTTCTTTTGCACACCCTACCAAATTCATCCACCAATCTCTGCAACTTCTCTTCAGAATCTCCCACGAGCACAGTGTCATCAGCAAAGAGCAACTCCCACTTTATGTGTGATTCTTTATCTTTTAACTCCACGCCTCTTGCCAAGACCCTCGCATTTACTTCTCTTACAACCCCATCTATAAATATATTAAACAACCACGGTGACATCACACATCCTTGTCTAAGGCCTACTTTTACTGGGAAATAAGAACATAAGAACATAAGAAAGGAGGAACACTGCAGGAGGCCTGCTGGCCCATACTAGGCAGGTCCTTTACAATTCATCCCACTAACAAAACATTTGCCCAACCCAATTTTCAATGCCACCCAAGAAATAAGCTCTGATGTGAAAGTCCCACTCAAATCCAACCCCTCTCACTCATGTACTTATCCAACCTAGATTTGAAACTACCCAAAGTCCCAGCCTCAATAACCCAACTAGGTAGACTGTTCCACTCATCAACTACCCTATTTCCAAACCAATACTTTCCTATGTCCTTTCTAAATCTAAACTTATCTAATTTAAATCCATTACTGCGGGTTCTCTCTTGGAGAGACATCCTCAAGACCTTATTAATATCCCCTTTATTAATACCTATCTTCCACTTATACACTTCGATCAGGTCTCCCCTCATTCTTCGTCTAACAAGTGAATGTAACTTTAAGAGTCTTCAATCTTTCTTCATAAGGAAGATTTCTAATGCTATGTAATTAATTTAGTCATCCCACGCTGAATGTTTTCTAACGAATTATGTCCATTTTGTAATACGGAGACCAGAACTGAGCTGCATAATCTAGGTGAGGCCTTACTAATGATGTATAAAGCTGCAGTATGACCTCTGGACTTCTGTTGCTTACACTTCTTGATATAAATCCCAGTAATCTATTTGCCTTATTACGTACGCTTAGGCATTGCTGTCTTGGTTTAAGGTTGCTGCTCACCATAACCCCCAAGTCCTTTTCGCAATCTGTATGGCTAAGTTCTACATCATTTAACTTATAAGTACTAGGGTTATGGGCACTCCCAAGCTTCAGAACCTTGCATTTATCTACATTGAACTGCATCTGCCACTTTTCTGACCAAGAATAGAGTTTGTTTAAATCCTCCTGAAGTTCCATAACATCTACGTTTGAATCAATTATCCTACCTATCTTTGTGTCATCGGCGAATTTGCTCATATCACTAGTAATTCCCTCATCAAGATCATTGATATATATTATAAACAACAACGGGCCCAAGACTGATCCCTGTGGAACGCCACTTGTTACAGATCCCCACTCGGATTTAACCCCATTTATGGACACTATCTGCTTCCTGTCAGTGAGCCATGACTCGATCCACGAGAGCACTTTTCCCCCAATGCCATAAGCTGCCACTTTCTTTAACAGTCTATGGTGCGGAACTCTATCAAAAGCCTTACTAAAATCTAAGTAAATAATATCAAATTCTTTATTGTGGTCAACAGCCTCAAAAGCTTTACTGAAGAAAGTTAATAAATTAGTTAGACAAGACCGGCCTCTTGTGAATCCATGCTGAGTATCATTAATCAAGCTATGCTTATCGAGATGGCTTCTTATAATCTCAGCTATAATTGACTCTAGTAATTTGCCTACAATTGAGGTCAGGCTTATTGGGCGGTAATTTGACGGTAACGACTTGTCCCCTGTTTTAAAAATAGGAGTTACATTAGCCATCTTCCACTTATCAGACACTACACCTGTTTGAAGAGATAAATTAAAAATATTAGTTAATGGTTCACAGAGTTCCATTTTGCATTCCTTAAGACCCTTGAAAAAACCTCATCAGGACCCGGCGACTTATTTTGCTTCAGTCTGTCTATCTGCTTCACAACCATTTTCACTAGTGACTATGATGTTACATAATTTATCTTCTTCTAGCCCACTGTAAAAATTAATTAAATGGAATATTTTTAGTGTCTCCTGGTAAAAACTGA
>NC_069405.1:72788586-72806155 GCF_026875155.1 Cherax quadricarinatus
CAAGCAGCGCAGCAGCAGGCAGCAGCCGAGCAGACGGCGCAGAGAAGCGCCAGCAGCAGAGCGGGCAGCAGAGCGAAGGGAGCAGAGCAGCAGAGCAGCAGCCAGAGAGCACGGGAGAGCAGCACAGCACAGCGGGCAGTGCAGCAGCATCAGCAGAGCGACAGCAGCAGCGCGGAGCAGCGCGCAGCAGCACAGCAAGCAGCAGCAGCAGCAGCTAGCAGCACGGGCCAGCAGCAACAGCCCCCAGGCAGCAGCAGCAGGAGCAGGCGCACACACCCCAAGCAGCAGCAGGCAGGCGCAGAAGGAAGCAGCAGCAGGAAGGCCGGCACAGCGGGGAGCGCGCGCAGCAGCAGCAGCAGAAAGCAGCAAGCGCACCAGCAGGGGCAGCACAGCAGAAACAGACAGCATAAACAGCAGCAGCACCCAGCAAGCAGCAGCGGGAGCAGCAGCGGGGCAGCAGGAAAACCGCAGCAGCAGCAGCAGCAGCAGCGCGGGCACAGAAAGCACGGGCGGGGCAGCACAGCAGAGGCAGCCAGCAGCAGGCAAAGCACAGCACAGCAGCAGCAAGCAGCAGCAGGGCGCGGGGAGCAGCAGAAAGCACAGCACACGGGCCAAGCAGCAGGCAGCACAGCGCAGCAGCAGCAGCAGCAGCAGGCAGAAGCAGCAGGGCGCGGGGCAGCAGCAGGCAGCAACAGAGGCAGCAGCAGCAGCGGGCAGCAGAGCAGCGGGCAGCGGGAGCAGCGGGCGGGCAGCAGCGGGCAGCAGGCCAGAGCGACAGGCAGCAGCACAGCACAGCGGGCAGCACAGGAGCAGCGGGGCAGCCAGCAGCAGCAGCAGCAGCCAGAAAGAGCGCAGCAGCAGCGGGGCACAGCAGCAGGCAGACAGCAGGCAGCAGCAGCGACAGCAGCGGGCAGCAGAGGCAGCGCAGCAAAAGCAGCAGCAGCAGCACCCGCAAAAAACAGCAGCAGAGGAGGCAGCAGCCAGCAGCAGCAGCAGCAGCAGCACAGCAGCAGCAGCAGCACACAAGGCAGCAGCAGCCAGCAGAAAGGAAAAAAAAGGGGGGGCAGCAGAAGCAGCAGAAAGGGCGCGGGCAGCAGGCAGCGCAGCAGAAGAGCAGCGCAGCAGCAGAAAAGCAGCAGCAGGCAGCAGCAGCAGCAAACAGCAGCAGCAGCAAGAGGCGCGCAGCAGCACAGCAGCAGCGCAGCAGGCAGCGCGCAGCAGGCAGCGCAGCAGAAAGCAGCAGCAGCAGCAGCAAGCAGAAAGAGCATCAGCACAGGCAGCGCAGCAGCAGCCAGCAGCAGCGGGGAGCACAGCAGCAGCAGCAGCGGGGCAGCAGCGCAGCACAATCTTAAAAAGTCACCGTAATCGGGGTTAAAGGGTGGTTTTCTAAATTTTCCCTCACGCTTCTTTCCCAGGCTTCCCAAAACTGCATCACCCGGGCTTCCCTCACTGCTTCATTCCAGGTTTCCCCTAACTGCATCATTCCGGGCTTCCCCACTTTTTTCATTCCGGTTTCCAAACTGCTCATTCGGGCTCCCTCACTGCTTCTTTTCCGGGTTTTCCCAAAAATGCTATTCCAGGCTTCCCTCATGTTTCTTCCAGGTTCCCCCTGCTTCATTCAGGCTTCCTCACTGCTTCATTCCAGGCTTCCCCCCGCTTCATTCCAGGTTCCCTCATTGCTTCATTCCGGCTTCCCCCCCTTGCTTCATTCGGGCTTCCCACTGCTTCTTCCAGGTTTTCCCCCCATCTGCAAATTCCAGGCTTCCTCCTGTTCTTTCCAGGCTTTTTCTCCTGCTTCATTCCAGCTTCCCCCTGCTTTCCAGGCTTCCCTCCCCGCTATTGGGGGCTTCCTCACTGCTTCATCCAGGCTTCCCTCATGCTTCATTCCAGCTTCTCTCACTGCTTCATTTCCAGGTTTCCCTAAATGTTCATTCAGGCTTCCCTCACTGCTTCATTCCAGGTTTCCCCTCCTGCTCATTCCGGTTCCTCACGCTTCATTCCAGCTTCCCTCACCTTCTTTCCCCGGGCTTCCCCACTGCTTTCATTCGGGGCTTCCTCACTGTTTTTTTTCCAGTTTCTCAATTGCATCTTTCCCAGGCTTCCCCACTGCTTATTCCAGGCTTTCCACTGCTTCTTCCAGGCTTCCCCAACGCATCATTCCGCTTCCCTCACTCAACATTCCGGCTTCCCTCCTGCTTCTTTCCCAGGCTTCCCTCACTGCTTCTTTCCAGGTTTCCCCCAACTGCTCCTTCCAGGTTCCCTCCCCGCTTCATTCCGGGTTTTCCTCATTTCTTCATTCCGGCTTCCCTCACGCCATTCCAGGCTTCCCCTCACTGCTTCCTTTCCCCGGTTCCCCACTGCTTCATTCCAGGCTTCCTCCCTGCTTCTTTCCCAGGCTTCCTCCTGCTTCATTCAGGCTTCCCCTCCCTGCTTCATTCCAGGCTTCCCCATGCTCTTTTCCAGGCTTCCCTCACTGCTTCTTCCCAAAGTTTTCCCTCACTGCTTCATTCCGGGTTTTCCCACTGCCATTCGGGGTTCCCTCACTGCTTCTTCCGCTTCCCAAACTGCTCATTCCGGTTTCCGTCATGCCTTTTCACGTTTTTCTCACTGTTCTTTCCGGGGTTTTCCCCAACTGCTCATTCCAGCTTCCCTCCTGTCATTCCGGGCTTCCCTCCTGTTTCTTTCCAGGCTTCCCTCCCCCTTTTCATTCCCAGGCCCCTCACTGCTTCATTCCGGGTTTTCCCTCGCTTCTTTCCCAGCTTCCTCCTGTTCATTCCAGTTTCCCTCCTGCTCTTCCCGGGCTTCCTACTGCTTCTTTCCCAGGCCCCTCACTGATCATTCCAGCTTCCCTACGCTTCATTCCAGGTTTCCCCTTTCATGCTTCATTCCAGGTTTTCCTCACTCTTCTTCCACTTCCCTAACTTTCATAAAATTCCACTTCCTCACTAAATTCATTCCAGGCTTCACTACTGCTTCATTCCAGGCTTCCCTAACTGCTTCATTCCAGGCCCCCCTACCTTCATTCCAGGTTTTCCCTACGCTTATTCCAGGCTTCCTACTGCTTCTTTCCCGGGTTCCCTCCTGCTTCATTCCAGCTTCCTCACTCTTCATCCAAAGGTTTCCCCCTCTTGCTTCTTCCAGGTTTCCCCTGACTGCTTCATTCCGGGTTTCCCCTCACTGCTTTATTCCGGGCTTCCCTCACTCTTCATTCCAGGCTTATTTCAAAATACAATTAAACTCTCCTCCATGGGGAAAAGCCTCTATCACGTCTCCATAAAAAATTCACCACCTAGACTCCCCCTTTCAGCGCTTGCGGGAGCTCTGGTCCCTCAACAGCCCCAAAAACTTTCACTTTCCCAGCTAAGCTTTCACCCCCACTACACGCAGAGGCTCCAATCAACTTTTTCCCGGATGTACGAAAATTTCCGGTTTTTTGAGTTTAAAAGGCAGCTAAGGGTGTTTTGTGTCTCAAAAGAACGGACCACGTGCTAATGCTCAAGAGAACGGACCACGTGCTTTGTGTGCTAAAGAGAAAACCCCGTGCTTATGTGCTAAGAGAAGGGCCAGCGTGCTTAGTGTGCTCAAGGAACGGACCAGCGTGCCGGGAATGCTCAAGAGAAAAGGACCGCGTGTTTTGGTGCCAAGAGAACGGCCAGCGTGCTTGAAGCTAAGAGAACGGGCCAGCGTTCTTTGGGGCCCAAAAAACGGACCACGTGCTTAGGTGCTCAAGAGAACGGACCACGTGCTTTGAGGGCTCAAGAGAACGGACCAGCGTGCTTTGGGCCTCAAGAAACGGACAGCGTGCTTAGAGTGTCAAGAAACGGACCACGGCTTATGTCCAAGAAAGCGGACCGCGGCTTAGTCTCAGAGAAAGGCCAGCGTGCTAGAGGGTCAAAGCTCCTCCCAAAAAACCCTCTATGTTTTCAAAAAAGGCAGGTTGCCAAAAGGGGTTTTGGTTATTTTATTTAATTTTCACAAAAGTAATGGGGTTTAGTTGAATTATGTTTTCCACCAGTAAGGTCCTTTCCCAAAATAGGGTTCCCCAATAAACTCCTTTTTAAACTGTAAAACAAGCTGGGAGGGAAACCACTCGAGTTTATAAGCCTAATTACCAGCTTGTATCAGACTAATTAGGTTTCCCCCCGCAACTTTACTTAGCTAAGTTAAAAAAAGTACAAAACAACCCGACAAATTACGACCCTTTCCCCCCCCCAAAAAAAAAACGACCCCCCAAAATTACGACTTCTTCCTCCTTCCGTCCCTCTCTCCCTGGCTCGTAAACACACATACACACACAACACATACACACACATCACACACATACACACACACACTACCACACGTACACACACATACCATACACACACATACACCACACACATACACACCAACAACACACACACACACACACCACACACCACACACACACACACACACACACACAACCCCACCACACACACACACACCCACACACACCACAAAACACACACACAAACAGATGCGAAAAAAAGAGGCGTTTTTAAGATAAAGTAAGAAAATATGAGGGGTTCTACAAGAGACATCCAGGATAACATCCGCGCCATGACTAGAATATTGTATAGTGCGTGCAATTTAAGGGGGAACTTTATTTAACTTTCGGGCCCTCGTGGATTTTACAGATTTCAAGATGCCTGACTGGCGTCAAAAATTTTCCCGACGATGTTGGGGCAGTTTGTCTATCAAGACTGAGGACTGAAATGTTTGACTCCAGGCTGAGGGACTGATTACCTCAAACTCCTCTTTTTTTCCACCGTTCTTCTTTGTATTGGACTGATGAGGCCACTGTGTGGCGAAACATTTCATCAATAAATATTCTCAAATGTTGCAAAAGTATATCATTCACAGTCTCCCCCGGAAGTTGTGGAAACCAAATCGTTTTCTTTATTATCGAGACATAATATTTGCTTTAAGTCACTTTACTGAGAAGACTCTTCATCCACTAGGGAAAAAAGTATGTACAGTCTTAATAAAATGCCATGAATCACATACTGTGACTTACCAACATATCTGTTGGTATACAATACCGGGGATACATACATCAGTGTTTCAACGAGCTACTGGACGCACACTGTTTACTAGACGCTGTCTTCTCCACCGCTGTCCTGGTGTTCTTCCTGGAGGTGCTGAGGAAGTCAGGCCACTTCAGGTGTACCTACAGTGTAGCACCTCGAAGTAGATCCACCGGCTGACACAACTCTGTGTCGGGAACTGAGCTTTGCGAGTAGTTGTGGTAGACGTAGATTTCTGTAACTGAGGTGATCTGTCTGCCAATGTCTTCCATCCATTCCTGTCTCTCCTGTAAATTCTTCTTCTCACCTTCCTCCTTATTCTCTTTCTACAGTACCTTACCATCATCATTATTATTGTTATCATTCTGCTCATTATTTTCTTTCACCTCATCTCCTTTCTCCTCCTCTTTCTCCACGTTTCTTTTTATCCTCCTTTGGATTCTTTCTCCCAGTTATTCCTCATTCTCCCCCTCCACCTCGGTTCCTCTCCTGCCCTCCCTGTACCTTCACGTTGTTTCACATTCTCAGATCTTCTCTAATCTCCGATCATCACTCTCTTCTCTCTGTTCTCTTCTTTACTGTTCACTCAGCCTCTCCTCTCCGTATTCCCTCTAATTTCCTCGTCTCCTTTGTCTGTCATTCTCATCCTCTCTCCTCTCCCTTACCAGTTCTCTCACACAAACCTTTCTCTGTTCTTCCTCTCACAATCTCTTCTCGTAGGAAATAAAAATGTGATAAATACCGACCACAATGGAAATATAAACACCATGGCTTATAATGTGATCCTTTATTGACAGACGTTTCGCCCACGCAGTGGGCGAAACGTAGTCCATAAAGGATCACATTATTCTGCATATGTGTTTCCATATTTCCGTCCTCTTCTTCTCGTTGGTTTTTCCCCCTCCCCCTGTGCTACTCCCCCCGTGTCTCTCCTCTCCCCCTGGTCTCCCTCCCTCCGGTTCTCCTCCGACTCTCGTCTCCTCTTCCCTTCGCGGTTTATAAACTGTCACTACTACACTCAGGTGTTCACTTCTAATTAGACCAACCTAACCTAACCAACCTAAAAAACTGCAAACCTAACCTCACCTAACCTAAACCTAACCTAACCTAACCTAACCTAACCAAACCTAACCTCACCTAACCTAACCTACTAAACCTAACCTAACCTAACTCAACCTAACCAAACCTAACCACACCAACCTAACCAACCTAACCTAACCATAACACAAACCAAACCTAACCGTCACCTAACCTAACCTAAGCCTAACCAAAACCTAACCTAACCTAACCAAACCTAACCCACCTAACCTAACCTAACCAGACCTAACCTAACCTAACCAAAACCTAACCAACCTAACCAAACCTAACCTCACCTAACCCCTAACCTAGACCTAACCTAACCTAACCAAACCTAACCTCACCTAACCTAACCTAACCTAAACCTAACCTAACCTAACCTAACCTAACCTAACCTAACCTAACCTAACCTAACCTCAACCTCCACCTAACCTAACCTAACCTAACCAAACCTAACCTAACCTAACCTAACCTAAAACCTAACCTAACCTAACCAAACCTAACCAACCAAACCTAACCTAACCTAACCATAACCTAACCTAACCTAACCAAACCTAACCTAACCTAACCTAACCTAACCTAACCTAACCTAACCTAACCTAACCTAACCTAACCTAACCTAACCTAACCTAACCTAACCTAACCAAACCTAACCTAACCTAACCTAACCTAACCTAACCAAAACCTAACCTAACCTAACCTAACCTAACCTAACCAAACCTAACCTAACCTAACCTAACCATAACCTAACCTAACCTAACAAAACCTAACCAAACCTAACCTAACCTAACCTAACCTAACCTAACCTAACCGAACCAACCTAACGAACCTAACCTAACCTAACCTAACCTACCAACCTAACCAAACCTAAACCTAACCTAACTAACCTAACCTAACCTAACCTAACCAACCTAACCTAACCTAACCTAACCTAACCTCACCTAACCTAATCCTAAATAACCTAACCTATACTAAACCTAACTAATCCTAACCTACCAACCTAACTATCCTAACCTAACCTAACCTAACCTATCCTAACCTATCCTAACCTAACCTATCCTAACCTAACTAACCTATCCCAACCTAACCTAACCTATCCTAACCTAACCTAACCTAACCTATCCTATAATAACCTAACCTAACCTAACCTAACCTAACCTCACTAACCTCACCTAACCTAACCTAACCTAACCTCACCTAACCTATCCTATAATAACCTAACCTATCCTAACCTAATCTATCCTAACCTATCCTAACCTAATATATCCTAACCTATCCTAACCTAACCTATCCTAACCTATCCTAACCTAACCTATCCTAACCTAACTTAACCTAACCTATCCCATCCCAACCTAACCTAACCTAACCTATCCTAACCTATCCTAATCCCTGACCTTATATTAGTTCATGTATATGATGCGCACACACACACACACATTCCGACATCTTAATAAGGAATCATTCAGGACCCTGTACACCGTGTATGTTAGGCCCATATTGGAGTATGCGGCACCAGTTTGGAACCCACACCTAGCCAAGCACGTGAAGAAACTAGAGAAAGTGCAAAGGTTTGCAACAAGACTAGTCCCAGAGCTAAGAGGTATGTCCTACGAGGAGAGGTTAAGGGAAATCAACCTGACGACACTGGAGGACAGGAGAGATAGGGGGGGACATGATAACGACATACAAAATACTGAGAGGAATTGACGAGGTGGACAAAGACAGGATGTTCCAGCGATGGGACACAGCAACAAGGGGACACAGTTGGAAGTTGAAGACACAGATGAATCACAGGGATGTTAGGAAGTATTTCTTCAGCCACAGAGTAGTCAGGAAGTGGAATAGTTTGGGAAGCGATGTAGTGGAGTCAGGATCCATACATAGCTTTAAGCAGAGGTATGATAAAGCTCACGGTTCAGAGAGAGTGACCTAGTAGCGACCAGTGAAGAGGCGGGGCCAGGAGCTCGGACTCGACCCCTGCAACCTCAACTAGGTGAGTACACACTACAATAAAACAGGTAATGCATAAATATTTGCTTTCAAACTCTACAAAGTAGAAGAAATAAGCGTAAGCTCTATTAATAGGTTTGTGTATCAGGCAAACAGTTATTATAATTATTATTATTATTATTATTAGGTGAAGCACAGTGCAAGCTGAAGACTCGATCCTCCATCCTATAATAGCTAGGCAGACACGCTGTGTAATTATTCATACCAAGCTGTGTATTTATTTGCATAGATAGTGATTGATGGATGGATTGAAATTATGGAAGAAATTGTGTGCTAGAACCATTAAAATAATAATAATAATAATAATAATAATAATAATAATAATAATAATAATAATAATAATAATACTTAGTATAAATTCGTATCCTGTAAGTACAATCAGTAATTACGAGCCAGGAACATACACTGTATTCCTGTACACTGTAAATACAAACACAAGCTATACGTACACTGAGCAAGTATGCATACACCGAGACATGTGTATGTCTCTCATTGTACACCCACCCAGAGATGTGTATGTCTCTCAGTGTACACACACTGAGAGGTGTGTATCTCTCGGCACACGAGTATATACACTCAGAGCCGTGTATATCTCTCAGCGTATATACGTAATTTAATTCTTTCTCTAGGAATGAAAGTATTCTTGACTGGTGGTGTATAGGTGACACAGCCTTAATAACCCCTCATGTGGTGGATAGGCTTCAGTGAAGGGAACAAGCAAGCAAGCAAGCAAGGAAGCAAGGAAGCAAGGAAGCAAGGAAGCAAGGAAGCAAGCAGCACTTCACAATATGAGCCACCTCGATGCACTCTTAGGTACTGTCACAACACAGAGATAGAGTATCGACACGTAGCACCAAGACACAGTATTGACACATAGGACGGAGATACAGTATTGACACATAGCACAAAGACACTGTATTGATACAATTCTTGCTCCGTATCTGCTCTTTGCTCTCTCTCTCTGTCTCTCTCTCTCTGTCTCTCTCTCTCTGTCTCTCTCTCTCTCGCTACCAACAACCTTCTCCAAAATTAAATTTCCTTTTTATTTCCCGTGTTAAAGGCGTGATCGAGATCGCGAGCGCGAGCGCGTATGTGTGTTTGTGTGTGTGTACTCACCTATTTGTGGTTGCAGGGGTCGAGTCTTAGCTCCTGGCCCCGCCTCTTCACCGGTTGCTACTGGGCCCTCTCTCTCCCCGCTCCATGAGCTTTATCAAACCTCGTCTTAAAACTGTGTATGGTTCCTGCCTCCACTACGTCATTTTCTAGGCTATTCCACTGCCTGACAACTCTATGACTGAAGAAATACTTCCTAATATCTCTCTGACTCATTTGTGTCTTCAACTTCCAATTGTGGCCTCTTGTTTCTGTGTCCCCTCCCTGGAACATCCTGTCTTTGTCCACCTTGTCTATTCCACGCAGTATTTTATATGTCGTTATCATGTCTCCCCTGACCCTCCTGTCCTCCAGTGTCGTCAGGCCGATTTCCCTTGATCTTTCTTCATAGGACATTCCCCTTAGCTCTGGAACTAACCTTGTGGCAACCTTTGTACTTTCTCTAGTTTCTTGACGTGCTTTATCAAGTGCGGTTCCAAACAGGTGCTGCATACTCCAGTATGGGCCTGACATACACGGTGTACAGTGTCTTGAACGATTCCTACTAAGGTATCGGAATGCTGTTCTCAGTTTGCCAGGCGCCCATATGCTGCAGCAGTTATCTGATTGATGTGGTGCTTCCGGAGACATGCTCGTGTTATACTCACCCCAAGATCTTTCTCCTTGAGTGAGGTTTGCAGTCTTTGGCCACCTAGCCTATACTCTGTCTGTGGTCTTCTGTGCCCTTCCCCTATCTTCATGACTTTGCATTTGGCAGGATTAAATTCGAGAAGCCATTTGCTGGACCAGGTGTCCAGTCTGTCCAGGTCTCTTTGAAGTCCTGCCTGGTCCTCATCAGATTTAATTCTCCTCATTAACTTCACATCATCTGCAAACAGGGACACTTCTGAGTCTAACCCTTCCATCATGTCGTTCACATATACCAAAAATAGCACTGGTCCTAGGACCAGTGTGTGTGTGTGTGTGTTGTGTGTGTAGAGAGAGAGAAAGTCAATCCATTTAAGTAGCTTCTCTTTGTTATCACTTATTATTATTATTATTATTATTATTATTATTATTATTATTATTATTATTATTATTATCATCATCATCATTATCATTATTATCATAATTAAAAGAGTATTTTACTTAGCAAGAGGACACAAGGTGTGTGTGGTGGTGTGGAGAGCTGATGATAATAATAACCTGCTTGTCTGTTTAATATCATTATTTCCTTTCCAGCCTCTGACAGACTGATGATATTTTTTTTATTACATAAAGGTCAAAGTTCAGAGGTTATGACCGCGGTGAGTGCCTCAGTCCCCCTGCTAAAGGTCACTTTTATATTCGCTGTCACAGTTTAGGAGCGTGTGACTCACCTTCCTCTTGCTATATATACATACTATAATATATATATATATTATATATATATATATATATATATATATATATATATATATATATATATATATAATATATATATGTGTGTGTGTGTGTGTGTGTGTGTGTGTGTGTGTGTTAGTTACCATTTTGTCCTAGGCACATGTCGATTTAGACACTAGGCCTGTTGTATGTGTGTGTTGTGTGTGTGTGTGTGGTGTGTGTGTGTGTGTGTGTTGTGTGTGTGTGCATGTGTGTATGTGTGCATGTGTGTATGTGTGCATATGTGTATGTGTGCATATGTGTGTGCATATGTGTGCATATGTGTGTGTATATGTGTGTGCATATGTGTGTGCATGTGTGTGTGTGTGTGGTGTGTGTGCGTGTACACACTTAAAAAAATCGGAATAAAATAAGATTATTTGCAGGCCTATATCTCAGGCCAGCCGAGGATTCGAACCCAGATGCCTCACCCCTCTGCCCAGGCAGAGGTTCACGAACTGGTGGCTTAGACCACCAGGCTACAGATACCATATAACTTTGGGTGGCCAGCATACTTAACGTTGTGCAGTCGTCCACGGGAGGCTACGAAGATGTAGCTGGTATTGTTCATGTATTCAAGGAACGAGCAGTGGTTCTAACATATATCAAACCAGCCCTAAGACTACCGTAGCAGGTCAGTGATCTCACCACTGGTACACACAGTGGCAAACTGGAACTTACACAGCCCATAACCAAAGCGAGTTTCACTAGCTTCGGAAGACATTCTCCATATCTTGCACGGAAGCCAATACCATAATTTATTAAAAAAAATGACAAATTTTGGCTTACACAGCTCATTAAGAAAGCAAACATTAATATTTGTCAACCACTCCACTAACTCTAACTACTGAAACAGTGAAAGTTAGTCAAATGGTAAAGGGAAACCCGCGGCATCAGGCAGGTAAGTTGAGTGCATCAGGCAGGTAAGTTGGATGCATCAGGCAGGTAAGTTGGGTGCATCGGGGCAGGTAAGTTGAGTGCATCAGGCGGGGTTTTGGATGCACGGGCAGGTAATTTGGGGTGCATCGGGAGGTAAGTTGAGTGCATCGGGCAGGTAAGTTGGGTTGCATCGGGCAGGAAATTTTTGGTGCATCAGGCAGGTGTTGGTGCATCGGGGGAAGTTGGATGAATCAGGCAGGAAATTTGGATGCATCAGGCGGGAATTGAGTGCATCAGGCGGTAAGTTGGTTCTCAGGCAGGAAGTTGAGGCACAGGCAGGTAAGTTGGATGCATCAGGAGGTAAGTTGGGTGCTCAGGCAGGAAAGTTGGTGCAAAAGGGCAGGTAATTTGGAGGGCATCGGGCAGTAATTTTGGATGCACCGGGAGGAAATTTGAGTGCTCAGGCAGGTAAGTGGATGCATCAGGCGGGTAATTTAGTGCATCAGCGTAATTTGGGGTGCATCAGGCGGGTAATTTGGGAGCATCAGGCAGGTAAGTTAGTGCATAAAGCGGGAAGTTGGATGCATCGGCGGGTAATTGGGCATCAGGCAGGTAAGTTGGATATCGGGCAGGTAAGTTGGGGCATCGGGCAGGTAAGTTGGGTGATCAGGCGGGAAAAGTTGGATGCATCAGGCAGGTAATTTTGGGGTGCATCAGGAGGTAATTTAAATGCATCAGGAGGTAAGTTGGTGCATCAGGAGGAAAGGGTGGATCACGGGAGGTAATTAGTGCATCGGGCAGGTAATTTGGATGACGGAGGTAATTGGGTGCTCAGGCAGGAAAGTTGAGCATCAGCGGGTTTAAGTTGGGGCAACAGGGGGTAAGTTTAGTGCATCACAGGAAAGTTGAGTGCTCAGGAGGAAAGTTGGGGCATCGGCAGGTAGTTAGGCATCAGGCAGGTAAGTTGGGTGCATCAGGCGGTAAGTTAGGGGCATAGGCAGTAATTTGGGGGGGAAACAGGCGGGGAAGTTAGTGCATCAGCGGGTAATTGAGTGCATAAGGCAGGTAATTTTGATGCATGGGCGGTAATTGGGGTGCATCAGGCAGGAATTTGGGGCATCAGGCGGAAATTGGGATGCATCAGTAGAAGTTGAGTGCATCAGCGGGTAATTGGGGGTGCATGGGCAGGTAATTGAGTGCACGGCAGAATTTGGGTTGCTCGGCAGGTAATTTGGGGTTTGCTGGGCGGAAATTTGTGCATCAGCAGGAAATTGGGGCATCGGGCGGTAAGTTGGATGCATCGGGGAGGTAAGTTGGATGCTCAGGCAGGTAAGTTAGTCATAGCAGGTAATTGAGTGCATCAGGCGGTAAGTTGGGTCATCAGGCGAAAGTTGGATGCATCAGGCGGGTAAGGGGTGCATCAGCAGGAAATTTGGATCATCGGGAGGTAAGTTGGATCATCAGGCGGAATGGTGAAAAGGGAGGAATTGGGGGTGCATCAGGCGGAAAAATTTGGATGCTTCAGGCATGAAATTTGGGGTGCTCAGGCAGGTAAGTTGGATCATCGGGCATAAGTTGGATCATCAGGCGGTAAGTTGGTGCATCAGGCTGGTTAAGGGGGTGCATAGGCAGGTAATTGGATGATCAGGCAGGAAAGTTGGAGACAGGCAGGTAATTGAGTGACAGGCAGGAGTTGGATCTCGGGCAGGTAAGTTATGCATCGGCAGGTAAGTAGGGGCATCAGGCAGGTATTTTGAGTGCATCAGCAGAATTTGGGGGTGCATCAGGCGGGTAAGTTATGCTCAGCGGGTAATTGGGGTGCATCGGCAGTAATTTGGGATGCACAGGCGGGTAAGTGGAGCTAAGGGGGGTAATTTAGTGCCCAGCAGGTAAGTTGGGTGCTCAGGCAGGAAAGTTGGATGCATCAGGCATGTAATTTGGTCATCAGGCGGGTAATTTGGATCATCAGGCAGGTAATTTTGGATGATCAGGCAGTAATTTTGGTGCATCGGGGTAATGGGTCATCGGCATAATTTGGGATGCATCAGCGGGTAATTTGGGAGATCAGGCAGGTAATTGAGTGCATCAGGCAGGTAATTTGGATCACAGAGGTAAGTTATGCATCAGGGGGTAATAGGTGCATCAGGCGGTAAGTTAGTCTCGGGCAGGTAATTTTGGATGCATCGGGCAGGAAAGTTGGGGCATCGGGCAGGAAAGTTGGATGCATCAGGCAGGTAATTTGGGTGCACAGGAGGTAATTTTGGAGCATCAGGCAGGAAGTTGGATCATCAGAGGTAATTTGAGTGAATCAGCAGGTAATTTGGATGCATAGGCATGTAAGTTGGGTGCATCAGGCGGGAAAATTGGGATGCATCGGGAGGTAATTTGGGATGATCGGAGGAAGTTGAGTGCATCGGGCGGGAAAGTTGGGTGCACAGGCAGGTAAGTTGGATGATCGGGCAGGAAATGGGATGATCGGGCGGGAAAGTTGAGTGCATCAGGCGGGAAAAGTTGATGCATCGGCGGGAAAGTTGAGTGCAAGGCGGGTAAGTGGGGTGCTAGGCAGGTAAGTTGAGTGCATCGGGCGGGTATTTGGATGCATAGGCGGGGGGGGGAAATTTTTGGGTGCATCAGGCAGGAAGTTGGATGATAAGGGGGAAAGTTGAGTGCATCAGAGTAATTGGATGCACAGGGGGTAAGTTGGGCACAGGCGGAAGTTGATGCATCAGGCAGGTAAGTTGGGTGCTCGGGGGAAATTTGGATGATAGGCATGAAATTTTGGGTGCATCAGGCAGGAAATTGGATGCATCAGGCAGGAATTTGGGTGCATCAGGCAGGTAAGTTGAGTATCGGCAGGTAATTTGGGGTTTGCACAGGAGGTAAGTTGAGTGATGGGGCAGGTAAGTTGGATGCATCAGGCGGAAAGTTGGGTGATCGGGGGCAGGAAAGTTGGATGCATCACAGGTAAGTTGGGTGATCGGCAGGAAAATTTTGGGTCATCGGGCAGGAAATTTGGGTGCTCGGCGGGAAAAGTTGGGTGCATCGGGCGGGGAAAGGGGGTTGCATCAGGCGGGTAAGTTGATGTTTTTTGGCGGGAATTGGGAACCTGGGCAGAAGTTGGAGTATAGGCAGGTAATTTGGGTGCTCAGGGGGTAATTTGGGTGATCAGGCGGGTTAATTTTGGAAGGGAAGGGGGGGGGGAAGGGAGGGGGGGGAAGGGAGGGGAGGGGAAGGGAGGGGAGGGGAGAGGAGGGGAGGGCGGGTTATACTTAATACTCCACCTGTAAACTCTGCTTGGGACCCTTATTATAATACTGTCTACCTGAGTCCACTTATTATCATACATCATGGGATCTTGATACAAAGAATTCTTCAAAACTTGTCCAATCTTTGGACAACGACCTACTTAGACTAGTGGATGGTACCACTATGACCCCGCCTCCTCCTGCTTCACCTCACCTCACTACAGTATATAAGCCACTGTTACGGCCCTCTGCTTTCTACTAGACTGATGGACTGAACACATCGACTCGAGGCTGAGGGACTGATTACCTCATTATACGTTCCTGCTTTGTATTGGACTGATGAAGCCACAGTGTGGCGAAACGTTTCTTCGATAGAGATTCCCATATGTTGCATAAGTGTCTCAATTCTTCAACTTGTCGGTTTTCAAAACCATTCATCAGATATCGTACACTCTACCTGAGACCACTTATTATCATACACTCTACCTGAGACCACTTATTATCATACACTCTACCTGAAACCACTTATTATCATACACTCTACCTGAGACCACTTATTATCATACACTCTACCTGGGACAACTTATCATATGCTGTACCTGAGACCACTTGCTATCATACACTACCTGAGACCACTTATTATCATACACTGTACATGAGACCACTTAATATCATACACTGTACATGAGACCACTTTTTATATATTGTATCTGAAAACACTTATCATATACTCTACCTGAGACCACTTGCCATACACCCTACCTGAGACCACTTATTATCATACACTCTACCTGGGACAACTTATTATCATACACTGTACCTAGGACCACTTGTTATCATATACTCTACATGAGACCACTTATTATCATACATTGCACCTGAGAACACGTATTATCATACACTGGACCCGGGACTACTTATTATCATACACTGGACCCGGGACCACTTATTATCATGCACTGGACCAGGGACCACTTATCATACACTGTACCTGGGACCACTTATTATCATACACTGTACCTGGGACCACTTATTATCAAACACTGGACCCGGGACTGTTTATTATCATACACTGGACTCGGGACCACTTATCATACACTGTACCCGGGACCACTTATTATCATACACTGTACCTGAGACCCCTTTTTATCATACACTCTACCTGAAACCACTTATTATCATATACTGTACCTGGGACCACTTCTTATCATACACTGTACCTGAGACCACTTATTATCATATACTGTACCTGGGACCACTTCTTATCATACACTGTACTCGAGACCACTTATTATCATACACTGCACCCGGGACCACTTATTATCATACACTGTACCCGGGACCACTTATCATACACTGTACCCGGGACCACTTATTATCATACACAGTACCTGGGACCACTTATTATCATACACTGGACCCGGGACTGCTTATTATCATACACTGGACTCGGGACCACTTATTATCATACACTGGACCCGGGACCACTTATTATCATACACTGTACCTGGGACCACTTATTATCATACACTGGACCCGGGACTACTTATTATCATAAACTGGACCCGGGACCACTTATTATCATGCACTGGACCCGGGACCACTTATCATACACTATACCTGGGACCACTTATTATCATACACTGTACCTGGGACTACTTATTATCATACACTGGACCCGGGACCACTTATTATCATACACTGGACCCGGGACCACTTATTATCATACACTGTACCTGGGACCACTTATTATCATACACAGTACCTGGGACCACTTATTATCATACACTGGACCCGGGACTGCTTATTATCATACACTGGACTCGGGACTACTTATTATCATACACTGGACCCGGGACCACTTATTATCATACACTGGACCCGGGACCACTTATCATACACTGTACCTGGGACCACTTATTATCATACACAGTACCTGGGACCACTTATTATCATACACTGGACCCGGGACTGCTTATTATCATACACTGGACTCGGGACCACTTATTATCATACACTGGACCCGGGACCACTTATTATCATACACTGTACCTGGGACCACTTATTATCATACACTGGACCCGGGACTACTTATTATCATACACTGGACCCGGGACCACTTATTATCATACACTGGACCCGGGACCACTTATCATACACTGTACCTGGGACCACTTATTATCATACACTGGACCCGGGACCACTTATTATCATACACTGGACCCGGGACCACTTATTATCATACACTGTACCTGGGACCACTTATTATCATACACTGTACCTGGGACTACTTATTATCATACACTGCACCCGGGACCACTTATTATCATACACTGGACCCGGGACCGGTTACCTTTCCTCCTTTGGCAATTACCACAACATTTTACATATTCGGTTACATAATTCAGGAGACCAGGAAAGTAGAACATTTCTTTGGCCCTCTTATAAGTCCTAAAAACACCTGGATGGCCAGCCATCTTGGATGAGTGTGCAAGCTTCAGAGCGGCCTTCCTGAGGACATTGGGTATTACTACCTGCTGTACTGAACGATCGTTCAGCTCCGTAATCCTATGTAGCACACCGTCTTTCATCTCGAATTCATCAATAGGGCGGCTTGGCTTGTGGCACGGGAGCTTCTCTCCCTCCAAATACTCAATTATCTCCTTCCACCTTTCTCTTCCAGTTGGTACTCTCTTAATTTTTCATTGTTCACTTCTCAATATTAACATCAAACATTTATTGCTGCTACATTCCTACTCAATACTCTGGTACTGGGTGAGGCCCGGGTTTTATAAA
>NC_069405.1:72806655-72826019 GCF_026875155.1 Cherax quadricarinatus
AATTGACGAGGGGACAAAAGACAGGATGTCCAGCGATGGGACACAGCAACAAGGGGACACAGTTTTGGAAGATGAAGACACAGATGAATCACATGGGATGTTAGAAGTATTCTTCAGCCACAGAGTAGTCAGAATTGAATAGTTTGGGAAGCGAGTAGTGGAGTCAGGATCCATACATAGCTTTATGCAGAGGTAATGATAAAGCTCCACGGTTCAGAGAGAGTGACCTAGTAGCGACCAGTGAAAGGCGGGGCCAGGAGCTCGGACCGACCCCTGCAACCTCAACTAGTGAAGTACACACTAACAATAAAACAGGTAATGCATAAATATTTGCTTTCCAAACTCTACAAAGTAGAAGAAATAAGCGTAAGCTCTATTAATAGGTTTGTGTATCAGCAAAACATTATAAATAATTATTATAATATTATATTAGGTGAAGCACATGCAAGCTGAAGACTCGGATCCTCCATCCTATAATAGCTAGGCAGACACGCTGTGTAATTATCATACCAAGCTGTGTATTTATTTGCATATAGTGATTGATGGATGGATGAAATTATGGAAGAATAATTGGTGCTAGAACATTAAAAATAATAATAATAATAATAATAATAATAATAATAATAATAATAAATAATAATAATAATAATACTTAGTAAAAATTCGTATCCTGTAAGTACAATCAGATTTAATTACGGAGCCAGGAACATACACTGTATTCCTGTACAACTGTTAAAACAAACACAAGCTATAACGTACACTGAGCAAGTATGCATACACCGAGACATGGTATGTCTCTCTCCATTGACACCCACCCAAGATGTGTATGTCTCTCAGTTGTACACACACTGAGAGGTGTGGTATCTCTCGGCACACGAGTATATACACTCAGAGCCCGTGTATATCTCTCAGCGTTATATACGTAATTTAATTTCTTGTATCTCTAGGAATGAAGTATTCTTGACTGGTGGTTTATAGTTGACCAGCCTTAAGAACCCCTCATGTGGTGATAGGCTTCCAGTGAAGGGTACAAGCATGAGCAACTAGCAAGGAAGCAAGGAAGCAAGGGAACCAGGAAGCAAGGAAGCAAGCAGCACTTTCACAATAATAGCCACCTCGATTGCACTCTTTAGGTACTGTCACAACACAGAGAAATAGAGTATCGACAACGTAGCACCTAAGACACAGTATTGACACATAGGGACGAGATACAGTAATGACACATAGCACAAAGACACTGTATTGATACAATTCTTGCTCCGTATCTGCTCTTTGTTGCTCTCGTCTCTCTTGTCTCTCTCTCTCTGTCTTCCTCTCTCTGTCCCTCTCTCTCTCTCGCTAACAACAACCTCCCCAAAATAAATTTCCTTTTTAATTTCCCGTGTTAAAGGCGTGATCGAGATCGCAGCCGAGCGCGTATGTGTGTTTTGTGTGTGTGTACTCACCTTTTTGTGGTTGCAGGGGGTCGAGTCTAGCTCCCTGCCCCCCCACTTTCACCGGTTGCACTGGCCCTCTCTCTTTCCTCCTCCCCGCTCCATGAGCTTTATCAAACCTCGTCATTAAAACTGTGTATGGTTTCCTGCCTCCACTACGTCAATTTCTAGGCTATTCCACTGCCTACAACTCTATGACTGAAAGAAATACTTCCTAATATCTCCTCTGACTCATTTGTGTCTTCAACTTCCCATGTGGCCTCTTGTTCTTGTGTCCCCCCCTGGAACACCTGTCTTTGTGCCACCTAGTCTATTCCACCAGTATTTTATAAGTCGTTTATCAAGTCTCCCCTGACCCTCCTGTCCCTCCAGTTGTCGTCAGGCCGTTTCCCCTTGATTTTTTTTTCTTCATAGGACATTCCCCTTACTCTGGAACTAACCTTGTGGGCAAACCCTTTGTACTTTCCTAGTTTTCTTGACGTGCTTATCAATGCGGGTTCCAAACAGGTGCTGCCTACTCCATATGGGCCTGACATACACGGTGTACAGTGTCTTGAACGATTCTTAAATAAGGTATCGGAATGCTGTTCTCAGGTTTGCCTGCGCCCATAGCTGCAGCAGTTTATCTGATTGATGTGTGGCTTCCGGAGACAAGCTCGGTGTTAACTCAGACTCCACCCCAAGATCTTTCTCCATGAGTGAGGTTTGCAGTCTATTGCCCACCTAGCCCTATACTCTGTCTGGGGTCTTCTGTGCCCTTCCCCTATCTTCATGACTTGCATTTGGGCAGGATTAAATTCGAGAAGCCATTTGCTGTACCAGGTGTCCATCGTCCAGGTCGCTTTGAATGTCCTGGCCTGTCCTCATCAGATTAATTCTCCACATTAACTTCACTCATCTGCAACAGGGACACTTCTGAGTCTAACCCTTCCATCATGTCGTTCACATATACCAAAAATACACTGGTCCTAGGACCAGTGTGTGTTGTGTGTGTGTGTGTGTTAGAGAGAGAGAAATCAATCCATTTAAGTAGCTTCTCTTTGTTATCCACTTATTATTATTATTATAATTATTATTATTATTATTATTATTATTATTATTATTATTATCACAACATCATTATCATTATTATCATAATTAAAAGAGTATTTTACTTACAAGAGGACACAAGGGTGTGGTGGGGTGTGGAGAGCTGATATAATAATAACCGCTTGTCTGTTCAATATCATTATTTCCTTTCCAGCCTCTGACAGACGATGATATTTTTTTTTATTACATAAATGTCAAAGTTCCATAGGTTTAAGACCGCGGTGAGTGCCTCAGTCCCGCCTGCTAGAAGGTCACTTTTATATTCGCTGTCACAGTTTAGGAGCGTGGTGACTCACCTTCCCTCTTGCTATATATACATACAAAATATAATATATATATATATATATATATATATATATATAATATATACTATATATATATATATATATATATATATATATGTGGTTGTGTGTGTGTGTGGTGTGTGTGTGTGTGTGTGTAGTTACGCATTTTGTCCTAGGGCACATGTCGATTAGACACTAGCCTGTTGATGTGTGTGTGGTGTTGTGTGTGTGTGTGTGGGTGTGTGTGTGTGTATGTGATGTGTGCATGTTGTATGTGTGCATGTGTGTAGGTGTGCATATGTGTTATGTGGTGCATATGTGTGTGCATATGTGTGCATATGTGTGTTTAAATGTGTGTGCATATGTGTGTGCATGTGGGTGTGTGTGTGGGTGTGTGCGTGTACACACTTAGAAAAAATCGGAAAAAATTAAGATTATTTGCAGGCCTATATCTCAGCCAGCCGGAGGATTCGAAACCCAGATGCCTCACCCCCCTCTGCCCAGGCAGAGGTTCACGAACTGGTGGGCTTAGACCACCAGCTACAGATACCATATAACTTTGGTGGCCAGCAATCTAACGTTTTGTGCAGTCCGTCCACGGAGGCTACGAAAGATGTAGCTGGTATTGTTCATGTAATTCAAGGAACGAGCAGTGGTTCTAACATATATCAAACCAGCCCTAAGACTACCGTAGCAGGTCAGTGATCTCACCACTGGTACACACAGTGGCAAACTGGAACTTACACAGCCCATAACCAAAGCGAGTTTCACTAGCTTCGGAAGACATTCTCCATATCTTGCACGGAAGCCAATACCATAATTTATTAAAAAAAATGACAAATTTTGGCTTACACAGCTCATTAAGAAAGCAAACATTAATATTTGTCAACCACTCCACTAACTCTAACTACTGAAACAGTGTAAGTTAGTCAAATGGTAAATGTGAACCTCTGCGGCATCAGGCAGGTAAGTTGAGTGCATCAGGCAGGTAAGTTGGATGCATCAGGCAGGTAAGTTGGGTGCATCAGGCAGGTAAGTTGAGTGCATCAGGCAGGTAAGTTGGATGCATCAGGCAGGTAAGTTGGGTGCATCAGGCAGGTAAGTTGAGTGCATCAGGCAGGTAAGTTGGGTGCATCAGGCAGGTAAGTTGGATGCATCAGGCAGGTAAGTTGAGTGCATCAGGCAGGTAAGTTGGATGCATCAGGCAGGAAAGTTGGATGCATCAGCAGGTAAGTTGAGTGGCATCAAGGGCAAAGTAAATTGGATGCATCCAGGCAGGTAAGTTGAGTGCATCAGGCAGGTAAGTTGGATGCATCAGGCAGGTAAGTTGGTGCATCAGGCAGGTAAGTTGAGTGCATCAGGCAGGTAAGTGATGCATCCAGGGCAGGTACGTTGGAGCATCAGGCAGGTAAGTTAGTGCATCAGGCAGGTGAAGTTTGGATGCATCAGGCAGGAAGTTGAGTGCAATATCAGGTGCAGCAAGTTGGGTGCATCAGGCAGGTAAGTTGGATGCATCAAGGCAGGTAAGTTGAGGCAATCAAGCAAGGTAAGATTGGATGCATCAGGCAGTAAGTTGAGTGCATCAGCAGGTAAGTTGGATGCATCAGGCAGGTAAGTGGGGTGCATCAGGCAGGTAATTAGAGTGCATAGGCAGGTAAGAATGGATGCATCAGGCAGGTAAGTTTGGGTGCATCAGGCAGTAAGTTGAGTGCATCAGGCAGGTAAGTTGGGTGCATCAGGCAGGTAGTTGGTATGCCTCAGGCAGGTAGTTGATGCATGAGGCAGGTAAAGTTGGATGCCATCAGGCAGGTAAGTTGGGTGCATCAGGCAGGTAAGTTGAGTGCATCATGGCAGGTAAGTTGGTGTGGCATCAGGACAGGTAAGTTGAGTGCAATCAGGCAGGTAAGTTGAGTGCATCAGGCCAGGTAAGTTGGTGTGCATCAGGCAGGTAATTGAGTGCATCAGCAGGTATTTGAGTGCATCAGGCAGGTAAGTTGAGTGCATCAGGCAGGTAAGTTGGGTGCATCAGGCAGGTAAGTTGAGTGCATCAGGCAGGTAAGTTGGTGCATCAGGCAGGTAAGTTGAGTGCATCAGGCAGGTAAGTTGGGTGCATCAGGCAGGTAAGTCTGGGTGATCAGGCAGGAAGTTGGATGCATCATTAGGTAAGTTGAGTGCATCAGGCAGGTAAGTTGGGTGCATCAGGCAGGTAAGTTGAGTGCATCAGGCAGGTAAGTTGAGTGCATCAGGCAGGTAAGTTGGGTGCATCAGGCAGGTAAGTTGGATGCATCAGGCAGGTAAGTTGAGTGCATCAGGCAGGTAAGTTGGATGCATCAGGCAGGTAAGTTGGATGCATCAGGCAGGTAAGTTGAGTGCTCAGCAAGAGGTAAGTTGAGTGCATCAGGCATAATTTGGGTGTCATCAGGCAGTGTAAGTTGGATGCATCAGGCAGTAAGTGGGTGCATCAGGCAGGTAAGTTGGATGCATCAGGCAGGTAAGTTGGATGCATCAGGCAGGTAAGTTGAGTGCATCAGGCAGGTAAGTTGGGTGCATCAGGCAGGTAAGTTGGATGCATCAGGCATGTAAGTTGGGTGCATCAGGCAGGTAAGTTGGATGCATCAGGCAGGTAAGTTGGATGCATCAGGCAGGTAAGTTGAGTGCATCAGGCAGGTAAGTTGGGTGCATCAGGCAGGTAAGTTGGATGCATCAGGCAGGTAAGTTGGATGCATCAGGCAGGTAAGTTGAGTGCATCAGGCAGGTAAGTTGGATGCATCAGGCAGGTAAGTTGAGTGCATCAGGCAGGTAAGTAGGGTGCATCAGGCAGGTAAGTTGAGTGCATCAGGCAGGTAAGTTGGGTGCATCAGGCAGGTAAGTTGGATGCATCAGGCAGGTAAGTTGGGTGCATCAGGCAGGTAAGTTGGATGCATCAGGCAGGTAAGTGGATGGCATCATGCAGGTAAGTTGAAGTGCATCAGGCAGGTAAGTTGGTGCATCAGGCAGGTAATTGGATGCATCAGCATGTAAGGTTGGTGCACAGGCAGGTCAATTGGATTGCATCAGGCAGGTAAGTTGGAGATGCATCAGGCAGGTTAGTTTGATGCATCAGGCCTGGTAAGTTGGGTGCATCAGGCCGGTAAGTTGTATGCAATCAGGCAGGTAAGTTGGATCATCAGCAGGTAAGATTGAGTGCATCCAGCAGGTAATGGATGCATCAGGCAGGTAAGTTGAAGTGCATCAGCAGGTAAGTAAGGGTGCATCAGGCAGGTAAGTTGAGTGCATCAGGCAGGTAAGTTGGATGCATCAGGCAGGAAAGTTGGGTGCATCAGGCAGGTAAGTTGGATGCATCAGGCAGGTAAGTTGAGTGCATCAGGCAGGTAAGTGGAAAAAAATGCATCAGGCAGGTAAGTTGGATGCATCAGGCAGGTAAGTTGAGAGTGCATCAAGCAGGTAAGTTTGGATGCCCATCAGGCATGTAAGTTGGGTGCATCAGGCAGGTAAGTTGGATGCATCAGGCAGGTAAGTTGGGTGCATCAGGCAGGTAAGTTGAGTGCATCAGGCAGGTAAGTTGGGTGCATCAGGCAGGTAAGTTGGATGCATCAGCAGGTAATTTGGATCATCAGCTTGGTAAGTTGAGTGCAACAGGCAGTAAGTTGGATGCATCAGGCAGGTAAAGTTGAGTCATCCAGCAGGTAAGTAGGTCATCAGTCAGGTAAGTTGAGTGCAACACAGTAAGTTGGATGCATCAGGCGGAAAGTTGGGTGCATCAGGCAGGTTAGAAGTTGGATGCTCAGGCAGGTAAGTTTGAGTGCATCAGGCAGGTAAGTTGGATGCATCAGGCAGGTAAGTTGGAAAAAAAAAAATAATCATTCAGCAAGGTAGTTGAGTGCATCAGGCAGTAAGTTGGGTGGCATCAGGCAGGGTAGTTGGATGCATCAGGCATGTAAGTTGGGGTGCATCAGGCAGGTAAGTTGGATGCATCAGGCAGTAAGTTTGGATCATCAGGTCAGGTATAAAGTTGAGTGCATCAGGCAGGTAAGTTGGGTGCATCAGGCAGGAAGTTGAGTGCATCAGGCAGGTAAGTTGGATGCAACATGAAAGGAAAGTTGGGTGCAATCAAGGCAGGGAAAGTTGGATGCATCAGGCCAGGTAAGTGGGTGCATCAAGTCAGGAAAGTTGGTTGCATCAGGCAAGGAAAGTTGGTGGCATCGGCAGGAAAGTTGGGTGGCATCAGCAGGAAAATTGGGTGCATCAGGCAGGTAAGTTGGATGCATTTGGCAGGTAAGTGGAAGCATCAGGCAGGAAGTTTGGATGTATCGCAGGTAAGTTGGGTGCATCAGCGCAGTAAGTTGGGTGCAGCAGCAGGTAAGTTGGGAGGGAAGGGGAGGGAAGGGAGGGAAGGGGGGAAAGGGAAAGGGAGGGGAAAGGAGAGGGAGGGGAGAGGGAGGGAAGGGCGGGTTATACTTACACTCCACCTGAAAACTCTCCTTGGTGACCTTAATATTTTACAATCCGTGTGTTTTCTAACTGAGTCCGACTTATTATCATACAATCAAGGGATCTTGATACAAAGAATTCTTCAAAAACTAAACTTGTCCAATCTTTTGACAAACGACCTACTTAGACTAGTGGATGGTACCTACTATGAACCCCGCCTCCTCCTGCTCACCTCACCTCACACAGTATATAAGCCACTGTTACGGGCCCTCTGCTTTCTACTAGACTGATGGACGAACACATCGACTCGAGGCTGAGGAACTGATTACCTCATTATACGTTCCTGCTTTGTATTGGACTGATGAAGCCACAGTGTGGCGAAACGTTTTCTTCCATCGATAGAGATCCCATATGTTTTCATAAGTGTCTCAATTCCTTCAACTTGTCGGTTTTTCAAAACCATTCATCAGATATCGACACTCTAAACCTGAGACCACATATTATCATACACTTACCTGAGACCACTTATTATCATACACTCTACCTGAAACGCACTATTATCATACACTCTAACCAGAGACCACTTTTTACATACACTCTACCTGGGACAACTTAATCATATGCTGAACCTGAGACCCACTTGCTATCATACACTACCTGTGACCACTTATTATCATACACCGTACATGAGACCACTTATATCATACACTGTCTGAGACCACTTTTTATATATTGTTCTGAAAACACTTATCATAATACTCTACCTGAGACCACTTGCCATACACCCTACCTGAGACCACTTATTATCATACACTCTACCTGGGACAACTTATTATCATACACTTACCTAGGACCACTTGTTATCATATATCTACTACATGAGACCACTTATTATCATACATTGCACCTGAGAACAACGTATTATCAACACTGGAACCCGGGACTACTTATTATCAAACACTGGACCCGGGACCACTAATTATCATGGCACTGCCCAGGACCACATATCATACACTGTACCCTGGACCACTTATTATCATCCACCTTACCTTGGACCCACTTATTATCAAACACTGGACCGGGACTGATTATTATCATACACTGGACTCGACCGACTTATCATAACAACTGGGGGGTACCCCACCGGGAACCATCTTATTATCATACACTGTACCTGAGACCCCTTTTGATCATACACTCTACCTGAGACCACTTATTATCATATACTTTACCTGGGACCACTTCTATCATGACTCCACTGTAACATGAACCACTTATTATCATATACTGTATACCTGGGACCACTATCTCTATCATACACTGTACTCCGAGACCAACTTATTATCATACACTGGCACCCGGGACCCACTTATTATAATACACTGTACCCGGGACCCACTATCCAGACACTACCCTGCGGGACCACTTATTATCATACACATACCTGGGACCACTTTATTATCATACCACTGGACCCGGGCTGCTTATTATCATACACTTGACTCGGACCACTTATTACACACCTGACCCGGGACCACTTATTATCATACACTGTACCTGGACCACTTATTATCATACACTGACCCGGGACTACTTAATTATCATAAACTGGACCCCGGACCACTTAATATCATGCACTGGACCCGGGACCCACTTATCATACACTATACCTGGGACCACTTATTAGCAACACTGTACCTGGACTACTTGTAATTATCATACACTGGACCCGGACCACTTATTATCATACACTGGAACCCGGGACCACTTATTTATCATACACTGTACCTGGGACCAGACTATTATCATACCCAGTAACTGGGACCACTTATTATCATACACTGGACCCGGACTTGCTTATCATCATACACTGGACTCGGGACTACTTATTATCATACACTATGGACCCGGGACCACGTTATTATCATACACTGATCCCGGGACCACTTATATACACTGTACCTGGGACCACTTATTATCATACACAGTACCTGGGACCACTTATTATCATACACTGACCCGGGGACTGCTTATTATCATACACTGGGACACGGGACCTACTTATTATCATACACTGGACCCCGGTACCAATTATTATCATACACTTAACCTGGGACCACTTTATTATCATACACTGGATCACCGGACTACTTATTATCATACAACTGGACCCGGACCACTTATTACAACACTGGACCCGGGACCACTTATCATACACTGAACCTGGGACCACTTATTATCATACACTGGAACCCCGGGACCACTTTATTATCATACACTGGACCCGGGACCTCTTTTATTATCATACACTGTACCTTGGAACCACTTATTATCATAAACTGACCTGGGACTACTTATTATCATACACTGCACCCGGGACCACTTATTATCATACACTGGACCCGGGACCGGTTACCTTTCCATCCTTTGGCAATTACCACAACATTTTACATATTCGGTTTCCATAATTCCAGGAGACCAGGAAAGTAGAACATTTCTTTGTCCCACTTATAAGTCCTAAAAAAACACCTGGATGGCCAGCCATCTTGGATGAGTGTGGCAAGCTTCAAGCGGCCTTCCTGAGGACATTGGTATACTACCTGCTTACTGACGTCGTTCCCTGCTCCGTAAAATCCCTATGTACATCACCGTCTTTTCATCTTTCCGAATTCCATCAATAGGGCGGCTTGGCTTGTGCACGGGAGCTTCTCCCCTCCTCCCTCCAATACTCAATTATCTCCTTCCACCTGTTCTCTTCCCAGTTGGTACTCTCTCTCCTTAATTTTTCATTGTCACAGTCTCCATATTAACATCAACATTTATTGCTGCTGGGACATTCCTACTTCAATACGTCTGGTACATGGTGTGAGGCCTCCTGTTATAAAGAATCTGGTACAGTGTGCTGACAGTTCGTAACCCCATCTAGACATCCTAGGAACAGCGAGTTTCTTTTAAAATATGTGCACCAATGCACTGTGACTTATTATTTTAAAATGGATGGCGCTGAAATACATACGGTTGCAAAGTATCCGCACACTTTCCTACCACTGCCAAGGCTTCTTTAATCCGTGATGGCATAACTGACTCCCGTCCTTTAATCTTTCTGCTAAAATACGCTCTGGGTGTGGTTATTTCCTGTCTCTTTGCATTAGGCAACCTCCTATTGCAACTGCTGAAAGCGTCTGTATGTATCTTCAACTCTCTGAAAAACAGGGACCACTAATACCGGCTCACTGTAAGCTCAGCCTTTAATTTTTCGTGAGCCAACTCATGTTCTTCTTTCCATACAAACTTAGCTTTCTTTCTTAGTTAAGATCTGTCAGTGGTGCTCTAGCTCTGCAAAACCCTCAATATGTCTTCTAAAGTATCCTGCTCCACCTAGGAACCTCCTGAACCCTTCCATCGCGGTTGGGTTTCTAGGTCTTGGGCCCCAAAAATTTCCAGATAAGGCCTTAACACTTATCAGGGTCAGGGGGCGAATCCCTTCCAGGACACACCTGAAAGTCCTAGAAATTTAAAGCAAGTGGCTGCTATTATACTTTTCTTGCATTCAACTTAAAATCTGCTTTAATCCAGTAGTGTGAGGAGTGAGCTCCACAAGGATTGTCTACATGTTCTGGAAATGACCGGAGGTAGACTATTACCACAGTCATCAAATATGCCAGTGAGTGTCCTACCCAAACAGGGCATAGGATGATGTTTATAGCTCTTTGGAACTAGAGGGCGCGCGGGTTTTAAACCCGTAGGGCATTCGTTAAATTGGTATAATCTGACCCCATCTGAGAATGCTGTCTTCTATCTTCTTCTGAACGGGGATGGCCCAATAACTGACTTAGCGTCCAAAAGTCGAAAAATACTTAGCTGTTCCAAATGAATCAAGAAATTTCACTAGGATTAGGGGCAAGGATAACTATATCAGCTATTGTTAATGCATTCACTTTCCAATAACCACAACAGAAAACCGATAAAGTTATCTGGTTATCTTTACCAACACTACAGAGGTGAGAGCCACGGTGATGTACTCGGTTTCAATTACATCTTTCTGGAGGCATGGTATTAAATTCCCTCCCTTATTACTCTCTTAAGCCTCTTCCGGGAGTCTCCATTGAACGGATTTGGACAGGTAAACTGTCACCTGAGGTATAGTCTGCTCAATCTGGGGCAGGAAGCCTAATCGCCTCATCCATTGAAAACAACTTGGAAATTCCTTAAAAGCATTCTTTATTATTTCCTTCTCAGAACATTTTAAATGATTTAGATTAACATCATTAAATGTCTTTTTCTTTCCCCTTTTACTGTTCGTTCTGGTGGGAGCGGCGAGGTGTCACTAACCCTTTCTGGGACTCTGTATTAAGAAGTGCTCCACATTGTTGACCCTCGGGCAGGTAGCTTAACGGAGTCAGTTCAAAAAATAAGTCTTTGGGGATAATCTCAGCTGATGTTAAACCTTCTAACCATTCTGTGATCTAACGCTTTAACACTTTGTGCAGATTTAATCACTGTATTAAGATGATGTCCTTTCCCGTCAGAAACCTGGGCTAGATGAATGAGCACCAGCAAGGATTTTCCTAGCTTCCCAGCTAACTGTAAGAATGCTTCCTGGCTCGAAACTTCCTTCCCACTGAACCTTAATAAATTTGGAGTGAAATGTATTAGGTGGACATACCTGGTATTATATCATACAATGAACTGCGTCATCTGCGTCTGCAAGAGTTCACATAAGGTAACTGACTGCGGTTCAAAAAGTGAGTTAGATGGGGTTTTGAATAATTATTACTCCTACTCATAGAAAACTACTATTGAGGGATGATTTCTATGAATTTGAATTGGATAGGAAACCTCATCCAGTAATCAGCCGACTGGTTCCCCTTCCTTTGGCCATACGACAAGAGGAAGTCTAACCTTCTGAGAAAATCCATACTCTAAGAGTAAGTTCCCCTGGAAACCTTATCTCCAGAACACTACTAAACAAGCGTGAACTTTATAACTTTCACACCAGTTCAAAGTACAGGTCAGTTTGCCCCTCAACATTAATACCATTAACCATTTACAGCAGTAAATCTCTCTTTAGCTTGCCTTATTTTACAAAACCCCCTCCAGTTATTACAAACATCCGCTTAATTATTGACACCGTGACTACCCGTATCAATGAAAGCTAACCAATTTTTTTTCGTTCCATTTACCAACTCTTATTTTAATCAAAGGTCTTTCAATCTTTGGTAACAAGGTATCAACCAATCTTTCTTAAACCTTGTACTTCTTCTTTCGTTAGGAACGAAAATTAGGGAGTTGGCCCTAATATGGCCAATCCCGCCACACTCCCCAGCATTGATTATTCTCCGAGGATTGTGTTTTTTATTACGCGCCCACCAAACCACCGCCTGTCCCTGCGGTGCGGGGGTATATACTTCTTCATCATTATTGGTTGTCGCCACATATGGTGGACTTCAGGTGTTACCTCTCTGAGGCAAACAATTCTATCTCCCTTTCTGTCTTACCATTAATTCGGACTCGTGAGACAAGGCAAATTGAACTAGTTCTTTCTTCGAAGGTTTTAAATCGCTAGTTACCATAGCAACTCTAGTTCTCAACCATACTGGCCAACCCCTTTCCAAAAATACCTGCTTTTTATAAAAGCTCCCACTGTTCTGCATTTATTTTAAAAGTTCCGTTCACACAACTTCCACCACACCCTCCTGGAACCATACCATACAAATGAAGTCCCCTTAGAGTGTGGTCCCTCCTTCTGTTGCATTGGTTCCAGGTATCGAATGATATTTTTCCAACTGATAACTGCGTCTGGAACCTTTATCTTATAGCATCCTTGAAATTACTCCAGTTCTTTACGTTAATAAATTGTGGGCGACACTAAATTAAATGGATGCTGTTTATCTACAATTGCCTGAATCCCAGTGAAACTTTCATTTTTTCATCAGATATGATTAAAGCAAAATGGCCTCAATATTTTTAATCCAAGCTTCCCAAGCTTTCTTCTTCTACTTTGATATTTCTTTCGATGGAGATTCCTCGGCAAATCTTCTACAGAAATTTCGGCAAATTTACTAAATATGGCCTATCAACAATTACTGTCCCCACACATAGAGGTTCCAACAACTACTATCTGGAGCTGAAGCCCCCCAGATAAAATCTTTGTTTGTCTGAAGCAAGGGTTTTCGATGGGGGGGACGTTTGAGATTGGCTTGGTTAGGGAAGATTGACCTGGAAGGCTGGAGGCTCAAAGATGTGGTTTGGGTCTGGAGTCCCCGGTATATATAGATGAAGGACCCCATTTCGGGGAAATTCTGAATGAGTTTCCCTCCCCAGCTGTAGTTACACGTGGTGGGTGTTTTGGTAAGTATTTACAGAACACAATTGGGCAAGGTGAACGACACCTGACACAGCAGGGGATAGCTAGGTTACTGAGTGTTAGGTATACTATTAACTGTAGAACCAGGCGCAGAAGTGGAACCTAAGGTAGCTACCCCCCAGGACGTGTGGAGCAGGTACAACAATAGGGGACTGAGGGTTACTCATTTTAACTTGAGGCAATAACACTATGAAAAGCACAGAGTTAAGATAAAGGATACAAATATAGTCAGCATTAACTGGTTAGGTTAAAATACGGACGGAGGTATGTGGGGTTAGTAGCATCCCGGGTTTGGTAAAGTTGATACTACTTCCCGGGCCTAACATGAAGCAGTGGTAGCTGTATTAGATACCGACTGGCCATAGTATTCCGTGTACTACTGGGGGTCAAACCGTGGAACCTATATTCGTGTTCCCTGAGGCCTTGGGGGAGCCTTGGGATGGAGTTTGTTATCCCTGAACACATATGTACCCCCCTGAAGTATTATTTATCACATGAAATCATCCTCTCATTTTCCTTGATTAATTCTATCTTTTCACCCTCACTTAAAACATTGATCGCGTGAATCTATGTGCAGTGAACCATGTTGCTAGAAACCCGTTCACATGAGACCTTGGTGTCGAAGAATCACTAACGATTGGAACGTTAGCCTCTTCTGCCATTCTGTTCACGAGGAACTTCACCTGTATCCTACTGGTATCGTCTGATTGCACTATTTAACGTCTTGCTACGCAAATTATATTTGGTCATCACCCACCTGACACAACATAAGAGTAGGATTGTCCTGGTTTAATTCTTAAGGTTACGGTCACCAGTTAACGTAAATGACAAATGAGAGGCCGACAACAAGAAATTAATATTTGGTTTTGAATAGCAAAAACCGACCAGTTGTAAAGCACTGAGACGCGTTTAATGATATACGCTTAAAAAAAAACCGCTGCCACATGTGAGACCTCTACCCACTCTAAACCTGAGGTATCCCAGCGAGTGACAGTCACTCCTGTAATATCCCAGTGCCTTAACAGGAATAGGGAATAGCATATGAAGTTACAAATAAAAATGGGAACTATGGCTTATAGTTTACTTAATAACATAAAAGGCTAAAATACAACATATCCTGATGGAAATTTACACAATATAAAAATTGACCTAAGAGACTTATTACCATGGGAAAGGGTAGAAGTTATCAGTAGACACGGACTAGTACTCTCACTCTTAATTCACCGACAGCTGACCCGAGATACCCAATGCCGTTGGTCCACTAACACCACGACACGCGGCTGTACAGAGCTCTCGCTCCCCGGAACTGTCACCCAACAACCTCTTTGCTCCGCTGTTCCCTGGGCTTTATATCGTAGTCAAGTACCCCCTCCCCAATGGTTATGTACCACGTGTTACGACCTGACGGGCCGAGGTCTGCCCCGTTAAAACAAAAGACCTCAACGTGGGCGTGACTAACCCGACATTGCTAAGGGCGGAGTGAACCAATATAATTAGGTCTTGCCCTAGGACCTCACAAGCCCATCTGAACTGTGCATCACAGGGACTACGCACGGACCAACACAACGGAGTACTCAAACACCAACACGGGTTCTCAAACACCAACACGGGACTCACAACTGCCAACCACAGGACTCCACACACCAACACGGGGACTCACACCCAACACCAACACGGGAGACACAACACCAAAACCAACACGGACTCCCACACCAACACGAAGACTAAGACGCCAACACCACACGAGACTCACGAACAAAAACAACCAACACGGGACTCACCAACACCAACACTGGACTCACACAAAAACACCAACACGGGACTCACCCACACTAACAACGGGAACTCACACACCAACACCAACACAAGACTAAGACGCCAACACCAACATTGACTCACAATAAAAACACCACAAACGGGATTCACACACCAACACCAACACGGGACTCACACACCAACACCATAGAAACACGAACTCCCACACCAACACCAACACAAGACTAAGACGCCAACACCATCACGGGTCTGTCACAGCAAGGGAAACACCAACACAACGGGACTCACACAACTGACACCAACACAAGACTAAGACAACCAGCACCAACACGGGGCTCACAACACAACACACCAACACATGGACTCACACAAAAACACAACACGGGACTCACTACACTAACACACCAACACAAACTAAGACGCCAAAACCAACACGGACTCACACAAACCACACCAACACAGGACTCACAGCATACAAAAACACAACACGGGACCCACACACCATGACATCAACACATACTAAGACACCAACACCAACACAACACAAGACTAATACGCCACACCAACACGGACTCACACCACCACACCAACACGGGACACACCAACCAAAAACACCAACCCGGAACTCGCCACACCAACACCTACACCAGGTCTCACTCACCAACACCATCACGGGACTCTAACGCCAACACGGGACTTCTCACACACCAACACGGACTTTCACAGCAAACACGCCGGACCTCACAGCACACAGGGACTCAACAGCAATACACGACTCACACACCAACACGGGACTCAACAGCAACACGGGAACACACACACCAACACGGGACTCCACAGCAACAACGGGACTCAGCCAACACCAACACGGGGACTCATCGAGCAACAACACGGGACTGCACACAAACCAACACGGGACTTCACAGCAACACGGGACTCACAGTAACACGGGACTCACACAACCCAACACGGGACTCACAGCAACAATTGACGAGGGGACAAAAGACAGGATGTCCAGCGATGGGACACAGCAACAAGGGGACACAGTTTTGGAAGATGAAGACACAGATGAATCACATGGGATGTTAGAAGTATTCTTCAGCCACAGAGTAGTCAGAATTGAATAGTTTGGGAAGCGAGTAGTGGAGTCAGGATCCATACATAGCTTTATGCAGAGGTAATGATAAAGCTCCACGGTTCAGAGAGAGTGACCTAGTAGCGACCAGTGAAAGGCGGGGCCAGGAGCTCGGACCGACCCCTGCAACCTCAACTAGTGAAGTACACACTAACAATAAAACAGGTAATGCATAAATATTTGCTTTCCAAACTCTACAAAGTAGAAGAAATAAGCGTAAGCTCTATTAATAGGTTTGTGTATCAGCAAAACATTATAAATAATTATTATAATATTATATTAGGTGAAGCACATGCAAGCTGAAGACTCGGATCCTCCATCCTATAATAGCTAGGCAGACACGCTGTGTAATTATCATACCAAGCTGTGTATTTATTTGCATATAGTGATTGATGGATGGATGAAATTATGGAAGAATAATTGGTGCTAGAACATTAAAAATAATAATAATAATAATAATAATAATAATAATAATAATAATAAATAATAATAATAATAATACTTAGTAAAAATTCGTATCCTGTAAGTACAATCAGATTTAATTACGGAGCCAGGAACATACACTGTATTCCTGTACAACTGTTAAAACAAACACAAGCTATAACGTACACTGAGCAAGTATGCATACACCGAGACATGGTATGTCTCTCTCCATTGACACCCACCCAAGATGTGTATGTCTCTCAGTTGTACACACACTGAGAGGTGTGGTATCTCTCGGCACACGAGTATATACACTCAGAGCCCGTGTATATCTCTCAGCGTTATATACGTAATTTAATTTCTTGTATCTCTAGGAATGAAGTATTCTTGACTGGTGGTTTATAGTTGACCAGCCTTAAGAACCCCTCATGTGGTGATAGGCTTCCAGTGAAGGGTACAAGCATGAGCAACTAGCAAGGAAGCAAGGAAGCAAGGGAACCAGGAAGCAAGGAAGCAAGCAGCACTTTCACAATAATAGCCACCTCGATTGCACTCTTTAGGTACTGTCACAACACAGAGAAATAGAGTATCGACAACGTAGCACCTAAGACACAGTATTGACACATAGGGACGAGATACAGTAATGACACATAGCACAAAGACACTGTATTGATACAATTCTTGCTCCGTATCTGCTCTTTGTTGCTCTCGTCTCTCTTGTCTCTCTCTCTCTGTCTTCCTCTCTCTGTCCCTCTCTCTCTCTCGCTAACAACAACCTCCCCAAAATAAATTTCCTTTTTAATTTCCCGTGTTAAAGGCGTGATCGAGATCGCAGCCGAGCGCGTATGTGTGTTTTGTGTGTGTGTACTCACCTTTTTGTGGTTGCAGGGGGTCGAGTCTAGCTCCCTGCCCCCCCACTTTCACCGGTTGCACTGGCCCTCTCTCTTTCCTCCTCCCCGCTCCATGAGCTTTATCAAACCTCGTCATTAAAACTGTGTATGGTTTCCTGCCTCCACTACGTCAATTTCTAGGCTATTCCACTGCCTACAACTCTATGACTGAAAGAAATACTTCCTAATATCTCCTCTGACTCATTTGTGTCTTCAACTTCCCATGTGGCCTCTTGTTCTTGTGTCCCCCCCTGGAACACCTGTCTTTGTGCCACCTAGTCTATTCCACCAGTATTTTATAAGTCGTTTATCAAGTCTCCCCTGACCCTGGGACATTTCTTCGAAAAAAATCTGCAAGCAAAAAAGAAAATTTTAATTAACTTTCTTGTTTTGCGTGCCGAAGGGCTGGAGGAGAGTGTGTGGGGTTTTGTGGTGTGTTTTTGTGTGTTGTTGTGTGTGTTGTGGGGGGGCTTACTCTCTCTCTCTCTCGCTTAATCTTTCCCCGCGTCTTTTCCTTTCTTCTAATCTTCCCCTCCCTTTTCCTCTCCCACTGTTTCCCCTCCCCTTGTCACCAAGGGCTTCTGTGATTGACGATGGGAAAAGAGAGAAGACGCCGATTTACGGGCACCAGGAAAAAGGAAAAGCGAGAGGGTTGAGGGGCAGTGGGGAAAGGTTGAAGAACCCAGAGGAAAAAAATATAAGGGGAAAAGGGGCAAAAAAGGGGAAAAGGGAAAGTGGAGGAAGTTAAAGGGATGAACGAGGTAAAAAGACAGGAAATTTTCCCCTTTTTTTTTATGGTGGCTGTTATTCTTTTGTCAAAAGTATAATGTCGGGGTATAGGATGTTTGTGCACCGCTGGGAAGACAGTAGGGAAGTAGATATGGGAGTGTGCTTTCTTCTATGGGTCCCCTTTAGTTGGGGGAAAAAACGTCCGTTAAGTGTATCGCCCCATTGTACTCACCAGTTTTAGGTTGCGGGGGCGAGTCCGGCTCCTGGCCCCGCCCTTCAATGATCGCTACAAAGGGCACTTCCCCGGCCGGGGCTTTACATACCTCTGCTTAAAGCTATGATGGATCCTGCCTCCACTACATCGCTTCCCAAACATTTCCCTTAGACACTCTGTGGCGAAGAAATACTTCCAACATCCCTGTTTCATCTTGTTTCAGCTTTCCCAAATGTGCCCCTTGTTACTGTGTCCAATCTCTGGAAAATCCGTCTTTGTCCACCTTGTCAAATTTCCCCTTTGTATTTTTATTCGTTATCATGTCCCCCCCATTCCCTTCCCCCATGTCTCAGGTTGATTTTTCCCTTTAAACCTTCCTCGTAGGAATACCTTTAGCTCTGGGGGCAGTCTTTGCAAACCCTTTTTACTTTCTTAGTTTTTTTACGTCTTGGCTAGGTGTGGGGTTTCCCAAACTGGTGCCAATCTCCAAATGGGGCCCAACGTACACGGTGTACAGGGTCCCGAATGATTCCTTATTTAAAATGTCTGAAAACTGTTTTTGAGGTTTTCTAGGCGCCCCTATGCGAGCATTA
>NC_069405.1:72826519-72844019 GCF_026875155.1 Cherax quadricarinatus
GTGGAGTTAAAAAGATAAAGAATCACACATAAAGTGGGAGTTGTCACAGTTGCTCTTTGCTGATGACACTGTGCTCTTGGGAGATTCTGAAGAGAAGTTGCAGAGATTGGTGGATGAATTTGGTAGGGTTGCAAAAAGAAAATTAAAAGTGAATACAGGAAAGAGTAAGGTTATGAGGATAACAAAAAGATTAGGTGATGAAAGATTGGATATCAGATTGGAGGGAGAGAGTATGGAGGAGGTGAATGTATTCAGATATTTGGGAGTGGACGTGACAGCGGATGGGTCTATGAAGGATGAGGTGAATCATAGAATTGATGAGGGAAAAAGGGTGAGTGGTTGTTACACCCTTTTGTTCATTTTGTTCATTTCTTCTTATTATCACAATGGTATACTATTACATGTTATTTTTTTGCTATTTCACTTAATATTATATTCAGGAGTAATTCCGTTAGTAGCTAAAATGGGATTTACTCGACTTTATAATATTATCTGGTCGGATTACTTAGCTTTGTATTTAGGTAGGTCATTTAATTAGTGTCAACTGCTGGTGACCTGGCCAAGCACCAGTAGGTGTTTTGAGCTGCTCGACCCCTGCTCCGACCGAGCAAAGTGGGCTGGTAAAGCCTCACAGAGTTCAGTTCTTACCTTCCTCACCTCTCGTGAGGGAAGCTCCCTGATTCCTGGATTTAAACTTCTGGTCCCACATGAGGTTCCTAGTGACCCTCCAGTACCTCGGACGGTATCTGACAGAAACGTCTCGGACGAAGTGTGTGTTGCTGTTTTGGAGACGCTGGTGATTGTTCCTAGCTCTGCTAGGAGTGAATTTAAGCAGTATTGGTTCAAAGAGGACGGTGAAAAAGTCATGGGAACAGACTCGCCTCAAAATTCCTTTAAGTGTAAAATATTCCTAATCTCACTTAGTATATTATGAAAGTTGAATAAGAGTGAATTATTATTAAAGTGTTACGTCTTCTGTCTCATTTGGATTGAGTTAAGTAAAGTGTTATTATGTGAAGAAAAGGTGTTATGATACTAGAGCCGTTCAGTACTATAATCAAGATAATACTGTGTATATTTTAAGTGAACTTAAGTGTAAATTTCATGAGTACTCTGTTTTATGGTGCGACCTTTTAAAGTTAATATAAAACCCTTCTACGGTTTATTAAGAAACTAATAAAAAACCGGAAAGAAACATTGTGATTGTTTACTACTGAACCCTTGAATGATTTCATCTAGAACAGTATATTCAGTCCTGTTTATTTGTTGCAAGAAAGGGCTAAACAGGCTTAAGTAGTGGCCCTGTACGCAACAGTGGTGCACTTAGGAGTCTGTGGAGACAAAGAACTTTGTCCTTGGAGGCAAAGAGGGGAATGTATGAGAGTATAGTTTTACCAACGCTCTTATATGGGTGTGAAGCGTGGGTGATGAATGTTGGGGCGAGGGAAGGCTGGAGGCATTGAGATCCCCCCCAGAATTCTGAGACCCAATTTTGTGGTGTGAATTAAGGCAGAAATTCTTTATTTGGAATTTAGGAGGGGGTTGGGGTTTACCAAAAGTTGCCCCAAGGGGGCTGGGGAAGGGGTTGTTGGGGGTGGTTGGGGACATGTAGAGAGAATGGAGCAAAACAGAAGCTTCGAGATTTAAATCATCGGTAGGGGAAAGGGAAGGGGGGGTAGGGGTCGGCCTAAAAAGGGTTTGGGAAGGGGGGGGTTTAAAGGAGGTTTTTGGGGCGGGGGGGTTTGGGGATTCCGCGGGCCTTTGCGTGACCCCGTGTTTGTTTGGATAAAGGGGAAGACGAATGGTTTTTTAATTTGACGTGCTGTTGGAGTGTGACCCAAAGAAAACTTTTTATAAAGGGGGTTTTTCGGGGAAAACGGCGGCCCGGGACTTGAGTCCTGGGAGAGGGGGAAGTCAGTGCCTGTCACTCTGAAGGGGGGGTGTTAATGTTGCAGTTTAAAAAATGTAGTGTTATATATATATATATATATATTTAATAAATATTATATATATATATATATATATATATATATATAATATATATATTTAATTTATATTAAATAAAATATTTATATATAAAAATTTTTATGAAAAAGAGGAACCCCCCGGGGAAAAAAGCGAAATGAAAATTCAAAATTCGCTTTCGTTATTTCCCCCACTTTATCACATTTCTTTTTTTAAAGTGAGAAATCACGAAAGCGTTTGGGAATTTCATTATTTTTCACAGGGGTTGTTCTTTATTTGTGTTTTACCTGTTTCGTCAAGGGGGGGCCCCTTCCTTGGGGGGTTTCGTTGAAAAGACGGGGTAGCCCTCCGGGGGGTCGTTGAAAACGACGGGGAAAAGCCCCCCCTTGGGGGGGTCTTTTGAAACGACGGGGGTACCCCTCCCTTGGGGGCCCCCGTTCCCAACAACAGGGTAGCCCTCCCTTGAGGGGTCATTGCAACGACAGCGTAGCCCTGCCTTGAGGGGTCGTTGCAACGACAGGGTAGCCCTCCCTTGAGGGGTCGTTGCAACGACAGGGTAGCCCTCCCTTGAGGGGTCGTTGCAACAACAGGGTAGCCCTCCCTTGAGGGGTCATTGCAACGACAGCGTAGCCCTGCCTTGAGGGGTCGTTGCAACGACAGGGTAGCCCTCCCTTGAGGGGTCGTTGCAACGACAGGGTAGCCCTCCCTTGAGGGTCGTTGCAACGTCAAGGCCACCTTGTATCAGGCTGTATCCCTCCATGGAGGGAGGACAAGTGCAGTAAATGGAGTGACTGTGCCCCTCCATGGAGGCATCATGGCAGTGTGTTGTGACTTGGAGATCTTCATTACCTGCCTCACACGCTTTCTTCCCCTCCTCTTCCTTCTCCTCGTATATCATACTGTTTCTCAGTTGTTGCTGCTGTTGCAGCTGTTGCTGCTGTTGATGCTGTTGATGCTGCTAATACTATTGCTATTTCTCTTACTACTGTTGTAGCTGTTGTTGCTTGTGTTGTTACCGTTGCTGCAGTCTTCCTACCTGTCTGTCCTGTCTCTGTCTCTCTCTGTCTGTCTGTCTGTCTGTCTGCCTGCCTGTCTGTCTGTCTGTCTGTCTGTCTCTCTCTCTCTCTCTCTCTCTCTCTCTTCTCTACATGGGAGACACTACCCCAACAATTATCACAAGACAATAAGAGTTCTCCCACCCAACTAATCGCTCTTGAATGAGTTACAATCACGGCCAATCCATCCCAAGTTTTTAAAATCATTTAATTCCTTCACTCGTGTGTGTGTGTGAGTGTGTGTATGTGTGAGTGTGAGTGTGCGAGTGTGTGAGTGTGTGAGTGTGTGAGTGTGTGAGTGTGTGAGTGTGAGTGTGAGAGTGTGAGTGTGTGTGAGTGTGTGTGTGTGTGTGTGTGTGTGTGTGTGTGTGTGTGTACTCACCTATTTGTACTCACCTATTTGTGGTTGCAGGGTCGAGTCACAGCTCCTGGCCCCGCCTCTTCGCTGATTGCTACTAGGTCCTCTCTCCTCCCTGCCCCATGAGCTCTATCATACCTCGCCTTAAAACTATGTATGGTCCCTGCCTCCACCACATCACTTTCTAGGCTATTCCATGGCCTGACTACTCTATGACTGAAGAAATACTTCCTAACATCCCTTTGATTCATGTGAGTCTTCAACTTCCAATTGTGACCTCTTGTGTCTGTGTCCCATCTCTGGAACATCACGTCTTTGTCCACCTCGTCTATTCCGCGCAGTATTTTATATGTCGTTATCATGTCTCCCCTGACCCTCCTGGCCTCCAGTGTCGTCAGGCCGATTTCCCTCAACCTTTCTTCATAGGACAATCCCCGTAGCTCTGGGACTAGTCTTGTTGCAAACCTTTGCACTTTCTCTAATTTCTTGACGTGCTTAACTAGGTGTGGATTCCAAACTGGTGCTTGCATACTCCCTCTGTTAATGGTCCCCTGACGTATATGTATACAGAGTCTTAAACGAATCCGTTACTGAGTATCGGAACGCAATCCGTCAGGTTTGCCAGCGCCCGTATGCTGCATGCAGTTTATCAGATTGATGTGCGCCTCAGAGATTTATTCTCGTAGTTATACTCACCCCCAGATCTTTTCTTGAGTGAGGTTTGCAGTCTTGGCCATCTAAACTATATTGTGTCTGCGACTTCGTTGCCATTCCCCAATCTTCATGACTTAGCATTGGCAGGGTTAAATCAATGAGCCATTTGCTAGGACCAGGCTTGTAGCCTGTCCATGTCTCTTTGTAATCCGCCTGATCCTCGTCCATTTGATTCATCTCATAACTTCACATCATCTGCAAACAAGAATACTTCTGAGTCCTATCCTTCCGTTATGTCTTCACGTATACCAAGAACAGCACATTCCAGACAGACCCCTGTGAACCGCCGCTTGTCATCAGGCCCCAGCTCGACACCTCGACGCGTATACCACTGAACTCGTTGTGTTTGCCTCCCTGTCAGTATTCCCTATCCATTGCAGTGCCTTTCCTGTTTATGTGTGCCTGTCCACTAGCTTTTGCAGTAAAACCACTTGTGAGGAACAGTGTCCGAAGGCCATCTGCAGTCCAAAAATACGCAGTCGATCCTCCCCTCTCTCTCTTGTCGTACTTCGGTCCTTGTCATAAAACTGCAATTGGGTTTGTGACACAGTGATTTTTTTCCTTCCCTTAAAACGTGCTGTTTTCAATTATACACTTGTTCTTTCCAGGTGCCCCACCACGTCTCCTCCTGATGATTTCTCCATGACCTTGCATACTATAAACATGTATAGAGATTACAGGTCAGTAGTTTATGCCTCATGTCTGTCTCCCTTTTTAAAAATTGGGACTTACGATTTGCCATTTTCCTACCTCAGGGAGTTGCCCCAAGTATCAAATGATGTGTTGAAGATCTTTGTTAATGGCTCACACCATATCTCTGCTCCCTCCTTTAAAAGGAACTCCATGAGAGATGTTTGTCTGGTCCCACCACCGCCTTTGAGGTGTCAAGTTCGCATAGCTGGCACTGAGAGGTACACAACACCTCCTCCTTGTTAGTGCATGTACCTCATCCACACTTGCCTGTGTGCCCCCCCTGTTCTGATTTCTTGGAGGTCCTACGGTTTCCACTTGTAAATACCTCTTAAATCTTGTGTTGACCATCTGACATACCTCGACGGTCCGTTTCTTGTGAACTCCCCATCACCCTTCCTCAGTCTGATTACCTGGTCCTTGCTGTTGTTTTCCTCCTGTTGTGCTGTACAACACTTCGGGTCCAGTCTTTAATTTTGATGCTGTCATTTTCATATTGTCCTGAGCCTCCCTTCTTATCTGTGCATATTCGTTTTCTGGCTCTTGCGGCTGATTACTTTATTTTCCTGAGTTCTCTGTCTTCTGTACCTTTTTCCATTCTCTAGTGACACCTAGTTTTTTGCCTCCCTACACCTTGGGTGAACCAAGTACTCGTTTCTGTTTCTTCCCATTAATTGCTGTTTTTCCCTTGGGAACAAACCCTCCTTTGCCTCCTTGCATTTGTTGCTACATAGTCTCCCATAATTTCTTGTAGTGTTTTACTGTCAGTTCCCTCTCCCACCTTGAATGTCTTGATGAAGTTCCTCATGCCTGAGTCGTTATCCCCCCTTTTGTAGTTTGGTTTTTCCCAGCTTAATCCTGCTACTCTCTCCACTTGGAGCTCAACTATGTAGTCGAAGCACAGAACCAACATGATCACTAGCTCCCGAGGGCCTTTCATACATGATACCCTCAGATGACCAACTACTCATGGTGAATACAAGGTCCAACCTTGGCTAGGGGGGGGGTTTTTGTTTGTGGGGGTTCATCCTCTCCTCTCTCTCTAGTATGTCCTCTAACATGTTGATGAATGAGGTTCTCCAGTACCACAATCCATCATCTTGGCTCTCCATGTTTCGGGAACCGCCCATGGGAGCTCCAGGTTTTCCCAGTCATATTATCGTGTGATTGAAATCACCCATAACAAGTAACTTTTGCTCCCCCATGTGTGCTCTCCTGGCCACCTCGGCTAGTGTGTCGATCATTGCGTCTGTTGCTCTCATCGTATTCTTCCTCCGTGGCCTCCTGCAGTTCTGTGGTGGGTTTGTAAATTATCACTGCAATTATCACCTTAAGTCCCTCATACTGGATTGTTTTCCTACTAAGTAGGTCCCTTTCGCCCATGCACATCCATTCCTTCACATTTCTCAAAATCTCACAGGTTTTTTTAATGAGTCATGCAACTCCTCCTCCCCCTCTCCTCCCTCTGTCGTTCCCTGAGGATTTGATATCCGGATGGAAAGATTGAATCGTTATTATTCTGGAGTTTTGTTTCTGTGATTGCTATTATGTTCTGGGGATGTCTCTTTGAGTTCATTCGTTGCCACTCCCATACTTGTTTGATTATTCCATCTGCAATTGTATAACCACACCTTCAACTTCTTTTCTAAGACTGTGGTCATTGAAGTATATTGGGTTGGTGCAGTGGGAGACCTGGTCAGGAACTATGGGTTTTTGTTATGTGGGGGTGTAGTTTGTAATTTAGTGGTGGGGCATTGGATTTGGCATGGGTTTTTGATTTAGAGTGTTTGGTTGCACTGGGGTTGACCTGGTGGGAGGGCTTCTATAGGAAGTTGTGAGGGAGGCTGTATTTGAATCGTTGGGAATCTCCTGTCTGTCTCTTGTCCATCGGCCCTCTCTTTCGCCTTGTACCATCTCTCTACAGTTTTCCTTCCTTTCATTTCTTGTGTTCTTGTCCGCGGTCCGAGATACACCTTCCTGTATGCCGTCATGTCCCTTAAAATCGTGCTTTCTCCTGGCAGGATCCTGGGTCGAGTCGCTCTCTGCCTTGAAGGTCCACTCTCACTGGCCGGGTTCCTTTTGTACAAACCCACCCTATTCTCCGAAAATTTTTCCAGCTGAGTCATTCGTCTTCTCCTATTGCTTTCATGACGCTTTCAATTGCTTTTTTTTTTCCCCTTGTTTCTTGCTTCATATGTTTTCCTTCCCCCCCTTCGACTTCCACTGAGCCCATACACAAAGACTGACCTCACCCATTCATTCTCCCCCACTGCATATCCCTGTGTATCCCCTCATTTTAATTTGGTTTCCTCCCTGCAGCTTTCCTTTCTTCTTCAGTTTCACTTCTAATGTACTTGTGCCAGTTCCTGTCATTTTCCCTCTCGGCTTTCCTTGGGGCTCTGTGTGTCATTTAGGGCCCTCCAGCATAAAGCTTTGCCTCTTTCATTTCTACAGGGTCTCCTCTGATAGAGATCTCCATGCATTTAGTTCCCCTTCTTTCCCTACAGTCCCCTTATTGTGGCTGAGGTAGCAGTCTCTGTGTCAATCCCAAAAATGTTCTTTAGTTCTTTCGGCTGTTTCAGATTTTTCAATTCCTCTTCAAAAACTCCTGTAACCTTCCTAGCTTCCTGCTGCTTTGACATTCACCTCCTCACTGTCCAGCTTCCATATCTATCCTCTCTTCTCCATTCTCATGCTAAGTTCTTCTAGTTTCTTTTCCCATTCATGATCCCTTTTTTTGACTCAGCTGCCATCTTCCTTTGTCATTTTCCTCACCTGTCCCTTGGTTTTCTTGTTTCTCTCTGGCAACCCATTGTGTTTTATCCTGGATTGCCTCAGAGTGGAAAACCTATGTAGTTTCTTATGTTAGGGTTATATTGTGTAATTCAGAGTGTGGGGGGGGTAATAGTGAGGAACTGTGGCTATGTGGGAGCAGAGTGGAGAGGGGGTGGGTAGGGTTTAGGGTAACGGGGGAGGGGAGTGATAACGAGGTAGAGGGGAGGGATCAGGGAAGTAGTGAGATGTCGTGGTGAGGGGGAGTGTATGTGTGTCAGGATATGTTGTGTGTGTGTGTGTGTGTGTGTGTGTGTGTGGTGGGTGTGTGTGTGTGGTTGTGTGTTGTGTGTGTGTGTGTGTGTGTGTGTGGAGTGTGTGTGGTGGTGTGTAATTTTTGTGTCTAAATTTTGTGTCTAATTGTGTGTGGAAAATTATGAGATGGGTTTATTAATGTACTGAAAGGTGAGGGGCTGTGTGCGGTAAAGGTAAGTCCTCAGTGGTCCTTGGCTGTCCCACACCTTCTTTTGACACTACCCTCAACCTCCTGTACTTACGGGCACTTACAGTGTGTGTGTGTGTAGTGTGTGTGTATTGTGTATGTGGTTGTGGTGTATGTGGGTGGTGTGTGTTTGAGTGAGTGTGTGTGTGTGTGTGTGTGTGGTGTGGTGTGTGTGTATTGTTATGTGGGTGTGTGTAATGTGGTTATGTGTGTGTTTGTTTGTGTTTGTATGTGTGTTGGTGTGTGTATGTGTGTGTGTAAATAACGGGCTTGTTTTTGGTTAGCTTTAGAGCGTTGTAAATGATGATACGTCTTCGAGGAGGCTTCTTACTTTATTGATAAATAGTGTTGGGTTACAACAGGCGTGTTGTTGTTTGTGCCCATGGCCCGGCAGGCCATGCCCACTAGAGAGAGCAGGGAGGCCTTTGTGTTGATCCAAGCCGCCTGTGTGAGTTGATAGTGAGGCAAGTCTGGGCATACTGAAGTGCAACGCCTATAGGTTGGCAGCACTTGAGGTGGCGCGAATAATGAACTAAGCTGGCAGACAGCATGTCTGTTCTGTGCAGACAGCACAGCTGATACTACAGTACGTGTGTGTGTGTGTGTGGTGTGTGTCACGTTGGGTGTGTGTGTGTGTGTGTTGTGTGTGTGTGTGTGTGTGTTTGCCCTTGTGTATTGTGTGTGTATTGTATATATATGTGTGTGTGGTGTGTGTGTTGTGTGGGTGTTTGTGGTGTGTGTGTTGTGTTGTGTGTGTGTGTGTGCGTGTGTGTATGTGTGTGTGTGTGTGTGTTATGTGTGTGAGTGTGTGTGTGTGTGTGTGTGTGTGGATGTGTGTGTATGTGTATGTGGTGTTTTGTGTGTGTGTGTGTGTGTATGTGTTGTGTGTGTATGTGTGTGGTGTGTGGTGTGGTGTGTGTGGTGTGTGTGTGGTGTGTGTGGTGTGGTGTGTTGGTGTATGTGAGTGTGTGTATGTGTTTGTGTGTTTGTGTGTTATGTGTGTGTGTGTTTGTATGTGTGTGTGTGTGGTGTATGTGTGTGTGTGTGTGGTGTGTGTGTGTGTGTATGTGGTGTGTTTGTGTATGTGTGTGTATATATATGTGTGGTGTGTGTGTTGTGTAATATGTGTCGAATTATGTGTGGGTTTTATTATGTGTCCTGAAAAGTAGGTGGCTTGTTGCTTGAGTGTATGTAGATTCTCAGTTGTCGCTTGTGTCCACAACCTCTTTGACCTGACTCCAACCCTTACAGTGTGGCCTATGCTTGACACTGCTTATAGTGAGCGTAATCGCCTTGTTCAATGGATTACCATTTGCTAAAACCTTATTGCTACTTAGTGGCCTATTCTTCATCGTGCTATGAGAAGTTAGACATTCACTTTACTGGTCGGTTAATTGAACCTGACTCCACACCCAAACAACACCATATGGTGATACAGTACTTGTAGTTGCAGCTGTAGCACTGTAGATTGTCCAGGTCGATGTGACTACCTGGCGTAGATTCCACTCGAAGTACTCCTGGCGTAGATTCCACCTCAATTTTCTTCTCGTTAATAATAATACCCTATTCACTGAATGTTCTTTCACTGTCACGAGCACACAGATTGTTTTCACTTGTATACCTTTCTTGGGTGACACTTGCAACGTCGCCTTACACAGCTATCCCTGCGCCACAACGCTTTTATTTTCGGCAGATCACTTGCAAAAATTGGGGCTCTCCCACACTTATGTGGCCTCAGGCAATTAAAAACACACTTCTAGGATTGTTCACTTCCCTGACCCATTTAGCAACACCTTGCAGATCACTTAGGTAGCCCCTCAAAATCCACTAAGATTCCGGAGCACACCGACGGCGTGACTAGCCGCTCGCTGTCCCCCACTGTGGTGTGTGTTTTGTGTGTGTGTGTTAACTTGAGCGTGTGTGTATGTGTGAGTGGTGTGTGTTTTATTGGCGTGTGGGTATTTGTGTGTGAGTGTTTATGTGCGTGTAGTTGTGTGTTGTGTGGTGTGTGTGTGTGTTTGTGTGTGTGTGTGTGGTGGTGGTACTCACCTAGTTTACTCACCCTAGTTGAGGTTACGGGTCCGAGTCCGAGCTCCTGGCCCCGCCTCTTCACTGATCGCTACTAGTGCCTCTCCTGAACCGTGACTTTATCAGACCTCTGGCTTAAACTATGTATGGATCCTGCCTCCACTACATCGTTCCAAACTATTCCACTACTGATCTACTCTGTGGCTGAAGAAATACTTCCTTAACATCCCTGTGATTCATCTGTGCTTCAACTTCCAACTGTGTCCCTCTTGTTTACTTTGTCCCAATCTCCCTGGAACATCCTGTCTTTGTCCACCTTGTCAATTCCTCACAGTATCTTGAAAGTCGTTATCATGTCCCCCCTACCTCTCCTGTCCTCCAGTGTCGTCAGGTTGATTTCCCTTAAATCCTCTCCTCGTAGGACATACCTCTTAGCTCTGTGACTAGTCCTGTTGCAAAACCTTTGCCCTTTCTCTAGTTTTCTTGTTTCTTGGTGAGGACACGTGCTTGGCTAGTTGTGGGTATCAAACTGGTGCCGATACTCCAAAATGGGCCTAACGTACACGGTGTACAGGTCCTGAACGATTCCTTATTAATTCGGAATGCTGTTCTGAGGTTTGCGTAGGCGCCCATATGCTGCAGCAGTTATTTTGATATTGATGTGCGCTTCAGGAAATGTGCCTTGTGGGGGTATACTCACCCCAAGATTTTTTTCCTGAGTGAGGTTTTGTAGTCTCGGCCGCCTCTAGACTGTACTCCGTCCTGCGGTCTTCTTTGCCTTCCCCAATCTTCATGAATTTTTTTGCAAATTGGTTGACATTTTTTTTTTGAACTCCAGAGCCAATGCTGGACCAGGTCCTGCACCTGTCCCAGATCCCTTTGTAGTTCTGCCCTGGTCTTCGATCGAGTGAAATTCTTCTCAAGCAACTTCACGGTCATCTGCAAACAGGGACACCTCAGAGTCTATTCCTTCCGTCTGTCGTTCACAAATACCAGAACAGCACTGGGTCCTAGGTACTGACCCCGTGGGACCCCGCTTGGTCACAGTGCCCACTCTGACACTCGCACGTACCATGACTCGCTGCTGTCTTCCTACAAGTATTTCCCTGATACATTGTAGTGCCTTCCCCCTGTTATTGGGGGAGGTAGATCTCTGGGGGGGTGGTCCTCCAGTTTTGCACCAATCTCTTGTGTGGAACTGTGTCAAACCGCCTTCTTGCAGTCCAGAATATGCAATCCACCACCCCTCTCTCTACTTGTCTTACGGCTTGTCACCATGTCATAGAACTCCAGTAGGTTTTTGACATCTCGAATTCCCGTTCCAAACCAGTTGGCGCTTTTGATGAGATCGATTCCTGTTCTAGGTGTTCCACCACTCTTCCTCTCTCACTGATAATCTTGTCCATGCTTTTGCATACTAGTACCATGTCAGTGACACTGGTCTGTAATTTAATGCTTCATGGTCTGTCTCCTTTTTTAAAGATTGGACTGACATTTGCTGTCTTTCCATGCCTCAGGCAATCCTCCCTGTTTCGATAGATGTATTGAATATTGTTGTTAGGGTTACAATATAGCGCCTCTGCTCCCTCTTCAATACCCATGGGGAGAAGTTATCTTGGCCCCATTGCCTTTAGTATCTAGCTCACTCAAAGCCTCTTCAGTCTTTTCCTCGGTTGTGTGCACTGTGTCCCAGCACATGGTGGTGTGCCCCCACCTCTTTCCGACTTCTTGGAGCCCCTTCTGTCTCCTCTGTAAACACTCTTTGAATCTCTTGTTGAGTTCCTCACATACTTCACGGTCATTTCCTGTTGTTCTCTCCTCCTTTCCATCCTTAGCCTGATTACCTGGACTTGACTGTTGTTGTCCTCCTCCTGATGTGGCTTAACAACAGTTTTCGTTCAGATTTGGCTTTCGCTGCTATGTCATTTCAAATTGTCCTTTGGGCCTCTCTTCTTATCTGTTGCATATGTCGTTTTCTGGCTCTACGACTGCTCTCCCTTATTCTCCGGGTCAATTTGCCTTCTATATTTCTCGCATTCCCTAGCACACTGGTTTTTGCCTCCCTGCACCTTTGGGTAAACCATTGGCTCATCTCCTGGGCTTTTTCATTAATACCGTTACCCTTGGGTACCAAACCTCTCCTCAGCCTCTTGCATTTTGTTGCTACATATTCCATCATCTGCATTAACTTGGCTTCCCTGCCATTTCTCTGTCCCACTGAACCCCGTTCAGGAAATTCCTCATTCCTGTTTAGTCCCCCTTGTCTTGTAGTTTGGCTTCATTCTCCTGGCCTTTTCCTGCTTCTCCCTCCACTTGTAGCTCTACTCTACTGTGTATGTGTGTGTGGTGTAGTACTCATCTAAATTGTGGTTGCAGGGGTCGAGACTCAGCTGCCAGGTTTGTGTGTGTGTGGTGTGTGAGTGTGTGTTGTGCGTGGTGTTTGTGGTGTGTGTGTGTGTGTGTTTGTGAGTGTTGTGTGTTTGTTGTGTGAGTATGTGTGTGGTGGAGTGGTTTGTATTGTGTGTGTGTGTGTGTTGTGGGGGTGTGTGTGTGTGTTGTGTGTGTGGGTGTGTTTATGTGCGTGTGTGTGTGTGTGTGTTTATGTGCGTGAGTGGTGGGTGTGTTTGTGAGTGTGTGTGTGTGTGTCTGTGTGTGTGTGTGTGTATGTGTGTGTGTGCGTGTGTGTGTGAATGTGTGTATGTGTGTACTCACCTAGTTGAGGTTGCAGGGGTCGAGTCCGAGCTCCTGGCCCCGCCTATTCACTGATCGCTACTAGGTCACTCTCCCTGAACCGTCAGCTTTATCATACCTCTGCTTAATGCTATGTATGGATCCTGCCTCCACTACATCGCTTCCCAAACTATTCCACTTACTGTCTACTCTGTGGCTGAAGAAATACTTCCTAACATCCCTGTGATTCATCTGTGTCTTCAACTTCCAACTGTGTCCCCTTGTTACTGTGTCGAATCTCAGGAACATCCTGTCTTTGTCCAACTTGTCAATTCCTCTCAGTATTTTGTATATCGTTATCATGTCCCCCCTATCTCTCCTGTCCTCCAGTGTCGTCAGGTTAATTTCCCTTAACCTCTCCTCGTAGGACATACCTTTTAGCTCTGGGACTAGTCTTGTTGCAAACCTTTGCACTTTCTCTAGTTTATTTACGTGCTTGGCTAGGTGTGGGTTCCAAACTGGTGCCGCATACTCCAAAATGGGCCTAACGTACACGGTGTACAGGGTCCTGAACGATTCCTTATTAAGATGTCGGAATTCTGTTCTGAGGTTTGCTAGGCGCCCATATGCTGCAGCAGTTATTCGGTTGATGTGCTCTTCAGGAGAAGTGCCTGGTGTTATACTCACCCCAAGATCTTTTTCCTTGAGTGAGGTTTGTAGTCTCTGGCCCCCTAGACTGTACTCCGTCTGCGGTCTTCTTTCCCCTTCCCCAATCTTCATGACTTTGCACTTGGTGGGATTGAACTCCAGTAGCCAATTACTGGACCAGGTCTGCAGCCTGTCCAGATCCCTTTGTAGTTCTGCCTGGTCTTCGATCGAATGAATTCTTCTCATCAACTTCACGTCATCTGCAAACAGGGACACTTCGGATTCTATTCCTTCCGTCATGTCGTTCACAAATACCAGAAACAGCACTGGTCCTAGGACTGACCCCTGTGGGACCCCGCTGGTCACAGGTGCCCACTCTGACACCTCGCCACGTACCATGACTCGCTGCTGTCTTCCTGACAAGTATTCCCTGATCCATTGAAGTGCCTTCCCTGTTATCCCTGCTTGGTCCTCCAGTTTTTGCACCAAACTCTTGTGTGGAACTGTGTCAAACGCCTTCTTGCAGTCCAAGAAAATGCAATCCACCCACCCCTCTCTCTCTTGTCTTACTGCTGTCACCATGTCATAGAACTCCAGTAGGTTTGTGACACAAGATTTCACGTCCCTGAAACTATGTTGGCTGCTGTTGATGAGATCATTCCTTTCTAGGTGTTCCACTACTCTTCTCCTGATAATCTTCTCCATGACTTTACATTCTATACATGTCAGTGACACTGGTCTGTAGTTTAGTGCTTCATGTCTGTCTCCTTTTTTAAAGACTGGGACTACATTTGCTGTCTTCCATGCCTCAGGCAATCTCCCTGTTTCGATAGATGTATTGAATATTGTTAGGGGTACACATAGCGCCTCTGCTCCCTCTCTCAGGACTCATGGAGAGATGTTATCCGGCCCCATTGCCTTTGAGGTATCTATCTCACTCAGAAGCCTCTTCAATTCTTCCTTGGTTGTGTGTACTGTGTCCAGCACTTGGTGGTGTGCCCCACCTCTCCGTCTTTCTGGAGCCCTTTCTGTCTCCTCTGTGAACACTTCTTTAAATCTCTTGTTGAGTTCCTCACTTACTTCTTGGTCATTTCTTTTTGTCTCTCCTCCTTCCTTCCTTAGCCTGATTACCTGGTCCTTGACTGTTGTTTTCCTCCTGATGTGGCTGTATAACAGTTTCGGGTCAGATCTGGCTTTCGCTGCTATGTCGTTTTCATATTGTCGTTGGGCCTCCCTTCTTATCTGTGCATATTCGTTTCTGGCTCTACGACTGCTCTCCTTATTCTCCTGGGTCCTTTGCCTTCTATATTTCTTCCATTCCCTAGCACACTTGGTTTTTGCCTCCCTGCACCTTTGGGTAAACCATGGGCTCATCCTGGCTTTTTCATTATTTCTGTTATCCTTGGGTACAAACCTCTCAGCCTCCTTGCACATTGTTGCTACATATTCCATCATCTCATTAACTGGCTTCCCTGCCATTTCTCTCTGCCACTGAACCCCGTTCAGGAAGTTCCTCATTCCCGTTTAGTCCCTTTTCTTGTTTATGTGCGTGTGTGTGTGTGTGTGTGTGTGTGTGTGTGTGTGCGTGTGTGTGTGTGTGTGTGTGTGTGTGTGTGTGTACTCACCTAATTTTACTCACTTAATTGTGGTTGCAGGGGTCGAGACTCAGCTCCTGGCCCCGCCTCTTCACTGATCGCTACAGGGTCCCTCACTTGCTAGGCTATTCCACTTGCTGACAACTCTATGACTGAAGAAATACTTCCTAACGTCCCTGTGACTCGTCTGAGTCTTCAGCTTCCAGTTGTGATCCCTTGTCCCTTTGTCCCCTCTCTGGAACATCCTATCTCTGTCCACCTTGTCTATTCCCCGCAGTACCTTGTTTGTCGTTATCATGTCTCCCCTGACCCTTCTGTCCTCCAGTGTCGTCAGTCCGATTTCCCTTAACCTTTCCTCGTACGACATTCCCTTGAGCTCTGGGACTAGCCTTGTTGCAAACCTTTGTACTTTCTCTAACTTCTTGACGTGCTTGACCAGGTGTGGGTTCCAGACTGGTGCTGCATACTCCAGTATGGGCCTGACATACACAGTGTACAGTGTCTTGAACGATTCCTTATTAAGGTATCGGAACGCTATTCTCAGGTTTGCCAGGCGCCCGTATGCTGTAGCGGTTATTTGGTTGATGTGTGCCTCCGGTGATGTGCTCGGTGTTATGGTCACCCCAAGGTCTTTCTCCCTGAGTGAGGTCTGTAGTCTTTGTCCACCTAGCCTATACTCTGTCTGCGGTCTTCTTTGCCCCTCCCCAATCTTCATGACTTTGTATTTGGCTGGATTGAATTCGAGAAGCCAGTTACTGGACCACATGTCCAGCCTCTCCAGGTCTCTTTGCAGTCCTGCCTCATCCTCGTCCGATTTAATTCTTCTCATTAACTTCACGTCATCTGCGAACAGGGACACTTCAGAGTCTATTCCTTCGATCATGTCGTTCACATATATCAAAAATAGCACTGGTCCTAGAATTGACCCCTGTGGGACCCCGCTCGTAACAGTCGCCCACTGTGATACCTCTTCACGTACCATGACTCGTTGCTGCCTACCTGTCAGGTATTCCCTTATCCATTTCAGTACCCTCCCTTTTACGTGTGCCTGATCCTCCAGCTTCTGCACTAATCTCTTGTGGGGAACTGTGTCAAAGGCCTTCCTGCAGTCTAGGAAAACGCAATCTACCCACCCATCTCTCTCATGTCTTACTTCTGTTACCTTGTCATAAAACTCCAGGAGGTTTGTGATACAAGATTTGCCTTCCATGAACCCATGCTGGTTTTCATTTATAATCTTGTTCCTTTCCAGGTGTTCCACCACTCTCCTCCTGATAATCTTCTCCATGACTTTGCACACAATACATGTCAGAGACACAGGTCTGTAGTTTAGTGCCTCGTTTCTGTTTCCTTTCTTAAATATGGGGACTACATTAGCTGTCTTCCATTTCTCAGGTAGTTGCCCAGTTTCAAGGGAAGTGTTGAAGATTGTGGTTATAGGCACGCACAGCATCTCTGCTCCTTCTCTAAGGACCCATGGGGAGATGTTGTCCGGTCCCATCGCCTTTGAGGTGTCAAGGTCACTTAAGAGCTTCTTCACCTCCTCCTCAGTTGTTCGTATGTCATCCAACACTTGTTGGTATATTCCCTCTTGATGTTCCCTTCTGTGCTGTCTTCCCACAGCCCTTCCTGTCTCTACTGTAAAAACTTCCTTAAATCTCCTGTTCAGCTCCTCACATACCTCCTGATCATTTCTTGTGAGTTCTCCACCTTCTGTCCTTAATCTGATCACCTGGTCTTTAACCGTTGTCTTCCTCCTGATGTGGCTATACAACAGTTTCGGGTCAGTCTTGATTCTCGATGCTATGTCATTTTCATACTGTCGCTGGGCCTCCCTCCTTACCTGTGCGTACTCATTCCTGGCTCTGCGACTGATCTCCCTATTTTCGTGTGTTCTCTGCCTTCTGTACTTTTTCCATTCTCTATTGCCTCCTTACACCGTCGGGTAAACCAGGGGCTCGTTCTGGTCTTCCCGTTGTTACTGTTGCCCTTGGGAATAAACCTTTCCACTGCCTCCTTGCATTTTGTTGTTACATATTCCATCATTTCATTTACTGGCTTTCCTGCCAGTTCTCTGTCCTACTGGACCTCCCGCAGGAAGTTCTTCAACCCTATGTAGTCCCCTCTTTTATAGTCAGGCTTTTCCCATTCAACTCCTGTTATTCTCTCCACTTGCAGCTCTACTATGTATTCAAAGCACAGAACCACGTGGTCGCTAGCACCTAGGGGACTCTCATACTAGATGTCCTCAATGTCTGAGCTGCCCAGGGTGAACACAAGGTCCAATCTTGCTGGTTCATCCTCCCCTCTCACTCTGGTAGTGTCCTTAACATGTTTGTGCATGAGGTTTTCCAGCACCACGTCCAACATCCTGGCTCTCCATGTTTCGGGACCCCCATGTGGCTCCAGGTTTTCCCAGTCAATCTCCCTGTGGTTGAAATCCCCCATAACCAGCAACTTTGCTCTGCTGGAGTGAGCTCTTCTTGCCACCTCAGCAAGTGTG
>NC_069405.1:72851519-72859019 GCF_026875155.1 Cherax quadricarinatus
CCACCACCTGTACCACCACCTGTTCCACCATATGTACCACCACTTGTGGCACCACCTGTACCACCACCTGTACCACCACCTGTCCCAACACCTGAACCACCCCTGTACCACCACCTGTCCACCACCGGGCCCCCCAAAACTGTACCACCACCTGAAACCACCCCCCTGACCACCCACCTGTACCACCCCCCCCCGGGCCCCCAAACCCCTTGTACCACCCCTGACCACCACCCGTCCACCCCCCCACCTGTACCCCCCCTGTACCCCCCACCTGTCCACCACCTTTCCACCCCCCTTTTACCAAACCCCCGCCCTGTCCCCCAAACCTTACCACCCCTGTCCACCACCGGTCCCCCACCAACCACCTGTACCACCCCCCTGTACCCCCAAACCTGTCCCCACCCCTAACCCCCAAACCTGTACCCCACCTGTAACCCCCCCACCCTGTACCACCACCTGTCCCAAAAACCCCCCGTCCCAACACCTGAAAACCACCCCTTCCCCCCAACCTGAAACCACCCCTTTTCCCACCCCCCGTCCCAAACCACCTTCCCCCCCCTGAAACCACCCCCCTGAAACCACCACCTTTTCCACCCTTTACCCCCTGTCCACCACCTTACCACCCCTGAAACCACCACCTTTCCACCACCGGGGGGGGGGGGGGGCCAAACCCCCCGTGCCACCCCTTGCCACCACCGTCCCAAACCAAACCTGAAACCACCACCTGTCCCACCACCTTCCACCACCTGTACCAAAAAACCCTTACCCCCCGTCCCCACCCCCTGTACCACCCCCCTTTTCCACCACCTGTGCCACCAACCTGAACCACCCCAACCTGAAACCACCACCTGTACCACCACCTTACCACCACCTGTCCCCCAACCCGAACCACCACCTGTCCCCCACCGGGTTCCAAACCACCTGTCCACCCCCTGGCCACCACCTGTCCCAAAACCCCTGTACCCCACCTGTACCACCACCTGTCCACCACCTTTACCACCACCTGTTAACCACCCCGTCCCCACCTTTACCCCCCACCCCTTTACCCCCCCCTTTTAACCACCCCCTGTACCCCCCACCTGTACCACCACCGTGCCACCACCTGAAACCACCACCTGAAACCACCCCCTGTACCCCCCCCACCTGTACCACCGCCTGTGCCCCCACCTGTACCCCCCGCGGTACCCCCCACCTGTACCACCACCTGTCCCAACCCCTGTACCACCCCCTTTTACCACCCCACCCTTAACCCCCACCCCCCCTTACCCCCACCTTTTAAACCACCCCCCCTGTCCCCCCCCTGTCCACCACCTTGCCCCCCTGTCCCCCAACCTGGGCCAACCACCGAAACCCCCAAATTTAAACCACCCCTGTAACCCACCCCCCTGTCCCAAACCATGGACCCCCCAACCGTACCACCACCTGTGCCCCAACCTTTCCCCCCACCTTCCAACCACCTGTACCCCCCACCCTGTTCCCCAACCACCTGTCCACCCCCTTTTCCCCCACCCCCCCCCTGAAACAAACCGTCCCCACCCCTGAAACCACCACCTTTTTACCCCCAACCTGTACCACCACCTTTTACCACCACCTTGCCCCCAAACCTGTCCCCCAAAACCTGTCCACCACCTGTACCCCACCTGTCCACCCCCTTTTAAACCACCCCCTTTTAAACCCCAAACCCCCCCTGTCCCAAACCACCTGAAAACCCCACCACCTGTGTCCCCCCCTTTAAACCACCCCCTGACCACCCCGTCCCCCACCTGTACGCCCCACCTGTATCCACCACCTTTTACCCAACCCCTGTGCCCCCCCACCTGAACCACCCCTGTACCACCCCCTTTTTACCACCACCGTACCCCCCCCCACCTGTGCCACCACCAAACCACCCCCCACCCCCGGGCCCTGTACCCCCACCGTACCCCCCCTCCTGTCCAAACCCACCTGTACCCCCCCTGTCCAACCACCTGTACCCCCCCCCTGTACCACCCCTTTTCCCACCACCGGGACCACCACCTGTCCCCCCTTTGGAACCACCTGTAACCACCCCCTTGTACCACCACCTGTACCACCACCTGTCCCAAACCACCTGTACCACCTGTCCAACCACCTGTGCCCACCACCTTACCACCCCCCTTTTCCCCACCTTACCACCACCTTACCACCCCCCCCTGTAACCATTAAACCCCAAAACCTGAAACCACCCCCCCTGTCCACCCCCTGTGCCACCACCTTCCACCCCTGTACCACCACCGGTCCACCACCTGTACCCCCCCTTTAAACCACCACCTTTTGGGGTACCACCACCTGTCCACCACCTGTTCCACCACCTGTACCACCACCTGTCCCCCACCTGTGCCACCACCTGTCCCACCACCGACCCCCCCCCCGGGTCCCAAAACCCACCTGTCCCCCCAAACCGGTCCCCACCACCTTACCACCCCTGTCCCCACCTGTCCACCCCTGAACCACCACCTAAACCACCCCCTTTGTACCACCACCTTTTCCCACCACCGGCCACCCCTGTACCACCCCGCCCTTTGTCCACCACCTGAAACCACCCCTGTCCCAAACCACCTGTACCCCCCCTGAAACCAAACCACCTGTACCACCACCCCTGTACCCCCCCGGTGGAAACCCCCCCGGGGGGAACCTTTACCAACCCTTCTCCCTGTACCCCCCCGCCCCCCCTTTTAAGCCAAACCCAACCACCACCTGAAACCACCCACCCCTGTACCCCCACCTGTAAAACCCCCTTTTCCCAAAACCCCCTTTCCCCTTTTTCCACCATCTTTACCAATACCTGTCCCACCACCTGTACCACCACCTGAACCACCACCTTTTGCCGCCCCCTCCCACCCCCAACCCCTGTACCCCCCTCACCCCCCAACCTGTACCACCAACCTGTACCCCCACCTGTACCCCCAAACCCTGTACCACCACCTGAAACCACCACCTGAGCCACCCCCTGCCCACCCCCTTCCACCCCCCTGTACCACCCCTGTGCCCCCAAACCTAAACCACCACCTGTACCACCCCCTTTGTACCACCCCCTTTTAAAACCACCACCTGTCCCCCACCACCTTACCCCCTGTCCCACCTTACCCCACCTGTCCCACCACCTGAAAACCCCCCACCTGTGCCACCACCTTTTTCCACCATCTGTACCCCCACCTTACCCCACCTTACCACCACCTGTACCACCACCTGTGCCACCACCTTACCCCCAACTGTATCACCACCTGTACCCCCAAACCGTACCACCCCCGAAAACCACCTTTCCCAAACCACCTTTTACACCACCTGTACCACCCCCTGTACCACCACCTGTACCAACACCTAACCCCCACCTCCCCCAAACCACCTTGCCACCACCTGTCCCCACCCCCCTGTACCACCCCCTGTACCCCCCGCCTTTTCCACCACCTGTACCACCGGTGAAACCCCCACCCGTACCACCACCGAAACCACCACCTGTGCCACCACCGGGAAACCCCACCTGTACCACCACCCTTTTACCACCACCTGAAAACCACCCCCTGAAAACCACCACCGGGGCCACCACCTTTACCCCCGGGCGGTACCACCACCTGTACCAACCCCCCCTGTCCCAAACCATTTGAAACCACCCCCTTGTACCACCGCCCTGTGCCCCACCTGAAACCACCACCTGTCCCACCACCTGTCCCAAACCTGCTGAAACCACCACCGTACCACCACCTGTACCAACTTTTTAAACCACCACCGGGTACCACCACCTGTGCACCCCCCTTACCCCCCGCGTTTTCCCCCAAACCTGTACCCCCAAACCTGTACCACCACCTGTACCACAACCTGTACCACCCCCCTGTGCCCCCCCTGGGGCCACCCCCTTTGTACCACCACCTTACCACCCCCCGTACCACCCCCCGAAACCCCCACCTTTCCCACCACCTGTCCCACCTCCTGTGCCACCCCCCTGGCCACCACCTTGCCACCACCTGAAACAACCACCTGTACCACCACCGAAACCACCACCTGTGCCACCACCTTTACCACCACCTTACCATCACTTGAAACCACCACCTGAAACCACCCCCTTACCACCCCCTGTGCCCCCAACCTGAAACCAAAACCCCTTAAACCAAACCCCCCGTCCCACCACCTGAAACCACCACCGGGGGCCACCACCCTGTCCCAAACCACCTGTACCCCCACCTTACCACCACCTGTACACCGCCGGGTGCCACCCCCCCCCTGTCCCAAACGCGTCCCCCCACCACCTGAAAACCCCCCACCGGGTCCCAAACCCCCTTTGTACCACCACCGACCACCCCCTGAAACCACCGCCTGTGCCACCACCTGTCCCCCCACCTTTTACCCCCACCTGCCCCCACCACCTTACCACCACCTGTACCACCCCCCTGGGGCCCCCCACCTGAAAACCTCCACCTGTACCACCACCTGTCCCCCACCACCGACCACCCCCTGTACCCCCCGCCTGTCCCAACCACCTGAAAACCACCGCGTTTTACCACCACCTGAAACCAAACCAAACCTTTTAACCACCACCTGTAACCACCACCTGTACCCCCCCTTTCCCCACCCCCTGTCCCACCACCTGTCCCAAACCCCCTGTCCACCACCGTCCCAAACCACCTGTACCACCACCTGTACCACCACCTTACCACAACCTGTACCCCCAAACCTTTGCCACCCCCCTGTACCACCACCTGTCCACCACCTTTTAACCACCACCTTTTTTCACCACCGTCCCAAACCCACGTGAACCACCCCCTTACCACCACCTTTACCACCCCCTTACCACCACCTTCCCACCACCTGGTCCCCCACCGGGAACCACCACCTTTAACACCCCCTGTACCACCACCTTCCCAAACCACCGTGCCACCACCTGTCCCACCACCTGAAACCCACCACCTGTACCCCCCACCTGAAACCACCACCTGTACCCCCAAACCTTTAAACCACCCCCTGTGCCACCACCTGGACCACCACCTGTACCCCCAACCTGAAACCCCCACCGTGCCCCCAAACCCTGTACCACCACCTGTACCACCACCTGTACCACCACCTGAAAACCCCCGGGCCCTGTGCCACCCCCTGAAACCCCCGGGCATGTACCACCACCTGCCCACCACCTTTACCACCATTTTTAACCCCCACCGAACCACCACCTGTCCCACCCCCCCTGGGGCCATCACCTTACCACCACCTGTCCCAAACCCCCGAAACCCCCAAACCCTTTTAACCCCCACCTGTACCCCAAACCAGTTTTAACCAACCTGTACAACCACCGGGCCACCACCTTTTACCATCACCTTTACCACCACCGTACCACCCCCCTGTACCACCACCTGTACCCCACCGTACCCCCCCGGGCGTGAAACCACCACCTGTACCCCCAAACCTGAAACCACCACCTCTCCCACCACCTTACCACCCCCCTGTTTTTTCCCCCCGGGCCCCCCCCCGTCCACCCCCCGAAACCATCCCCTGAACCACCCCGGTGCCACCACCTGTACCACCCCCCTTTCCCCCCTCCCCCTGTGCCACCCCCCCCTGAAACCCACCACCTGAAAAACCACCACCGGGACCACCCCCTTTTATTACCACCTGTCCCACCACCTGTGCCACCACCTGAAACCATCCCCTTTGCCCACCACCGGTGCCACCACCGTCCCAAATCACCTGTACCACCCCCTTTTAAACCACCCCCCTGACCACCACCTGTACCACCCCTTTACCACCAGGGGGTGCCACCACCTGTCCCAAACCACCGTACCACCCCCTGGGGCCACCACCTGTCCCCCCCACCTGTACCCCACCACCTTAACCAAACCCCCTTTGTGCCACCACCTTACCACCACCTGTACCACCACCTGTACCCCCCACCTGCACCACCCCCCTGACCACCCCGGGGGTTAACCCCACCTGTCCCACCACCTGCCCAAACCCACCTGTACCACCCCTGTCCCACCCCCTGTGCCACCACCTGTACCATCACCTGTACCCCCAAACCGGGCCACCCCCTGTACCACCACCGGGTACCACCACCTTACCCCCACCTTACCCCCAAACCTTACCACCGCTTTGTACCACCGCCCGTCCCACCACCTGTACCACCACCTGTACCACCACCTGTCCCACCCCCTTTGTATTTAAACCTTACCACCAACCTTCCCAAACCCTGTCCCCCATCACCTGAAACCCCCCACCTGGGGCCACCACCGTACCACCCCCTGTACCACCACCTTGCACCACCTGTACCCCCCCCTGTCCCAAACCACCTGAAACCAAACCACCTGTACCACCACCTGAAATTACCCCCTGTACCACCACCAGGCCACCCCCCTGTACCATCACCTGTACCACCCCCCTTCCCCACCACCTTAAAAACCACCGGGGTCCAAAAAACCATCCCAACCACCTGTCCCACCACCTGAAAACCCACCACCTTACCACCACCTTGCCACCCCCTTTACCACACCTTTACCCCCCACCTGTCCCCAACCACCTGTTTTAAAACCACCTGTCCCCCCACCTATGCCACCCCGGGCCCAAACCACCTTTTACCACCACCTGTCCCAAACCACCTATGCCACCACCCTTACCCCCAAACCTGTACCCACCTTCCCCACCACCTGTTTTTAACCACCTGTCCCACCACCTATCCCCACCCCCCTGTACCTCCCCTTTCCCCCACCACCTGTGCCCCCCACCTGTATTACCACCTGTACCACCACCTGTACCACCACCTGTACCACCACCTGTACCACCACCTGTACCACCACCTGTACCACAACCTGGGATACCTAAATGCCGAAGTTTTCACTACAGCAGCAGTAACAGCTGCCGTTGTTTAAGAGAACCGAAAGAGTTATGCTCCTTATGTGAAGCACAGGGTGGGAGGGAGGGAGGGAAGGAGGGATTGTTGGAAGGAGGGAGGGAGGGAGGGAAGGAGGGACGGTGGGAATGAGGGAGGGAGTTAGGGAGTTAGGGAAGGAAGGAGGGAATGGAGAGCGAGGAAAGGAGGGAGGACTGGAGGACGGAGGGAAGGAGGGAAGGATGGAGGGAAAGAAGGGGGGGAGGAGGGAAGGAGAGGAGGGAGGGAGGGAGGGAGGGGGATGGAGGGAGGGAAGAAGGGAAGGAGGGAATACGGAGGGAGGGAGGGAGGGGAGGGAAGAAGGGATGGAGGGAAGGAGGGAGGGAAGGAAGGAGGAGGGAGGAAGGAGGAGGGAGGGAGGGAAGGAGGGATGGAGGTAGGTAGGGAAGGAAGCAGGGGGAGGAAGGAAGGACGGAGGGAAGGAGGGAGTGAGGGAGGGATGGAAGGAGGGGGGAAGGGAGGGAGGGAAGGAGGGAGGAGGAAAGGAGGGAGGGAGGTAGGAGGAGGGTGGAAGGGTGGGAGGGAAGGAGGGGGAGGGAGGGAAGGAGGGGGAGGGAGGGAAGGAGGGGAGGAGGGAAGGAGGGGGAGGGAGGGAAGGAGGGGGAGGGAGGGAA
>NC_069405.1:72861519-72879019 GCF_026875155.1 Cherax quadricarinatus
TATATATATATATATATATATATATATATATATATATATATTATATATAATATATATATATATATATATCCTTACCTCTGAGATGCATAGCCTTACCTCTGAGATGCATAAAGCAAAACATGCTTTACATCAGACAGGGAGCTGCTGACAGAGTCAGGTTGATACAAACATGTGTTATGCTCACAGAATACAAAATGGAAATACTTAAATGCGATTGAATTTTCTGAATCGTGTAGTTGAATATTAAGTTTTTTGGTGTGTGTTTGTGTAGGTATGTGTGTGTGTGTGTGTGTTGTGTGTGTGTTGTGTGTGTGTGTGCATGTCTACTCACCTAATTGTACTCACCTAGTTGAGGTTTCAGGGGTCGAGTCCGAGCTCCTGGCCCCGCCTCTTCACTGGTCGCTACTAGGTCACTCTCCCTGAACCGTGAGCTTTATCATACCTCTGCTTAAACCTATGTATGGATCCTGCCTCTACTACATCGCTTCTTAAACTATTCCACTTCCTGACTACTCTGCGACTGAAGAAATACTTCCTAACATCCCTGTGATTCATATGTGTCTTCAACTTCCAACTGTGTCCCCTTGTTGCTGTGTCCCATCTCTGGAACATCCTGTCTTTGTCTACATTGTCAATTCCTCTCAGTATTTTGTATGTCGTTATCATGTCCCCCTATCTCTCCTGTCCTCCAGTGTCGTCAGGTTGATTTCCCTTAACATCTCTTCGTAGGACATACCTCTTAGCTCTGAAACTAGTATTGTTGCAAACCTTTGCACTTTCTCTAGTTTTTTCACGTGCTTGTCTAGGTGTGGGTTCCAAACTGGTGCCGCATACTCCAATATGGGCCTAACGTACACGGTGTACAGGGTCCTGAACGATTCCTTATTAAGATGTCGGAATGCTGTTCTGAGGTTTGCTAGGCGCCCATATGCTGCAGCCGTTATTTGGTTGTGCGCTTCAGGAGATGTGCCTGGTGTTATACTCACCCCAAGATCTTTTTCCTTGAGTGAGGTTTGTAGTCTCTGGCCCCCTAGACTGTACTCCGTCTGCGGTCTTCTTTCCCCTTCCCCAGTCTTCATGACTTTGCACTTGATGGGGTTGAACTCCAGGAGCCAATTACTGGACCAGGTCTGCAGCCTGTCCAGATCTCTTGGTAGTTCTGCCTTGTGTTCGATCGAATGAATTCTTCTCATCAGCTTCACCTCATCTGCAAACAGGGACACTTCGGAATCTATTCCTTCCGTCATGTCGTTCACAAGTACCAGAAACAGTACTGGTCCTAGGACTGACCCCTGTGGGACCCCGCTGGTCACAGGTGCCCACTCTGACACCTCGCCACGTACCATGACTCATTGCTGTCTTCCTGACAAGTATTCCCTGATCCATTGTAGTGCCTTCCCTGTTATCCCTGCTTGGTCCTCCAGTTTTTGCACTAATCTCTTGTGTGGAACTGTGTCAAACACCTTGCAGTCCAAGAAAATGCAATCCGCCCACCCCTCTCTCTCTTGTCTTACTGATGTCACCATATCATAGAACTCCAGTAGGTTTGTGACACAGGATTTGCCGTCCCTGAAACCATGTTGGCTGCTGTTGATGAGATCATTCCTTTCTAGGTGTTCCACCACCCTTCTCCTGATAATCTTCTCCATGACTTTGCATACAATACATGTCAGTGACACTGGTCTGTAGTTTAGTGCTTCATGTCTGTCTCATTTTTTAATGATTGGGACTACATTTGCTGTCTTCTATGCCTCAGGCAATCTCCCTGTTTCGATAGATGTATTGAATATTGTTGTTAGGGGTATACATAGCACCTCTGCTCCCTCTCTCAGGACCCATGGAGAGATGTTATCTGGCCCCATTGCCTTTGAGGTATCTAGCTCACTCAGAAGCCTCTTCACTTCTTCCTCGGGTGTGTGTTCTGTGTCCAGCATTTGGTGGTGTACCCCACCTCTCCGTCTTTGTGGAGCACCTTCTGTCTCATCTTTGAACACTTCTTTAAATCTCTAGTGGAGTTCCTCACATACTTCACGGTCATTTCTTGTTGTCTCCCCTCCTTCCTTCCTTAGCCTGATTACCTGGTCCTTGACTGTTGTTTTTCTTCTGATGTGGCTGTATAACAGCTTCGGGTCAGGTTTGGCTGCCGCTGCTATGTCGTTTTCATATTGTCGTTGGGCCTCCCTTCTTATCTGTAAATATTCATTTCTGGCTCTACGACTGCTCTCCTTATTCTCCTGGGTCCTTTGCCTTCTATATTTCTTCTATTCCCTAGCACACTTGGTTTTTGCCTCCTTGCACTTTTGGGTGAAAAATGGGCTCATCCTGGATTTTTCATTAATCCTGTTACCCTTGGGTACAAACCTTTCCTCAGCCTCCTTGCACATTGTTGCTACATATTCCATCATCTCATTAACTGGCTTCCCTGCCAGTTCTCTGTGCCACTGAACCCCGTTCAGGAAGTTCATCATTCCCGTGTAGTCCCGGTTCTTGTAGTTTGGCTTCATTCGTCCTGGCCTTCCTGCTTCCCCCTCCACTTGTAGCTCTACTGTGTATTCGAAGCTTAAAACCACATGATCGCTGGCCCCAAGGGGTCTTTCATATGTGATGTCCTCAATATCTGCACTACTCAAGGTGAATGCTACGTCCAGTCTTGCTGGTTCATCCTCTCCTCTCTCTCTTGTTGTGTCCCTTGCGTGTTGGTACATGAAGTTTTCCAGTACCACCTCCATCATCTTAGCCCTCCATGTGTCTTGGCCCCCATGTGGCTCCAAGTTCTCCCAATCGATCTCCTTGTGGTTAAAGTCACCCATGATCAGGAGCTTTGCCCTGCATGCATGAGCTCTTCTGGCCACTGCAGCCAGCGTGTCAACCATTGCTCTATTGCTCTCTTCATACTCTTACCTTGGCCTCCTGCTGTTCTGTGGTGGGTTATACATCACTGGAATTACCACCTTGGGACTTCCAGGGTGAAGTGTTCCCGCTATGTAATCACTTGCTTCTCCGCTGTCTCCTCTCTCCAGCTCATCAAAATTCCATCGGTTTTTGATCAACAGTGCCACTCCTCCACCCCCCTTGTTCCCTCTGTCTTTCCTAAGGATCTGGTGTCCCGTTGGAAAGATGGCATCTGTTATTATACCTGTTAGCTTGGTTTCTGTGAGAGCTAAGATGTCTGGTGATGCCTCTTTGACTCTTTCGTGCCACTCCTCCCACTTGTTTGTTATTCCATCAGCGTTTTTGTACCATACCTTCAGTTTCCTTTCCAACACTGTGGTTTGGGGGGCCTGTGAAGGTTGGAGACCTGGTAGCATACTGTGGGATTCTATAGCTGGGTGTTGGGTGGAATCTGTGAGTGTGGATTTAGTTTGTGTTGGGATGGTGTTCTGAGGATAGTTCTGTGTGTGCTTGCCCTTGCTGCTCTGTTCTGCTCTGATTAACCTCTGCTGGCTCCATCCTTGTCTCCTTTCCTAGCTCCTTTCGCTTTTTTGTCCTCTCCCTCAGCTGCTGTAGTTCTGTTTGTGTTCTGTCTCTGTCTAGGAACACCCTCTTGTACTTTTCCGAGTATTTCAACCGTGGTTTCTCTTGGAGGATCCTGTTCCGCACTGTTTCTGTCCTGAGAATCAGCTTGATCGGCCGTTTTCTCCCCTTCAAGTATCCCCCTATTCTCTGAAAATTTACAATCTCGTCCATATCTTCTTCACCTATTTCTGTGATGTTCTGTGTGTGTGTATGTGTGTGTGTGTGTGTGTGTGTGTGTGTGTGTGTGTGTGTATGTGTGTGTGTATGTGTGTGTATGTGTGTGTATGTGTATGTGCGTATGTGTGTGTGTGTGTGTGTGGTTGTGTGGGGTGTGTGTTGTGTGTGTGTGTGTGTACGTATGTGCGTGTGTGTTGTGTGTGTATTACAACCCAGGAGTCCAAATGGCCTGTTATCCTGGGTGTAAAGGGAGCAAAATAAATACAGCAGAAAACTTTTGACTTATATTATCCTTCACCATTTTAGAACAGAAGTATGTACACTATGTACAGCGATAGGTATTAGTGCACTCCACGGTAAGCAAGGCAGAATAGAAGCCACTAGAGAGCAGACCGTGCTTCAACCAGCTCTAGAATGGGAATGACAAGGGCAGACAGGAGAGTGGTACCAACATAACCTCTGCGATTGCCAAAACCATCTTCTTATTGGCTGGAACCTGGTTACTGGTTGAACGACGGGGCCCCATCGTCAACCCTCAGTTACCTGGTTCGCTGGTTGGGGGAGATAGCCTGTGAATGAGGGTGTGTACATGCGCCGAATAAAGGTTACGTACTCTTTGCATGCCACACCCCCACCCCGAGAAGGCTCAGGATTAGGCTGCCACCTCCCAGTGGTAACCGTGCCTCCATGGCACAAAATAATGGGACCATCTTTCCTCTCCACCATCCAACTCTTAGATAGAGCTCAGCTTTTCTCGTGACAAAAAGCCAAATCCTAAACTAAGAGTGAGACAGCAGACAGTCGGGCTAACATAGGCCCCAAGATACAGGTGGACGGTAGCCCGCATCCCCTCACTTAAAAAAAAACCCACACCAGGGGATAAAAAAAAAGAGCTTGGAAGGGGTTACCACAAGCAACCTAACGCATCCTAACCTAATATATAATTAAATATTGTTAGACTCTAAATAAAGAGCCTGCCAACATATTGTCTTTGCCGGCAACATATTTAATTCTGAGAGAGTAGGGTTGTAGTCTGAGCGCCCACCTCATGAGCCTTGTGTTGTGGTTCTTCATGGCTTGGAGATATACTAGAGGATTGTGATCACTGTAGACAGTGACCACCTGCGATGTCTGGCCCACTTAAACATCGAAATGCTCCAAAGTCAGTACCAGCGCGAGGGCTTCTTTTTCAATAGTAGAGTAAGCCCTCTGATGCGGCTGGAATTTGGCAGAGAAGAAGGCTACAGGCTGCAACTCCTCGTTCCCGTTTTGCAATAGTACTGCCCCAACCCCAGACTCACAGGCATCAACCTGTAATGAGAAAGGTTTGGAGATGCCTGGAGACAAAAGAATGGGTGCGATACACAATCTTTTTGCTTTATCAAAAGCATCCTGAGCAACTGAAGTCCAAATAAAGGGAACTTTGTGACTGGTAAGAGAGGTAAGGGGGGCTACATTATCTGAAAAATTCTTACAGAATCTTCTGTAAAATCCTATCATGCGTAGGACACGTTGAAGAGATTTCCTATCATGAGGAACTGGATAATCTTTAATGACAAGAACTTTAGCAAGTTTAGGAGCAACTTTACCACTACCTACTTCATGGCCTAGAAAAGTGACAGTGGCCTGGCCAAAGGAAGACTTAGATAAATTAACAGTTAAGTGGGAACTCTGAAAGGTCTCAAAAAGAGCCTTAAGTCTAAATAGGTGTTGATCCCAAGTATCAGACACCACAACAATATCATCCAGGTACGTTTGCCGCTTCCCCCCTTTTAATGATGGATAAGTTTCTGGAATGAAGGGGGAGTTTTTCATTCCGAAGGGGGTAATTGTATATTGATAATGACCTCCTGGAATTACGAAGGCAGAGATTTCCTTCGCCTTATCCGTTAAAGGTATCTGATAGTGACCTTTAAGGAGATCTAACTTGGACACAAAAGTAGCCTTACCCACAAAGTCGATTACGTCATCTAGACGAGGAAGAGGGTAAGCATCTGTGATTGTGACCTCATTCACCTTACTGTAGTCTGTACACATACAAAAACCCCTCCATCGGTTTTTTTAACAGGGATGCACGGTGAAGCCCATGGACTAGACTCCTCCTCCACTAATCCATGGTCTAACAGAAATTCTACCTCCTGCTGAAGTAGCCTCTGCTTTTCATGATTAGCTCTGTAGGGGGAGAGTTTAATAGGCTTAGAGTTTCCCACATCTACATCACGATAACCTAACGTACATTTTTTCGGCACATCCGAAAAAATATCAGGGTATGACTGTAGAAGCGCAGTTTAACTTGTTGCTTGCGTTTCAGATAGTCCCTCCATTAAAGGGCTAGGGTCCTTGAGGAGGACAGAATTTGGAAGTTTAACATTAACTTCATGAATAGAGTGCAAAGAATCAGAGTCGTCCTCAGAGGTAGAGGACAGAGTCATTACTGGGACTTTATCTGGTGTATGAAAAGATTTTAACTGATTAATGTGGTAGGTTATAGTTTTCGAGGTCTTATCAAGTGGAGCTACCACATAATTTACATCAGATAATTTACTTACAATTTGCATAGGTCCCGTAAATCTAGCTTTCAAGGTGTGGCCAGGTATAGGTTCCTGCACCAACACCTTGTCTCCTGGATGGAAGGGGCGGAATTGTGCACTTCTGTCATACCTCTGTTTCATCTTATTTTGAGCTGTCTTTAGGTTAGCCTTGGCTAACTGACGTGCCACCTGAAACCCTTGAAGATGGGTTGTAGAGTGTTGAGCTAACGTCTTCTCCCATCCATCTTTCTTTGAGCACCCGAAGAGGACCTCGTACATTGTGCCCAAAGATCAGCTCAAACGGACTATACCCGGTAGACTCTTGCACCGTTTCTCGCACTGAGAACATCAACAAAGGTAGTGATTCATCCCAGTCTGTAGGAAAATGCATGCAAAAAGTTCTCATCATGGTTTTTAACGTCTGATGGAATTTTTCCCAAAGGGCGCCTTGGGACTGAGGATGATAGACAGTGGATAAGTTGTGGATTATCCCTAACCTAGTTAATGCTTCCCTAAATGCTTTGGCAGTGAAGTTAGTGCCTTGATCACTTTGAATAGTTTGGGAATGCCAAAACAAGAAATAAATCTAATCAAAGCTTTAATAATTGCTTTAGTATTAATACTCCCACAGGGAATTGCTTCAGGGTATCTAGTTACTCTATCCATAATAGAAATAACTACTGATTTCCCGACTTTGCCCCTAGGTAGTGGACCTACACAATCTATAATTAAATCTGCAAAAGGTTCTCCATCAGCAGGTATAGGTTGAAGAGGTGCGGGTTTAATGGAATGTCCAGTTTCCCTACTTGCTGACATTCTGGGCAACACCGGGATATGATTCTTCACATCCTGCTTTAATTTTGGCCAATAAAATTCTTTGTAATTCTATATAATGTTTTAGTAATTCCTAAGTGACCTCCTAATGAATTTATTATGAGCTAATTCAATATTTGAGGTCTAAACTTTGTTGGAACTACTAACCTGTCAGACAATTGCAGGCCCTCTATCTCCTTACCAGTCTCAGTGCAGATCAAATAATCGTTTTTAAGTTTATACTTGACCGGATGATCCAAAGAGGATTTACCCATGGCTGCCTGAAAAGCGAAATTTAAGAAGAGTCCTTTCGTTGTTCCTCCCGGAAGGACAGTCCCTCGGGCATGGAAACAGATATCTGGCAATCCTGCAACCTGGGAATAGGAAGGCTTGATCGGGGTCTGTTCACTCGATTTACGAGGCTTCGGCCGGTGTGCCTCGTAAAACAACGTGGCTATTCCGAGATCAGAGTCGTCCAAGGATAGGTCAACATTCTCGCCAGACAACCCACGGGATGTTGCCCGAGTTATGGCCAACACCAGAGAAAAATTAATCATTATGGGTTCAGGACACACACTAGCAGTGGTAATGTTATTACCCAGTAATAACATGGCATCTTTCATGGGGAATCCTTCGGATACACCCACAGTCAAGTATCCAGTGTAATATTTGCACTGTACATAAATTTTATGCAAAAGGACAGAATATATAGCTCCTTCAAATGCTTCCAACAAAACGGAGGAATTTAAGGAGGTATTCTTTGAAAGGGGTAATATTCCCTCTTATAAGTGAGCAATATGCTCCAGTATCTCTAAAGGTTTTGACTTCAGTTGTTTTGGAGTTTTCCTGAAAGGAAATAAGACTGACAGTAGTAAGGGGACATCCCTTTTCTACTTCTTTCAGGGACATGTTACTAGGGATATTAGAGATTTTCCAAATGGGTTGGGGTTTTTGGGGACAGTTGGGACGGATGTGACCTACTTAGTTACAGAGGAAGCAGACGACAGGCTTGCCCTTGACTCCCTGCTGACGTTGCAAATGGTGTCGCTCTGGCTGGTGTCTCTCTGGATACTGTTGTCGAGATGCACCATGTTGAGTAGTTTGTCTCTCACCAGGTGGACCATAAGTTGAGAAGCGTGGCTCACCAGGTGACTTAGTTGGCTGACGTAGACGTTCTCCCTCCGGCTGGCACTTCATTCTCCAAGGTTGACGATCTCTGCTCATGCCAGGCTGTTGAAAAGAGAGACGGGACCGCTCGGACAAGGAGCGGGTTTGTTTTCAAAGGTATCAGCCAACCTGGCTGCCTCCAATGCAGTGGTTAAGTCACGATCCCGCAGAAAAGACTCGAACCCCTGGTCCCACAGACTCCAGCAAGTTGTCAATCAGAATAAGCTGCACTAGATCATCGAAGGTGGCAACACCCCTTGCTTTATACCAGCTGGTAAAAGCTTTTTGGGCTGCTGTCGCTCAAAATCAAAACCCGGGATTTACCAAGCTGTCGCCTGCTTAATTTAAAAACCTTCCGATACTAGCTGGGATACAAGTATATGCTCCCCCAAAACTGTGGTTCTTCACTACTTTATAATCGGAAAAATCGTGTTATTTAACACTGACGTAAATTCCTGTGCCTTACCAAACAATGCTGTGTGAACCAACGATGCCAATGCTGTTCCGGCCACCTCAAAGCTAGAGCCTGGTTTTCGAAGCTTTCGAAAAATTGTTCTGGTTCGGCCTCATTGAAGCGGGGAACAAGCTGTACTGCTTTCTGTAAACTAAAGTCATTTACAGAATGCGAAAACTGCCTCCTTTCTTTTTCCCTATCAAATTCTTCTTTTGCAAATGCTCTCTATTCCCTAGCCTGCTCAAGATTGATTTTTGCCAGCTCAAGTGCCAACGCCGCTGATTCACCTTGAGAACCCTGCTGCATTATACTGACGATTTTGCTCCGTTGATATATCATCTTCCTCCTGCGAGAACATAGGAGTTTTTTCCCTAGCTCCCGTAGAGGGAGGAGTCTGATGTGCCATCTCTTCTTCTCGAAGTTTGTTGGTGATCAGTGAATGCAGTTGCGCAGCTGTGAGAGTGCGTTCGAAATCAATGCCAATGGAACAGGCAATTTGCCAACAACGCTGTAGGGACAATTTAGGTAGGTTAAACAAGGTATATGCCGACACCAGACGTCTGACTCGTCTAGGTGGCATACCACAATGTATAAGTTATTTGCTATGCACAGTACGATTGCAGAATACCCCAACGTAACACGTTATTTGCAGAACACGCTTAGCTATGCACAGTACGATTGCAGAATACGCATACAAGGTGGATAAGCAATAGAAAAGCTGACTGTAAAATCTTCACACCGAACAGGCTAGTAGCGAGCTGTTAAACGATCACACAATAGCAAGGCTGACCATAACAAAGCAACTGTTACGGTTCGAATCTTAATCTTTAGCCAGGTTAGTGCACTCCGTAACAAACACTTCATAGAATGAGAGGATATGGTTCCAAACTTAGAAATGTAAGGCACAAATAATAGTTACTCAATCTTTTCTAGTTTCTTTTTATTTAAAAGTTTAAATACTTTAGATATTCATAAATATCTGTTAAATATCACTTTGTCAGAAACTTTCCTTCACATAAGAAAACTCTTAAATAGAATGTACATCATAGACCCCCTCTGGAGACTGTCAATATGGTCACTACACTTGATAATGATCAGAGGAATATTACTGCTTCCTCAATAGTAACATTACTTGTGTGCAAGTGCATATATTGAGAATTAACACTTTCACTGAGTAACTCCCTGGCATAAGGGAAAATTACAAAGTTCTAAGCTTGACACTGGGCGTCCCCATCGTAATCTGAAAGGGTTTCGATGTAATTGTCCGCAGACTTCACTTCACAATAAACCACAAGCTGGTTCAGGAGTTTCTATAACACAATTCTCTATCCAAGTGAGAATAAGGCTGAGTACTAGGAGGGTAGCTCAGTCAGTGCACACTGAGTCGGCAGAGTGAACTGGCCATAGACAGTAAATCCCTTCATGACATCAACTCGTCAAAAGGGGTAGAGGGTAGAGCGGTCGAACTACCCCACCAATGGACATACTTGTTATAAACCTTAGCCAGGTGTACCTACTAACATTACTCAAGATATATATATATATATATATAAAATATATATAAAATATAAAATATATATATTTATTATATATATAAAATATATATAACACATCATCCCCGGGTATATTCCTAAATCAGATAATATTATAAACTAGTGGAATCTTTAATTTAGCTAATATTAAAGAAACCCAGAGTATAATATTAAGTGGATAATACATATAAATTAATCTCATTATGACCTTGGTCATAACAGCAACTGACACGCAAAGTTTGTAAAGCGTTGGCAAAGCTAATGCAATGCCAGACAGCAAGCTGCACAATGTTCCTGCTACCAGCTTCACTCTAGGCTCAACCCTTTCTCTAAGTCCAGCTCCAGCTCTCGGACAGGCTATCCATATTACAACCCAGGAGTCTAAATGGCCTGTTATCCTGGGTGTAAAGGGAGCAAAATAAACACAGCAGAAAACTTTTGACTTGTATTATCCTTCACCAATTTAGAACAGAAGTATGTACACTATGTACAGCGATAGGTATTAGTGCACTCCACGGTAAGCAAGGCAGAATAGAAGCAACTAGAGAGCAGACCGTGCTTCAACCAGCTCTAGAATGGGAATGACAAGGGCAGACAGGAGAGTTGTACCAACATAACCTCTGCGATTGCCAAAACCATCTTCTTATTGGCTGGAACCTGGTTACTGGTTGAACGACGGGGCCCCATCGTCAACCCTCAGTTACCTGGTTCGCTGGTTGGGGGAGATAGCCTGTAAATGAGGGTGTGTACATGCGCCGAATAAAGGTTACGTACTCTTTGCATGCCACAGTGTGTGCGTGCGTGTGTGCGCGCGCGTGTGTGTGTGTATTGTTGTGTGTGTGTGTGTGTGTGTGTGTGTGTGTGTATGTGTGAGTGTGTGTTTAATTAGCACGACGCTACATAGTAAATAGTTTTTTGCTGACTCTTTGATATCGGAATAAAGTGTTTACTTATCAAACTCCGGCAAATATGTAAAAAAAAAATGTATTCCTGGGAACGTCGGACTTTAACATTGTCAGCTCAGTAACTAATTAAATGTTGACATACTTACACACACACTCACACACACTCACACATACGCCCCCACCCCACCACAAAACAACCCCACACACACACACACACACACACACACACACACACACCACACACACTCCACACCCCCACTCACATAAAACACACCACACACACACACACACACCCCACACACACATACCCCACACACCCCCACTCCACCCCACCCACACACACACACATACACACACACACGCACACACACACACTCACACACACACCTAAAATTAAACACACACACACACACACACCAAAACACACACACACACACACACACCACACCCACACACAAAACAACACACACTACAACACACACTCACACACACACACACATACACACACACAACACACCCCCACACACACACACTCCACACACACACACAACACCACACACACACACACACACACAACACACACAAAACACACACACACACACACACACATACACACACAACGCAGGAAGGCCTTTGACACAGTTCCCCACAATTTTAGGCAGAAGCTGGAGGTCAGGCGCACAAAAAAGGGAGGGCACTGCAATGGATATAATACCTGACAGGGGGCAGCAACGATTTGGGCGTAAAAGAGGTATCACGTGGGCCCCTTTTACGACGGGGCCCCACGGGGGTCAGTTCGGGACCATGTTTTTTTTGATATATTAAAACGACGTGATGGAAGGGAAATAGACTCTGAAGTGTCCCTGTTCGCAATGACGTAAGTTATGAAAAATTAAAATGGGACGAGGATGAGGCGGGGGACTGCAAAGAGCCCTGGACAGGCTGGACTTTGGGTCCAGAAAACGGGTTTCTCAAATTTCAATCCAGCCCAATGCAAAGTCATAAGATTTGGGGGGGGGCAAAGAAGACCGCAGACAGAGTATAGGCTAGGTGGACAAAGACTAAGACCTCACTCAGGGAAAAGACCTTGGGGGACCATAAACCGGCCTCACCGGGGGCACACATCAACCAAAAAACCCCTGCGCATACGGGGGCCTGGCAAACCTGAGAAAGCGTTCCCATCCTTAATAAGGAAACGTTCAGACCTTACACTGGTATGTTAGGCCCCTACTGGGGGGTATGCGCACCAGTCTGGAACCCACACCCGTCAAGCACGTCAAGAATTAGAAAAGTACAAAGGTTTTCAACAAGCTAGTCCCGAGCCAAGGGAATGTCGTACGAGGAAAGGTTAAAGGGGAAAACGGGCGACGACACTGGAGGGCGAAGGGTCAGGGGAGACATGATAACGACATAAAGATAGCGGGAATAGACAAGGTGGACAGACATAGGATTTCCAGAGAGGGGGCCAGGGACAAGGGTCACAACTGGAAGCTGAAGACTCAGACGAGTCACAGGGAAGTTTTGAAAATATTTTTTCACGTAGGTTGTCGCAAGTGGGGTAGCCTAAAAATGAAAAATAGTGGAACAGGGAAACCCTACTATTTTAAGAAGAGGTATGACAAAGCTAGGGAAACAGAGAGAGAGAGGGTTCCAGTAGCGATCATGAAGAGGCGGGGCCAGGAGCTAGTCTCGACCCCCCGCAACCACAATTTGGTAGTACAATTATGGTACACAACACACTCACCCACACCCACACCCACCACCCACAAAACACAAAACACACACCACACACCCCACCACACTACACACACACACCCCCACCAACACAAAAACACACACACCCACAACAACCCACCACACACACACCACACAACCACAACACACACACACCACACACACAACACACCACACACCCCCAAACACACACACACACACACACACACACACACACACACACACACACACACAAACCTCACTCAAGGAGAAAGATCTTGGGGTGAGTATAACACCGAGCATGTCTCCGGAAGCACAACATCAATCAGATAACTGCTGCAGCATATGGGCGCCTGGCAAAACCTGAGAACAGCATTCCGACACCTTAGTAAGGAATCATTCAAGACACTGTACACCGTGTATGTCAGGCCCATACTGGAGTATGCAGCACCTGTTTGGAACCCGCACTTGATAAAGCACGTCAAGAAACTAGAGAAAGTACAAAGGTTTGCAACAAGGTTAGTTCCAGAGCTAAGGGGAATGTCCTATGAAGAAAGATTAAGGGAAATCGGCCTGACGACACTGGAGACAGGAGGGTCAGGGGAGACATGATAACGACATATAAAATACTGCGTGGAATAGACAAGGTGACAAAGACAGGATGTTCCAGGGAGGGGACACAGAAACAAGAGGCCACAATGGAAGTTGAAGACACAAATGAGTCAGAGAGATAGTAGGAAGTATTTCTTCAGTCATAGAGTTGTAAGGCAGTGGAATAGCCTAGAAAATGACGTAGTGGAGGCAGGAACCATACACAGTTTTAAGACAGGTTTGATAAAGCCATGGAGCGGGGAGAGAGAGGGTCTAGTAGCAACCGGTGAAGAGGCGGGGCCAGGAGCTAGGACTCGACCCCTGCAACCACAAATAGGTGAGTACAAATAGGTGAGTACACACACACGCACACACACACACACACACACACACACACACACACACACACACACACACACATACACACACACACACACACACACTAGCTAGAGTGGCCAGAAGAGCTCATGCATGCAGGGCAAAGCTCCTGATCATGGGTGACTTTAACCACAAGGAGATAGATTGGGAGAACTTGGACCCACATGGGGGCCAAGATACTTGGAGGGCTAAGATGATGGAGGTGGTACTGGAGAACTTCATGTACCAACACGTAAGGGACACTACAAGAGAGAAGAGGAGAGGATGGAACCAGCAAGGCTGGACTTAGTATTCACCTTCAGTAGTGCAGAAAACGGGGAACAAAACAAAATGAAAGACCCCTTGGGGCCCATTTGACCATGTGGTTGAACCCCTTTCGAATACACAGTAGAGTTTCAAGGGGAGGGAGAAGAAAGGAAAGGCCCGGGACGAAGGGAACCCAAAAATTCAAAAAAGGGGAAACTACACGGGGAATGGGGGGAAACCCCTGAACGGGTTCAGGGGGGGACAGAAAAACCGGGGGGGGGAACCCATTTAAAATAAAATGAGGGAAATATTTTAAGCAAAAAAAAATTCCCAAGGAGGCTGAGGAGGGGGTTTTGTACCCAAGGGTAACGGGAAGTAAAATTGAAAAAGGGGGCCAGGATGACCCCCATGGTTTACCCAAAGGTGAAAGGGGGGCAAAAACCAAGTGTGGGGGGAATGGAAGAAATATAGAAGGCAAAGGCCCCCCAGGAGAAAAAGGGGAGAACAGTCGTAGACCCCAGAAATAAATATGCACAGAAAAAGGGGAAGGGCCCCAAAGACAATATAAAAAGGACATAGAAAGCGGAAAGCCAAATCTGACCCGAAACTTTTTTGTACAGCCACTTAAAGGGGGGGAAAACAACAGCCCAAGGACCAGGTAATAAAGGCAAGGGAAGGGAAAAAGGGGGAGAAAAAAAGGAAAAATGACCGGGAAAGGTAGGGGAAAAAACTCAACAAGAGATTCAAAAAAGTTTTTCCCCAGAGGAAAACAAAAGGGCCCCAGAAAAAAGGGGAGAGGTGGGGCCACCCCACCAAGTGCTGGACCAGGGGCCCCAAAACCCCCAAGGGGAAAAAGTAAAGAGGCTTCTGAGGGGAGCTAGATCCCTAAAAGGGCCCAATGGGGGCCAATAACATCCCCCCAAAGGGGGTATTGAGGGGGAGGGGGAAGGCAAAAGGGGCGCTAGGGTTACCCCAAAACAAAAATTTTTAAATTTAATTTTACGAAACAGGGAGTTTGCCTGGGGCCCTGGAAACGAAAATGTACCCCAAAATCAAAAAAAAGGGAGACAAAACATAAACTTTTAAACTACAGCCCATTTGGTTCACTGACATGTATAGAAATGCAAAATCATGGAGAAAAAAATTTTTTCAGGGGGAAAGAGGGGTTTGGGAACACCTAAAAAGGGAAAGGATCCCCCAAAAACAGCAGCCAGCTGGTTTCGGGGGAGGGGAAAACCCCTGTTCAAAAAACCTAGGGAAAGTTCTATGACAGGGGTGACAGCAGTAAGACAAGAGAGAGGGGGGTGGGGTGGTTGATTTTTTTGGGACTGCAAGAAGGCTTTTTTGACACATTTTCCCACAAAAAGAATTGGGGAAAAAAACTGGAGGCCCAAAAGCGGGGATAACAGGGGGGGGGCACTACAATGGATCGGGGAAAAAATACTTGTCAGGAAGACAGCAGCAAAGTCATGGTACGTGCGAGGTTGCCCCAGAGTGGGCACCTGTGACCAGGGGGGTCCCGCAGGGGCCCAGTCCAAAGGACCAGTGCTTTTTCTGGTTTTGTAAAACGACTGACAAAGGGAAAGACTCTGAGGTTTCCCTGTTTCCCAAAATTGGACGTAAATTTGATGAAAAAAAATACCCCTCGACCCAAAGGGGACCAGGCAGAAACTAAAAAAGGGATTTTGGACGGGCCCTCAGAACGGCCCACCCAATTTGGGCCCCTGGAGTTCAACCCCAAACCAAGTCCCAAAGCCCATGAAGTTTGGGGAAAAGGGCAAAAAAAAGGCCGCAAACGGAGTAAAAAGTCTAGGGGTCAAAAGGAAAAAAACCCCTCACTAAAGGGAAAAAGTTTCTTGGGGGGGGTATAACACCGGGCACATCTCCTGAAGCCCCACTTTAAACCCAAAATAACTGTTTGCAGCTATGGGCCCCCTAGCAAACCTCAAAACAGCATTCCGAATCTTAAAAAAGGAATCTTTCGGGAACCCTGTACACCGTAAAACTTTAGGCCCATATTTGGAGTATGCGGGAAACCATTTTTGGAACCCCACCTACCCAAAACCCCCCAACCGTAAAGAAACCCCCCTAAGAAAAGTGCAAAGGTTTTTGAAAAAAACCCCCAAAAAATTTTGGGGAGGGGGGGGACCCGGGGGGGAAGGGAAAGGGGGGGATTGGGAAAAAAAAATTAAAAAAATGGGGAAAAAAAAAGGGGGGAAAAAAACAGGAAAAAAAAAGAAAAAGGGGGGAAAAAAAAAAGGCCCGGGGGAAAAAATTTTTAAAAGGGGGGTTTGGGGGGGGGCCCGGGTTTTTGGGGGGGGTAAAAGGTTTTTGGGGGGGTTTTTAAAATTAAGGGGGGGGGGGGCCCCAATAACCCCAAAACCCCCCCTTTTAAAAAACCCCCCCCAAAAAAAAAAAAAAAAAAAAAAACCCCCCCAAAAAAAACACACACAAAAAACCCCCCACACACACAAAACACACACAACACCACCCCAACCCCCCCCACACCACCCCCCCAACCCCAACAAAAACACACCCACCCAAAACCCCACAAAAAAAAAAAAAAAAAATCCAAAACAAAAAAAAAAAACCCCCCCCCCCCCCTCACCCAAAACCCCCCCCCACACACCCCCCACCACAACACACCCCCAAAAAAAAAAAAACAACACACAAAAACCCCCCCCCCCCACAAAAAACCCCCCCCCCACTTTCCCCCCACACCCAACCCACCAAAACCCCCCCCCCCACACACACCCCAAAAAAAAAACCCCAAAAAAACCTACTTAAAAAATAAAAAAGGGGGAAAAGGGGGGGGGAAAGGGAAGGGGAAAAAATTTAAAAAAAAAAACCTTTGGGGAAAAAAAAAAAGGGGGGAAAAAAAAAGGGGTTTTTTTTTTGGGGGGGGGGGGGGGTTTTGGGGGGTTTTTTTTAAAATTAAAAATTTTTTAAAATTTTTTCCCCCCTTTTTTTTTTTCCCCCCTTTTTTTTTTTTTTTTTTTTTTTTTTTGGGGGGGTTTTTTTTAAAAAAAAAAAAAAAAAAAAGGGGGGGGGGGGGGGGGGGGGGGGGGGAAAAAATTTGGGGGGGGGGGGGGGGGCCCCCCCCCCCCCCCCCCCGGGGGCCCCGGGTTTGGGGGGGGGGGGGGGGGGGGAAAAAAAAAAAAAAAAAAAAAAAAAACCCCCCCCCCCCCCCCCCAAAAAAAAAAAAAAAAAAATTTTTTTTTTTTTTTTTTCCCCCCCCCCCCCCCCCCCCCCCCTTTTTTTTTTTTTCCCCCCCCCCCAAAAAAAAAAAAAAAACCCCCCCCCCCCCCCCCCCCCCCTTTTTTTCCCCCCCCCCCGGGGGGGTTTTTTTTTTTTTTTTTCCCCCCCCCCCCCCCCCCCCGGGGGGGGGGGGAAAAAAATTTTTAAAAAAAACCCCCCCCCAAAAAAAACCCCCCTTTTTTCCCCCCCCCCCCTCTCTCTCTCCTCCCCCCCTCTTTT
>NC_069405.1:72881519-72886519 GCF_026875155.1 Cherax quadricarinatus
GTGTGTGTGTGTATGTGTGTGTGTGTGTGTGTGTGGTGTGTGTGTGTGTTGTGTGTGTGTGTGTGTGTGTGTGTGTTGTGTGTGTGTGTGTGTGTGTTTAAGTGGGTGTGTCTGTGTATGTGTATGGTGTGTACGCGGCGCATTGTTATGTACCGATCATAGTATGCGCGCGCGCGCCGAGAAACCATAATAACAACCATCACAAAATTATGTCACAGAAAGAAAACAATTCAATCAACCCCAGAATCATCCACCAAAAAAAAAAAAATCTAAAAATACATTCAACTAACTCACATAATTGAATATCTTAATAAATAACTGAGAAATAATAATAACCCGGTTTTTATATATGACGTAATGATAATTTTTTTGTCAATATTTCAGACGGGTTTATTGCATAATCAAAGGAGAAGTGAAATAAAGCCTTTTCATGTTTCGTTGAAAAAATCTTTCTTTTCTGTTTTATAGATGGTTGAGAGGGCAGCGTGGCGGTTGTTAGAGGTGAGTTGAGATGGCAGCGTGGGAGGTGTAGTGTGCAGTTGAGAGCTGCGTGGAGGTGTAGAGAGTTGAGAGGCAGCTTGGAGGTTGTAGAGTGAGTGAGAGGACAGCTCCCCGGAGGTGTAGAGTGAGTTGAGAGGCAGCGTGGAGGTGTAGAGTGAGTTGAGAGGCAGCGTGGAGGTGTAGAGTGAGTTGAGAGGCAGCGTGGAGGTGTAGAGTGAGTTGAGAGGCAGCGTGGGAGGTGTAGAGTGAGTTGAGAAGGGGGGGGCCCCCAGCGGGAGGTGTACGAGTTGCAGTTGAGAGGCAGGCGTGGAGGTGTAGAGTTGGTTGAGAGGCAGCGTGGAGGTGTAGAGTGAGTTGAGAGCAGCGTGGTAGGTTGTAGAGTGAGTATGAGTTGAGGAGGCAGCGTGGGGTTTGTAGAGTGACGTTGATAGGCAGCGTGGAGGTGTAGACGTGTGTTGAGAGGCCAGCGTGGAGGTGTTAGAGTGAGTTGAGAGAGCGCGTGGAGGTTGTAGAGTGAGTTGAGAAGGCAGCTGTGGAGGTGTAGAGTGAGTTGAGAGGCAGCCGTGGAGGTGTAGAGTGAAGTGAGAGGCGGCAGCGTTGGAGCGTGAGAGTGAGTTGAGAGGCAAGCGTGGAGGTGTAGAGGTGAGTGGAGGATGCAGCGTGGAGGTGTAGAGTGAGTTGAGAGGACAGCGTGGAGGTGTAGGAGTGAGTTGAGAGCAGCGTGGAGGTGTAGTTAGAGGGTTGAGATGCAGCGTGGAGGTTGTAGAGTGAGTGAGAGGCAGCGTGGAGTAGGTATAGAGTGAGTTGAGAGGCAGCGTTGGAGGTGTTAGAGTGAGTTAGAGGCAGCGTGGAGGGTGTTAGAGTGAGTTTGAGAGGCAGCGTGGATGGTGTAGAGTGAGTGAGAGGACAGCGTGGAGGTGTTAGAGTGAGTTTGGAGAGGCAGCGTGGAGGTTGTAGAGTCGAGTTGAGAGGAAGGTGGAGGTGGTAGGAGGAGTTGAGAGGCAGCGTGGGGTGTAGAGTGGTTGAGAGGCAGCGTGGAGGTGTTGTTAGTGTGAGTTGTGAGGCAAGCGTGGAGTTGTAGAGGGGTTGAGAGGCAGCGTGGAGGTGTAGAGTGAAGGTCGTGAGGCAGGCGTGGAGGTGTAGAGTGGGTTTAGAGGAAGCATGGAGGTGTAGAGTGGGTTGAGAGGCAGCAGGAGTGTAGAGTGGGTTGAGAAGGCAGCATGGAGGTGTAGAGGGGTTTTGAGAGGCAGCATGGAGTGTAGAGTGGGTTGAGAGGCAGCGTGGAGGTGTAGAAGTGGGTTGAGAGGCAGGCGTGGAGGTGTAGAGTGGGTTGGAGGCAGCATGGAGGTGTAGAGTGGGGTTGAGTGGCAGCATGGAGGTGTAGTGTAGAGTGGGTTTGAGAGGCAGGCGTGGAGGTGTAGAGTGGTTTTTAGAGGCCAGCATGGAGGTGTAGAGTGGGTTTGAGAGGCAGCATGGAGGTGTAGAGAGTGGGTGAGAGGCAGGTGGAGGTGTAGAGTGGGTTGAGAGGCAGCATGGAGGTGTAGAGTGGGTTGAGAGGCAGCATGGAGGTGTAGAGTGGGTTGAGAGGCAGCATGGAGGTGTAGAGTGGGTTGAGAGGCAGCTTGGAGTGTTGAGTGGGTTGTGAGGCTGCGTGGAGGAGTAGTAGAGTGGGTTGAGAGCACAGCATATGTGGAGGTGTAGAGTGGGTTGAGAGGCAGCGTGGAGGTGTAGAGTGGGTGAGAGGCAGCGTGGAGTGTTAGAGTGAGTTGACGAGGGCAGCGTGGTAGGTGTAGGAGTGGGTTGTGAGGCAGCGTGGAGGTGTATGTGTGAGTTGGAGAGGCAGCGTGTGAGGTGTAGAGTGGAGTTGAGAGGCAGGCATGGAGGTGTTAGAGTGGGTTTGAGAGGACAGGTGGAGGTGTAGGAGTGAGTTGAGAGGCAGCGTGGAGGTTTAGAGTGAGTTGAGGAGGCAAGCGTGGGAGGTGTAGAGTGGGTTGTGAGGGAAGCGTGGAGTGTAGGTGGCGTTGCGAGGCAGCGTGGAGGTGTAGAGTGGGTTGAGAGGCAGCGTGGAGGTGTAGAGTGAGTTGAGAGGCAGCGTGGAGGTGTAGAGTGAGTTGGGAGGCAGCGTGGAGGTGTAGGTGGGTTGAGAGGCAGCTGGAGGTTTTAGAGTGGTTAGAGGCAGCGTGGAGGTGTAGGAGTGGTTGAGAGGCAGCGTGGAGGTGTAGAGTGGGTTGAGAGGCAGCGTGGAGGTGTAGAGTGAGTTGAGAGGCAGCGTGGAGGTGTAGAGTGAGTTGAGAGGCAGCGTGGAGGTGTAGAGTGGGTTGAGAGGCAGCGTGGAGGTGTAGAGTGGGTTGAGAGGCAGCGTGGAGGTGTAGAGTGGGTTGAGAGGCAGCGTGGAGGTGTAGAGTGGGTTGAGAGGCAGCAGTGGAGGTGTAGAGTGGTTGAGAGGCAGCGTGGAGGTGTAGAGTGGGTTGAGAGGCAGCGTGGAGGTGTAGAGTGGGTTGAGAGGCAGCGTGGAGGTGTAGAGTGGGTTGCGAGGCAGCGTGGAGGTGTAGAGTGGGTTGCGAGGCAGCGTGGAGGTGTAGAGTGGGTTGCGAGGCAGCGTGGAGGTGTAGCGTGGGTTGCAGGAGGGGGCAGCAGTGGAGGTGTAGAGTGGGTTGCGAGGCAGCGTGGAGGTGTAGAGTGGGTTGCGAGGCAGCGTGGAGGTGTAGAGTGGGTTGCGAGGCAGCGTGGAGGTGTAGAGTGGGTTGCGAGGCAGCGTGGAGGTGTTGTAGAGTGGGTGCGAGGCAGCGTGGAGGTGTTGAGTGGGTTGCAGAGGCAGCGTGGAGGTTGTAGAGTGGGTTGCGAGGCAGCGTGGAGGTGTGTAGAGTGGGTTGCGAGGCAGCGTGGAGGTTGTTAAGGTGGGTTGCGAGGCAGCGTGGAGGTGTAGAGTGGGTTGAGAGGCAGCGTGGAGGTGTAGAGTGGGTTGCGAGGCAGCGTGGAGGTGTAGAGTGGGTTGACGAAGGCAGCGTGGAGGTGTAGAGTGGGTTGAGAGGCAGCGTGGAGGTGTAGAGTGGGTTGAGAGGAAGCGTGGAGGTGTAGAGTGGTTGAGGGGCAGCATGGATTTTGTAGGGGGGGTTTGAAGGCAGGTGGGGTTTTTTGATTTGAGTTGAGAGGCAGCTTTGGAAATTTGTAGATTTGGTTTGAGAGGCGGCCTGGAGGTGTAGAGGGGGTTTGAGAAGGCAGCGTGGAGGTGTAGGTGGGTTAAAGGGCCAGCGTGGGGGGTTGTAGATTGGGTTGAGGGGCAGCGTGGGGGGGTTATTTGGGGTTGCGGGCGGGGGTGGGGGTAGAGTGGGTTGCGGAGGCGCATGGGGGTGTAGAGTGGGTTGAGAGGCAGCTTGGGGAGGTGTGGGGGGTTTGGAGGCAGCGTGGGGGGTTTGTGAAGGGGTTTTGAGGGGCCCACGTGGGGGTTTGTAGAGGGGGTTTGCGAGGCAGCGTGGGGGGTGTCGGGGGGTTGCGGGGGCAGCGTGGGGGTGTAGAGGGGGTTGCGAGGCAGCGAGGGGTGTAGGGGGGTTTGGCGGGGCGCGTGGAGGTGTCGGTGGGTTGCGGGGCCCGGGGAGGTGTAGAGGTGGGTTGCGAGGCAGCGGGGGAGGTGTGAGTGGGTTGCGAGGCAGCGTGGAGGTAAAAAAGTGGGTTGCGAGGAAAGGGTGGAGGTGTGATTGGGTTTGCGGGGGCGGGCTTTGGAGGTTTTGGGTTTGGGTTGAGGGGGCAGCGTAGAGGTGTAGAGGGGGTTTGCGAGGCAGCGGGGGTTTTTTAAGAGGGGGGTTTGCGGGGCAGCGTGGAGGTTTTTGGTGGGGGGTTGCGAGGCAGCTTTGGGAGGGGTAGATTTGGGTTGAGAGGAGTGTGGAGGTGTAGAGTGGGTTGCGAGGAGCGTGGAGGTGTAGGTGGGTTGAGAAGCGCATGGGGGTTTGTAGGTGGGTTGAGAGGCAGCGTGGGGTGTGAGGGGGTTTGCGAGGCAGCGTGGGGGTAGCGTGGGTTGCGGGCGGGCGGGGAGGTGTAAAAAGTGGGGTTGGAGGCCCCCCAATGGAGGTGTGAGGGGGTTTGAGGGGCAGCTTTGGAGGTGTAAAAGTGGGTTGAGGGGCGGGCGTGGGGTTTGTAGAGGGGGTTTAAAGAGGGAGCATGGAGGTTTTAGGGGGGTTTTGAGGGGGCAGCGTGGGGGTGTAGAGTGGGTTGCGGGGGCCGCGTGGAGGTGTAGAGGGGGGGTTGCGGGGGCAGGTGGGGTTTTTTGGCGGGGTTGCGAGGCAGCTTTTGGGGGTTTGTAGAGTGGGTTGAGAGGCAGCGTGGGGGTAGATTTGGGTTTGCGGGGACGCGTGGAGGTTTTAGAGGGGGTTCGAGGCAGCGTGGAGGTGTAGAGTGGTTTGGGGGCAGCGGGAGGGTGAGGATTTGCAAAGGCAGGTGGAGGTTTTAGGGGGGGTTGCAAAGGCACCCGGGGGAGGTTTTAGCGTGGGTTGCAAAGGCAGCGT
>NC_069405.1:72891519-72894019 GCF_026875155.1 Cherax quadricarinatus
GGATGTTTTGGAGTGGGAGAGGGTGTTGGGGAGGTGTTGGAGTTGGAGGGGGTGTTGGAGTGGGAGGGGGTGTTGGGGAGGTGTTGGAGTGGGAAGGGTTGTTGGGGAGGTGTTGGAGTTGGAGGGAGTGTTGGGGAGGTGGGTTGGGAGGGGGGGAGTTGTTGGGGTGGGAGGGGTGTTGGGGAGGTGTTGGAGTGGGAGGGGGTGTTGGGGAGGTATTTGGAGTGGAGAGGGTGTTGGGGGGAAGCGTTGGAGTTGGAGGGGTGTTGGGGAGGTGTTGAGTGGGAGGGGGTGTTGGAGGAGGTGTTGGAGTGGGAGGGGGTGTTGGGGGAGGTTTTGGAGTGGGAGGGGGTTTTGAGAGGTGTTGATGGGGAGGGGTTTTATGGGGAGGTGTGGAGTAGAGAAATGCGCGAGAGTTTCGTTGTGTGTGTGTGTGTGTGTGTGTGCTGTGATTTTGTTTCCTTCAAATTCACCGAGCGGTGATATGTTGTGGGTCGAGTCTCAGCTTCCTGGCATCACCTCTGAAAATTACAAACCGACTGTCTTTTTGGGAATTCTTAGTCTATCATATTTATTCTTAAAACTGTGTATATAAATTCCACTCTTCATCGTCCAACTAGTTCCATGGCTTATTTTTATTTACTATGACAAAAACATATCACCCGACATTCTCCCCAAAATTTTTGTAATAGCTTCTCGTCTCTTTTTTACACAGGTCCTACAAGGTTAGGTTAGGGTTCCTAACTTATTTACAAGCTTACGAGCCGTTACCTACGTCATCTCTCTCTCTTCCCACTCCTCGCTCTCTCTCTCGTCTCCATCCTCTTCGCTTCCCCCCCCCCCTCCCGCATCATCTCTCTCTCTCTCCTCCTCTCTCTCTCACCACTCTATCCCCTCCCTTCTCTCCTCTCTCTCTCACATCACTCTCTCTCTGTCTCTCTCTGGTGGTAGTGGCCACTAACGAGGCAATTCACTCTAGTTAGAGGTACCCAGAGCAGCTGGCCCAATAAGAGAGGTCAGTTAACCTGCAGCTGCTGGTTTCGGAACACCTGTATTTGAATTGCCTCATTGTGACCTGGCATAAGTTTTAACTTGCAGTTAGATGGTGCCATCCAGCACACACAACACCACACACACACACACACACAAACACACACACACACACACGAGCGCAGAGACAAAGATATTACAGAGTAGCATCGGCAATGGCTACATCAAACACAGACAACAGGTCTAAGAATCCTGAAACTAAACTGTATGCAGAGGTCGAGTCAAACCACATGGCCAGTAAAAAAAAAAAAATAACAAAGACAGGGTGCACACTAGACAGAATGAGAGGTTGGAAGAATGAAGGAACGTAGGACATGTGGACAAACCTTACCAATACATGTGGGGCCCGGACAGTGAGCAGAAGGATAAAACCAAGAAGCATAGGGGCTATAACAGGGAAGGGACTGAAGGAAGAACACTCCACGGGAAGGAACTAAAACACATCGAGGATGCAATGGGAGTCACAGTGGAGGTGGAAAGGGAAGAGATCCCGTTTTTTGTTTATGCTTAGACTAACTCTAAAGGGGAAACATGATGAAAGAAAGCATGAGGAGAAAAAAAGCGATTGAAGATATCATAAGGTGATAGGCAGAGGGGGAACATGACGCCAGTGGCAAATTTTCAGAGAATTGGTGGTTCACAAAGAAAAGGAATCGGCCTCTCAAAGTAATTTCAAGGCAGATCAACCCAAACCATATCTGCAGGAGAAAGCACGGCTGAGAGGCAAGCAGGAGTTCCCGAGTGTGTACATCTCGATCGAGACAGAACACAGGACGAAGGAAAGACAATGAAAGAGAGAGTTCAAAAACGAAAGGAGAAATGGAGGAAATGAAAAAGGAGAGCAGATAATCCATGATCAAATTAAGGACAAGCGCACCCCCCCAAAAAACACCTGCAAAGGTCTCCGAGCCACGACACCCCAATGCACTGAACAATCCAAACAACAAGCCATCACACACCGATCCCTCTGTTTCCGACCGCCCCCGCACCACAGTTACAGTATGAGAACAGAGTTGAAGGTGGTACACAAATGCAGATGGGATTAACGAATAAACATGAGGAATGGCCAGAAGAATCAATGAGAAGTCCCCAGACATCAGAGGTAAGTTACAGAAATCGAAAACTCATGGGGACAATAACATAGTGCAATCTTCCCATCCAGGAACCTAGATCATAGAGAAAGATAGAAGGGGCAGGGGGGGAGTGGGGGTGCTCTGCTCGTAAAAAACAGATGGAAATTCGAAGAAAATGGAAGGAAATAGATGAGACGGGAAGAAAGAGACTACATAGCAGGTACACTTCAGTCCTGGGGAACACAAAGTGGTCATTGCAGTGATGTATATCCACCATCGGATCACTATCAGACGCGGATGCCAAGAGAAGGAATATGAAGAGAGCAACTAGCAATGGTGAACCCACTTGCTGAGGTGGCAAGAGAGCTCACTCCCGC
>NC_069405.1:72899019-73032055 GCF_026875155.1 Cherax quadricarinatus
TCATCCGTGTACTGCTTGCAGGTAGGCAAAGAATTTCGCGGCTTTCACTGAGACCTACATAAAGGATCACTTGGACAACGAAATACTGGATCCCAGTTACAACCTATACAAAGTACAGAGTTAACAGGCAAAGGGCGGGTTGGCCTTACATTGCAAGAGTCCCTTGTTTTTGCACAGAACGCTTAATGCCTCAAATGAGCATGGAAGTTTTTAGCTAGTAAAGGTCGAGAACCAAAACCTAGTCATTTGTGGAGTCTACAAGACTCCCGATGCAACAATCCCCAGCAATTCCAGGAACAGCTGTTAAAAATTGACCACTGTCCAGAAAATCTTCCGAGCCTCCTTCCTGCACCCAACATCTTGCTCCTGGGGGATTTCAACTTAAGGCACCCAAAAAAGGAGGAATAAAGCAAATAATATTGTTGCAGTAATAACAACAGGAGGCAGTTTCTTGATGAAAACTCACACTCACACGAGCTTTTAAATCTCTGCACAAAATCAATTTTAAACCACAATAATAGGAGCCTACTAGTACTGGAGAATACACTAATACCCATCTTCCACTAACAATGATGATCGATATGAAATGTCCACCAAATCAAAAACAATATACTCAGATCACAAACATAAGTTGAAGGTCAGAGACATGTAGGCGTGGAGCCCAGGACCGACATAATGAACTAGTCACGAGGAGCATTCACCCAAATTCAACTTCAATAACAAAAAACATAAAGTGGGACAAGTAAAAACCAAGTCCCTAACCGATATAAGCTTGGGAAGATATACTAAGCAACACAGACCCCAACGTATGCCTAAACAGATTAACTTGGTGGCACTCGATGTATGCACAAGCTTATTCCTCTAAGAAAAAGAGAGTAGATGTAAAATGAAGAGACAGGCGCTCCCTTTACAGCGACGGAAAAGAATAACAGAGCGGCTAAAAGAGGTCAATATATCTGAAATGCGTAGGGAGACACTTGTCAGGAAATAGCTAAAACAAATCGAACTCAAGCTAAAGGAATCTTATAGGAGTCAGGAATCGGGGAAGGAACAAAAAGCCTAATAAATCAGAAAAAACCAAGTATTTCTCTCCTATGCCAATCAAAGTCGAGAACAACATCCAGTATTGGGTCCCCAACTTAAACAAGAGGGTCCTCCACAAATGACAGCAAGGAAAGAGTGAGCTACTCAAGTCCCAATAAGTACTCAGTTTTTTTAGCAAGCATCTAACCAGACTAAGATCGAAGATCCAAAACGTATTTTTTATGAGATAGCCCACAAAATTTGGTTAACACAACCTATCCGATGTTTATCCAGGACGCCAAATGACTTCGACAGGCGATAAATGACATGCCCACGCACGCAATCCCCAGGGCCAGACTCATGGAACTCCCGTGGTTCATCAAGAACTGCAAAGAAGTCCTATCACGATCGTTTTCCATCCCCATGGAAGGGAGCATGAACACGGGGACGTGCCCTCAGTTACTAAAAACAACAGACGTAGCCCCACTCCACAAAGGGGGCAGTATAAGCAACATCAAAGAGAAATACAGACCGATAGCACTAAATCCCATAACAATAAAAACTTATGAAAGGGTCCCTAAGAAGCAAAGATCACCACACCACCCATTAAAACCCATCAGTAGCACAATCCAGGGCAACGTGGGTTAGAAACAGGTCGTCCTGTCTGTCTCAACTAATTGGATCACTACGACAAGGTCCTAAATGCACTAGAAGATAAAAAAATTGCTGATGAAATAGTTACAGACTTTGCAAAAGCCCTTCGGACAAGTGTGACCATGGCGAATAGCGCACAAAATGCGTGCTAAAGGAATACAGGAAAATCGGTCGAGGAATTCTATAATTTCCTCAACTAACAAACACAGAGAGTATCGTCAACAGAGTAAAGTCCGAGCAGCTACGGTAAAAAGCTCTGTTCACAAGCACAGTACTCGCTCCCATCTTGTTCCCTCATCCTCATATCCGACATAACAAGGATGTCAGCCACAGCACCGTGCTTCCTTTGCAGATGACACCCGATCTGCATGACAAGTGTCTTCCATTGCAGACTACTGCAAGTCTCCCAGGCGACATCAACCAATCTTTCAGTGGGCTGCAGAAAACAAAAGGAAGAGTTTCAACAGATGAGAATTTTCAATTACTCAGATATGGTAGAAACACGAGGAAATTAAATCTTCCATCAGAGTAACAAAACAAATTCAGGCCACAAAATAGAGCGAAACAAACCAACGTCAAAGACCTGGTAGTGATCATGTCAGAGGATCTCACTTCAAGGACCATAACATTGTATCAATCGCATCTTGCTAGAAAAATGACAGGATGGATAAATGAGAAAACCTTCAAAACTAGGGGGCCAGAGCCCATGATGACACCTTCAGGTCACTTGTTGCTAACAATGCAGGAAAATTGCTGCACACTAACAGCACTTTCAAGGCAGGTGAAATTGCTGACCTACAAAAATGTACAGAGAACCTTCACGGCGTCGCAAAACGGAGAAAAACCGCCGTCAAATTTCTGGGAGTCGCTTGAGGATCCGAACCTGTAGCCCTGAACGCAGGCGGAGAGATACCTGTATTATATACACCTGGAAATCCTAGAGGACTGTAACCGAACTTGCACACGAAACTTCACTCTCTACGAAAGCAAAAGACTTGGCAGACGATGCAACATCCCCGCAATGAAAAGCAGGGTGTCACTAGCAACGTTAAGAAACCATACAATATTGTCAGGGCCCGAAGACTGTTCACTTGCCTCCCAGCATACATAAGGGGGATTACCGACAGACCCCTCTGGCAGTCTAGCAAAGCTGGCACTGGACAAGCACTCTAAGTCGGTTTTCCTACCAGCTGGCTGTGGCTCGTAACGTTGGTTTGCGTGCGCCCAGCAACAGCCTGGTTGATCAGGCTCTGATCCACCAGGAGGCCTGGTCACAGACCGGGCAGCGGGGGCGTTGACCCCCGGAACTCACATCCAGGTAACTCCAGGTATTATATATATATATATATAATATATATATATATATATATATATATATATATATATATATATATATATATATATATAAATATATATATAATATATATATATATAATAATATATATATATATATATATATATATATATATATATATATATATAAATATATAAATATATATATATATATATATATATATATATATATATATATTATATATATATATATATTACCTGGAGTTACCTGGAGTGAGTTCCGGGGGTCAACGCCCCCGCTGCCCGGTCTGTGACCAGGCCTCCTGGTGGATCAGAGCCTGATCAACCAGGCTGTTGCTGCTGGCTGCACGCAAACCAACGTACGAGCCACAGCCCAGCTGGTCAGGAACCGACTTTAGGTGCTTGTCCAGTGCCAGCTTGAAGACTGCCAGGAGTCTGTTGGTAATCCCCCTTATGTATGCTGGGAGGCAGTTGAACAGTCTCGGGCCCCTGACACATATTGTATGGTCTCTTAACGTGCTAGTGACACCCCTGCTTTTCATTGGGGGGATCTTGCTGATCTTGTACTCCTCCCTGTGGTCAGCAGCTCCTCCCTGTCGCCCCACACTGTGATGGATATACGTGTCAGCCAGTGTGGACACACAGGTATAGTCCCATGTTAAGAGCTTGCCATTCTTCCAAGGATAGATGGTGATCCCGTCGGGGCGGTTTGCTGGGTTGTGGGTATTGTTTGCTGCTAGTGATCGTGGCTCCCTCTCGGCAGGGCATCCAGCTGTAGCAAGGGTTCTCTTGATGATGTCATTGACCTCATTGTGTCTTGCATGCCAGCCCTTGGTTTTGGAACAGTTAAGACCATGTAGACCGTATTGGTCTGCTTGCACTTCGCCACAAATACACATATATTCTGTGTGAATTGGGGCAGCAACGCGCAGCAAGGCAGCATATATATATATATTTATATTATATAATATATAATATATATATATATATATATATATATATATATATATATATATATATTAAATGGAGAGTTAGAGGTATTGGGAAGATGGAGGGAATATTTTGAGGAATTGTTAAATGTTGATGAAGATAGGGAAGCTGTGATTTCGTGTATAGGGCAAGGAGGAATAACATCTTGTAGGAGTGAGGAAGAGCCAGTTGTGAGTGTGGGGGAAGTTCGTGGGGCACTAGGTAAAATGAAAGGGGGTAAGGCAGCCGGGATTGATGGGATAAAGATAGAAATGTTAAAAGCAGGTGGGGATATAGTTTTGGAGTGGTTGGTGCAATTATTTAATAAATGTATGGAAGAGGGTAAGGTACCTAGGGATTGGCAGAGAGCATGCATAGTTCCTTTGTATAAAGGCAAAGGGGACAAAAGAGAGTGCAAAAATTATAGTGGGATAAGTCTGTTGAGTATACCTGGTAAAGTGTATGGTAGGGTTATTATTGAAAGAATTAAAAGTAAGACTGAGAATAGGATAGCAGATGAACAAGGAGGCTTTAGGAAAGGTAGGGGGTGTGTGGACCAGGTGTTTACAGTGAAACATATAAGTGAACAGTATTTAGATAAGGCTAAAGAGGTCTTTGTGGCATTTATGGATTTGGAAAAGGCGTATGACAGGGTGGATAGGGGGGCAATGTGGCAGATGTTGCAGGTGAATGGTGTAGGAGGTAGGTTAATGAAAGCAGTGAAGAGTTTTTACGAGGATAGTGAGGCTCAAGTTAGAGTACATAGGAAAGAGGGAAATTATTTCCCAGTAAGAGTAGGCCTTAGACAAGGATGTGTGATGTCACCGTGGTTGTTTAATATATTTTTAGATGGGGTTGTAAGAGAAGTAAATGCGAGGGTCTTGACAAGAGGCGTGGAGTTAAAAGATAAAGAATCACACAAAGTGGGAGTTGTCACAGTTGCTCTTTGCTGATGACACTGTGCTCTTGGGAGATTCTGAAGAGAAGTTGTAGAGATTGGTGGATGAATTTGGTAGGGTGTGCAAAAGAAGAAAATTAAAAGTGAATACAGGAAAGAGTAAGGTTATGAGGATAACAAAAATATTAGGTGATGAAAGATTGGATATCAGATTGGAGGGAGAGAGTATGAAGGAAGTGAATGTATTCAGATATTTGGGAGTGGACGTGTCAGCGGATGGGTCTATGAAGGATGAGGTGAATCATAGAATTGATGAGGGGAAAAGGGTGAGTGGTGCACTTAGGAAGTCTGTGGAGACGAAGAACTTTGTCCTTGGAGGCAAAGAGGGGAATGTATGAGAGTATAGTTTTACCAACACTCTTATATGGGTGTGAAGCATGGGTGATGAATGTTGCAGCGAGGAGAAGGCTGGAGGCAGTGGAGATGTCATATCTGAGGCAATGTGTGGTGTGAATATAATACAGAGAATCGTAGTTTGGAAGTTAGGAGGAGGTGCGGGATTACCAAAAACTGTTGTCCAGAGGGCTGAGGAAGGGTTGTTGAGGTGGTTCGGACATGTAGAGAGAATGGAGCGAAACAGAATGACTTCAAGAGTGTATCAGTCTGTAGTGGAAGGAAGGCGGGGTAGGGTCGGCCTAGGAAAGGTTGGAGGGGAGGGGGTAAAGGAGGTTTTGTGTGCGAGGGGCTTGGACTTCCAGCAGGCGTGCGTGAGCGTGTTTGATAGGAGTGAATGGGAGACGAATAGTTTTTAATACTTGACGTGCTGTTGGAGTGTGAGCAAAGTAACATTATGAAGGGGTTCAGGGAAACCGGCAGGCCGGACTTGAGTCCTGGAGATGGAAGTACAGTGCCTGCACTCTGAAGGAGGGGTGTTAATGTTGCAGTTTAAAAACTGTAGTGTAAAGCACCCTTCTGGCAAGACAGTGATGGAGTGAATGATGGTGAAAGTTTTTCTTTTTCGGGCCACCCTGCCTTGGTGGAATCGGCCAGTGTGATATAATAATAATTAATAATATAATATATATATTATAATATATATATATATTATATTATATATATATATATATATATGCAAAACAACCACTCTGAAGAATACAGAAATTCCAAGCGCTTTCGTGACTACTCACATTATCAAGGAACTATGGTTCCTTGATAATGTGAGTAGTCACGAAAGCGCTTGAATTTCTCTATTCTTTCAGAGTGTTGTATTGCATATTCTGAAATCACCTGTTTACTGGTGATCTTATTGCATATATATATATATATAATATATATTATATATATATATATATATATATATATAATATATATATATATGATATATATATTATATTAATTATTATATATAAATAATATTATATATATATATAATAATATATATAATTTATATTAATAATATATATATATATAATACATACATACATACATACAATACATACATACTGCTACATACATTACATGCATACAGCATAATACATGTAACCATTACATACCTCCATAAATATATACATTAATAAAATAATACAAAATAATTAATTATAATTATTATTTTTTATTATTATTATATTATTATATTGATGGGGATGCATTAAACCCGTTAGGGCCACCCAGTACCCGACAGAATTTTGAGTAATCGGCTTTGATGCAAGGAAGGGGATGACTAGCTCCAGTTCCTCGAATCAAAAGGCAGCCTTTCACGACCATGAAGGCAGGAACCTCCCCCGTCCCCTACCCCCTCCCCCTCCACCAGGGGGTTAACTACCCTTGACTAACAAATTATGTGTTCATTGCAGATGGCAGTCATGACTGAGAGTCGTCAGTCATCCTCGGTCTTCCGTCAGTCATCCTCGGCCTTCCGTCAGTCATCCTCGGTCTTCCGTCAGACAAACAAACAAAACAAACGGATGATTGATTGTGATTGGGAAATATTTATTTGATTACTCTCAAAAAAAGTCAACAAGAGGAAGAGAGAAAGCGTGACTTTAGTAATTCCCGCAGACACAGTAAGTCTATAAATATTTATTCCCTTAAATTACACGCCGGTCGTTAGTCAGACTGGCTGCATCAATGATTCTGGCTGCATCAATGATTCTGGCTGCATCAATGATTCTGGCTGCATCAGTGATTCTGGCTACATCAATGATCCTGGCTGCATCAACAAAGCTGACAGCATCAACGACCAAATCAGTCCGTAGTGAAAACTGACTAAATTACTAAGGGCTGAAATTTATAGAAAAAACAAAAATCATCAACATTTAGCACAAGTGTGAAAAATACACATTACTCTGTTATCGCCACAGAATTTATGGTGTTTCGTGTTTGTCATAATTTTTCACTCAATAAGATATATACATTAAATGTCACAAAAATATACACACGAAGATATATTAAAAAAAGAGTAATATAAACATTGGGTTTTAGTAAATACTTTACACAATAATATACAGAGATAATATGTACATTAAACGATAGAAAATGTACACATGAAGCTGTGGAAATTACAAACGATTAAATGGTCGGTAAAAGTTAACGAGGTAAATGTCCTCTAAATGGCTACATACCACGACGTTGTTCAATTTGAAAAACAAAACTGTAGTACATGCTGCTTATGTTGAAGTGGGTCACATTGTACCCAAGGGCCACCTGCACGGGGTCACCTGTACGAGGTCGTCTGTACGAGGGCACATGCATGAGATTACCAAGGTTCGTCTCGAAAAGTGATCTCCAGTGACCTCGATGACCATCTTGGAGAAGTGACCTGAAGGAAAGACCTAGAGAGAGGTCGAGCAGTGACTTTAAGGAAAGACCTAGGAAGACATTGAGCTGCGATTTGAAATTAAGAACCGATTCTTCGGAGAAACTGCTTAGAAGACCTTGTGAAGCAACTTGAAATGCGACCCGCAGAAAACGACCTGTAGTGGAAGGTTGATAAGGTGACCTGACATAGTCCCATGAAAGAGTCACCTCAAGTAAACTGAAATGACCTAGAGTAGTTATCTAATAAAACAAATGACCTAGAAGACAGTTAATATTTTGCTGAAGACGTAACCAATAACAGTGACGTAAATAACGCAAATAAACACCAGAAATGACTTGACAGGGAAGTAATAAAATAACCCTAGACACACACACACACCACTAACTAAAGTTAGCAAAGTTATATAAATCTTAGTAATTGGTATCAACTAGTGTTTTAAAAAGACGGGTGAGCAAACACCAGGATATTATTTATTAAACAATGTTATGATCCTCGAACGTTGATCACTTTTCACATCCGAAGATCAGAAATAACACTGTACATAGGCTTTAAAGTGATGTGTAGTCTTTAAAGTAAGGCGAAGGCTTCAAAGTGAGGTGTATGAGACTGAGGAGTGACCTGACCTGACGGATAGTGGTCCTGCAAAGTGACCTGACCTTCCCTGACTTACTCTTGGGTAAGGAAGAGGTGACAACAAACTCCAGGGACAGTATTTAGCAAAGCCTGCTAGGAAAGGTTCCCTGTGTAAACAATTTGGAGGAAGAACCTAAAATATTGTTCAACAAATGTGCGCTGAAAGTGACCTAGAAGATTGAGGGAACCAAGAGAGAAACTTGGAGACGTGAGAGCAAAAAGTGTCCAGGAGACACGACCTGGTAAAACACCCAGAGCTTTGTCACGTCGGGAAAGTACCAGAGGAAAGGAGCCTTTAGAGAGGACCTGGAGCAAGGACAAAGGAGACATGAAGTAACAGAGAGAGAAAAAAATAGAGCCTGGAAAGGAGAGAAAAGTAGTACCTGGAATAACAACTAGGAAGCAAGGACCTGGAAGAGTAACTAGAAAGCAAGGACCTGGAATAACAACTAGGAAGCAAGGACCTGGAGAAGTGACACAGACAACATCGACCTGGAGAAGCGACCTTATGCCAGCCCTGCTCTGACGCCACCCACACCAGAGTGGACCGTCATGCAGGGCGAGAGGGTGAATGGACGTGTGGCGACCTGGGTGGCCGGAGTGGTGGGCGTTTGGGCGGGGCTGGCAGCCTTGGGGACCCTAGTAGCGGCCCTCATGTCCCCGCACTGGGCCCTCGTAAGGGAACCCATGGTCCTGGCGGAGAGTTCGAGCCGGGAGATGCCAGACGCGTGGATGCGAGGTCTAGAGCAGCAAGAGACCTTCCAGCCAGTAGTCACTACTGTCACCTTCCGTCTGGGTCTGTGGGCTGCCTGCCCTCACATCAACACCTCTCACCTCCACTTCTGTGAGTATTCATGGAGGGGGATTATCGATAAACCTATATATAAACACACACACACACACATATATATATAAATATATATATATATATATATATATATATATATATATATATATATATATATTAATATATATATATATGTATATATATATATGTAATATATATATGTATATATATATATTATTATTATATATATATATATATATATATATATATATATATATATATATAATATATATATATATGTGTATATATATATGGTATATATATATATATATATATATATATATATATATATATATATATATATATATTTATATATATATATGTATATATATATATATATATATATATATATATATATATATTATATATATATTTATATATATATATATATATATATATATATATATATATATATATATATATATATATATATATATATATATAATATATATATATATATATTAGTCTAAGGGTAACCGTGGACGGTGACACCTACGCTACTCTGAGACATCTCTCCCTGCTTTGGTTGCTCCCTTGCAACATTGCACAGCTCCTGATGAAGCACTGAGAAGTGTGAAAGTACTTGAGCTAAAGATTTCCATCCCCCTCCCCGTGGCTTGTCCTGCATAGTTAAGATCGCCCGTTTTTTCCACATTTTTGTCTCTTGTTTTCTTGTTTGTGTTGTGGAGTGATTGTGTTGCGTAGTATTGTCTCAACATTCATCATGAAGACGTGTACTAGAAAGTACACGTCTTCATGATGTGTGTTGAGACATACGTCATAAAGACGTTTTTATCAGATTTTATAAAGTTCTTCAGCGAAAATTCGTTTAACATTACTTATGTTTAAATCCATTCTATTTATTGTCAGGTCCTGTGATAGTCACTCCAGTTCCTTCAATGAGTTTAACAGTAAACCAGGTCCTGTAACTAGAGAATGCCTTATTCGACCGGCTTCAAACTCCCAATCCAATCGTGTTGTAACTATTCCAAGACTCACGCCACACCTGGCATGTGTAGGTCACCAGTGGTCACTTTATATAGACCATTCCTGACTGCTGCTTCTGTGCCATAACTTCATAATGGCTATTCTGATTGGCTTCAAACTTCCATCACTGGTGCATCTTACTTAGATGAAGTTTGGAAATGTTATTTAGGTGTGTAGGTGTCAATTCGCCGATTTTATTAACGAAACTTATTTCCAATAATAGCTGGAGAATGTGATCGGGTTCATACCTTAAATACTGGAGTATTTTAATTAGATAAAGAACGTTTTTTGTTATTAAAAAATAAGCAAACTGAAATTATGGTTTTTCATAATTTCTGGAGTAACTATAACAGTGTTATAGTTACTCCAGAGCCTTGATGAGTCGACTCTTAAATACCTGATACCGTGATAGTTACTTCAGAGCCTTGATGAGTCGACTCTTAAATACCTGATACCGTGACAGTTACTTCAGAGCCTTGATGAGTCGACTCTTAAATACCTGATACCGTGATAGTTACTTCAGAGCTTGATGAGTCGACTCTTAAACACTTAATACCGTTTAAGATTGAGACTCTTATTGTTACGAACGTAGTCAGTTGGTCCCTGGGTTATAGTGCTTTTCGTAACAAACTAACAAACTTAGCACGTCTTGGTGTCTTCACTCGTAGAGGAAAAGAAATTTTCTTAGTTTCTATTTAATTTATTAATAACCATAATAACCACTTAAATCCACTTTCTCATATTTTGCACTCTGAGTGGAACACTTATGCCACTCCTCATTAAAACATCACAGTACTAGGTTAAGTATTTACAAATGGCTCTGAGTGAGTCATGAAATATCAGTATATGTAGAGGCACAAGCGTTGCTTAAAAACTCGAATACCACATTGATAGAGCTCTTACATAGGGTTCACTCTGCAATAAGCCCTCTTACACCACAGAGGCTTGCTCACTTGGTTTCACTTTCTCTAAGAGCTTCTCAACCGCCTTCTCCAACCGAGATAAGTCTTAGTAATGAGCTTCCGAAAAATCCTGGTATTTTCTAAGAAGGCGAATGGTGGTTTAGAGGTGACACTTCCCTAGACCCTTCCTGGTCCAGAGGAAGGTATGAACTGAACAAAGTGAGGCTTTACCAGCCCACTTTGACTCGGTCGGAGCAGGGGTTGAGCAGCTCAAAACACCTACTGGTGCTTGGCCAGGTCACCAGCAGTTTGTACTAATTAAATAACCTACCTATGTACAAAGCTAAGTAATACGACCAGATAATATTATAAAGTCGAGTAAATCCATTTTAGCTACTAATGGAATTACTCCTGAATATAATATTAAGTGAAATAGCAAAAATAACATGTAAAAGTATACCATTGTGATAATAACAAGTAGAAACTGTCTACTTAAAATGGACAAAAGGGTGTAACACTTATGCAAAATATGGGAATCTTTATTGAAGAAACGTTTCGCCACACAGTAGCTTCATCAGTCCAATGCAAATCAGAAGGGTGAAAGGAGAGGAGTAGTTTGAGGTAATCAGTCCCTCAGCCTGGAGTTGATGTGTTCAGTCCATCAATCTTGTAGAAAGTACAACATAGGTATATATATATAATGTTCGCCAAGACCGTAGTCCTGGCACGGGTCATCTTGCGATGACCCGTCTCTTTCTCCCGAGGGAGAAAGGTTTCTACAATGATGCAACGTATGCTGCTCAAGTACTCTTCTGGTCAGTTCAACTGGTGCATCTCATAAGCGACAACACCATATGTACTCCTAACTGTGGACACTAACGAGGAGGAGGATATGTCGTTATCACGGGTAACAGCTTGTCTGGCTCGTTGACTCCATGGTACACTAGTGTGGCTGCAGTTATCTCTGGGTCCTCTTCGGGAGGGATAAGATAAGATTTCGTTCGGATTTTTAACCCCGGAGGGTTAGCCACCCAGGATAACCCAAGAAAGTCAGTGCGTCATCGAGGACTGTCTAACTTATTTCCATTGGGGTCCTTAATCTTGTCCCCCAGGATGCGACCCACACCAGTCGACTAACACCCAGGTACCTATTTGCTGCTAGGTGAACAGGACAATAGGTGTAAGGAAACGTGTCGGAATTTCCACCCGCCGGGAATCGAACCCGGGCCCTCCGAGTGTGAAGCGGGAGTTTTAGCCACCAGACCACCAGACCTGCGGAGTGTCTCAGTAACTTCGCACTCCAGAAGATAGTGTGTTAGGGAGCGCTGGACAAAGTGCTGGCAGTACTGGCACATCTCCTCCTCAGCCTTGTCTACCATCATCTTGGCTGTGGGAAAGCCCAAACGAAGCCGATGGATGGCGGTACACTGCGCTCTGGACCAGCTTCTATCATATGGAGGGGGTTCTCCCTGAGTAGCTGCTCGGTACCACTGTTGAGATGGGGTATCACCTAAGACCTCCCCCATAAGTTTCATGGCTCTGGCATCTACCAGTTTGGTCTGTCGTAGGCTGATGGGGACAGTAATCCCAACATGTGGATAGTCTGTTGCTGCCTTGGCTGCATCATCTGCCGCCTCATTTCCCCGGATGCCAGCATGGCTGGGGATCCAGTTCAATGTCGATCTGTTACCCTGAATTTCTAAGGCTGTCATTATGCTCAAGATCAATGTGATGAGGGCCGTAGACGTGGCTTATATACTGTAGTCAGGTGAGGCGAAACAGGAGGGGGCGGGGTCATAGTGGTACCACCCATTAGTCGAAGTAGGTCTTCGTCCGAAGGTTGGACAAGGTTGAAAAATTCTTTGTATCAAGATCCCATGATGTTGCGGTGTCTGATAGATGTGATCTAATATGTTGCATTGTCTGACAGATGTGATAAATGGTTTAAAACCGACAAGTTGAAGATTAAGACACTTATGCAACATATGGGATCACATCTATCAGACACTGCAACATCATGGGAACTTCATACAAAGAATATTTTTACTTTGTCCAACCTTTGGACGAAGACCTACTTCGACTAATTGATGGTACCACTATGATTCCGCCTCCTCCTGCTTCGCCTCACCTGTCTACAGTATATAAGCCAAGTCTACGGCCCTATGTTGTACTTTCTACAAGACTGATGGACTGAACACATCAACTGCAGGCTGAGGGACTGATTACCTCAAACTACCCCTCTCCTTACGCCCTTCTGATTTGTATTGGACTGATGAAGCCACTCTGTGGCGAAACGTTTCTTCAGTAAAGATTCCCATATGTTGCGTAAGTGTCTCAATCTTCAACTTGTCGGTTTTAAACCATTTATCACACTTGATACCGTGATAGTTACTCCATGACCGATGTACTCCAGAGCCAAGAGCCTTGATGAGTCGACTCATAAAGAGGTGTCCAGGCGTCTGCAGATAGATTAGAGAAATTACCTTGGCAGGAGAGACTTAGTCAATATGTACAACATAACCTCCGGCTCCTAACACAGCACCTCCGTACCTGCTGTGAACATAAACTAGATTAAACCTCTTTCGCCCTGTGAACTTTAACCAGATTAAACCTCTCAGACTTTCCCAGTTTTACGAGAAAGATTTCATCTTCTTCATGAATATATACACCTAAAGGTATGTCTCTCAGTATATATACACTGAGAGATGTGCATCTCTCAGTGTATAATGTATATACACCGGGAAGTGAGTTACATATTTTATATATACATACACACACACACACACACACACAATATATATTATATATATATATATATATATATATATATATATATATATATATATATATATACGTAACATTCATAGTATTTCATATCATCATTATTTCTCATCGTAGGCCCTCTGGTTTCTCCTTCCTGAAACTCTACCCCATCTGGCTATCTACCACCTGTGTAATAACATATTTTATGTGCTTACCTATTTCTGTGGTTATCTTATAAGTTACCATTTCTTATGGCAATCTATTTTCGCATTTCCTATTTGTAGTTACGTATTTACTGTTGCCCATTTGCGGTCACCCATTTGTCGTCATTGGTTTGCGGTCACCTATTTGTGACTACCTATTCGCCTAGCTGCGGCATCCAGCCACCTGGTGCCGCTTCACCACACTAACCTCTAAACTTGACAATAGTTAGTGCTTTAAACAACGTCTCGCAGGTGACATTTCGCCTGCTGCTTAGCCTATCTTCTATGTGATGAAAATGGTTCTGAGAACCATCGACTCCAGACTGAGGGACTAACTCCTCCTCAGCATCCTCTGTTATTCTCTATGTTAGACTGAAAGTGCCACTGCTGGTGAAACGTCTCCTCAGTCAAGATTCCCAAATTTTGTACAAGTATCTTATTCTTCCGTGTGGTGGTATTTGTGCCGCCGGGAGCTGCGATGCTAGACACTTCCCTCTATATCACTCTCTTGGCGCAGTAGATGACCTGGCTCCCAGGTCATCTACTGTGCCAGGTCATCTACTGCGCCAGACACCACTCGCAACTCATTCCGTGTGGGGTCTGTTCTTCAACCTTTTTATTTTTCCGCACCATATTTTCTGTAATCGTTTTCCCTAATCTTGATTTCAGATTTTTGACTGCTTAACACCACATGGAAGATGTAAACATATGCTGCTACGAGTCGCTGATGGAAGAGAGAGGAAGGAAAACAAGAACACAAAAACAAAAAGAAGGAAGAAAAAAGAAAAAAAGAAAAAGAAATGGAAAAAAAGAAGCAGAAGTAAAGAAAAAATGGGGCACACCAAAGGGGGGAAAAAAAAATCCCCCGAGTTCAAAACGGTGCAAAGGGGAGTTCGAGGGTAGCAAAAAAGTCTGGCCGCCTGATGGAAGGTCGGGCCAGCCTGAGAAGTAGGGCCAGCCTAAAGAAAGGTTGGGCCCCGCCTTATAAAGGGCTTAAGGGAATACCAACCTGAAAAGGAAGGAAGAAGGGAGAATAAACCATGGGCCGAGACGGGGGAGCGAGAAACAGACAGAGGAAGAGAGGGGAGAGAGAGAGAGAGAAAGAGAAGAGAGAGAGGAGAGAAGAAGAGAAGAGAGGAGAAAGAGAGAGGAAACAAAAAAAAAAGAATGGAAGAAAAAAACATATCAGGAACAGTGCACAGTAAGGCCCGGAAACACGAGTGGGGGCAAATGGAACGAGGGAGTCACATTAACAGGAAGGGCAAAAGCGGGGTAAAAGAAGGGGTGAAAGAGGAAAGGGTTAGAAGCTGGGTAAAGGAAAAGGGGGAAAAGGAAGGCAAAAAGCGAATAAGGAAGGGGTGAAAGAGGAAGGGCAAGAAGCTGGTAAAGGGAAGGGGACGAAAGGGGAAGGGGCAAGAAGCGGGGTTAAGGAAGGGACAAAGGGGAAGGGCAGAACTGGGAAGGAAGGGGGAAAGGGGAAGGGCAAAAGCGGGGAAGAAGGACGAAAAGGAAGGGCAAAAAACGGTTAAAGGAAGGGGGCGAAAGAGGAAGGGCAAGAACAAATAAGGAAAGGGGTAAAGAAAAAGGCAAAAAGCTGGGTGGGGAAGGGACAAAAGGGGAAAGGGGTAAGAAGCTGGTAAAGGGAAGGGAAAATGAAAGAGGAAGGGTAAGAAGCGGGGTGAAGGAAGGGGAAAGGGGAGAAGGGGAAAAACGGATTAAAAAGGGATGAAAGGGAAGGGAAAAAGGGGGTTGAAGGAAAGGTGAAAGAGGAAGGGTTTAAGAAACGGGTGAAGGGAAGGGGGAGAAAGAAAAGGGGCAAAAGATGGGTGAAGGGGGGGGTGAAAGAGAAAGGTAAGAACGGGGGAAGGGAAGAGGGAAACAGGAAGGGCAAAAAGCGGGAGAAGGAAGGGTAAAAAGGGGAAAGGGCAAAAAGCGGTAAAAAAGGGGGTGAAAGAGGAAGGGGTAAAAGCTGGGTGGGGAAAGGGGTGAAAAGGAAGGGAAAGAACGGGGTAAAGGGAAGGGGGTGAAAAGGGGAAGGGAAGAACGGGGAAAAAAGGGGAAAAAAAAAAGGCAAGAAGCGCGTGAAGGGGGGGTGAAAAAGGGAAAGGGTAAAAGCGGGGGAAGGAAGGGATAAAGAGGAAGGGTAAAAGCTGGGAAAGGGAAAGGGGGTAAAAGAAAAAGGGCAAAAAGCTGGGTAAAGGGAAAGAGTGAAAAGGGGGGAAAGAAGCTGGTAAAGGGGAAGGGATAAAAGAGGAAGGGAAAGAAGCTGGGTGAAGGAAGGGGGAAAGAGGAAAGGAAAACGGGTGAAAAAGGGGGTGAAAGAGGAAGGGTAAAAACGGGGTGAAGGAAGGGGGAGAAAGGGAAATGTAAGAAGGGGTGAAGGAAGGGGAAAAGCAAGGGTAAAACTGGGTGAAGGAAAGGGGGGAAAAGGGGAAAGGGCAAAATGGTTAAAGGAAGGGGGAAAGAGAAGGGTAAGAAGCGGGTGAAGGAAGGGGTGAAAGAGGAAGGGCAAGAAGCTAGGTGAAAAAGGGGGTGAACCGAAGACAAGAACGGGTGAAAAAGGGGGTAAAAGAGGAAGGGCCAAAAGCTGGGTGAAGGAAGGGATGAAAAGGGGGGTAAGAAGCTGGTGAAGGAAGGGGGAAAGGGGAAAGGGGGTAAAAAAGCGGGGTAAAGGGAAGGGATGAAAGGGGAAAAGGGAAGAAGCGGGTGGGGAAAGGGGGTGAAAGAGGTAGGGAAAGAAGCTGGGCGAAGAAGATGAAAGATAAAGGGGCAAGAACGAGGGGGGAAGGGGTAAAGAAGAAGGGTAAAAGCTGGGTGAAGGAAGGTTGAAAGGGAAAGCAAAAAGCGCTAAAGGGAAAGGGGGGTGAAAGAGGAAGGGCAAAACCTGGGTGAAGGAATGGGTAAAAGAGGAAGGGAAAACTGGGTGAAGAAGGGGTGAAAGAGGAAGGGTAAGAAGGGGGGTTTAAGGAAGGGATAAAAGAGGAAGGGCAAGAAGCTGGCGAAGAAATGGCAAAAAAGGGGAAAGGGGTAACAAGCTGGGTAAAGGGAAAGGGGAAAGAGGAAGGGAAAAGAAGGGGGGGAAGGAAGGGGGGAAAAAGGGGAAGAGTAAGAAGCGGGGTGAAAAAGGGTAAAAAAAGGAAGGGAAGAAGCGGGGTGAAGGAAGGGGGGGGAAAGGGGAAAGGAAGGGCAAGAAGCGGGTGAAGGAATGGGTAGGAGGAAGGGTAAAAGCTGGGTGAAGAAAAGAATGAAAGAAAAGGGTAAGAATCGGGTAAGGGAAAGGGGGTGAAAGGGGAAGGGGCAAGAAGCTGGGTAAAGGAAGGGTGAAAGGGGAAGGGGTAAGAAGCTGGGTAAAGGGAAAGGGGGATGAAAGACGGGGGCAAAAAGCCTAGTGAAAAAAGGGGGTGAAAAGGAAGGGTAAAAGCGGGGTGGGGAAGGATAAAAGGGGAAGGGGTTAGAAGCTGGTAAAGGGAAAGAGGTGAAAGGGGAAGGTAAGAAGCGGGGTGAAGGAAGGGTGAAAGAAAAAGGGCAAAAAGCGGGTGAAGAAAGGGGTGAAAGAGGAAGGGTAAAACGGATAAGGGAAAGGGGATGAAAGAGAAGGGGGAAAGAAGCTGGTAAAGGGAAAGGGGTAAAAAGAGGAAGGGAAGAACTGGTTAAGGAAGGGGTGAAAGGGGAAGGGGAAAGAATTGGTAAAGGAAGGGGTGAAAGAGGAAGGGTAAGAACTGGGTGAAAAAGGGAAAAAAGGGGAAGGGTAAAAAGCTGGGCAAGGGAAGGGGATGAAAGGGGGAAGGCAAGAAGCGGGGTGAAAAAGGGGGGTGAAAGGGGAAAGGGGTAAAAAGGGGGGTGAAGGAAGGGATGAAAAGGAAGGGTAAAGCTGGGTGAAGGAAGGGTAAAGAGGAAGGGTAAAACTTGGGCAAAGGGAAGGGAGAAAGGGGAAGGGGCAAGAAGCGGGTGAAAAAAGGGGTGAAAGAGGAAGGGTAAAAAGCTGGGTGAAGGAAGGGATGAAAGAAAGGGTAAGAACGGGGTGAAGGAAAAAGGGGGGGAAAAAGAGGAAGGGGAAAAGCGGGGTGAAGGGGGGGGTTTAAAGAGGAAGGCCAGAACAGGTGAAGGCAGGGGTGAAAAAGAAGGGAAAGAAGCTGGGTGAAGGATGGAGAAAGAAGAAGGTAAGAAGCTGGGGAAAAAAGGGGGTGAAAGAGGAAGGGTAAAACTGGGTAAAGGAAGGAGTGAAAGACAAAGGCAAGAAGCGGGTGAAGGAAGGGGTGAAAGGGGAAAGGGGGAAAAGCTGAGTAAAGGGAAGGGGTGAAAAAAAAGGAAGGGTAAGAAGCTGGTGAAGGTGGGGATGAAAAGGAAGGGAAAAAGCTGGGTAAGGTAGGGATAAAGAGGAAGGGTAAGAAGCTGGGTGAAGGAAGGGGTGAAAGAGGAAGGGTAAAATGGGTGAAGGGGGGGTGGAAAGATGAAGGGAAAGAACGGGAAAATAGGGATGAAAGGGGAAGGGCAAGAAGCTGGCGAAGGATGGGTAAAATAAGGGAAAGAAGCGGGTGAAGGAAGGGTGAAAGGGGGAAGCGTAAGAAGCTGGGGAAGGAAGGTGTGAAAGAGGAAGGAAAGACCTGGGTAAAGGGAAAGGGGTAAAAAGGAAAAGGGTAAGAAGCTGGGTGAAGGAAGAGGTGAAAAAAGAAAGGCAAGAAGCTGGTAAAGGGAAGGGGGGAAAAAAAGGAAGGTAAAAAAAACTGGATGGGGAAAGGGTGAAAGAGGAAGGGGCAAGAAGCTGGTGAAGAAGGGGGGAAAGAGAAAGGGCAAAACGGGTGAAAAAGGGGAAAAGGGGAAGGGGAAGAACTGGGGAAAGGGAAAAAGGGTGAAAGAGGAAGGGCAAGAAGCTGGGTGAAAGGAAGGGGTAAAGGGGAAGGGGAAGAAGCGGGTGAAGGAAGGGGTAAAAAAAAAGGGTAAAACGGTGAAGGAAAAGGGTGAAAGAGGGGGGGGCAAAAAAACTGGTGAAGAAAGGGGGGTGAAAGAAGAAGGGTAAGAAGCTGGGTAAAGGGAAAAGGGTAAAGAGAAAGGCAAGAACTGGGTGAAGGAAGGGGGAAAAGAGGAAGGGAAAAAGCTCGGTGAAGGAAAGGGGGTTGAAAGAGAAGGGCAATAAGCTTTGAAGGAAGGGGTGAAAGAGGAATGTGAGAAGGGGGGGTAAGGAAGGGGTTCAAAAGGAAGGGAAGAACGGGGTGAAGGAAAAGGGGTGAAAGGGGAAAGGGGTAAAAGCGGGACAAGGAAGGGATAAAAAAGGAAGAGTAAAAGCGGGGGGAAGGAAGGGGTGGAAGAAAAAGGGGGCAAAACGGGTAAAGGGAATTTGGGTGAAAGAGGAAGGGTAAAAGCTGGGTAAAGGGAAAAGGGGTGAAAGGGGGAAAGAAAGAACGGGTAAGGAAGGGGGTGAAAGAGGAAGAGTAAGAAGCTGGGGTGAAGGAAGGGTTGAAAGGGGAAAGGGGCAAGAAGGGGGGTTAAAAAAGGGTTTTAAAGGGGAAAGGGTAAGAAGCGGGGTGAAGAAGGGATAAAAGAAAAAAGGAAAAGAACGGGTGAAGAAGGGGTGAAAAAGGAAGGGAAGAAGGGGGGTAAAGGGAAGGGGTGAAAAGGAGGGCAAAGAAGCTGGGGGAAGGGAAGGGTGAAAGAGCAAAGGAAAGGGCTGGGTGAAGGAAGGGATGAAAGAGGAAGGGTAAGAAGCGGATGGGGAAGGGTAAAGAGGAAGGGTAAAACGGGAAGGGAAGGGGTGAAAGGGGAAAGGGGGAAGAAGCGGGTGAAGGGGGGGGGAAAGGGGAAGGGGAAGAAGCTGAGGAAGGAAAGGGGTGAAAGAAAAAAGGGGGAAAGAATCGGGTGAAGGTAGGGATGAAAGGGGAATGGTAAAAACTGGGTAAAGGGAAAGGGGGTGAAAGGGAAAGGGGTAAGAACGGGGTGAAGGAAGGGGTGAAAGGGGAAAGGGGCAAGAAGCGGGGTGAAAAAGGGGGTAAAGGGGAAGGGCAAAAAGCTGGGCGAAGGGGGGAAAAAGGGGAAAGGGGAAAAGAAGCGGGGTGAAGGAAGGGTGAAAAGGAAGGGCAAGAACTTGGTAAAGGGAAAGGGTAAAAAGGGGGAAGCAAAACTGGGTAAAGGGAAGGAGGAAAGAGGAAGGGGGAAGAAGCTGGGTGAAGGAAAGGGGGTGAAAGAGGAAGGGAAAGAGCTGATAAAGGAAGGGGGAAAAGAGGAAGGGCAAGAAGCGGGTAAGGAAGGGTAAACGAGGAAGGGCAAAAAGCTGGGTGAAGGAAGGGGTGAAAAGGGAAGGGTAAGAAGCTGGGTGAAGGAAGGGGAAAGGGGAAAGGGGCAAAAAAGTTTGGGTGAAGAATGGGTGAAAGGGGAAAGGGGCTAAAACGGGTGAAAAAAGGGATGAAAGAGAAGGGTAAAATCTGTGTGATGGAAGGGGTGAAAGGGGAAAGGGGCAAGAAGCGGGTGGGGAAGGGGTAAAAAAGGAAGGGTAAAAAGCGGGGGAAAGGGAAAGGGGATAAAAGGGGAAGGGCAAAAAGCTGGGTGAAAAAAGGGGGAGGGGAAAGGGGTAAGAACGGGGTAAAGGGAAGGGATGAAAGGGGAAGGGTAAAACGGGGGGAAAAAGGGGGAAAGGGGAAAGGGGAAAGAAGCGGTTGAAGGAAGGGTGAAAGAGGAAGGGCAAAACTGGGGAAAAAAGGGGTGGAGAGGAAGGGTAAAAAGCGGGTGAAGGGGGGGGATAAAGAGAAGGGGTAAGAACGGGTGAAAAAAAGGGGGTGAAAGAGGAAGGGGTAAAAGCGGGGTGAAGGAAGGGGTGAAAGAGGAAGGCCTAAAAGGGTGAAGGAATGGGGAAAGAGGAAGGGTAAAAGGGGGGTGAAGGAAGGATAAAAAGGGGAAAGGGCAAAACGGGGTGAAGGAAGGGTAAAGAGGAAAAGCAAGAAGCTGGGTAAAGGGAAAGGGGAAAGGGGGAAAAACAAAAGTGGGTGAAGAAGGGTGAAAAAGGAAGGGCAAAACGGGGTGAAGGAAGGGGTAAAGAGAAGGGTAAGAATCGGGGTGAAGGAAGTGGAAAGAGGAAGGGCAAGAAGCTGGGTAAAGGGGAATGGGTAAAGAGGGGGGGTAAAAGCTGGGAAAAGGGAAAGGGGATGAAAGAGAAAGAGTAAGAAGCGGGGGGAAGGGAAAGGGGGTAAAAAGGGAAGGTAAGAAGCGGGGACGGGAAGGATAAAGAGGAAGAGTAAGAACTGGGGGAAGGAAGGGGTGATAAAGAAGGGTAAAAGCGGGTAAAGGAAAGGGGGGGAAAGGGAAGGGTAAGAAGCGGGAAAAGGGAAAGGGAGAAAGGGGAGAGTAAGAAGTGGGGGAAGGAAGGGTGAAAAAGGAAGGGGTAAGAAGCTGGGTAAAGGAAGGGGGAAAGAAAAGGGTAAAAGCTGGGTGAAGAAGGGGGGGAAGAGGAAAGGCAAGAACGGGTAAAGGGAATGGGTAAAAGAGGAAGGGAAGAAGCTGGGTGAAAAAGGGATGAAAGAAAAGGGAAAAAGCTGGGTGGGGAAGGGGGTGAAAGGGGAAGTGCAAGAACTGGGTAAAGGGGAATGTGGAAAGAGGAAGAGTAAAAAAGCGGGTAAAGGGAAGGGGGTTGAAAGAGGAAGGGAAAGAACGGGGTTAAGAAAGGGGTGAAAGAGGAAGGTAAAAGGGGGTGAAGGAAGGGGTGAAAAAGGAAGGGTAAGAAGCGGGGTGAAGGAAGGGGTGAAAGGAAAGGGGTAAAAGCTGGTAAAGGAAGGGATGAAAGGGGAAAAGGGTAAAACTGGTGAAGGAAGGGGTAAAAAAGGGAAAGGGAAAAGAAGCTGGGTGAAGGAAAGGGGTGAAAGAGGGGGCCAAGAAGCGGGGGAAAGGGAATGGGTGAAAAGAAGGGGGAAAAACGGGTGAAGGAAGGAGTGAAAGGGGAAGGGGGGAAGAACTGGGTAGGAAGGGGTGAAAAGGAAGGGGAAGAAGCTAGTGAAAAAGGGGTGAAAGGGGAAGGGAAGAAGCTGGGTGTAGAAGGGGGTAAAAAGGGGAAGGGAAAAACGAGGAAGGGAAAGGGGTGAAAAAAAAAAGGGGTAAGAATCTGGTGAAGGGGGGATGAAAGGGGAATGGTAAGAACCCGGGTAAGGGAAGGGGTAAAGGGGAAAGGGGTAAGAAGGGGGGTAAAAGGAAAGGGGTAAAGGGGGAAGGGGAAAGAAGCGGTGAAGAAAGGGGTGAAAGGGGAAGTGCAAGAAGGGGGGCGAAGGAAGGAGTGAAAGGGAAGGGTAAGAAGCGGGGGAAGGAAAGGGGTAAAGGGGAAAGGGGCAAAGCTGGTGAAGGAAGGGGGTAAAGAGGAAGGCTAAAAAGCTGGTGAAGGAAAGGAGGAAAAGGAAGGGGAAGAAGCTGGGGGAAGGAAGGGGTGAAAGAGGAAGGGAAAGATGCGAGTAAGGAAAGGGGGTGAAAGAGGAAGGGGCAAATGCGGGGTGAAGGGGGGGGTAAAGGGGAAGGGTAAGAAACGGGTAAAGGGAAGGGGTGAAAAGGAAGGAAGAACTTGGGAAGGAAGGGGTGAAAGAAAGGCTAAAAACTGGGTAAAAAAGGATAAAAAAGGGAAGGAAGAATCTTGTGAGGGAAGGGTGAAAGAGGAAGGGCAAGAAGGGGGTAAAGAAAAGGGTGAGAGGGGAAGGGAAAAGCGGGGGAAAGGGAAGGGAAAAAAGAGGAAGGGTAAGAAGCTGGGTAAAGAAGGGGGAAAGAGGAAGGGTAAAAGCGGGGTAAAGGGAAAGGGGGTGAAAGGGGAAAGGCCAGAGCTGGGTAAAGGGAATGGGTGAAAAGGAAGGTAAGAAGCTGGGGTAAAGGTGGGATGAAAGAGGAAGGGTAAAAGCTGGTAAAGGAAGGGGTGAAAGGGGAAGGGTAAGAAGCGGGGTGAAGGAAGGTTAAAGAGGAAAAGAAAGAAGCGGGTTTAAAGAAAGGGGGAAAGGGGAAAGGGAAGAAGCTGGGGGAAATAAGGGGTGAAAGAAGAAGGGCAAGATGCGGGGAAAGGGAAAGGGGGTAAAGGGGAAGGTAAGAAGCGGGGTAAAGGGAAAGGGGAAAAAGGGAGAAGGGTAAAAGCGGGGTAAAAAGGGGTGAAAGAGGAAGGTTTAAGAACGGGTAAAGGGAAGGGATAAAATAAATAGAAAGAAGCTGGGTAAGGAAGGGTAGAAAGAAAGGAAAGAAGCTGGGTAAAGGGAAGGGGGGAAAGAGGAAGGAAAAGGGTTTGGGTAAAGGGAAAGGTGTGAAAAGAAAGGGGCAAAAGCGGGTGAAGAAAGGGATAAAGGGGGAAAGGGGTAAAATCTGGGTGAGGGAAGGGGTGAAAGGGGAAAGGGCAAGAAGCGGGTGAAGGAAAAGGGGTGAAAGAGGAAGGGAAAAATTGGTGAAGGAAGGGAAAAAAGAGGAAGGGCAAGAAGCGGGGTGAAGGAGGGGTAAAGAGGAAGGTAAGAAGCTGGTAAAGGGAAGGGGATGAAAGAGGAAGGGGTAAGAAGCGGGGTAAAGGGAAGGGTGAAAGAGTAAGTGTAAGAAGCTGGGTAAAGGGAAGGGGTGAAAGAAAGGGAAACCCTGGGGAAGAAGGGTGAAGAGGAAGGTAAAAGCGGGTGAAGGAAGGGGTAAAAGGGGAAGGGTAAAAGTGGGTAAAGGGAAGGATGAAAGGGAAGGCAAAAACTGGGTAAGGGAAGGGGTGAAAGAGGAAGGGGGAAAAACGAGTAAAATAAGGGTAAAAGGGAAGGGGAAAAAGAAGCGGGTAAGGTAGGGATAAAAAGGGGAAGGTAAAAAGCTTTTTAAAGGGAAAGGGGGGGTTTTGAAAGAAAAAGGGTAAAAAGTTTTTGTGAAGGAATTGATAAAGAGGAAGGTAAGAAGCTGGGGAAGGAATGTGAAAGGGGAAGGGTAAGAAGCTGAGTAAAAGGAAATTTGATAAAGGGGAAGGGCAAGAACGGGGTTAAGGGAAAGGGGGTGAAAGAGGAAGGGTAAAAGCTGAGTAAAGGGAAATTATAAAGAGGAAGGGCAAGAAGCGGGTAAAGGGAAAGGGGTGAAAGGGGAAGGGGTAAAAGCGGGAAGGAAAGGGATGGAAAGGGGAAGGGTCAGAAGCTGGGTGAAGGAAGGGTGAAAGGGAAGGGAAAAAGGCGGTGAAGGAAGGGGCAAAGAAAAGGGTAAAGAAGGGAGAAGGAAGGGTGAAATAAAAAGGTAAGAAGCTTGTGAAGGAAGGGTGAAAGAGGAAAGGGCAAGAAGCTGGGTAAAGTAAGGGGTAAAAGAAGAAGGGTAAAAAGATGTTTTTAAAGGGAAGGGTAAAGGGGGAAGGGTAAGAAGCTGGGTAAAGGGAAAGGGGGTGAAAGAGTAAGGGAAGAAGCTGGGTTAAAGGGAAAGGGGGTAAAAAAAAAAGGGAAGAAGCTGGGGAAAAGGAAGGGATAAAGGGGAAGGGTAAAAGCGGGTGAAGGATGGGTGAAAAGAAAGGGAAAAGAAGCGGGTTGAAGGGGGGGTGAAAGGGGAAAGGGTAAAGCTGGGTGAAGGAAGGGGGGAAAGGGGAAGGGTAAAAACTCGTAAAGGGAAGGGGGGTGAAAGAGAAAGGGAAGAAGCTTGTTGAAGGAACGGTGAAAGGGGAAAGGGGGAAAACGGTAAAGGGAAGGGGTAAAAGAGGAAGAAAAAAAACGGGTGAAAGAAGGGGGAAAAAAAGGGTAAGAAGCCGTTGTGAAGGAAGGGATAAAAGGGGAAGGGTAAGAAGCGGGGGAAAGGAAAGGGGATAAAGAGATGGGGCAAGAACTGGGGAAGGGGGGATAAAAAGAGGGAAGGGTAAAAACCGGTTAAGGGAATGGGTGAAAGATAAGGGCAAAAGCCCCCGGAAGGGAAAAGGGGGTGAAAGAAAAGGGGCAGAGGCGGGGTGAAGGAAAGGGGTTTAAAGGGGAAGGGAAAGAGCTTTTTGAAGGGAAGGGTAAAGAGGAAGGGTAAGAAGCTGGGTGAAAGAAGGGGTGAAAAGAGGTAGTAAGGGGTAAAGGAAAGGGGGTGAGCAGGGAAGGGGAAAGGGAGCTGAATGCAAGAGCTTACCAGCTTCCAAAGCAAATATATATAATAATATAATAAAAAATATAAAATTAAAATAATATATATATATAAAATATATAGTATAAAATTTTAAAATTTTAAAATTTATATAAAAAATTAATATATATATAAAAAATATATATATAATAATAATATAATAAATTGTTATAAAAAATATATATAAAAAATAATATAAAAAATATATAAATTTATAAAAAAATAAATAAAAATTAAAAATTTTATAAAATATAAAAATATAATAATATATATAATATATATATATATATAATATAATAAATCCAATAAGACACATAAACAGGTTTTTGGGAAATATGCAAAAAAACCACCTGAAAAAAAAGAAAAATTTCCCCAAGCGTTTTCGGACTACCGAAATTTTCAAGTCCTTGATATTGAGTATCACAAAGGGCGTTTGGGAATTTCCCCCTATTTTTTGAGAGTGCGTTTTGCAAATATAAAAATATAAATATATTATATAATATATATTCTTTTAGATATATATATATAATATATAATAATATATATATGAATAATATATATATATATAATAAAAAATATATAATAAATATATATAACTAAAAAAATATAAATATATAATATAAAAAAAATATATTATATATAAAATAAATAATATATATATATATAATATAAAATATATATAAAAATATTTATATATAATAAAAATTAAAATATAATATATATATAATATATGCAAAACACCACTCTAAAAAAATAGAGAAATTCCAAGCGCCTTCGTGACTACTCACATTATCAAGGAACTTAATAATGCGAGTAGTCACGAAAGCGCTTTGGATTTTCTCTATTTTTTTTCAGAGTGGTTGTTTTGCTTATTTCCGAAATCACTGTTTACTGTGGATCTTATTGGATATATATATATATATATATTTATATATATATATATATATATATATATATATATATATTACTATATATTATTATATACAATATTTATATATTATATATATATATATATAAATTTTTTTTTTATTATCACACCGGCCCGATCCACAAAGGCGGGTGGCCCGAAAAGAAAAACTTCACCATCATTTCACTCCATCAATGTCTTGCCAGAAAGGGTGCTTTTACACTACAGTTTTTAAACTGCAACATCTTAACACCCGCCTCCTTCAGAGTGAGGCACTGACTTCGCATCTACAGACTCAAAGTCCGGCCTGCCGGGTTTCCCTGAATCCATTCATAAATGAAACTTTGCTCACACTCCAACAGAACAGTCAAGTATTAAAACATTTGTCTCCATTCATCCTATCAAACACGCTCACGCATGCCTGCTGGTAGTCCAAGCCCCTCACACACAAAACCTCCTTTTACACCCTCCTCCAACCCTTCCAAGCCGACCCCTACCCCGCCTTCCTTCCACTACAAGTATGATAAACTCTTGAGTCATTATTTTCGCTCCATTCTCTATACATGTCCGAACACTCAACAACCTTCACAGCCCTCTGGACAACAGTTTTGGTAATCACGCTCCTCCTCCCTAACTTACACAACACTACGTATTCTCTTGCATTTATTTCACACACCTCATTGCCCTCAGACATGACCATCTCCACTGACTCCCCAGCCTTCTCCTCGCCTGCAACATCATCACCCCCGCTTCACACCCTATAAGAGCGTTGGTAAAACTATATCTCTCATAACATCCCTCTTGGCTCCAAGGACAAAGTTCTTTCGTCTCACAGACTCCTAAGTGCCACCACTCACTCCTTTTCCCTCCATCAATTCTATGATTCACCTCATCTTTACATTAGACCCATCCGCTGACACGTCCACTCCCAAATAGCTGAATACGTTCACCTCCTACATATTCTCCTCCAATCTGAATAATTCAATCTTTTTCACACCTAATCTTTTTTTGTTATCCTCCATAACCTTACTCTTTCCTGTATTCACCTTTAATTTTCTTCTTTTGCAACACCCTACCAATTCATCCAACCAAGCTCTGCTACTTCTCTTCAGAAATCTCCCCAAGGAGCACAGTGTCAATCAGCAAGAGCAGCTGTGACAACTCCACTTTGTGTGTGATTTCTTATCTTTTAACTCCCCGCCTCTTGCCAAGACCCTCGCATTTATTCTCTGACATATATAATATATATATATATATTTTATATATATTTATATATTATATATATATATATATAATATATATATATATAATATTATATATATATTATATATTCCAATAGATCACAGTAAAAGGTGATTTCGGTTATATGCAAAACAACCACTTCTGAAAAAATAGAGAAATTCCAAGCGATTTTCGTGCCACTTCACTCGCCCCCCATTATTGTCAAGTGCCTTGATAATGTGCGTAGTCCGAAGGCGCTCTGGAACGTGGTCCCTTCTAATTTTTGAGAGTGGCTGTTTTGTCATATATATATATATATATATATATATATATATCATATTTATATATATTAATATATATATATATATATTTATATATATATATATGTATATAAATTATAATTATATATATATATTTATATATTTATATATATTTTATATATGTACTAGTTATATATTATATATCTATATATATATATATATATATATATATATATATATATGATATATAATATATATAATCTATATATATATATATATATATATTTATATATATATTTATTATTTATATCATGACATATATATAATATATATATATATATTATATGTTATATATATATATATATATATATATATATATATATATTTATAAATATATATAATTAATATATATATATATATTATTATATATATTTAAATATATATATATATATTATATATATATTATATACATATATTATTTATACTGTTTACTGTGATCTTATTGATATATATATATATATATATATATTTATATATATATATATATTTATTTTAAAAAAATTTAATTTATAAATATATATATATATATATTTATATATACTATATATATTTATACATTTATATTATATAATATATATATATATATTTATATATTATATATATATATATGATTACATACATTTATTATATATCTATTATATAGTATATATTATATATTATAAATATACATAATTATATATGTTTATTTTATTTATTTATTATCACACTGGCGATCCCACCAAGGGCAGGGGTGGCCCGGAAAAAGAAAAACTTCCCATCATTCACTCCTTACTGTCTTGCCAGAAGGGTGCTTTGTATACAGTGTTTAAAATTGCCAACATTAAACACCCCTCCTTCTGAGTGCTGGCACTGTACTTCCAATCTCCAGGACGCAAGTCGGCTTCCGGTTTCCCATGAACCCCTCTCATAAATTTTACTTTGATCTCATCTCCAAACAGGCCGTCAAGTATTAAAAACATTTTTCATTACTCCTATGAAACACGCTCACGAATGCCTGCTGGAAGTCCAAGCCCCTCGCACACAAAACTTTTACCCCTCTTCACCTTTCCTGTCCGACCCTACCCCGCCTTCCTTCCTCACTACAGACGGATACACTCATGAAGTTATTCTGTTTCGCCTCCTTCTCTCCCCATGTCCGAACCACCTCAACAACCTTCACTCAGCCCTCTGGACAAACAGTTTTGGTAATCCGCCCCTCCTACTAACTTCCAAAACTTACGAATTCTTCCTCATAATATTCAAAGAGCAGCTGTGACCAACTTCCCACACTTTATGTGTGATTCTGTTATCTTTTAACTCCCGCCTCTTGCAGACCCTGCATTTACTTCGCTTACAACCCCATTTATAAATCTATTAAACAAAACAACATCCATTGTCTAAGGATACTTTTACTGGGAAATAATTTTCCCTCTTCCTATATACTTAACTTGAGCTCATATCTCGTAATAATCTTGCACTGCTTTCAGTAACCTTCTTCCTACACCATTACACCTGCAAAACTCTGCCACATTGCACCCCCATACACTTGGTCATTCGCCTTTTCCAAATCCCCATAAATGCCACAAAGACCTCTTTAGCCTTATCTATTACTGTTCAATTTATGTTTCCTGTAAAACACATGGTTCCACACACCCCCTTTCCTTTCCTAAAGCTCTTCTTCATTCTGCTATCCTATTCTCTGTCTTTTTTTAATTCTTTCAATAATAAAACTCTACCATACACTTACCAGGTATACGCAACAGACTATATCCCACTATTATTTTGCATCTTTCTGTCCCCTTTGCCTTTATACAAAGGAAACTTTGCATGCTTTGCCAATCACTGGTTACCTTACCCTCTTCCATACATTTATTAAATAATTGCACCAACCACTCCAAAACTATATCCCCACCTGTTTTTAACATTTCTATCTTTATCCATCAATCTCGGCTGCCTTACCCCCTTTCATTTTACTTACTGCCTCACGAACTTCCCCCACACTCACAACTGGCTCTTCTTCACTCCTACAAGATGTTGTTCCTACTTGCCCTTTACACGAAATCACAGCTTCCCTATCTTCATCAACATTTAACAATTCCTCAAAATATTCCCTCCATCTTCCCAATACCTCTAACTCTCCATTTAATAACTCTCCTCTCCTATTTTTAACTGACAAATCCATTTGTTCTCTAGGCTTTCTTAACTTGTTAATCTCACTCCAAAACTTTTTCTTATTTTCAACAAAATTTGTTGATAACATCTCACCCACTCTCTCATTTGCTCTCTTTTTACATTGCTTCACCACTCTTTTAACCTCTCTCTTTTTCTCCATATACTCTTCCCTCCTTGCATCACTTCCACTTTGTAAAAACTTCTCATATGCTAACTTTTTCTCCCTTACTACTCTTTTCACATCATCATTCCACCAATCGCTCCCTTCCCTCCCCCCACCCATTTTCCCTGAAACCCCCAAACTTTTTGCTGAAACACTCTAACATTTACTTTTTTTAAACCTCCCCCATACCTTTTGGGCCCCCACTTTGGGCCCTATGCTCTCATTACCCCACTATCCCCCAATAGCTGTTTTTTTTTAAACCCCTAAATCCCTCCTTTTTTTAGTTTATAAACCTTCACCTCTCTCTTCCCTGATGCTTCTTTTTCCCCTTGTATCCCATAAAACCTTTTTTACCTCAGTGAAAGCTACAACTGAAAGTGACCTGATATATCTTTTGGCCCCTCTAAAAAATTAAAATCCTAAGTCAACCCCAACAGTCTTTTATCTACAATACAAAAACCAACAAACTACTGTCTTTTCCCCCCTACATCTTATCTTGAAATACTTATTTATCCTCTTTTTTTTTAAAATAGTTTTACCTAAAACTAAACCCCTTTCTATAAAAAGTTCAATAAAAGGGGGCTCCCTTTATCATTTACACCTGGCACCCCCCAAACTTCCCTCCCAAACCCCTCCTAAAAGTTTTTTCCCCCCCTTTAGCATTTAGGTTCCCCCAACCCCCAATTACTCTCTCAAATTGCTTCAAAGGCTCCCCATACTTTAAATTTTAAAAACTCCCAAAAATTTTTCCCTCTCCTCTGCATTCCTCTCTTCTCCCGGTGGGAACACGCTTATTATGAAACCCCCTTCTCGCATCCAACCTTTTTAAATTTAAACCACATAATTCTTGAATTTTTCCATTCAAATTTTTCTTTTCCCCATTCCATTTAAATGATCATTTAAAATTCTGTACCCTTCCTTTTCTCTAACCTCTCAGATAAAACCAGATTTAATCCCATTTATTTCCCCCCAACTGAAAAATCCCCCACCCCCTTCAGCCCCTTTTTTTTGCTTTAGGGCCGGCCCGGACATCCAACTTCTTTTTAGGGCATAAAACAACAAGCCCAAACCTCTTTTTCTTGTTAAACCGCAAATCATCCACGCACATTTAAGCATCCCCCTTTTTTTTTAAGTTTTTTTTCTTCTCCCTTTTTAGTAAATGTCTACAGGAAGGGGTTTCTTTGCCCCCTTGCTCCCCCGGACCTTTTAGTCGCCCCAAAACGCACGCATGGCTTTGGGGGAAAAAGGGGGAAACCCCAAGGCAAAAAAGAAAAAAAGGAAAAAGGGAAAAAAAAACCTAGATGTTTTGTATAATATATACTTTTTTTGGTTTTCCCGTGAAGGGGGTGACCAAAAGTGTAATTAGGAGTAGCAAGATATCCCTGTTATCTAGCGTGTTTATGAGAAAGAAAAAGAAACCACAATCCTACCTCATGCAAAACAGTTCAGGTTTCTTTTTCACAGTCATCTGGCAGGACGGTAGTACTTCCCTGGGTGGTTGCTGTCCACCAACCTACTACCTAATTTTGCTTGTATATATATATATATATATATATAATATATATATATATAATATATATATATATATATATATATATATAATATATATATATAATATGTATATATATATATAAATATAAAATTATATATATATATATATATATATATATATATATATATATATATATATATATATATATATTTATATGTCGTGCCGAACAGGCAGAACTTTCGATCTTGGCTTAAATAGCAACGCTCATTCTTGCCATATAGGACAAGTGAAAATTTGTGTATGCAATAATTTCGCCAAAATCATTCTGAACCTAACGAAAAAAATAATATTTCACTGTGTTTGTTTTTGTATTAAATTATTGTAAACAAATCTTAAAAATATTTAGTTGGGTTAAGCTAAAATAAATTGGGCTTGTTACAAAAAGGTTTGGGAAATTTTCTAAGATTCTTTGGTGAAAAATTTTTAAAAAATTTTTACATCAACTTAATGAAAAAAATAATCTTTAAACGTATAAGAGAAAATTTTAGAAAGGACTTAATTTTAACTTCAAATTTGACATTTTACTATTCGGAAACGACATTTTAAAATTATATATATATATAATATATATTTATTTTTAATATATATATTAATAATAATTTTATATAAAATATTATATATATTATATTTGTAGTATGTTTTTTGCTGCACTTCTACTTGTACTAGGGGTGCAAAATCAATACAAATTTGAAAAACGATAAAACAGTGGCCCCTCGCTTTTCCTAGTTCTGGCAATCGAAAAATTTCGCCAACAGGGGGGTATTTTCGTATAAACAGGACTCGCTTTTCATGGTTGACTGCGAATAGTAGTTCGTCTGGGACGCATAGCAGGGTTTGGACGGGGGCGGCATCCCTACCCAGCCGTTTGGCATTGTTACGTGAGTGAAGGTCCCCTAAAGGGCCCCTACAAAATATTTCATAATTTTCCCCTCATTTTAAGTTGCAATTACTAAAAAAGCTACCAGGGCTCCAAAGAAACTTCTAGTCCCAAGCCTGTGGTAAAAAAAGGTGAGAAATATGTAAGTGACAAAGTTTTGGGGGCCTTTCGGGAAGTGTTAAAGAGACGCCGAAACGGCTCTCTCCACGTTATTTGCAGACAGGACAGAGGACCCCAAAGGTTTTCTAGTGGCATTAAGAAAAGGAAGAGAAGCAACCCCCAGAGAAGCAATTTGGACCTGAGGGGTTGCTGGAAGGGGTTTCCCCCTTTCCCAAAAGTAAACAATCCCCTCTCTCTCCTCCTCCAGTCTCCCATACAAAGAAGAATCTCCAATAAGGTAATGTTATGTTTAAAGTTTTTATTTATCATTTCCCCTTGTATTGGTTTTGAACATGTATATTTCATGTAAAAAATTTTTTGTTTTAATCTTTGGGTGTCAGGAACGGATTAAAAAGTATTTACATTTTTTCTTATGGGGGGAAAATTTACGAAAACGAAAATTTTGTTTTTTGTCGGCTCCCGGAACGGATTAATTACGAAAAACGAGGGACCACTGTATAGTCTTGGAGATTGCTGGATACTGAGACCCATCAATAACCCCTTTACAATAAACTTCTATTACACTAATTCTATTTTCCTCTACCAAGTGCTGATGCACTTCTATCTTCTACTATGGGGTGCAAAATAAAGGACAAATTTGTACAAATATGTAGTCTTGGAGACTTTAAAAGCTAGTGTACTGAGTGGCTGTAGAAGGAAATTGAGATGCTTGATGCTGAGACACTGTGCTGCCCGTTTCCGTGACCCAAGTTGTCATACAGCATACAATACTGACTCGTCGTAATGGCCACTTTATTAAGCACACCTTTCTAATGCATAATGGGTAGGGCGCCTCTTTGCCCCCAGAACAGCCTAAATTCTTGGTGGCATGGATTCAACAAAATGCTGGAATCATACCTTAAGAGATGCTGGTCCATGTTCACATTGCAGCATCACACAGTTGCTCCAGATTTGTTAGCTGCACGTTCATGCTGCGAATTTTCCGTTCCAACACATCTCATATGTTTATACAAAATTCTGGCTCTACCATCCACATGTCGCAGCAGGAATCGCGATTCGTCAGACTAGGTGACGTTTTTTAAATCTTCAGTTGTCCTCTTTTGGTTAGTTTGTGTCTAGTGTAGCCTCAGTTTCCTGTTCTTAGCTGATAGCACTGGAACCCGGTGTAGTCTGTACTGCTGCTGTAGCCCATTCACTTCAAGGATCGACGTGTTGTGTGTTCAGAGATGCTGTACTGCACACTACTGTTGTAACGTGCGGTTATTTGAATAACTATCGCCCTCCTGTCAGCTGGAACCAGTTTGGCCATTCTCTTCTGACCTCTCTCATTAATAAGGCGTTTTCGCCCACATAACTGTTGTTCACTGGATGTTTCTGTTGTTCACAGTATTCTCTGTTAACTCTCAAAACTGTCGTGCGAGAATATCCCAGGAAATCAACAGTTCTGAGATGATCAAACCATCCCGTCTAACACCAATAATCATTCAACAGTCAAACGAACAGGTGTATTTTATATATATGTCGTGCCGAATATGTAAAATTTGCAGTCTTGGCTTAAATAACAACGCTCATCTTGCTACATAAGACAAGCGAAAATTTGTGTATGCAATAATTGCGCAAAAATCATTCTGAACCTTACGAAAAAAATATATTTCATTGTGTTAGTTTAGCATTAAATTATTGTATACGTATCTAAAAAATATTTAGTTGGATTAGACTAAATTAAATTGCACTTGTTATAATAAGGTTAGGTAAGTTTTCTAAGATTCTTTTGGTGCAAAATTATAAATTTTTACATTAACATTAATGAAAAATATATATCTTTCAACGTATAAGAGAAAATATTAGAAAGGACTTAATTTTAAATGAGTTCTTGCTAATTGACCAGTTTTACACCTATTAGGCACGATATAATATATATATATATATATATATATATATATATATATATATATATATATATATATAATATATTATATATAATATATATAATATATATATATATATATATATATATATATATATATCAAGAATGAATTCAATCTCCTGAAAAGAGAGACGTGGTATTAGCAACAGTACAAGAACATTTCCCTGGTCTCTTCCCTTTTGTTTCAGCTGGGTATAGCAAGGAATCAATGCTTCTCTTTGGGAAGCAATGCCATTGACACAATTCTCAGGAAGAAATTGGAAGAGTTAAGGAGAATGGAACAACGAATAGGCAATCTGGACACCCACGATGCCTTGTACCTTCTCACAAAGTGCTTGAGTCTGCCCAGGTTGACATATTTCTTAAGATGTGCACATTCATATGATAACCCTATACTGCACGAATATGTCAATATTCTGAGGCAGATTTTTACGAAAGTACTTAACCTTACTCTAGAAGACGGGCAGTGGAACAAAGCTACACTTCCAGTCAGACTAGGAGGCACTGGTGTCCGCAAGTCATCACAGATTGCACTACCTGCTTTTCTGTCCTCATGTATTGCATCCAGAGGGCTTGTAGCAGTGATTCTCCCTGAACATCTTAGGGACAAGATTGGGGTCCAGGACGAAAAGTTCGTTGACGGAGCCATGATCTGGGATAATCTAACGGGCTCTGAAACCAGACCTGCTCCCCCCAACAACTACAAACAATCACATGGATGGTCCAATAGTGAAAAATATAGCCTCAATAATGCTTCAGAGTGTGTCAGGGAAGGATAGAGCCCTCCTCCCGGCAGTAAGAGCTCCTCATGCAGGGGACTTTCTGTTGGCTGTTCCCAACTCCAGCCTTGGCACACGCCTCGACCCACAGACCATCCGCATCGGTGTTGCCCTTCGACTTGCCGCCCCTATTCTCGCCGAACACAGGTGTATTTGTGGCAGTGATGCAGCAGACCGATTCGGGTACCATGGTCTTGTGTGCCGTAAATCCGAGGGAAAGATTGCAAGACATGAGAAGGTTAATAACATTATCAAGAGGAGCCTCACAACACCCGGATGCCCAACAGTAAGGGAGCCACCCCAGCTATGCAGATCTGATGGCAGCCAGAAGCGTCCAGATGGTATCACCCTTCAAGCCCGGACAGACGGGAAGCAGGTGGTGTGGGACTATACATGTGCATCTACCTTGGCTGTATCATACCTATCACCAATACACCAGGGAGGAAGGAGGGGCAGCTGCCAGCTTCAGGGAGTCTCAAAAGTCAAGAAAATATGGAGAACTTGCCCATCATTGTATGTTTGTTCCCATAGGCTCAGAGACCCTTGGCTCATGTGGAAAGAATGCATCTAAATTCCTTAAGTAACTGGGAAAAAGACTCATCAGGGTAATTAGGGATCCCAGGGCAGCTAGTTTTCTATTCCAGCGACTCAGTGTGGCTGTTCAAACGGGTAATGCCTGCTGTATTTTGGGAACACGCCCCAGCTTTGAGGAGCTGGATGAGATTTTCGCCTTATAATCGGTGATACTCACGTAACAACATGTACCGTATATGCCACCTTTATATCAACAAGGTATCTCTTAAATCTTCTGTACCATATTATGTAATAAAATATTCCTTTTGGTAAAAAAAAACACACGAAAAGATGGGGTGGTAAGGGAAGTGGAATATTCAAACGGCTTCAGGATGAAATCCAAACATTCTTCCTTGAAGCCTTTTTATCCACTTCTCCGAGGCTGTGGGTCCCACAATTTACACCAGAGATGGACCCCATTATATATATATATATATATATATATAATATATATATATATATATATATATATATATATATATATATATATATATATATATATAATATATATATATACATAATATGTCGTGCCGAATATGTAAAACTTGCGATCTTGGCTTAAATAGCAACGCTCATCTTGCCATAGAGGGCAAGTAAAAATTTGTGTATGCAATAATTTCGCAAAAAACATTCTGAACTTAACGAAAAAAATATATTTCATGTGTTTGTTTAGTATTAAATTATTGTAAACATATCTAAAATATATTTAGTTGGGTTAGGCTAAAATAAATTGCTCTTGTTATAATAAGGTTAGGTAAATTTTCTAGGATTCTTTTAGAGCAAACTTATAATTTTTTCCATTAACATTAATGAAAAAATATATCTTTAAACGTATAAGAGAAAATTTTAGAAAGGACTTAATTTTAAACGAGTTTTTGCTAATTGACCAGTTTTACATATTCGGCACGACATATATATATATATATATAAATAATATATATATATATATTATATATAAATATATAATATATATATATATATAATATATATAAATATTATAATATATATATATATATATATATAATATATTATATATATTTATATAATATAATATATATATATCTATAATATATATATTATATATATATATAATTATATATTATATATATAAACAAAGGCAGGAAAGCAGTATCTTTGCACAATATAACATTGTTTTTCTATGCCTTTTTAGGCCTTGAGAGGAAATACATTATAACCCGGCATGGCAGAACCTGCATCGATCTGGGTGACCCGAGACCGTCTTACTGAGGCCCTGTAATCTGGCTCACACTAATTACAAAATTCCCACCATTTTTTAGGAGAAAGAGGAGAAGAGAAGTAGAGAGAGAGAGAGGAGGTAGAGAAGAGGAGAAGAAGGGTTAGGAGTAAAGGGAAGCTGAGAGGAAAGATAAAAAGGGAGTTGAAGGGAGAATAGTGAAGGAATGTGGTCGAAACCTAGAGGAGAACGGAGGGAAAATAAGGTCTTACAAGCCAAGAGCTGTTACCTACATCATCATCTCTCTCTCTCTCTCTCTCTCTCTCTCTCTCTCTCTCTCTCTCTCATCCCTAACAATTCGCGACTGTTTGCATCTCATTATTAGTGAGTTGCCAGGTGTTGTTTTCCTGACCACTTGTTTACACTGCTCGAATATTTGATCAGTGTCTCTTATTCCCTCACCTGGTCTTCCCCTTCCTTCATTATCCATTCTTCTTCTCCCATTTCTTCCTCTTCTTCCTCCTCTTCCTCCACTTCCTCCTCCTCCTCACATACTCTCTTCCCCCTCCTCCTCCTTCCAGTAACATTTAAATACAGTAACAGTGTGTAGTAAGAGGCGAATGTTCGCTGGTGACTATGGTCCTTGAACCTTGTACGTGGAGTGATCAACGGTCCTTGAACCTTGTACGTGGAGTGATCAACGGTCCTTGAACCTTGTACGTGGAGTGATCAACGGTCCTTGAACCTTGTACGTGGAGTGATGAACGGTCCCTGAACCTTGTACGTGAAGTGATCAACGGTACTTGAACCTTGTACGTGAAGTGATCAACGGTCCTTGAACCTTGTACGTGAAGTGATCAACGGTCCTTGAACCTTGTACATGAAGTGATCAACGGTCCTTGAACCTTGTACGTGAAGTGATCAACGGTCCTTGAACCTTGTACGTGAAGTGATCAACGGTCCTTGAACCTTGTACATGAAGTGATCAACGGTCCCTGAACCTTGTACGTGAAGTGATCAACGGTCCCTGAACCTTGTACGTGAAGTGATCAACGGTCCTTGAACCTTATACATGGAGTGACCCACGGACCAAGGACGTGTTAAAAGTGCCCTAAGTATATACGACTCCCGCAAAAAAAAACATAAAAAAAACACCATTAGAAAAGAGAGGGAGAAAGAAAGAGAGAGAGAAAGAGAGAGAGAGACGAATTTTTTTCATTTTATTTTTTACCAATTTGCAATTTTCACCGCAAAGTACTAATCAACTAATTAAATTAGCAGCAGTAACCACACAAAAAAAAAGCATTTTGTTTGTTTTCAAGATGGCCGCCGTAAATTTGCAACCGGCGGCGTAACGTCAGAATTATGGCAGCGTAAAATAGGGAAATTTACGCTTCCCCGCGCAAATACCGCGATAAGTTGTAAATATGCTGGGTTTCTTTTCTTTTTTTTTTTTGCATTTTTTCGGCAGGATTAGCATCAGTTTGCCTGTGGTTCGTTTTACGATTATTTTTTTTCTGTTGCGAACTCTCTTTTGGTTTCTGTTGTGGATCCTGTATCGTGGCTCGTTTAACGACCCAACCGAAGTGGTTCGTTTTCTTCTACGAAACATCCGACGCGGGTTCGTTTTACGTCCGCTTAACGAACTGTCCAGAGTGATTTGTTTTACAAATCGTTCTACGGAACTCGCTTTACGACTCCTCTGAGGTGACTTGCAATTCCCAACTAAGAGATAAGCCAAGAGAAACGTGAAAGTGACATGACAGTGGTTTGACACGGACCCAAGTACATTGAAAATGGTTCATCACGGAACGAAACGTCTTGATAGCAGGCCATTATGAAGCAAAAAATACTGAAAATGGCCCAACGCGGACCGAAACATCCTGAAAATGGCCCAACACGGACGAAACATCCTGAAAATGGCCCAACACGGACCAAAACATCCTGAAAATGGCCCAACACGGACCGAAAGATCCTGAAAATGGCCCAACACGGACCGAAACATCATGAAAATGGCCCAACACGGACAGAAAGATCCTGAAAATGGCCCAACACGGACCGAAACATCCTGAAAATGGCCCGACACGGACCGGAATATCCTGAAAATGGCCCAACACGGACCGAAACATCCTGAAAATGGTCCGGCAAAGACTGAAATATGTTGTAAACGGTCTAGGAGGGACCAAAACGTTTCCTAAAAGATGTGTCTCTGGCGGCGTTCAGCTGGAGAGGATAAGAAGACACCTGACAGTGAGGTGTGTACTGAAGTGTGTACTGAGGTGTGCACTTAGGAGTGCACTGAGGAGTGCACTGAGGAGTGCACTGAGGAGTGCACTGAGGTGTCCACTGAGGTGTGTACTGAGGTGTGCACGGAAATGTGCACTGAGGAGTGCACTGAGGTGTGCACTGAGGTGTGTACTGAGGTGTGCACTGAAATGTGCACTGAGGAGTGCACTGAGGTGTGCACTGAGGAGTGCACTGAGGTGTGCACTGAGGAGTGCACTGAGGTGTCCACTGAGGAGTGCACTGAGGTGTGCACTGAGGAGTGCACTGAGGTGTCCACTGAGGTGTGTACTGAGGTGTGCACTGAAATGTGCACTGAGGAGTGCACTGAGGTGTGCACTGAGGAGTGCACTGAGGTGTGCGCTGAGGTGTGTACTGAGGGGTGTACTGAGGTGTGCACTGAAGTGTGCACTGAGAAGTGCACTGAGGTGTGCACTGAGGAGTGCACTGAGGAGTGCACTGAGGTGTGTACTGAGGGGTGTACCGAGGTGTGCACTGAAGTGTGCACTGAGAAATGCACTTAGGTGTGCACTGAGGAGTGCACTGAGGAGTGCACTGAGGTGTGCACTGAGGTGTGCACTGAGGTGTGCACTGAGGTGTGTACTGAGGTGTGCACTGAGGTGTGCACTGAGGTGTGTACTGAGGTGTGCACTGAGGTGTGCACTGAGGAGTGCACTGAGGAGTGCACTGAGGAGTGCACTGAGGTGTGCACTGAGGTGTGTACTGAGGTGTGCACTGAGGTGTGTACTGAGGTGTGCACTAAGGAGTGCACTGAGGTGTGCACTGAGGAGTGCACTGAGGTGTGCACAGTGTAGTAAATATAACTAAAAAAGGTAAGAAAAAAGTAATTTACAGCTCCAATGATCAAAAGTGCTGGTTTCTTTTTCTGTCTCATAAACCCGCTAGATAACAGGGATATCTTGCTACTCCTACTTACACTTTGGTCACACTTCACAGACACGCACATGCATATATATATACATACATCTAGGTTTTTCTCCTTTTTCTAAATAGCTCTTGTTCCTCTTTATTTCATCTATTGTCCATGGGAAGTGGAAAAGAATCTTTCCTCCGTAAGACATGCGTGTCGTATGAGGCGACTAAAATGCTGGGAGCAATGGGCTAGTAACCCCTTCTCCTGTAGACATTTACTAAAAAAGAGAAGAAGAAAAACTTTATAAAACTGGGATGCTTAAATGTGCGTGGATGTAGTGCGGATGACAAGAAACAGATGATTGCTGATGTTATGACTGAAAAGAAGTTGGATGTCCTGGCCCTAAGCGAAACAAAGCCGAAGGGGGTAGGAGAGTTTCGGTGGGGGGAAATAAATGGGATTAAATCTGGAGTATCTGAGAGAGTTAGAGCAAAGGAAGGGGTAGCAGTAATGTTGAATGATCAGTTATGGAAGGAGAAAAGAGAATATGAATGTGTAAATGCAAGAATTTTGTGGATTAAAGTAAAGGTTGGATGCGAGAAGTGGATCATAATAAGCGTGTATGCACCTGGAGAAGAGAGCAATGCAGAGGAGAGAGAGAGATTTTGGGAGATGTTAAGTGAATGTATAGGAGCCTTTGAACCAAGTGAGAGAGTAATTGTGGTAGGGGACCTGAATGCTAAAGTAGGAGAAACTTTTAGAGAGGGTGTGGTAAGTAAGTTTGGGGTGCCAGGTGTAAATGATAATGGGAGCCCTTTGATTGAACTTTGTATAGAAAGGGGTTTAGTTATAGGTAATACATATTTTAAGAAAAAGAGGATAATAAGTATACAAGATATGATGTAGGGCGAAATGACAGTAGTTTGTTGGATTATGTATTGGTAGATAAAAGACTGTTGAGTAGACTTAAGGATGTACATGTTTATAGAGGGCCACAGATATATCAGATCACTTTCTAGTTGTAGCTACACTGAGAGTAAAAGGTAGATGGGATACAAGGAGAATAGAAGCATCAGGGAAGAGAGAGGTGAAGGTTTATAAACTAAAAGAGGAGGCAGTTAGGGAAAGATATAAACAGCTATTGGAGGATAGATGGGCTAATGAGAGCATAGGCAATGGGGTCGAAGAGGTATGGGGTAGGTTTAAAACTTTATTGTTAGAGTGTTCAGCAGAAGTTTGTGGTTACAGGAAAGTGGGTGCGGGAGGGAAGAAGAGCGATTGGTGGAATAATGATGAAAGAGAGTAGTAAGGGAGAAAAGTTAGCATTGATGAAGTTTTTACAAAGTAGAAGTGATGCAAGGAGGGAAGAGTATATGGAGAAAAAGAGAGAGGTTAAGAGAGTGGTGAAGCAATGTATAAAGAGAGCAAATGAGAGAGTCGGTGAGATGTTATCAACAAATTTTGTTGAAAATAAGAAAAAGTTTTGGAGTGAGATTAACAAGTTAAGGAAGCCTAGAGAACAAATGGATTTGTCAGTTAAAAATAGGAGAGGAGAGTTATTAAATGGAGAGTTAGAGGTATTGAGAAGATGGAGGGAATATTTTGAGGAATTGTTAAATGTTGATGAAGATAGGGAAGCTGTGATTTCCTGTATAGGGCAAGGAGGAATAACATCTTGTAGGAGTAAGGAAGAGCCAGTTGTGAGTGTGGGGGAAGTTCGTGAGGCAGTAGGTAAAATGAAAGGGGGTAAGGCAGCCGGGATTGATGGGATAAAGATAGAAATGTTAAAAGCAGGTGGGGATATAGTTTTGGAGTGGTTGGTGCAATTATTTAATAAATGTATGGAAGAGGGTAAGGTACCTAGGGATTGGCAGAGAGCATGCATAGTTCCTTTGTATAAAGGCAAAGGGGACAAAAGAGAGTGCAAAAATTATAGGGGGATAAGTCTGTTGAGTATACCTGGTAAAGTGTATGGTAGAGTTATTATTGAAAGAATTAAAAGTAAGACTGAGAATAGGATAGCAGATGAACAAGGAGGCTTTAGGAAAGGTAGGGGGTGTGTGGACCAGGTGTTTACAGTGAAACATGTAAGTGAACAGTATTTAGATAAGGCTAAAGAGGTCTTTGTGGCATTTATGGATTTGGAAAAGGCGTATGACAGGGTGGATAGGGGGGCAATGTGGCAGATGTTGCAGGTGTATGGTGTAGGAGGTAGGTTACTGAAAGCAGTGAAGAGTTTTTACGAGGATAGTTAGGCTCAAGTTAGAGTACATAGGAAAGAGGGAAATTATTTCCCAGTAAAAGTAGGCCTTAGACAGGGATGTGTGATGTCACCGTGGTTGTTTAATATATTTATAGATGGGGTTGTAAGAGAAGTAAATGCGAGGGTCTTGACAAGAGGCGTGGAGTTAAAAGATAAGGAATCACACATAAAGTGGGAGTTGTCACAGTTGCTCTTTGCTGATGACACTGTGCTCTTGGGAGATTCTGAAGAGAAGTTGCAGAGATTGGTGGATGAATTTGGTAGGGTGTGCAAAAGAAGAAAATTAAAAGTGAATACAGGAAAGAGTAAGGTTATGAGGATAACAAAAATATTAGGTGATGAAAGATTGGATATCAGATTGGAGGGAGAGAGTATGGAGGAGGTGAATGTATTCAGATATTTGGGAGTGGACGTGTCAGCGGATGGGTCTATGAAGGATGAGGTGAATCATAGAATTGATGAGGGGAAAAGGGTGAGTGGTGCACTTAGGAGTCTGTGGAGACAAAGAACTTTGTCCTTGGAAGCAAAGAGGGGAATGTATGAGAGTATAGTTTTACCAACACTATTATATGGGTGTGAAGCATGGGTGATGAATGTTGCAGCGAGGAGAAGGCTGGAGGCAGTGGAGATGTCATGTCTGATGGCAATGTGTGGTGTGAATATAATGCAGAGAATTCGTAGTTTGGAAGTTAGGAGGAGGTGCTGGATTGCCAAAACTGCTGTCCAGAGGGCTGAGGAAGGGTTGTTGAGGTGGTTCGGACATGTAGAGAGAATGGAGCGAAACAGAATGACTTCAAGAGTGTATCAGTCTGTAGTGGAAGGAAGGCAGGGTAGGGGTCGGCCTAGGAAAGGTTGGAGGGAGGGGGTAAAGGAGGTTTTGTGTGCAAGGGGCTTGGACTTGCAGCAGGCGTGCGTGAGCGTGTTTGATAGGAGTGAATGGAGACGAATGGTTTTTAATACTTGACGTGCTGTTGGAGTGTGAGCAAAGTAACATTTATGAAGGGGTTCAGGGAAACCGGCAGGCCTGACTTGAGTCCTGGAGATGGGAAGTACAGTGCCTGCACTCTGAAGGAGGGGTGTTAATGTTGCAGTTTAAAAACTGTAGTGTAAAGCACCCTTCTGGCAGGACAGTGATGGAGTGAATGATGGTGAAAGTTTTTCTTTTTCGGGCCACCCTGCCTTGGTGGGAATCGGCCAGTGTGATAAAAATATATATGTATATATATATATATATATATATATATATATATATATATATATATATATATATATATATAATATATATACAGAGAGAGAGAGAGCGTGTGTGCATGTATGTGTGCGCGCGCGCGTGCGTGCTGCTGACAGTATAAACTATAAACACTGCTGACCTAGGGATGAGGGAAGCTGTATTTCTCTCTCCTCACTCCCACCTCCTTCCCTCACTCCCACCTCCTCCCCTCACTCCCACCTCCTCCCCTCACTCCCACCTCCTTCCCTCACTCCCACCTCCTCCCCTCACTCCCACCTCCTACCCTCACTCGCACCTCCGCCCCTCACTCCCACCTCCTCCCCTCACTCCCACGTCCTTCCCTCACTCCCACCTCCTCCCCTCACTCCCACCTCCTCCCCTCACTCACAGCCACACATACTTCTCCTTCTCCACCGTTTCCTCTCACCCACAGATACCATACAAGAGCAAGGGGAGGAAATTGAACTGATGTCTTATCAGACAAGTTTAGTAGCTAGTAAATTTTGCGGAGGGGAGGGGTGGGGAGGAGAAGGGTGAGGAGGGGAGGTTTGGGGAGGGGAGGGGTTGGGAGGGGAAGGGTAGGAAGGGAGAAGGGAGTGGAAAGGAGAGAGAGAAGTAAGAAGACTAATAGAGAAGAGGGGATTGGAGGGAAATATAGAAGAGGGGGAAGGAGAGCAGAGAGGGGAGGGGAGGGTTAAAGAAGAGAGGGGTGGGGAGGTACAGAAGAGAAGGAGGGGAAGGTAGAGAAGAGACGGGAGAGGAGGGTAAGAAAGGGAGGGTTGACAGGGTAGAGAAGTGAGGGGTTAGGAGGGTAGAGATGGGAGGGTGGGGAGGGTAGAGAAGGAAGGGTGGGGGGAGTAGAGAAGAGAGGGTGGGGAGGGTAGAGAAGGAAGGTGGGGAGGGCAGAGAAGGGAGGGTGGGGAGGGTAGAGAAGGAAGGGGGGGGAGGGTAGAAAAGGGAGGGTGGGGGGGGTTTTAGAAAAGGGAATGGGGGGGTAGAGAAGGGGGGGTGGGGAGGGTAGAGAGGAGAGGGTTTTAGAGGGGGGGAGGGGGGGGTTGGGGGAGGGGAGGGTAGAGAGGGGAGGTGGGGAGGGTAGAGAAGTGAGGGGTGGGGGGGGGGGGTAGAAAAATGAGTGGGGGAAGGGTTTAGAGAAGAGAGGGGGGGTTTTAGAGGGGGAGGGGAGGGGGGAGGGGGGGGGAGGGTTAGAAAAAAAAAGGGGGGGAGGGTAGGAAGATGGGGGAGGGGGGGGGGTAGAGAGGAGAGGGGGGTAAAGAGGGAGGGGGGGTTTTAGAGGGGGGGGAGGGGAGGGTAGAGAGGGGAGGGGAGGGTAGAAGGGGAGGGGATGGAGAGAAGAGAGAGGAGGGAGAGTAGAGAAGGAGGGGAGGGGAGAGTAGAGAAGAGAGGGGGGGAAGGGTAGAGAGGGGAGGGGAGGGTAGAGGAGGAGGGGGGGGTTAGAAGAGGGGGGTAGAGAAGTGAGGGGGGGGGAAAAGGGGTAGAAAAGTGAGGGGTGGGGAAGGTAGAGCAGGGGAGTGGGGGGGTATAAAAAGAAAGGGGAGGGAAGGGGAGGGTAGAGAGGAAGGGGGAGGGTAGAGAGAGGAGAGTGGGGGAGAGAAGGAGGGGAGGGTTAGGAGTGGAGGGTAGAGAAGATGGGGGAGGGAAGGAGAGGGAGAAGGGGGGGTAGAGAGGAGAGGGGGGGGTTTAGAGGGGGGAGGGGGGGGTAGAGGGGGAGGGGAGGGAGAGAGGGGGAGGGGGGGGTTTTAGAAAAAAAAAGGGGGAGGGTAGATAGGAGAGGGGGGGGTGAGAGGGAGAGGGGAAAGGTAAGAGGGGAGGGGGGGTTTTAGGAGGGGAGGGAGGGGGGGTAGAGAGGGGGGAGGGGTAGAGAAGAAGGGGGAGGGTGGGGTTTAGAAGGGGGAGGGGGGGTAAAGGGAGGGGGAGGGGGGGGGTGGAGGGGGGGGAAGGTAGGGGGGGGGGTGGCAGAGAAGGGGGGGAGGGGGAGGTAAAAAGGAGGGGGGGAAGGGTAGAGGGGGAGGGGAGGGGTAGAGAGGGGGGGAGGGTAGAGAGAGGGGGGGAGGGTAAAAAGGGAGGGTAGAGAAGAGCGGGAAGGGGGGGTAGAGAAGTGAGGGGGGGGAGGGTAGAGAAGTGAGGGATGGGGAAAGGGTAGAGAGGGAAAAGGGGGGGGAGGGTATAAAAGGAGGGGAGGGTAGGAGGGGGGGTAGGGGGGGGGGGGGGTTTAAAAAAGAAAGGGGGGGAGGGTAGAGAGGAGAGGGGAGGGTAGAGGGGGAGGGGGGGTTTTGAGAGGGGGGGGGGAGGGGAGGGGGGGGGTAGAGAGGGGGGGGGGAGGGAGGGGGGGGGAGGGGAGGGGGGGGAGAAGAAGAAGAGGGGGGGAGGGGGGGGAATGGAAAAGGGGGGGAGGGTAGAGGAGGGGAGGGTAGAAAGGGGAGGGTAGAGAGGGGAGGGAAGGTAGAGAGTGGAGGGGATGGTAGAGAGAGGGGAGGGAGAGAGGGGGTAGAGAGGGGAGGGGGAGGGTAGAGAGGGGAGAGTAGAGAGGGGAGAGGAGGGTAGAGAGGGGATAGGAGGGTAGAGAGGGGAGGGGAGGGTAGAGACGGGAGGGGAGGTTAGAGAGGGGAGGGGAGGGTAGAGAGGGGAGAGGAGGGTAGAGAGTGGAGGGGAGGGTAGAGAGGGGAGGAGAGGGGAAGGGAGGGTAGAGAGGGGAGGGGAGGGAAGGGTGGAGAGGAAAGGGGAGGGTGGAGAGGGGAGAGGAGGGGAAAGACACTAAAGGTGAGGAGAACTTTCTTATTTAAAAGTTATTTTTCATAGTTCATGTACATTTTTAAATTTCACAACTTGTTGTTTAATAATTACTAATTTTATTATTATTATTATTATTATTATTATTATTATTATTATTATTATTATTATTGTGGAGGGAAGGCGGGGTAGTGGTCGGTCTAGGAATGATTGGAGGGAGAGAGTAAAGGAGGTTTTGTGTGCGAGGGGCTTGGACTTCCACCAAGCATGTGTGAGCGTCTTAGATAGGATTGAATGGAGATAAATGGATTTTAATACTTGACGTGCTGTTGGAGTATAAGCAAAGAAACATTTATGAAGGGATTCAGGGAAACCGTCAAGCCGGGCGTGAGTCCTGGAGATGGGAAGTACAGTTTCTACACGCTGAAGGAGGGTGTTAATGTTGCAGTTTTATAACTGTAGTGTAAAGCACCCTTCTGGCAAGTCAGTGATGGAGTGAATGATGGTAAAAGTCTTTCTTCTTTTCCGGGCCACTCTGCCTTGGTGGGGAACGGCCGGTGTGTTAATAAATAAATAATAATTATTATTATTACTATTATTATTATTATTATTATTATTATTATTATTATTATTATTAAAATAAAAATTATTATTATTATTATTATTATTATTATTATTATTATTATTATTATTATTATTATCATTACTATTATTTTATTATAATTATTATTATTATTATTAGTAGTAGTAGTAGTAGTAATAGTAGTGTAGTAGTAGCAGTAGTGTAGTAGTAGCAGTAGTAGTAGTAGCAGTAGTAGTAGTAGCAGTAGTAGTAGTAGTAGTAGCAGTAGTAGTAGTAACAGTAGTAGTAGTAGTAGCAGAAGTAGTAGTAGTAGTAGTAACAGTAGTAGTAGTGTAGTAGTAGTAGTAGCAGCAGCAGCAGTAGTAGTAGCAGAAGTAGTAGTAGTAGTAGTAGTAGCAGTAGTAGTAGTAACAGTAGTAGTAGTAGTAGCAGAAGTAGTAGTAGTAGTAGTAGTAGTAGCAGTAGTAGTAGTAACAGTAGTTTGTAGTGTAGTAGCAGAAGTAGTAGTAGTAGTAGTAACAGTAGTAGTAGTTTGGTAGTAGTAGTAGTAGTAGTTTGTAGTAGTAGTACTAGTAGTAGCAGTAGTAGTAGTGTAGTAATAGTAGTAGTAGCAGCAGCAGTAGTAGTAATAATAATAGTAGCAGAAGTAGTAGTAGGGTAGTAGTAGCAGTGCAGTAGTAGTAGTAGATGTAGAGAAGTAGTCGTAGTAGCAATAGTAGTAGTAGTAGTATTAGTAGCAGTTGTAGTAGTAGTAGTAATTATAGCAGTAGGTAGTTGCAGCCAGCGCACGTAGTAGTAGTAGTCAGTCGTTAGCAAGCAGCCAGTAGTAGTAGCAGCAGTTGACGAAGTAGTAGTAGCAGTAGTAGTAGAAAGTAGTAGTAGTAGTGGTAGTAGTAGTTAGTGTAGTAGCTGCAGAGTAGTTAGTAGTAAGTAGTTGTAGTAGTAGTCGTAGTATGGTAGTAGAGTAGTAGTAGTGGTTAGTAGTAGTAGTACTAACAGTAGTAGTAGTGTAGTAGTAGCAGTAGTAGCAATAGTAGTAGCAGTAGGAGTAGCAGCGGTAGTAGTAGTGTAGTAGTAGTAGAAGCAGCAGTAGTAGTAATAATAATAGTAGCAATAGTAGTAGTGTAGCAGCAGCAGCAGCAGCAGCAGTAGTAGTAGTAGCAGTAGTAGTAATAGTATTAGTAGTAGTAGCAGCAGCAGTAGTAGTAGTAGTAATAGTAGTAGTAGCAGTAGTATTAGTAGTAGCAGCAGCAGCAGCAGTAGTAGTAGTAGTAGTAATAGTAGAAAATAATAATAAAAATTAGTAGGCTAGCTTGCTATATTTGCAACATAATTAACATCACTGCTACAAAGAACCTTAGAAATATCATGGGAAGACAACCATCATGGGAAGAGAAACATCATGGGAAGAGAAACATCATGGGAAGAGAAACATCATGGGAAGACAAACATCATGGGAAGACAAACATCATGGGAAGACAAACATCATGGGAAGAGAAACATCATGGGAAGACAAACATCATGGGAAGAGAAACACTCAGTTAAACGGAAGAGACACAACACAGCCAGGGAGGGGGGAGGGAGAGAGGGGGAAAATAACCCCCCATCGGGTATGAAGCCCGTCCCCCCACCCCCAAAAAAAAAATCCGTAAGCTTCCCAGGAAATTGCCATGAATCTCCAACGCAAATTCAGCCTACAAAGACAATGAGGACAAATTTAAAACGTAATTTTTGGCGATAAAGTAGGCTGTCTGGAAGAGAATTTTGAGGGTGGACGCAAAACTGAAGGAAAATAAACAGGAGACTAAGAGTCACTGAAAGAGTTTAATTCCAAGTGAAAATATAAGACATTTGCTGAGTCAACATTAGTCCTGCATATTGCACTCTTGAAAAGGCACAGAGAAAAGGAATTTGGATGCCTGTTTAGCTCTTAAATTTGCATGTGTCTGAAGTGTTGCAGCATCTTGAAGGTGTGTGTGTGTGTGTGTTGTGTGTGGTGTGTTGTGTGTGTGTGTGTGTATTGTGTGTGTGATGTGTGTGTGTGTGTGTGTGTGTGTGTGTGTGTATGTGTGTGTGTTGTGAGTGTGTGTGGTGTGCGTGTGTGTGTGTGTGTGGTGTGTATGGTGTGTATGTATGTGTGTATGTGTTGCGTATGTGTACTCACCTAATTGTACTATAATTGTGGCGTGCGGGGTCTGAGACTCAGCTCTGAGCCCGCTTTCTTCACTGAATCGCTACTGGATCCTTCTCTTTGCTTCTGAGCTTTGTAATACCTCTTCTTAAAATTATGTATGTTCCTGCTCATTACTTCATTGCTAGGCTATTCACTTGCTGACAACTCTATGACTGAAAGAATACTTCCTAACGTCCTGTGACTCGTCGAGTTTCAGCTTCCATTTGTGACCCTTGTCCCTGTGTCCCCTCTCTGGAACATCCTATCTCTGTCCACCATGTCTATTCCCCGCAGTTATCTTGTATGATCGTTATCATGTTCCTGACCTTTGTACCTCCAGGTGTCGCAGTCGCGTTTGTCTTAACCTTTCCTCGTACGACATTCCCTTGAAGCTCTAGGGACTAGCCTTGTTGACAAACTTTGTACTTTCTCTAATCTTGACGTGCTTGACCAGGTGTGGGTTCAGAATGGGTGCTGCATACTCCAGTATGGGCCTAAAAATACACAGTGTACAGTGTCTTGAACGATTCCTTATAAGGTTATCGGAACGCTATTTTAGTGTTTGCCAGGCGCCCGTATGCTGAGCGGTTATTTGGTTGATGTGTGCCTCCGGTGATGTGCTCGGTGTTTATGGTCACCAGTCTCCATTCTCCCTGAGTGAGGTCTGTAGTCTTTTGTCCACCTAGCCTATTTTTTGTCCTGCGTTTCTTTGCCCTCCCCAATCTTATGACTTTGCATTTGGCTGGATTGAATTCGAGAAGCAGATACTGGACCACATGTCCAGCCTATCCAGGTCTCTTTGCAGTCCTGCTTCATCCTCAGTCCGATTTAATTCTTCTCATCAATTCACGTCATCGCGAACGGACACTTCAGAGTTATTCCTTCATCACTGTCGGTTCCATTTTATCAAAAATAGCACTGGTCCTAGAACTGACCTGTGGGACCCCGCTCGTAACAAGGCGCCATGGTACTCTTCACGTACCATGGGGACTCGTGCAGCCTCCCTGTTCAGGTATTCCCTTATCCATTGCAGTTCCCTTCCTTTTACGTGTTGTGCTGATCCTCAGCTTCTGCAGAATCTCTTGTGGGGGGAACTGTGTCAAAGGCCTTCCTGCAGTCTAGGAACGCATTACAACCTCTCTCTCGTGTCTCTTATTCTGTTACCGTGTCATAAACTCCAGGAGGTTGTGATAAAGATTTGCCTTCATGAAACATGCTGGTTTTCGTTTATAATCTTGTTTCCTTTTCCAAGGTTGTTCGACACTCTCCTCTGATAATCTTCTCCATGACTTTGCCACAATCATGTCAGAGACCACAGGTCTGTACGTTTTTAGTGCCTCGTTTCTGTTCATTTCTTAATCTGGGGACTACATTAGCAGTCTTCATTTTCGGTAGTGCCCAGTTTCAGGTGATGTGTTGAAGATTGTGGTTAGAGGCAGCACTGTGTGTGTGTTGTGAGTGTTGTGTGTGTGTGTGTGTGTGTGTATGTGAGAGTGTGTGTAGTGTGATTGTGTGTATTGTGTGTGTGTGTATGTGTGTATGATGTATTGTTTGTAGTGTGTGTGTGTATGTGTGTGTGTGTGTGTGTGTGTGTGTGTGTGTGTGTGTAGTGTGGAGTGTGTGTGTGTGTGTGTATGTGTGTGTGTTGTATGATGTGTGTGTGTGTATGTGTGAGTGTGTGTTGTGCGTGTGTGGTGTGTGTGTATGCATGTGTGTGTGTATGTGTGTGTGAGTGTGAGTATGTGTGTGTGTGTTGTGTGTGTTGTGTGTGTAAGTGTGTGTGTGAGTGTGTGTGTGTATGTGTGTGTTGTGAGCGTGTGTGTGTGTTGTGTGTGGTGTGGTGTGTGTGTGTGTGTGTCGTGTTGGGTTTATGTGGTGTGTGTATGTGTGTGTGTGTATGTGTGTGTGTGTGTGTGTGTGTGTGTATGTGTGTTTGATGAGTGATGTTGCGTCTGTGTGCATGTTGTGTGTGTGTGTGTTGTGTGTGAACCATACCCCGGCCGGGATTGACCCCCGCGGTCTAGAGTTCAAACTCCAGCCGTCGCGTTAGCACTAGACGCTAGCCACAATAAGATTCATCCACTGGTATATTTCTACACCTTAGGAATTTAGCACGGCACCTCTGTGACCAAAAAGCAAGTTTTTACGACGAATTCTCAGCTAGCGTGGCCGTGACGAACTCTAGCTACAAGTCCTTCACTGCCGTCAAACAAGACTTAAGAAATCATATGACACGATTGCAATTAAACATACCCCGGCCCGGGATTGAACCGCAGTCATAGAGTCTCCAAACTCCAGACGTCGCCCGTTAGCCATAGACAGGCTAGCCAAATAAGATGTTGGTCATGTTGACGGAGTGAAGGGACTTGAGTAGAGTTCGTCCACGGCACGCTAGCTGGAGATTGTCTGTAAAACTTGCATTTGTGGTCACAGAGTGCCGGTGCTAACTATCCATTGGGTCGAAATATACCTAGTTGGATTGAATCTTATTGTGGCTAGCAGGTTCTAGGGCTAACGCGACGGGCTGGAAGTTCTTTGGAGGACTCTAATGACCGCGAGCGTTAGTTCAATCCCGGCCGGAGGGTGTGGTTTATTTGCAATGTGTCATTACGATTTTTAAGTCGTGTGTGTTGTGTGTATGTGTATGTGTGTATGTGTGTGTGTGTGTGTGTGATGTGCGTTTATGTGTGTGTGGTGTGTGTGTATGTGTGTGTGTGTGTATCACTAATTGTACTCACCTAATTGTGGTTGCAGGGGTCGATACTCAGCTCCTGGCCCGCCTCTCACTGAGCATCGTTACTATGTCTCTCTCTCTCTGCTTCTTGAGCTGTATCTACCTCTTCATAAAAACTATGTATGGTTCTTGCTCAATCTATTCCAATTGCATAGGCTATTCCACTTCTGAAACTCTATGACTGAAGAAATACTTTCCTAACGTCCCTGTGACTGTCTGAGTCTTCAGCTTCCAGTTGTGACCCATGTCCTGAGTCCTCTCGGAACATCCTATCTTGTCCACCTTGTTTCTTCTATTTCCCGCAGTATCTTGTATGGCTTATCATGTCTACCCCTCCCCCCTTCTTGTCCTCCCGTGTGTCAGTCCGATTTCCCTCACTTTCCTCGTTACGACATTCCCTGTGCTCTGGGGACTTGTTCTTTGCAATCCTTTGTACTTTCTCTAACCTTCTTGACGTGCTTGACCAGGTGTTGGGTTCCAGAATGTGGTGCTGCATACTCCAGTGTGGGCCTAACATACACAGTGTACGTGTCTTGAAACGATTCCTTATTAAGGTTTCGGAAGCATTCACAGGTTTGCAGCCGCGCCCGTATTGATGCAGCTGGTTTATTGGTGATGTGTGCCTCTGGTGATGTGCTCGGTGTGATGGTCCCCAAGGTCTTTATCCTGAGTGAGTCTGTAGTCTTTGTCCACCTAGCCTTATACTTGTCTTGCGGTCTTCTTTGCCCCTCCCCAATCTTCATGACCTTTGCATTTGGGCTGGATTGAATTGAGAACAGTTGCCTGGACCACATGTCTCAGCCTGTCCAGGTCTCTTTGCAGTCTGCCTCATCCTCGTCGAATTTAATTCTTCTCATCATTCACGTCATCTGCGAACAGGGACACCTCAGAGTCTATACCTTCGATCATGTCGTTACATATATCAAAAATAGCACTGGTCCTAGAAACGACCCCTGTGGGACCCCTGAAACAGCGCCACTGTGATACCTTCTTCACGTACATGATCGTTGCTGCATCCCTGTCAGGTATTTCCCTTATTCCATTGCAGTGCCTCCCTTTTACGTGCACCTGAATCCTCCAGTTCTGCACTAATCTCTTGTGGGGAAATGTGTCAAAGGCCTTCCTGCAGTCTAGAAAACGCAATCTACCCACCCTCCTTATCGTGTTTTGCTTCTGTTACTTGTACTAAAACTCCAGGAGTTTGTGATACAAGTATTGCCTTCCATGAAACCCATGCTGGTTTCATTTCAATAATCTTGTTCCTTCCTGGTGTTCGACCATCTCATCCTGATAAATCTTCTCCATGACTTTTAGCACAACAATACATGTCAGGGACAAGGTCTGTAGTTTAGTGCCTCGTTTTGTTTCCTTTCATAAAATATGGGATACCATTAGCTGTCTTCCATTTCTTAGGTAGTTTGCCAGTTTCAATTGATGTGTTGAAGATTGTGGTTAGAGGCACGCACAGCATCCTCTGCTCCTTCTTAAGGGACCCATGGGAAGATGTTGTTCGGTCCCATCGTCTTTGCGGTGTCAAGTCATTAAGTGCTTCTTCACCTCCTCTCAGTTGTTCGTATATGTCATCCAACACTTGTTGATTTATTTCCTCTTGATGTTCTTCTGTGCTGTCTCTCCCACAGCCCTTCCGGCTCTACTGTATAAAACTCCTTAAATCTCCTGTTCAGCTCCTCACATACCTCCTGATCATTTTTTTGGAGTTCTCCACCTTATTGTCTTAATCTGATCACTGTTCTTTGATGTTTGTCTTCCTCTGATGTGGGCTTTATACAACAGTTTCGGGTCGTCTTGATTCTCGATTGCTATGTCATTTTCATACTGTTGCTTGGCCTCCTCCTTACCTGTGGTACTCATTCTGGCTATGCTTATGATATCCTATTTTCGTTTGTTCTCTGCCTTCTGTATTTTTCCAATTCTATTGCACTTTGTTTTTGCCTCCTTACAACGTCTGGAAACAAGCAGGGGCTTCGTTCTGGTCTTCCGTTGTTTACTGTTGCCTTGGGAATACACCTTTCCACTGCCTCCTTGCCTTTTGGTTGTTAATATCTTCATTTCAATTTACTGGCTTTCCTGCCAGTTCTCTGTTCACTGGACCCTCCGCAGGAAGTTCTTCAACCCTATCTAGTCCCCTCTTTATAGTCAGGCTTTTACATTTCAACTCCTGTTATTCTCTCCAACTTCAGGCTCTACTATGTATTCAAAGGACGAACACGTGGTCGCTAGACTCCATATGGGACTCCTCTTACTTGATGTCCTCAATGTCTGAGCTGCCATGGGGTGAACACAAGGTCAATCTTGTGGTTCATTCTCCCCTCTCACTTGGTAGTGGTCCTTACATGTTGGTGATGAGGTTTTCCAGCACACGTCAACATCCTGGATTCCATGGTTTCGGGACCCCCAGTGGCTCCAGGTTTCCCAGCAATCTCTGTGGTTGAAATCCCCATTACCAGCAAAACTTTGCTCTGCTGGAGTGAGCTCTTCTTGCCACCTCAGCAAGTGTGTCCACCTATTGCTCTGTTGCTCTCTCATATTCCTCTCTTGGCCCCTGCAGTTCTGTTGTGGATTATACATCACTGCAATGACCAACTTTGTGTTCCCAGACTGAAGTGTACTGTATTTAGTCTCTTTCTCCCGTCTATCTCATTCCTTCCATTTTCTCGAATTTCATCGTTTTTTACGAGCAGAGCAACCCCACCTCCCCCCCTGCCCCTTCTATCTTTCCTCATGATCTGGTATCTCTGGTGGAAGATTGCATTGGAATTGTCTCCATGAGTTTTTGCTTTCTGTAATGCTCTAGATGTCGGGGACTTCTCCTTGATTCTTTCTTGCCATTCTCATGTTTATTCGTTAATCATCTGCATTTGTTGTACGAAACCTTCAATTCTGTTTAATATGTCAACTGTGGCGCGGGGGGTGGAAAACAGAGGGCTCGGTTGTGTGATGGTTGGTTTGGATTGTTCCAGTAGCTTGGGGGTGTCGTGGCTGGTGTCTTTGCAGTGTTTCTGGGGGGGTCTGCTTGTCCTTTCCATTTTGATCTGAGTTATTCTGCTCTCCTTTTTCATTTCTCTATTTCTCTTTCGTTTTTGAACTCTCTCTTTCATAGTCTTCCTTTCGTCCTGTGTTCTGTCTCGATCGAGGTACACATCCGGGAATCCTGTTGCCTCTCGCGTGCTTTCTCTGAGGATCGTGGCTTGGGTTGATTCTGCTTGGAAATTTACTTTGAGAGGCCGCACCGATTCTTTTCTTTGTGAACCACCCAATTCTCCGAAAATTTGCCATGGGTCTCGTTCCCCTCGCCTATCACCTTCATGATATATCACTCGCTTTTTTCTCCTCTGCTTTCTTTCATCAAAGTTTTTCCCTTTAGCTGCGTCTTAGCATAGACAAACAGGATCTTTCCCTTTCCACCTCCATGTGATCCCATTGCATACTTGATGTGTTTTAGTTCCTTCCCGTGGAGTGTTCCTTCTTCAGTCCCTTCCCTCGTTATGGCCCCTATGCTTCTTGGTTTTATTCTTCATGCCCACTGCTCCTCCCCCACAGGTATTTCTGGTAAGGTCCTTGCACATGGTCCTAGTTCTTCAATGCTTCACCTCTCATTCTGGTCCTAGTGTGCTTCCCTGTCTTTGTTTTGGGCCCATGAGGGTTTGACAGGGACCTCTGCATACAGTTTAGTTTCCATGTTCTTCGACCTGTTGTCTGTGTTTGAAGTAGCATTTGCCGATGGCTATTCTGTATATTCTTTTTGTTGTCTTGTCTGTTTCGATGGTCTCAGCTCCTCTTCTAATTCTCTTTCTTGATTTTGTAGCTGTGGCCGTTGCTTCCAACCTTCTGATTCTGCTGCTAACCTCTTTTCTTCTTTTCCAGCTCTTTAGTCTCTTCCCCAGTCTTCTCCCTTTTTTTGAGTTCTAACTCCCATTTCCTCCCTCCAGATGCGTCTTGAGACCTTTTGTCCTCATCCTGGTTAGGGGGGGGAGGGGGAATAGAATGGTTAGGAGAGGGGATGGATGGCTTGTGGGGGAGGGGGAGGATGGTTTTTGTGGAGGGGTAGAGATAGTTGGGGGAGGCGTGGTTTTAGATGGGTTGGGGGAGAGTGGATGGATGGTAATGGTGGAGGGGGAGGATGGTTATTTGAGGGAGGGAGGTAGTTGGGGGGTTAGACGGTTGAGGAAGGGGTTAGGTAGGTTTGGAGGGAGGGTAGGTGCTTAAGGTGAGGTGGTTAGGGTAAAGGGGCGAGAGGTGATGATTAGGGGAGGGGGGTGGGGTGCAAGTTTGTGACAAGTGTTTTGTGTCAAGTGAGTGGAGGGTGATGGGGGTGTGTTGTGGTATGTGCGTGTGTGTGCGTGTTGTGGTGTGTGGTGTGAGTGTGGTGTGGGTGTGTGGTGTGTGTGAGTGTGTGTGTGTGTGTGTGGTTGTGTGTGTGTGTGGTATGTAGTTGTGTGGTTGTGTGTGTGTGTGTGGTGTGTGTGTGTGTGTGGTGTGTGTGTGTGTGTGGTGTGTGTGTGTGTGTGGTGTGTGTGTGTGTGGGTGTGTGTGTGTGGTGTGTGTGTGGGTGTAGTGTGAGTGTGGTGTGTGGGGTGGTGTGTGTGTGTTTTATATGTGTGTGTGTGTGTGTGGTGTGTGTGTGTGTGTGTGTGTGTGGTGAGAGTCTTGTGCAGGTAATGACTGGCCGCAACTTCTTGTGACCTGACACAACCCTCCGGGGGACCTGACCTAGCCCCGTCTTACAATATTGCCCTTAAAGCTTGTCCCACCTACCTTCTCACACTCGTCAACACTTATTCTCTATGTCTATGCTATTTCTATTTAATTCTGGTAATAGCTTGCGGAGTGAGTGACAGTATCAAACAGTATGCAAGGCAGCCGGGGCCCGTCAACATGCAAACCACAAATAGGCGAATAAATTGCGGTGACAGTTGCCAGCTGCTAAATGACGAAGTCGTCGTACATGGGCCCTTTAAAATTCCCTATTTTGGAGATCCTTCACCCGTGAGGATTATAACCATATATTCTCATGCATCCCGCTTCCTCACGCGATTTCACTCTTCACTGATGTAGTATACACTTCAATTATATACACTTCACTTTTATATGTATAATGGCACACAACTTGTCGTGACGTCACTTCTTCAGGCAAAACCGCAAACCAATGTGGCAACAGCGCCAAAGACCCCCAACGGTTTGCGCTTTGAAATATTATGATTTCAGCTTTCCTCTCACTTTCTTTAACTAATAACTTTAATTATCACTCGTAGTATTGTTCACTGACATTCCACTACCACTGATTACTGCTAACTGTTATTGCACGCCATACAACGCTAAGGATCTCGGAGCCTTGTTACCCACGTCTTCACCCCACGGACCTACGCTAGTGTGTGTGTGTGTGTGTGTGTGTGTGTGTGTGTGTCTGGGTTATAAAAAGTGGAACTTGCTACTAGGGTCTAGAGCTTCTATGAGTGTCTACCCTTGTGTGTGTGTGCTTGTGTGTGAGGGAGGGATGGTTAGGGGGGGGTAGGTGGTGTGGTTGAAAGATCCGTCATGTAGGCACAAATTTAGTCTCATTTATCTTTCCCAATTTGCTACTCTCTCCACTTATTGCCCTTTCTGGATTTACGTATTAATTGTTGCTGGTTATTATCATATTCCTTGTTCACATTGAGAGAGGACTTCCTAGCTTCCTAAGTATTCTTACTGCTAATAACTACTGTAATACTTGCAGGAGTGTACTGTAATACTTTCACGCCTTACAACGCTAAGGTTCTCGGAGCCTTGTTATCCACGTCTGCACCCCACGGACCCACGCGTGTGTGTGTATGTGTGTGTGTATGTGTGTATGTGTGTATGTGTGTGTGTGTGTGTGCGTGTATGTGTGTGTGTGTGTGAGTGTGTATGTGTGTGTGTGTGTGTGTGTGTGTGTATGTGTGTATGTGTGTGTGTACTCACCTAGTTAACTCACCTAGTTGAGGTTGCAGGGGTCGAGTCCAAGCTCCTGGCCCCGCCTCTTCACTGGTCGCCATTAGGCCACTCTCCCTGAACCATGAGCTTTATCATACCTCTGCTTAAAGCTATGTATGGACCTGCCTCCACTACATCGCTTCCCAAACTATTTCCCCTTACTGACTACTCTGTGGGTGAAGAAATACTTCCTAACATCCCTGTGATTCATCTGTGTCTTCAACTTCCAAAATGTGTCCCCCTTTTTGCAGTGTCCCATCTCTGGAACATCCTGTCTTTGCCCACCTTGTAAATTCCTCTCGTATTTTGTATGTTGTTATCATGTCCCCCTTTATCTCCCCTTTTCCCCCGGTGTCGTCGGGTTGTTTTTCCCTTAAATTCTTTTCCCTTGTAGGACATACGTTTTAACCGGGGATAGTCTTGTGGAAAACCTTTGCCCCTTTCTCTAGTTTCTTTCCTGCTTGGGCTGGGTTTGGGGTTTCCAAACTGGTGGCGCATACCCCAAAAAGGGCCAAAGTACACGGCTACGGGTTCCCTAAACCGACCCTTTTTAAAGGGATTTTCGGAAGGGCTGTTTGAGGTTGCAAGGCGCCCTTCTGCGGGGCAGTTATTTGGTTGAGTGCGCTTCGGGAGTGGGGCCTTTTGGTTTTAAACTCACCCCCAAGACATCTCCTTTCCTTGAGTGATTTTTGCTGGGTCTCGGGCCCCCCCTAGACTTAACTCCCTTTCGGGGTTTTCTTTCCCCTTCCCTAAATTCCTTCATGACTTTGCATTTGGGGGGTTTGGAACTCCAGGACCCCAATTTTGTGGACCGGGCCCTGCAGCCGTCCAGATCCCTTTGTATTTCTCCCTTTGGTTTTTCAAATCAAAATGAATTCTTCCTTAAATTTAAACGTCATCGGGAAAACCCGGGACACCTCAAAATTCTATTCCTTCCGTCATGTCGTTAAAAAATTTCCAAAACCTTCCTGGTTCCCCTGTGGGGTGTGTGTGTGTGTGTGGTGTGGGTGTGTGTTGTGTGTGGGGTTGGGGTGGGGGGTTTGTGTGGAAATTGTGTTGTGTGTTTGTGTGTTGTGTGTGTGTGTGTGTTGTGTGTGGGGTTTGGGGTGTGCCCTGTGGTGGGGTTCGGTGTGTGCGCTCCCCATGTTGCATTTTCAGGATTCAATTTATTTTTTCAAAATCCCGCTTTCTAGACTACTGAAAACCCCACCCCGGGATTCGGGGCCTTTTTCCCACCCTCATCACATCAAATCCTGAAGCTGTGAAACAAACATGATTCTAAAATTGTATCACCTAATTAATTTCCCCTTTCAACCCCTTGAAAAAGGGAGAAAAACTCCCCAAAGGTTTACCTTTCTACTGAATACACTTGATTTAGAGGCCTCAATATGAAAACCCACCAACTGGTCTTTTAAGTCTGAGGGGGGGGAACGATTCCCACAGACAAAAAGAATTTTGAACCATCCGTCCATCCCCCTTACTAACAAAGCAGAATGCCACAGCACCCCTTTAAACCTCCCAGAACGATCTTTTGTTGCATAACACCCAAATGGCCCTTTGGGTTTAACCGAGTTTCCCAGCTCCCAAAAAGATGACTACAAGGGGTTTCGTCTTTGTTTTTCTTGCATGCTCCAAAATAAAATATTTACACCCTTTTGGTAGTGGCGGGAGGAAAGAAGGGGAAAGACAGGGGGTGAGGGAAAAGGGGAAAGAAAGGGAAAGGGGAAAAAAAGGGGGGGGAAGTTTTGGAAAGAAAGGGGAAATTTGGAAAAGGGTTCTGTGAAAGGAAAGATAAAGGGGGAGGGGGAAAAAGGGACCACAAAAATGAAAGAAAAAGAGTAAAGAATTAAGAAAAAAGTGCCCAAGAAGATGAGGACTTAGTTAAAAAAATTTGGGAAAAGATGTGTGAGGGTTTGGGGAACGACAAAAAGAGGGAAGGTAAGGGGTTTAAAGGAAGGGGTGAAAGGAAGAGGGGGGGGGGGGAAATGAGGGGAGATAGAGCAAGAGAAAAAAATGAAAGGGGTTGAGGGGGGAAAAAAGGGAAAAACTTTGCGTTAAGAAACAAGCAGGGGGACATTTTAAATGCAACCCAGAAAAAAGTAAACCTTAAATTTACGTAAACTACAAAAATCTACACCAGCAACCATCGCACAACCACCTTTCTCCAACAACCCATCTAACAAACCCCCTTTAAAACCAGCAACCTCCCCACAACCCCTAACACCAAACAACCATTTTGCCCCCCCCCTCCCCAAAAACCATCTGCACAAACCCCCTACTCCAACAAAACCCTTACACAACCCCTACCCAACAACCCTCTACACAACCCCCCTACTCCCAAAAACCCTCTTGCCCAACCCCCTTTTCCCCCCAAAAACCCTCTGCCCCCCCCACCTACTCCAACAACCAACCCAACCACCCCACCAAAAACCATCTCACAACCACCTACTTTCCCCAAAAACCATCTGCACAACCACCCACTCCAAAAACCCCCTTGCACAACCACCCACTCCCCAAAACCATCTGCACAACCCAACCCACTCCAAAAAAACCCTCTGCACAACCCCCTACTTTCCCAAAAACCCCTCTGCACAAACCCCCTTCCAACCCAACCCTCTACCCCAACCACCCCACTCCAACAACCAAATTAAAAACCCCCTACTCCAACAAACCCTCTGCCCCCAACCACACCCAACCCAAACCTCTCACAAAACCCACCCAACCCTTTCAAAACCATCTAAAAACAACCAACCCACCCCCCAAAAAACCCCTGCACAAACCCCCCACTCCAAAAAACCAACCCGCACAACCCCCCTCCCCCAACAAAACCCTCTTTCAAAACCAACCTTTCCCAAAAAACCATCTACACAACCATACCCAACAACCCTCTACCAAACCAACCCATTTCCCAAAAAACCTTTTAAAACAAAAAAAAAAAATCCCTTTAACAACCATCTACACAACCCCTACTCCAAAAAAACCCCCTACATAAACCTACTCCAATAATCATCTTTCACAACCACCTACTCCCAAAAACAATTTTTACACAACCACCCACCCAACAACAATCTGCCAAAAACCCCTTTCTCAACAAAAAACCCACACAACCACCAAAATCCAAAAAATTTTTTTAAAAAACCCCAAAACCCCCACTCCCAAAAACAATTTTTGGGACAAACACCAAATCCGACCAAAAAATCTACACAACCACCACTCCACCCAAAAATCTACACAACCACCTTTCTCCAACATAAACTACACCCAAACCCCCTACCCAACCCAAAAATCTACACAACCACCCAAATCCCCCAAAAAGTCTAAAAAACCACCTACCCAACCAAAAATTTTAAAAACAACCACCCCTCCAACAATAATCTACACAACCCCCCTACCCAAAAATTAATCACACAACCACCTACTTTCCCAAAAATAAACCCACACAACCCCCTACTCCAACAATAAACTACACAACCCCCTACTCCAACAAAATCTACCAACCACCTTTCTCCAACAATTTAAACTTTCACAACCACCCTACTCCAAAAAATAATCTAAAACAACCCCCTACCCAACAAAAGGGCTACCAACCACCTTTCTTTTAAAAAACAGGGGGACAAAAACCCCCTACTCCCAAAAACAATTTTTACACCCAAACCCCCTACTCCAAAAAAATAATCTCAAAAACCCCCCTACTCCAAAAAACATTTTACACAACCCCCAAATCCAAAAAACAATCTACACAAAAACCCCCTAAATCCAAAAAATATTTTACACAACCACCTACTCCAACAATAAACTAAACAAACCACCTAAATCCAAAAATAATCTACCCAAACCCCCTACTCCCAAAAAAAATTTCACAACCACCCCCCCAACAATAAAACTAACAAAACCAACCCACTCCCAAAAACATCTACACAACCAACCCACTCCCAAAAATAAAACACAACAACCTCCCACTCCCAAAAACAAACTACACAACCTCCACCCCCAACAACATCTACACAAACCCCCCACTCCAACAACAGTCTACACAACCACCTACTCCCAACCCAAAAGGGCTACACAACCCCCTACTCCCAAAACAATTTTACACAACCACCTTTCTCCAAAAACAATTTACACAAAAAAAAACCCACCCAAAAAAAGTCTTCAAAAACCCCCCTACTCCAGGTTTTCCAACAATCTACCCAAACCCAAATTAAAACCCCCAAAGTCTTTAAACAACCACCCACTCTAAAAAAAAATTTTTAAAAAACCACCAAAATTTCCAAAAATTAAAATTTCACAACCTCCTAAAAACCCAACCCAGTTTTAAAAACAAACCCCCTATAACAATAATTTTTAAAACCCCAATTTTCTTTAAAAAATTTACAAAAAACCCTTAATTCCCAAACAAGGGGTTTACACCAAACCGAATAAAACTTAAAAAAATCAAATCCAAAAATAAATCTCCTCCCAAAAACCAACCCCCCCTTAACAACCCCCAAAAATCCAACCATTACTCAATACCACTCCCAAAATCAATTAAAATTAAAACCAACCCACTTTCCAACAACAGTCCCACAAAATTTTTAAATCCAAAACAATCTTTTTTTTCAAAAAACCTTAAATTTTTTAAACAAAGGTCCACACAAAAATTTTCTAACAACAAACTAACAACCAACCCATTCCCAACCCCAAAAACCTCAAAAAACCCACTTTTAACAACAATTTTAAAAAACAACCGTAATAACAACAATCTACCCCCAACCCCCAAACTCCCCAACCCAAAAAACTGTACAACCAACCATCTCCAACAATGTAAAAACCCTTTCCCAACAACAATTCCCGCAAAAACCAACCTTTCCCAACAAAATCCACAACAACCGGCTTTCACCCCCAAAAAATCGGGCAACCCCCCTATCCCAACAACAATCTTCCCCAAACCCCTATCCAACAAACAAATTCGGGTTTAAAAACCAACCTAAATAACCCATTTTAGAAATTCCAACAAAAAGATTAAACAAAACCGGCCTAAAAATAAATTTACAACAAACCCCGTACCAAAAAAACTTAAAAAATTTAAAGAAAAGAAAATTCATTCATAAAAAACCAAAAAAACCCCCCTGTAAAACAAAGGGGGGCAAACCCCCCCAAAAGAAAAGGGGTCGCAACCGGGGTTTAACTTCACTTTTTTGGGGTTAAAAAATCATTAAAAAATTTTAACAAATTTTTTTCCCATGGTTTTAATTTACAACCTTAATGGGTTTCTTCCCCTTTAGGGGTTAAAAATATTTTACCTTGTGGTTTAATATCACCGTGGGGTTAACAATCCCCAAGGGGGGAAGTTAAACCCCAAATTTTTATAAATAGGCTTTTCACCTACCTTAAATTTAACCAGGCAGTATATCACTGCGTGACTGTTTAAACAGTGAGTATCTCTCTCAGTGTTCTACTGTGTTCACTGTGTTCACTGTGTTCACAGGGCTGAACGTTTTATCGCCTTTCTCTTAGATTTCATTTATTATCGTTGCTGTTTATTATTTTTGGTGGAGAACAGTGTAACTTAAGTGAAAGTAACTTAACCTAACCTAATTTAACATAACTTAAATAATGCTAAAAAAAATTAAATAACCTGGCATCTAACTTAACCTAGCTAAACCACATCTAACTTCACCTAACCTAACTTAACCTAACCTAGCGTAACCTAACCACACCTAACTTTACCTAACCTAAACTAACCTAATCTAACTTAACCTAACCTAACCTAACCTGACCTAACCTAACCTAATCTAACCTAACCTAACCTAACCTAACCTAACCTAAATTAACCTAACTTAACCTAACCTAACCTAACCTAACCTAACCTAATCTAACCTAACCTAACCTAACCTAACCTAACCTAACCTACCCTAACCTAATCTAACCTAACCTAATTTAACCTACCCTACCCTAACCTAACTTAACTAAACCTAACCTAACCTAACAATACTTAACTTAATCTAACCTAACCTAACCACACCTAACTTAATAACCTAACCTAACCTAACCTAGCTTAACCTAACCTAACCTAACTTAACCTAACCTAACCTAACCACACCTAACTTAACCTAACCTAACCTAACCTAACCACACCTAACTTAATAACCTAACCTAACCTAACCTAGCTTAACCTAACCTAACCTAACTTAACCTAACCTAACCTAACCACACCTAACTTAACCTAACCTAACCTAACCTAACCACACCTAACTTAACCTAACCTAACCTAACCTAACCTAACCTAACTTAACCTACCCTACCCTAACCTAACCTAACTTAACCTAACCTAACCTAACCTAAGCTAACCTAACCTAACCTAACCGAACCTAACCTAACCTAACTTAACCTAACCACACCTAACTTAACTTAACCTAACCTAACCTAACCACACCTAACTTAACTTTACCTAACGTAACATAGCCTAAATAATGCAAATCGTGAAATTTCCTGCAAACCGCAGGTGAAAAACCCACAAAGAATTTAAGAGTATGGGATGGTATGAGAAGCTTGTCTGGGTGAAGAGTGAGGGGAGGAGAGGGAAGGAAGAGAGAGGGGACACGGAGAGGCAGCGGGGAATGGAAGGGGAAGGAAGAGGAAGAAAGATGAGACGGGAAGGCAGAGGGGAATGGGGAGAAGGGAAGCAAATGACCAGCATTAACATACAGGATATACACACAAATCCTACAGCATAACATATTACAAAAATCGACAGGATGATACACAATTCGAGCCATAAATTTGATATAGATAGCATGTGGAGTTCGGCTGGCTGGCTTCCCGTATATCCTAACATATCTCCTCCTCTCCTATCCTATATACTTCTGCTTATACTCCAGTATACTTCTTTACCATCTTACACGGAGCAGTAAATCGCGTGGGGATATTCAGAGTAGTGAAGCTTCGATTACGTCCGCAAAGTGTACGTATTTTGAAGAACGTAGGCAAGCAGACCGACACGACTTCACTGCTCCATAGGTCATCACCACTAACATGATCAAAACTCTCAAACAACGACAAGAAGAAGGTAATACAAGCATAACTTACCAACCGCTGCCTTGTCATTAAAGAAATTAAAATGTGTTTTATATATACAAGAAGATTTTGTGGGAGGACCCGTGACGGCTTACTCTATGTAAATACACACACATCACACACGTTTAACTATGTATTTGTGTATGCATGTGTGTATGTGTGTATGTATGTATATATGTATGTATGTATGTACTTACCTAATTGTGGCTGCAGGGGTCGATCCACAGCTCCTGGTCCCGCCTCTTCAATGGTCGCTATGTATGCATGTATCTACGTGTGTGTGTATATATACATGTATGTATGTATATATGTATGTATGTACTCGCCTAATTCTGGTTGCAGGGATCGATTACAGCTCCTGGCCCCGCGTCTTCACTGATCGCTATGAATGTATGTATGTTTGTGTGTGTTGTATAGTATATATATATATATAATATTATATATATATATATATATATATATATATATATATATATATATATATATATATATATATATATATATATATATATATATACTTGCCGAATAGGTAAGACTACTCAATTCCCAATAACTCATTTAAAATTATGTCCTTTCTAAAATTTTCTCTTATACGTTTAAATCTATTTTTTTTTCATTTATGCAAATGTAAAATAATAATTTTGTACCAAAAAGAACCTTAGAAAATTATCCAACCTTATTACAACAAGAGCAATTTAATTTAACCTAATCCAACTAAATATATTTTAGATAAATTTACTATAATTTAATAATAAGCAACACAATGATATAATAAATTTTTTTGTTATGTCAGTAATTATTTTTCAGAAATTATTGTCATAATATAAATTTTTCTTACCTTATTCCGCACGAGAAGAGAGAGAGAGAGAGGAGTGGAGAGAGAGAGAGAGAGAGCGAGAGAGAGGAGAGGACGAGTGAGAGAGAGAGAGAGATGAGAGAGAGAGATGAGAGAGAGAGAGAGAGAGATCTGGTAAGATCTCTAAGTGTAGTTCTCAATGGAACGGAATCAGCAAGACATCCTATTGGGCGGCAAGTTGTTCCACAGGGCACGGAGTGCCTGAGGACCATTGTTTTGGAATGTCTACTTCAACGACTTCTTCATCTTCAGCCCCAGAATCACATGCAAATGCACAGACGACTGCATACTGACCCATTCACTTATCCAACGAGAAGAGATGCCAGTGCTCTAAGCTACATCAATCACCAGCTAAGAGCTATTTCAGCTTGGGGAAATAGAATGGGGCAAAGGTAAAATTTGCACCTGAGAAAACGCAAATGATGATGGTCTATAGGCCCATGATGGTAATGCTGGTGCAGTAGTAAGGATGAATTGGGAGGATGTTGGCACCTGGAGAAGAAGTGATATCTTGGGTGAAATTTGACTACAAACTAACAATGAAGAACCATGTTGTAAATCTAGCAAACAAGGCAGCCAGGAAGCTTTCAGCACTTGCCGTATCTCTGCATCTGCTTGTCAGTAGGGGTTTGAGATCCTGTACGAGGCACAAAGTACGCTCACACCTTGAGTATGCTCCACTTTCTTGGTTTGGCTGCGCCCCTCCCCTTCTCATCTGAGATGCTTGACAAGTGGAGATACAGAGCAAGGACGTCTCATCTCTCAGCCTGGGACCCATCCTGGATAGGATCTGTCATTCAGCAGAGACTTCAACTCACAGGATGGATGTGGGTGGTTTACTGTTATGTAACAAGGCCAATATGTCAAAGTACAACACTTGGATCCACTTCCGAGGACAAGCATGAAACAAGCTTGTTATGCCACAGAAGGGCAGAAAGCAGCAACTTCACACTGGCTGTACCCTTCCTCCAGAAACATCACTCTATCTGAGATCTATATGCCAGGATGACTCGAGTTATGGAAACAGTCGTACAGATCATTAATGATGTCAACGAGATATAGTCGTTTGATCAAATGAAAATGCTGCCCCAGAGATGGCTCCAACTTCATCCTGTCCCCTACTTGTATGTCTCATAACAATTAAAATGCTTTCAAATGAGCTGATGTAGGTAACAGCTCTTAAGCCTTGTCAATAAAGTTAGGAATCCTTAACCTGTAAATAGCTTGTCAATAAAGCTAGGTTATAAAGACGAGGTTATAAGCCTTTGACTATGAGGGTTGAAGCTCAGATACGCTATCTCCCCAGCAAGCACCCACAACTGACACTCTTATCTCCCCAGCAAGCACCACAATCCCGACACCTCTATCTCACCAGCAAGCACCCACACTGACACTCTTATCTCCCCAGCAAGCACCCACACTGACACTCTTATCTCCCCAGCAAGCACCCACACTGACACTATTATCTCCCCAGCAAGCAACCCACAACTGGACACTCTTATCTCACAGCAAGTTCCCCCCCCTCCACTGACACTCTTTATTCCCCAGCAAGCACACACTCTGTCACACTTATCTACCAGTAAGCACCCACCACTGACACTTTTTCTCCCAGGCAAGCACCCACAAAGACACTCTTATTCTTCCCCAGCAAGCACCCACATGACACTCTGTATCTCCCAGCAAGCACCCACCACTGGACACTCTTATCTCCCAGCAAGACCCACCACTGACCTCTTATCTCCCAGCAAGCAACCCACACTGACTCTCTTATTCCCAGCAAGACACACACATTGACACTCTTATCTCCCCAGCAAGCACCCACACTGACACTCTTATCTCCTCAGCAAGCACCCACACTGACACTCTTATCTCCCCAGCAAGCACCCACACTGTCACTCTTTTTCCCAGGAAAGCACCCACACTGACCCACTACTTAATCTCCCCAGAAAAGTCCACCCACACTTTGCACTCTTATCTCCCAGCAGCACCGCACTGACACTCTTTATCTCGCCAGCAAGCACCCACACTGACAATCATATCTCCCCAGGCAAGCACCACACTGACAATCATATCTCCCAGCCAGGTCACCACACTTACACTCTTATCTCCCCAGAAATCCACACTGACCTCTTATCTCCTCAGCAAGCACCCTCACTGACACTCCTTTTCTCCTCAGCACAAGCTCCACACACTGACATCTTATCTCCCAGACAAGCTCCATACTGAACTTTATCTCTCAGCAAGCACCCACACTGACACTCTTATCTTCCCAGCATCACCAACATGACACTCTTATCTCCCCAGCATGCATCCCACACTGAACACCTCTTATCTCTCAGCAAGCACCCACACTGACAATCTTATCTCCCAGCCAGCAACCCTCAATGGACCTATTATCTCCCCAGCACAGACCCCACACTTGAACACTCTTATCTCCCCAGCAAGAACCCAACACTGACATTCTTTATCTCCAGCAAGCTCCCACACGGAACCTCTTATCTCCCCAGCAAGCATCACACAGACACTCTTATCTCACGCAAGCACCCGTACTGGACACTATTATCTCCCAGCATGCACCCACATGACACTCTTATCTCCCAGCAAACACCCACACTGACACTAATATCTCCCCAGCAAGCACCAACACTGACACTCATATCTTCACCAGCAAGCACCCACCACTTACACTCTTATCTCCCCAGCAAATACCCACACTGACCCTCTTATCTCCTCAGCAAGCACCCACACTGACACTCTTATCTCCTCAGCAAGCACCCACACACTGAACTCTTATCTCCCAAGCAAGCACCCATACTTGACACTCTTATCTCCTCAGCAAGCACCCCACACTGACACTCTTATTCTTCCAGCAAGCACCCACAATGACACTCTTTTCTCACCCAGCTAAGCACCCACACTGGACACTCTTATCTCTCAGCAAGCACCACACTGGACACTCTTATCTCCCCAGCCAGCACCATCAATGGACACTCTTATATCCCCAGCAAGCACCCCACCACTGACACTCTTATCTCCCCTGCAAGCACCCACCCTGACAATCTTATCTCCCCAGCTAGCACCCACAACTGTCATCGTATCTCCCCAGCAAGCAACCACACTGGACACTCTTATCTCCACAGCAAGCACCCCGCCACTGACACTATTATCTCCCAGACAAGACCAAATTGACACTTTTATCTCCCAGCAAACACCCAACTGACCTATATCTCCCCAGCAAGCACCCAACTGACACTTCTTATCTCCCCAGCAAGCACCACCACTGACTTCTTATCTCCCAGCAAGCTCCCACACTGACATCTTATCTCCTCAGAAGCACCCACATTGACACTCTTATCTCCCCCAGCAAAGCTCCTACCTGACACTCTTATCTCCCGGGAAGAAAACCAACACTGACACTCTAATCTCCCAGCAAGCAACCACACTGACACTCTTTTCTCCCCAGCAAGCACTCACACTGACTTATTATCTCCACCAGCAAGACCCACACTGACACTCTTATCTCCCCTGCAAGCACCCACACTGACACTTTTATCTCCCAGCATAAGCACCCACCACTGACTCTCTTATCTCCCCTAGCAAGCTCATCCCCAATGACACTTTTTATTCCAAGGCAGAAGCACCCACACTGACTCTCTTATATCCCCGACGCAAGCACCCACACTGAAACTCTTATGTCCCAGAAGAACCACCTGACGCTCTATCTCACCAGCAAGCACCACACTGGACACTCTTATTCTCCCCTAGCAAGCACCCACACTGACACCTCTTATCTCCCAGCACAAGCACCACACTGACTCTCTCTTATTACCAGCAAGCACCACTCTGACACTCTTATCTCCCCAGCAAGCACCACACTCGAAACTCTTAATCCTTCCAGCAAGCACCCACACACTCTCTCTATCTTCTGCAAGCACCCACACTGACTCCTTTATATCCCTAGAAAGAACCCACACTGACACTCTTATCTCCCAGCAAGTCACCCATGGCACTCTTATCTCCCAGCAGCACCACACTGACACTCTTATCTCCCAGCATGGCACCCACACTGACTATCTTATCTCCCCGCAAGCACCCACACTGACACTCTTATTCTCACAGCAAGCACCATTTATGACTCACTCTTATCTTCCCCAGCAAGCACCAACACTTTAATCTCTTATCTCCCACAGCAAGCACCTACACTGACACTCTTAATCTCCCCAGCAAGCACCCACACTGACACTTCTTATCTCCCCAGCAAGCACCACCACTCTGACACTCTTGTCTCCCAGAAAGCACCACACTGACACTCTATCTCCCGCAAGCACCCACAATTGACACTCTTATCTCCCCCAGCAAGCACCCACAATGACACACTTGTGTACCACAGCATGCACACCACACTGACACTTATCTCCCCGCCAAAGCACCCACACTGATCTCTTATTCCGAGCAAGCACCCATCACTGACTCTCTTTCTCCCAGCAAAGCACCCACACTGACACTCTTATCTCCCCAGCAAGCAACCACACTGACTCCTCTTATCTCCCCAGCACGCACCCACCTGACATCTTATGTCCCTGCATAGCAACCACACTGACACTCTTAGCTCCCCAGCAAGCACCCACACTGTCACTCTATCTCCCAGCAAGCACCCCATCACTGACACTCTTATCTCCCGGATGGCACCCACACTGATACTCTTTTCTCCCCAAGCAAGCACCCACACTGACAACTTGATTCCACAAGCATGCACCCAACACTGACACTCTTATCTCCCCAGCAAGCACCCAACACTGACACTCTTATCTTCCCAGCAAGCACCCACCACTGAACTATCTCCCAGCAAGATCCATACTGACAATCTTATATCCCCAGCAAGCACCCACTCTGACACTTTATTCCCCAGCAAGCACCCACACTGACTCTCTTATGTCTCCCCAGCAAGCACCCACATGACACTCTTATCTCCAACAAGCACCTACAATGGACACTCTTATCTCCCCAGCAAGCACCCACACTGACACTCTTATCTCCCCAGCAAGCACCCACACTGACTTTCTTATCTCCCCAGCAAGCACCCACACTGACTTTCTTATCTCCCCAGCAAGCACTGACACTCTTATCTCCCCAGCAAGCACCCAGTCTGACACTTATCTCCACAGCAAGACACCCACACTGACTTTACTTATCTCCCAGCAAGCACCCACACTGACTTTTCTTACTCCCCAGCAAGCAATGCTTTACTTATACTCCCCAGCAAGTCACCACCCACTGAATCTCTTATCTCCCCGGCAAGCCACCCACAATGACAATCTTATCTCCCCAGCAAGCACCCACACCTGACACTCTTATCTCCCAGCAAGCACACACTCCCTGACACTCTTATCTCTCCAGCAAGCACAACACTGACACTCTTATCTCCCAGCAAGCACCCACACTGTAACTCTTATCTCCCGCAGCAAAGCACCCTACACTGACACTCTTATATCCCCAGCAAGCACCCACAACTGACATTCTTATATCCCCAGCATGCACCGACACTGGACACACTCTTAATCTCCCTCCAGCAAGCACCCTCACTACCCTATCCCTCATATCATCCACACCAGCAGCACCAAACACGCCGCGACCCACCTCTTATCCTCCCCAGCAAGCACCCACAACTTACACTCTTATCTCCCCAGCAAGAACCAACACTGACCCTTATCTCCTCAGCAAGCACCCCACACTGACACTTTATCTCATCAGGCAAGCATACCCACACTGACACTTTTTCTCCCAGCAAGCAACCCATACATGACACTCTTATCTCCTCAGCAAGCACCCACACTGGACACTCTTATCTCCCCAGCAAGCACCCACCACTGACATATTATCTCCCAGCAAGCACCCACACTGACACTCTTATATCCTCTAGCAAGCACCCACCACTGACAACTCTTCTCTCCCCAGCAAGCACCCACACTGACACTCTTATCTCCCTGCAAGCAACCACACAGACACTCTTATCCTCCACTGCAAGCACCCACATGACACTAATTATTCTCCCAAGCCAAGCTCCCACATTGACACTCTTTCTCCCCAGCAAAACACCCACACTGACACTCTGTATCTTCCCAGCAAGCACCCACATGACACCTCTTATATCCCCAGCATGCACCAACTGGACTCTTTATCTCCCAGCAAGCTCCCACACTGACACTTTATCTCCTCAGCAAGCACCACATTGACACTTCTTAATCTCACCAGCAAGCTCCTACACTGACTTCTTATCTCCCAGGAAGCACCCACAATGACACTAATCCTCCAGCATGCAACCACCACGGACATCTTATCTCCCCAGCAAGCACCACACTGACTCTCTTATCTCCACCAGAGCACCACACCGTCACTCTTATCTCCCCCAGCAAGCACCCATCACTGACACTCTTATCTCACCAGCAAGCACCCACACTGACACTTTTATCTCCCAGGCAAAGACCCACAATGACTCTTCTTATTTAATCTCTCTCACAGCAAGCACCACAACTGACACTTCTTATCTCCCAGCATATACAGAGCACCCACACTGACAATCTTATCTCCCCAGCAAGCACCCACACTGTCACTCTTATGTCCCCAGCAAGCACCCACACTGACGCTCTATCTCCCAGCAAGCACCCCACACTGACACTTTTTCTCACCCAGCACAGCACCCACACTGACACTCTTATCTCCCCAGCAAGCACCAAACTGACACTATTATCTCCCCAGAAGCACCACTCTGAACTTTATTCCCCGCAAGCTACCCCTCACCTGACACTCTTATCTCCCCAGGCAAGCACCCACACTGGACACTCTAATGTTCCCCAGCATGGCACCCACACTGACGTTTATCTCCCCAGCATGCACCACCACTGCACTCTTATCTCCCCAGCAAGCACCCACACGGACATCTCTTATCTCCCCAGCAAGCACCAACACTGACTCTCTTATCTCCCAGCAAGCACATACACTGGGCTCTCTTTTCTCCCAGCAAAATGCACCCTCACTGACACTTCTTATCCTCCAACTGCAAGCACCCATTATGACATCTTATCTTCCCTGCAAGCACCAACACTAAACTCTATTTATCTCCCCAGCAGCATCCCACACTGGACATCTCTTATCTCCCCAGCAAGCACCCACACATGACACTCTTATCTCCCCAGCCAAGCACGACACTGACACTCTTGTCTCCCCAGCAAGCACCACACTGACACTCTTATCTCCACAGCAAAGCACCCACACTGACACTCTTACCATCCCCAGCAAGCACCCACAATGACACACTTGTGTCACACAGCATGCACCCACACTGACCACTCTTATCTCCCAGCAAGCACCCACACTGACGCGTCTTATCTCCCTAGCCAAGCACTCCCACACTGACTCTCTTATCTCCCAGCAAGCCACCCACATGACACTCTTATCTCCCCAGAAGCACCCACATGGGACTCTCTTATCTCCCCAGAAGCACCCACACTGACACTCTTATGTCCCCAGCAAGCACCCACACTGACACTCTTATCTCCCCAGCAAGCACCCACACTGACACTCTTATCTCCCCAGCAAGCACCCACACTGACACTCTTATCTCCCCAGCAAGCACCCACACTGACACTCTTATCTCCCCAGCAAGCACCCACACTGACACCTTTTATATCCAGCAAGCACCCACACTGACACTCTTATCTCCCCCAGAAAGCACCCACACTAGGACAACTTCTTATCTTCAACCAGCAAGCACCCACACTGACACTCTTATCTCCCCAGCAAGCACCCATACTGACAATCTTATCTCCCCAGCAAGCACCCACTCTGACACTCTTATCTCCCCAGGCAAGCACCACACTGACACCTTCTTTCTCCCAGCAAGCACCCACACTGACACACTTATCTCCCCAACAAGCACCTACAATGACACTCTTATCTCCCCAGCAAGCACCCACACTGACACTCTTATCTCCCCAGCAAGCACCCACACTGACCTTCTTATCTCCCCAGCAAGCACCCACACTGACTTTCTTATCTCCCCAGCAAGCACTGACACTCTTATCTCCCCAGCAAGCACCCAGTCTGACACTTATCTCCAAAGCAAGCACCCACACTGGCACTCTTATGTCCCCAGCAAGCACCCACACTGACACTCTTATCTCCCCAGCAAGCACCCACACTGACACTCTTATCTCCCCAGCAAGCATCCACGTCTGACTTTCTTTCTCCCAAGCAAGAACCCACTGCCTCTCTTATCTCCCGGCAAGCACCCACAGTGACACATTATGTAACAACATGCTCACCCACGCTGACACTCTTTTTCCCCAGCAAGCACCCCACTTGACTCGTACTTTATCTCCCAGCAAGTACCACTCTGAATCTCTTATTTCCCCAGCACACACCCACACTGACTCTCTTATCTCCCAGCAACCAAACACACTGGGCACCTCTTATCTCACCAGCAAGACCCACACTGACACTCTTATCTCCCTAGCAAGACCACACTGACACTTTATCTCCCCAGCAAGCACACACACTGACACTCTTATCCCCAGCAAGAACCCACATGACTCTCTTATCTCCCAGCAAGCACCCAATGACTCTCTTATCTCCCAGACAAAGCACCCACATGACTACTCTTTTCTCCCACAGCATGCACCCACACTGACACTCTTATCTCCCAGCAAGCACCACACTGACACTCTTATCTCCCAAGCAAGCACCCACACTGACACCTCTTTCTCCCCAGCAAACACCCACATGGACTTCTCTTAAATCCCCCCCACCCCAGCAAAGCACCACACTGACACTCATATTCTCCCCAGCAAACACCTACACTGACACTCTTATCTCCCCAGCAAGCACCCACACTGACACTCTTATCTCCCCAGCAAGCACCCACACTGACACTCTTATCTCCCCAGCAAGCACCCACACCGACTCTATTTATCTTTTTTTCCCCCCAGCAAGCACCCCCACACTGACTCTCTTATCTCCCCAGCAAGCTCCCACACTGCTCTTCTATCCCAGCAAGCAACCAGACTGACACTCTTATCTCCCAGCAAGAAACCCACACTGACACTCTTATTCCCTCAGCATGAACCCACATTGACACTTATTATCTCCCCAGCAAGCACCCACACTGTCGCTCTTATCTCCACAGCAAGGCACCCACACTGAACATTTTTTTACCAGCAAGTCACCCACAATGACACTCTTATCTCCAGCAAGCTCACACACTGACACTTTCTATCTCCCGCAAGCACCCACACTGACAATCTTATCTCCCCAGCAAGCTCCCAACACTGGACCACTCTTATCTCCCCAGCAAGCATCCACAACTGACATCCTATCAACCAGCAAGCTCCCACACTGACACTTTTATCTCCCAGCAAGAGCAAGCACCACGCTGACACTCTTATCTCCCCAGCAAGCACCCACACTGACACTCTTATCTCCCCAGCAAGCACCCACACTGACACTCTTATCTCCCCAGCAAGCACCCACACTGACACTCTTATCTCCCCAGCAAGCACCCACACTGACACTCTTATCTCCCCAGCAAGCACCCACACTGACACTCTTATCTCCCCAGCAAGCACCCACACTGACACTCTTATCTCCCCAGCAAGCACCCACACTGAAACTTTCTCGCCCCAGGCATGCCCCACAATGACTCTCTTATCTCTCCCAGCAAGGCACCCACACTGACACACTATCTTCCCAGCAAGCACCACACTGACATCTTTCTCCAGCAAAGCACCCACACTGACCACTTTATCTCACCCAGCAAGCACCACCTGACTCTCTTATCCTCCCCAGCAAGGACCCACCACTGACAAGCTTATCTCCCCAGATGCACCACATCTGGACACCACTTATCTCCCAAGCAAGCACCCACACTGACAACCTTCTCTCCACCAGCAAGCACCCACACTGACACTCTTATCTCCCCAGCAAGCACCCCACACTGAACACTTATCTCCCAGCATCACCGCACTGACACTCATTTTCTCCCAGCAAGCACCCACACTGACACTCTTATTCCCAGCAAGCACCCCACAGACCACTCTTATCTCACAGGCAAGCACCCACACTGACATCTTATCTCCCAGCAAGCACCCCACACTGACACACTTTACTCCCAGCAAGCACCACACTGACCACTCTTATCTCCCTGCAAGCACCTCAGGACACTCTTATCTGCCCAGCAAAGCACCCACACTGACACTCTTATTCTCCCAGCAAGCACCCTACAATGACACTCTTGTATTTCCCAGCAAGCACCCACACTGACACTCTTATCTCTCCAGCAAGCACACACACTGACACTTTTCTCCCCAGCAAGCACCCACACTTGACACTCTTATATACCCCGCATGCACCCCACACTGACACTCTTATCTCCCAGCAAGCACACCCACACTGACATCTTATTCCACATGCAAAGCACCACATGACACTCTTATCTCCCAGAACATAGCACCCATACTGACACTCTTATCTTCCCCAGCAACGCACCCACAACTGACACTCTTATCTCCCCAGCAAGCACCCACCACTGACACTCTTATTCCCAGCAAGCACCCACACTGACACTCTTATTATTCTCCCCAGCAGCACCCACACTGACACTCTTATCTCCCCAGCAAGCACCCACACTGACACTCTTATCTCCCCAGCAAGCACCCACACTGACACTCTTATCTCCCAGCAAGGTCACCCTCACTGACGCTCTTATCTCCCCAGCAAGCCACCCCACCTGACTTCTATATACATTACACAAGTTAAGTTACCACTTCTCACTTCTCCCTCCATCTTTATGGCAAGATCATTAAAACTTTTTCCTCCTCTTGTTTCCCTTCCCCTCTTGTTTCCCACTTCTTTGTTTCCCACCCCCTCTGTTTCCCACCTCTCTTTTTTCCCGCCCCTCTTGTTTACCCACCTTTTGTTTCACCGCCTCTTTTTTTTCCACACGCTCTTGTTTCCCCGCCCTCTTGTTTCCTACGCCTCTTAGTTTTCCCCGCCACGCTGGTTTTCACCGCTCCGCTTGTTTCCCCGCCCCCTCTTGTTAACTGTCCCTCTTGTGTCCTCTGCCCCCTCTTGTTTCCCCACCCTCGTCCTTTCCCCGCCCTCTTGTTTCCCGCCCCTCTTGTTTCCCCGCCCACTCCTTGTTCCCCACCCCACTTGTTTTCCCCGCCCCTCTTGGTTCCTCCCCTCTTGGCTTCCCGATCCCTCTTTTTTCCCCACCCCACTTGTTTCCCCGCCCCTCTTATTTCCCCACCCAACTTGTTTCCCCGCCCCTCTTGTTTCCCCACCCACTTGCTTCCCCACCCCTCTTGTTTCCCCACCCCACTTGTTTCCCTTCCCCTCTTGTTTCCCCAACCGTCTTGCTTCTTCACCCCTCTTGTTTCCCCACCCCTCTTGCTTCCCCCACCTCTTTTTTCCCCACCCCACTTGATTCCTTGCCTCTCTTGTTTCCCAGCCCCTCTTGTTTCCCACCCCTCTTGTTTCCCAACCTTTCCTTTTCCCCGCCCCTCTTGTTTCCTTGCCCCTCTTGTTTCCCCACTCCTCTTATTTCCCCCACCCCACTTGTTTCCCCGCCACTCTTGTTTCCCCGCCCCCCTTGTTTCCCCACCCGCCACATTGACTCACACGTACGTTCTCAGCTATATGCACTCACATGAACTCACTTATATGTACGTACTCAGCTATATGCACTCACATGGACTCACACGTACGTACTCAGCTATATGCACTCACATGGACTCACACTTACGTACTCAGCTATATGCACTCACGTGGACTCACACGTACGTACTCAGCTATATGCACTCACATGGACTCACACGTACGTGCTCAGCTATGTGCACTCACATGGACTCACACGTACGTACTCAGCTATATGCACTCACATGAGCTCACTTATATGTACGTACTCAGCTATATGCACTCACATGGACTCACACGTACATACTCAGCTATATGCACTCACGTGGACTCACACTTACGTACTCAGCTATATGCACTCACATGGACTCACACGTACGTACTCAGCTATATGCACTCACGTGGACTCACACGTACGTACTCAGCTATATGCACTCACGTGGACTCACACGTACGTACTCAGCTATATGCACTCACATGGACTCACACGTACGTACTCAGCTATGTGCACTCACATGGACTCACACGTACGTACTCAGCTATATGCACTCACGTGGACTCACACGTACGTACTCAGCTATGTGCACTCACATGGACTCACACGTACGTACTCAGCTATATGCACTCACATGAACTCACTTATATGTACGTACTCAGCTATATGCACTCACATGGACTCACACGTACGTACTCAGCTATATGCACTCACGTGGACTCACACTTACGTATCAGCCTATATGCACTCACATGGACTCACACGTACGTACTCAGCTATATGCACTCACGTGGAATCACATGTACGTACTCAGCTCTATGCACTCACATACACTCACACGTACGTACTCAGCTATATTCACTCACGTGGACTCACACGTACGTAGTCAGCTATATGCACTCACGTAGACTCACACGTACGTATTCAGCTATATGCACTCACGTGGACTCACACGTACGTAGTCAGCTATATGCACTCACGTGGACTCACACGTACGTACTCAGCTATATGCACTTTCGTGGACTCACACGTACGTACTCAGCTATATGCACTCACGAGGACTCATACGTACGTAGTCAGCTATATGTATTTCCACGTGGACTCACACGTACGTACTAAAGCTATGTGCACTCCTCGTGGACTCACACGTACGTACTCAGCTACATGCGCTCACATGGACTCACACGTACGTAGTCAGCTATATGCACTCACGTGGACTCACACGTATGTACTCAGCTATATGCACTCACATGGATTCACACGTACGTACCCAGCTATATGCACTCACTTGGAACTCACTGTACTTTACTCACTATGTGCACTAAACGTGGACTCGCACGTACGTTCTCAGCTATATGCACTCGCGTGGACTCACACGTACGTACTCAGCTATATGCACTCACGTTGACTCACACGGACGTATTTAGCTATATGCACTCACGTGGGCTCACACGGCCCGTACTCAGCTATAGCACTCACCTGGATCCCACGTACGTACTCAGCTATATGTACTCACGTGGACTCACACGGACGTACTCAGCTATATGCACTCACGTGGACTCACACGGACGTACTCAGCTATATGCACTCACGTGGACTCACACGTACGTACTCAGCTATATGTACTCACGTGGACTCACACGGACGTACTCAGCTATATGCACTCACGTGGACTCACACGGACGTACTCAGCTATGTGCACTCACGTGGACTCACACGGACGTACTCAGCTATTTGCACTCACGTGGACTCACATGGACGTACTCAGCTATATGCACTCACATAAGCAGTATAATGTAAATTTTTATACTGCCACTGTGTTTATTTCTCCATTGTGTTGGTATTTTGTACCATTTATTTCCATGGACTCACCTCTGTGTACTCAGCGAGACGGTAGAGCTTTACCAAGCATCCACACTGGAGCTTTATCAAGTACAGGATTTACGTACTTGTAAAACCTCTCCTCCTCTAGCAAGTGTGGGTTTATCTGTGGGTCAAAAGACACGTTTTAATACCTTAAAAATTCCATGTTTTGTTTTCTATGTAAATTGGAATTTAAAATTATATTTCTCTTACTCAGGGATATACACAGATTTGTGGATTTATATGCAGACTATTTGCACTGTAGGAAGTGTAGGATGTATATACAGGTATTAAGTTTTCAGTGTATATACACCGAAAGGTGAGTATCTCTCAGTGTATATACACTGAGAGGTGAATATCTCTCAGTGTATATACACTGAGAGGTGAATATCTCTCAGTGTATATACACTGAGAGGTGAACATCTCTCAGTGTATATACATTGAGAGGTGAACATATCTCAGTGTATATACACTGAGAGGTGAACATCTCTGTGTATATACACCGAGAGGTGAACATCTCTTAGTGTATATACACTGAGAGGTGAACATCTCTTAGTGTATATACACTGAGAGGTGAACATCTCTTAGTGTATATACACTGAGAGGTGAACATCTCTCAGTGTATATACACTGAGAGGTGGTATAAACCTTGGTAATAAATACCGACAAGTTGGTTTAGAAAGACACGTAAGCAAACACTATGACATATTTATTAGAAAACGTTTCGGTCCTGGGACCTTGATCACTTCTAACATACAGAGGTAGAAAGGCATTATATATATAGGCGGAGAGTGAGGTGTGACGCACGTGACCTGAGGAATGTCATAAGAACATAAGAATGGAGGAACACTGCAGAAGGTCCACCGGCCCATGCGAGGCAGGTCCCTATCAAAACAACCTCTGCCTATGATGAGGACGGGTAGACGTTGAAATCATGTGACTCCTGTGTTGTTGGGTTGGTGCTGCTTAAGTATCATGTATGCCAATGTTTTTGAAATTTTGTAGTTTCCAGTGTTGCGTTCTATAGTGTCGGTGACGGCGATTAGTGAGGCTTCTAGGCACCGTCGGCGTCTGAGGTCTGGTTCGGTGAGAACGAGTTGTGCCTCATTCCAGTTCATCAAATGCCCCGTGGAGTCTCTGTGGAGGACACAGGCGTACCTTATATCGTCTCTGTTAGAGGCATTTCGATGCTCATTCAAGCTGACTGCAAGATCTCTGCCTGTCTCGCCTACATATTTCTTGGGACAGAACCCACAGGGGATAGTGTAGACGCCTGCTGTCCAGGTACGCCTGTGTCCTCCACAGAGACTCCACGGGACATTTGATGAACTGGAATGAGGCACAACCGTTTAAACCGAACCAGACCTCAGACGCCGAGGGGTGCTAAAAACCCACAACCCCCGCCGTCACCGACACTATAGAACGCAACACGGAAACTACAAAATTTCAAAAAAATTGGATACATGATACTTAAGCCCCACCCCCCAACAACACGGGAGTTTACATGATTTACGTTTTCCCGTCCTCATCTGGAGAGGTTGTTTTGAAAAGGGGACCTGCCTCGCATGGGCCGGGGGGGGCCTTCTGCGTGTTCTCCTTCTTTTTTTTCTTATGACATTCCTCAGGTCACGTCGTCCACCTCACTCTCCGCCTATAATAAATGCCTTTTTTCCTCTGTATGTTAGAAGGATAAAGGTCCCCGGGACCAAAACGTTTTTTAATAAATATGTCATAGTTTTTTGCTTACGTGTCTTTTTTAAAACCCAATGAGAGGTGAACATTCTCGTGTTAAAAAACTGAGGGTGAAATCCTCATGTATAACACTGAGTGTGTGTATCCTTGACGGTTATACGGTGAAATCCCCTTAAAACCCAGTGGGACGACAAATAAAATAAAAATTTATTTGAATGTATATACAAATGAGAATTTAAAAATTTCCCGGTTCGGAAAAAACAAAGAAAAAGAAGGAAACACTGCAGAAGGGCCTAGGTAGCGGGGAGGTCCACGTCACCCCCAGCTTAAAACCAATAAACCCACCTATACGTAAGTCAATCACGAAGGGTACGGATCAACCTATTAGCAAGCATGGTCCAACCCCCCCCCCACTCCCAATCATTTTTTTTATCCCCCCTATTTTTAAAATAAAAAACTTTTGCTTTAGACGTACTGGGGAGTTTTTTTCCCCGCTCATCCAAACTCTATTACCAAACAGTTTTCCTATTCCTTTCCTAAATTTCTGAATTTTTCCACTTAAAACCATTGCTGCGATCCTGTTTGGCTTATATTGTTAATATAATGGGGCATGTGTTTTTAACTGGGAGGTATATAAATAATAAACAAAAAAATAAATAGCCGTGTATACCAGGAATATGTTTATATCATTGGAGGTTTTTCCCAGTAATATATATATATATAATATATATTTATTATATATTATTATAAAATATATATCCACACTGGGATATACGATTACTCAATACTTTTTCTTAGGCTAGCCCCCCAATTTTTTAAATCTAAAACATTTTCTTGACGTTGGGGGCTATTTTTTACAAAGAACTCATTTTTTGAAACTAAAGTTTTTGATTTTAAACTAGGAGCCTGTTCCTTTTTCAAGGAATCGAGGGTTTCCGATCCCCCTAAAACCCCCGAGGTTTCACGTTCCATTAACTAAAGAGTTTCATATCCCATAGCAAAAAACTTCCGATTTCTTACACCCCAAAAGTTTTCCAAACCCATTTAAAAAAGGGGTTTCCCATCATACTTACAAATGGTTTCCCATCCATTTAAAAAAAGAGTTTCCCATCCCTTTAAACCCCTCGAAACTTTTTGATCCCCTTACACCCAAAAGTTTTTATCCCCCTAGCCCAATGGTTTCCGATTCTCAACAAAAAAGGTTTTTCCGATCCCATGAGACCAAAAGTCTTCCGATTTCCCATTGGACCAAAGGGTTTCCGATCCCATTAACCAAAAAGTTTCCCCATCCCTTAGGCCAAAGAGTTTCCGTCCATTAGATCAAAGAGTTTCCCCACCCTTTCCAAGGGTTTAGAACCCATTAGACGAAAGTGGCCCAAATTTGACAAGATCATATGGGAATATATTATTATTATTATTACATAATTTCTATAATTTGCTCTTAATTATATAAAAATCTTAATTTTGTTTAAAAAAGAAGTTTTTGTCTGTGTTTTTTTTTAAGTCTTAGAGTGGCTTTTGTGGTCTTTTAAAGAGCTACAGGCCCTCTCTGTTTAAGGACAGTTTTTGTGTGTCTTGCGTGTTTTGGGCGTCTAAACGCTTTTTGTGTTGTCTTAAGAGACGTTGGGTACGTCTTTTATGTTTTAAAAAATGCATGTGCACTACGTCTTAGAGTCGTCTTAAAGTGGCTTCTGTACTCTTGGAGTTACCCGTGTGTGCCTAAAGATTCTAGAAAGGGAAGAGAGGGAGAAAAGATGAGAGAAAGAGGGAGAGATGGATAGATAGATAAATAAAGAGCGAAAATAGATAGATGTAGTAGATAATTGACAGATATTTATATATAAATTTATTATTAATTTATATATATATAATATATAATATTATAATATAATTATATAATTTATTTTCATTTTAAAATATATAATATATTTTATATATTATAATTTAAAAATTTTATAACTAGTAGATAGATAGATAGATAGATAAAAGATAGAGAGAGAGAGAGAGAGAGAGAGAGAGAGGAGGCTCCAACAGCAAAAAAGCTGTTGTCTAATGGATGGAAATTTTAGTTTTTTAGGAAGAAAGGGAAGTGAGGATACGAGTATGGGGAGGGACTCCCCTTTTCCTCTCTCTCTCTCCCTCCCTCTCTTTCTCTCTCTCTCTCTCTCTCTCTCTCTCCTCTCTCTCTCTCTCTCTCTCTCTCTCACTCTCTCTCTCTCTTCTTCTCTTTTTTTTTTTTACCCAGGGTTTTTACCTCTCTCTCTACCTCTCTCTCTCTCTTTCTCTTTTTCTCTCTCTCTCTTTTCTCTCTCTCTCTCTCCTCTTTTCCCCTCTCTCTTCCTTTTCTCTCTCTCATTTTTTTCTTTTTTCCCTTCCCCATCTCTCTCTCTTTTTTCTTTTTTTTTCACGGGTTTGACAAGGTTAAGGATCCCCCTTTATTTACAAGTTTTTTTACGGTTAAGGGGTTCCAACTTTATTGGCAAGCTAAGAGTGTTACCTACTCAGCTATTTTTAAAACATTTTTATTGTTTTGAGACATACAAATAGGAAAAAGGATGAAGTTGGAGCCATGGGGCCAGCATTTTTATTTATAACCCCATCTCTTTTTCACAAAACTTACAAATTTATAAACCCACCCCCCACCTTTTGTTTAAAATTAATATATTTTAAATTTTAAAAAAAATTTCCTTTTTCCCCCCGGGTAAAATTTTCACCTTCCTCAATACCAAATTTAAAAAAAATTTTTTTTTTTCCCCCACATTTATGTTTAACCCCTTTGGAAAAAGTTTCCAGGTGGGGCCCGAAGTGGAGTTTGGTTTTTTTGAAATTGGTGGGACAAAACCCCGAAAGGGGGAAAACCCCAATCCCGGGAAGGCTTGTAAATTTTCAATCTTCCGATGGGGTCCAAAGGGGAAAGGGGGTTTTTGAAAAGGGTTAAGGTCCTATTTAGAAAAAGTATTTACGGTTTAAAGGGGTTCCAACTTTTTTTGCAAGCAAAGAGCGTTCCCTTTCATACTATTAAAAACATTTTTTTTGTTAGGGCATCAAGTTGGGACGGATGAAGTTGGGCCCATCGGGGGGGCGCTTTTCATTTTAAACTGACTTTATTCTTGACATCATTAGCTGTCAAAGTGTTCCATACTCGGGGCATCCGGGGGATTATGATCTCAGATGGAGTGATGTTCGGGAAAGGGGTACGCCAGAGTGAAGTTGTGCTTTCTGCCCGTCTTTGGTTTAAAAGCTTTTTTCACGTGTCCTCGAAGTGGATCCAAGTTGGTTTTGACAATTTTTTGGGCCTTGTACAAAACGTAAGCCACCCCATCCCTCCTTGTTTTAAAGGTCTGCTGAAATGACAGATCTATCCAGGAGGGGTCCAGGCGAGAGATGGACGTCTTGCTCTTTTCTATCTGTAAGAGTCGCGGGTGAGAGGGGGGGGGGCAACCAAAAAAGTGGAGCAACCAAGGTGGACGTCTTGTCCCTGTACAGAATCTTGAAACCCCCTACTGTCAAGCAGTTGGGATACGGCGAAGTGCGAAAGCTTCCTGGCTGTTGTTGCAAGATTTACAAATGGTTCTTCAGGTTGTTTGGAGTCAAATTTCACCCCAAATATCAATTCTCAGGTGCCAACCCCCTTCTCCTTAAACCCCCCCAATTCTTTGGGGACCATCATTTGGTTTTCCGGTGCAAATGTTACTTGCCTCTTTCCCCAGTGATATCCCAGCTGGTGATTGTGTGCTTGGCAAATGGTTTTTTCTTGGTAATGAAGTTTGGGGCGCCCTTTTTTTTTGGGATGAGAAGGGTCGTTTTAAGTAAAATTCCCCTAAAATGGCCCAGCCGCTTCCTTGGGAAAACCCCCAAAATTTTCTGGGCCGTTCCTTAAAAACTTAGGGGGATCTACCCTAAGGAACACTAGGAGACATAGCTTAAAACCTCAATTCCCAGTGTTGAATTTTGAAAAGGGGCCCGGGGCCCCCCAAAGCGCCAGCAATGCCTGCTACCACACAGCTGACTTTGGATTTTGACGGTCCCTTGTGGGAGGTTTAAAACTTTTTGAAACCCAAAAACTCCAAAATATGGTTGGGGTAAAAAAAAGTTTTTTTGGAAAAAAAGTTTTTTTAAAAAAAAGGTTTTTGGGTTTTTAATTTTTGGGTTCTTTTTGTTCCTTCTTTTCCCCCTCTTTCCCTTTCCTTTCCCCTTTTTTTTCCCCTTTTCCCCCCTTTTTCCTTTTTTCTTTTCCCTTTTTTCTTCCCTTTTCCTCTTCCCCCTTTCCCCCCCCTTTTCCTTTTTCCCCTTTTCTGAACCTCCCCCTATTTTTTTTCCCCCCAAAGTAAAGGCCCTTTTTCAATCAAAGTTTTTTCTGAAAGAAACCCCCTAACAAATTTTTAAAAACAAAACCCTTTTCCAAAACTGGCAAAAATTTTTTTCCCGGCAAAGTTTTAAAAAAAACCTTTAAAAGGAAAAAGTTTTAAAAAACTGAAAAATTTTTTGGCAAATTTTTTTAAAAAATGGCAAAATTTTAAAACAAAATTTAACAAAGTTAAAACCCTTTAAAAATGGAAAAATTTTTAAACTGGGAAAAATTTTTAATGGAAAGAGCTTTTTAAAAAGGCAAAACCAAACCTGGAAATTTCTTTGGCCGGAAAATTTTTTGGGGAAAAAGTTTCAAAACTCCTTTTAACCTAAAATTTTAAAACATGGTCTTTTTAAGTTAACAAGGGTTTAAAAAACCCCCCTTTCTAACAAAATTCAAACTTTTCTCCTTCGGGTTTCTCAAAAAAATAAAACCCCCCTTTTCCCCCCAAATTTTCCCTTCCTTTCTCTCCCCTTCTCCCCTAAAACTTCTAAGCTTTCCTTTTAAAAACCTCAAAATTTTCTCCCTCAAACTTTCTCTTCCCCTTCTCCATGGGGAAAGCGTTCTTTTTAACAATTTTAACAAAGGAAAAATTTTCAACCTGGGGAACTTTTAAAACCCAAAAATTTTACAAAAGAATTTTAAAAAAAACTTTTAAAAAAAAAAATTTTAAAATAAAAAATTTTTTAACAAATTAAAAAGGGTTTTTAAAATTTTTTAAATGGCAAATTTCTAAAAACCTTTAAAACTTTCTAAAACCATAAAGGGTTTTTTTTTTAAAAAAAAAAAAAAACCCCCCCGCTTTAAAAAGGGAAAATTTTCCCAAAATGCCAAAATTTCTAAAAAATGGGGTTTCTAACAAGTTAAAAACTTTTTAAAAAAAAACCCCAAAACTTTTTAACAAAATGGCAAAAAAAAAGTTGGCTGTCTCAAAAACCCAACAAAACTTTTAAATGAGGGGGGCCCCCAAACAAAAGTGGGAAAAAAAAAAGAAAACTTGAAAAAGGGGTTTTTTTTAAAAAAAAAATAAAAATTAAAAAACGGCTTTTTTTAGTTTAAAGGATTCTTTTTGGGGGTTTTTTGGGTTTTTTTAAAAAATTTTTTTTTGGGGGCCTCTTTTTTAAATGCCGCATTTTGTTAGTTAAGAACATAACGGCCAGAAGGGGTCAAACAAAGGGGTTTTTCAAAACCACCATTTCCCAAAACTAAAGTTTCCCCCGTAAAACCCAAAACCCCCGCATTTATTTAAAAATTTGGATTTAGCGCCAATTTTTGGTTTGGGATTTTTAGTTAAAAAAACCCCCCGGGAAAAAATTTTAAAATCCGGGCGCCTTTTTTAACACTTGCATTTAAAAAGGGGGGGGTCGCGATTTTTAATTTAGAACGGTTAGGGGGGAAGCCACTGTGCTAACCCCGTGGGGGATAAGTTAAAAAGGGAGTTGGAAGGGGGTTGGGAAAAGGGAGCAATTCGTTTTTCCCCCCTTGTTTTTGGGGTGCAAAGAAAAATTTTCAATTTTGAAGATAAGAACCCTTTTTTGGGGAATTTTAATTTTAATTTTAAAAAATTCCAGGATTTTTTCAAAATGTTGTTTTTTTTGGGGAAAAATTTTAGTTTTTTTGTTTTTTATGTTAATTCTTTTCCGGCTTCCTTTATCTCCCTTTCCCCTTTGGGTTTTAAATTTCTTTTTCTTATTTTCCCCCATTTTTTTTCTTTTTAAAATTTTAACCCCCCTTTTAAACTTTTTTCCCCCTATTCTTAAGTCTTAAAGGGGGTTTTTTTTGGGGGGGGTTTTTTTTAAATTTTTAAAAAAAACTTTTTTCAAGGAGGGGGGGGAAAAGACCTTTTCCCTTTTTTCGGGTTTTTTGAAAGTTTTTTCCCTTCCAAACTTTATAATTACGAGGGGTTTTTTTAAAAAAAAAAAATTGTTAAGTCATTCTTTTTAAAAAACCCCGCAATTCTTTCCCCAAAAACCTTTTAAAAAGAAAATTTTTTCGGGGGGTAAATGGAAAGTTTTTTTTGGGGGTTTTAAATTTTAAAAGGTTACCCCGGGGAAAAAATTTTTTAAAAATTTTTTGGCACCTTTTAAGTTGGGGCTATTGAACTTGACTGGTTTTCTTTTAACCTTAAGTTTAAGGCTGGGATTTTGAGGAGAAACCCAAAAAAACGGGCCCAAGGGGGGAAAAAAAAAGTTTAACCCTGGTTAATTTCCGTAAGGTTCCCCAAAGGCAGGGGCAACCATGGAGTAAAACGGGAAAAAAAGGGTACAAAGGGAAAAAAAAATAAACAAACAAAAATTCAACAAGGGGAAAAATCTAAAGGAAATTTCAAAACGCAAAATTTCCCCCAAAAGGGCGAGGGTTTTAAAAAATTTTGGAAAAATTTCAGGGGAAATTTCTGCTAGGATTTTCAACTTGAAAGTCTGGGTTTGGGGTTTTACAATGAAAGTTTGAATTTTTTTAAATTCCCAAGTTGGGGGGGCCTCCCACCGAAGTTCCCAAGGGAAAGGGTTTATTTTTGGGCTACATTTTGGGGGGTTTTGGGGGGGAGGGTTTCAACTTCCCGTTTTCCCTTAAATTTTTTTGGGGAGCCTTTAAGAAAAATTTTAGAAGGGTTTTTATTTTATTGGAATTTTAAGGGGAAAGTTCTTTTTCCGTAAATTTTTTAAAAAACAATTTCACCCATTTGTTCGATTATAGTGCATTCTTCCTTAAGGAACTCATTGCTGCAGATTCTGAGTGCGCGCAGGAAAAAGCCTATAATTACACCACGTTTAGTTTTGGTGTCGTGGTGAGAGTAGAAGTGGAGAAGATCGTGTTGGTTGGTGGGTTTTGATAGACTTTAAAACGAAGTTCATGGTCAGCTTTGCAGAGAAGAACATCAAGGAAAGGAAGAGTGTTGTCGACTTCTTCTTCAAGTGTGAACTGGATTGAGGACTTGACCTGGTTGAGCTTGTCTTGGAGAGCTTGAATGTTGAAGCGTCTGGGAGTCATGAGGAGAATGTCGTCAACATAACGGAGCCAGGTGACAGAAGAGGGAATAATGTTGGAGAACCGCTCGGCTTCCAGATGTTCCATGTATAGGTTCGCCAGGACGGCACTGAGTGGCGAACCCATGAGTAGTCCAAAAGTCTGCTGGAAGAGGTGATTTTCGAAAGAGAAACACGTAAAGCCAACACATAGTTCAACAAGGTCGATGAAATCGCTGGCTGGAATAGGAAGATCAAGTGAATCGTCAATTTTCCTGCGCAAGAGATCGATGGCTTGTGTAGTAGGTACTTTGGTGAATAGGTAAGTTACGTCAAGGCTGGAAAGTTTCTTGTTCCTGATGTTGATGTTGCGAATGCGATTGAGAAGATCATCCGAGTGTTTGAGATGTGCTGGACTGATAGTGCCCAAGAGTTTAGAGAGGTGTTTTGCGAGAATTCCTGAGAGTTGGTGGGGAGCACTGCCTATTCCCGAAGATATGGGCCTCAATGGGATACCAGGCTTGTGAGTTTTTGGCAGGCCGTACATTCTGGCAGGCCTGGGGTTGCTGGGTATGGTGTGCAGAAGTTTCTTCCCTTGTTCTGAGTCCCTCAGAATGGGGCGAGTCCTTTGAAGAAAAGTTTTAGTAAGGTTGTTTACTTGGTTAGTTGTGAGAGGTTTGTAGGTATCTGGGTCATTAAGTAGATTGAGCATTTTGTTCCTGTAATCGTCAGTGTTCATGATAACACCACCACCTCCTTTATCAGCGGTGGTGACCCTGATGGTCGTGTCTTCTGCTAAACCTTTAAGTGCAATGATGTAGCGTCGAGGTATGACTGGGGAGCTGTGTGTTGAGATGGCTGCTGAGATGATGCCTTGAAGATAATCTTTTAGGAAGTCGGAGTCATTGTGTCTGTAGTTTTTGGCGATGAAATTGAGGTCTTGCTTTGGTTTCGTAATTCCTGTTGCGAATTTGAGGCCTAACCTGAGGGCTTCATTTTCTGCGGTTGACAGTGGACGAGATGAAAGATTTTGAATAATTTCAGGTCTTCCTAAACTTTTCCAATGACTATTATCGCAGAGAGTTTGTAGTTTCCTAGTAAGTCTGATCTTCTGTTGAACATTCGCTGTGGTAACTCTGCTGCGAATGATTTCGGCGGTGCGTCTGTTCATGTTGCCCCGAAGTGCTGTGTCTAGTGTTCTGGCTTGGAGAAAAGCTTCCTTTGTAGCATTGTTTAAGTCATCTGCACACTCTTCAAGGTAGGTCCTAGCTGTAGCGGAGAAAGGAGGTTTGATGTTGGCAATTTGAGGAGGAGTAGATCTTGGTAAGACCAAGATCTACACTAACAACACTAGCAAAGTTTTCTAACAAAACTTTCTAACAACATTAACAAAGCTTTCTAACAATATTAACAAAGCTTTCTAACAGCACTAACAAAGCTTTCTAACAACATTAACAAAGCTTTATAACAGCACTAAGAAAACTTCCTAATAGCACTAACAAAGCTTTCTAACAGCACTAAGAAAGCTTTCTAACAATATTAACAAAGCTTTCTACTGTATTCTGAAGCTAAATGGAAGTTGGTAAGATTTTCCCTGCCATCTTGACAGCCATCCTGACTGCCATCTTGGCTGCTATTTTCCCTGCCATCTTGACAGCCATCCTGACTGCCATCTTGGCTGCTATTTTCCCTGCCATCTTGACAGCCATCCTGACTGCCATCTCGGCTGCTATTTTCCCTGCCATTTTGACAGCCATCCTGACTGCCATCTTGGCTACTATTTTCCCTTCCATTTTGACAGCCATCCTGACTGCCATCTTGGCTGCTATTTTCCCTGCCATCTTGACAGCCATCCTGACTGCCATCTTGGCTACTATTTTCCCTGCCATTTTGACAGCCATCCTGACTGCCATCTTGGCTGCTATTTTCTCTGCCATCTTTACAGCCATCCTGACTGCCATCTTGGCTGCTATTTTCCCTGCCATCTTGACAGCCATCCTGACTGCCATCTTGGCTGCTATTTTCCCTGCCATCTTGACAGCCATCCTGACTGCCATCTTGGCTGCTATTTTGACTGTCATCTTGACTTCCACCTTATCTACCATCTGCAGATAAGATGGAAAACAAGAGTTTGTCATCTTATCAGCCATCTTATCAGCCATCTTATCAGCCATCTTATCAGCCATCTTATCAGCCATCTTTCCTGCTCACAAAACAGTTTAACAGGCTTTTGTCTCACACACTTATGTGAGGTGGTTGTTGTCTACCAGCCAGCTGTCTGCCATCCAGCTGTCTACCATCCAGCTGTCTACCACCCAACTGTCTACCACCCACGTGTCTACCACCCAGCTGTCTACCAATCAACTGTTTACCACCCAGCTGTCTACCACTCAGCTATCTAACACCCAGCTGTCTAACACCCAGCTGTCTACCAACTAGCTGTTTAACACCCAGCTATCTAACAGCCAGCTATCTAACACCCAGCTGTCTAACACCCAGCTGTCTAACACCTAGCTGTTTAACACCCAGCTATCTAACACCCAGCTGTCTAACACCCTTCTGTCAACTACGACTGGAGTACGAATATGACAAGTATTGAAGCGAATTTTTAGGTAAGAGCTTGAATATGACAAGTAATGGCGCGAATATGACAGGTAAGAGAGTGAATATGGCAAGTAATGGCGCGAATATGACAGGTAAGAGAGTGAATATGACAAGTAATGGCGCGAATATGACAGGTAAGAAAGTGAATATGACAGGTAAGAGCGTGAATATGACTGGTGGCGCGAATATGACAAACAGTCACCAAAAACACAACGTTGTGAAAATATCACATTCAGCGAAGGTGTAACATGCGACAGCGACAAATGGCTGCGCGATGGTGACAGATGGCTGCCTGAAGATGACAGATGGTGAGGAGCTGGTGAGAGACTTGGTACACCCGCCCCATGAATGGTAAATGTAGCCAGTGAAAATGACTTCTGAGCCAGCTGCACCCTGGGAGGGAGAGAGGGAGAGAAGAAGGGAAGGAAAGAAAAAAGGGAGGGAAGGAGGAGAGAGGGAGGGAGAGAGAGAGGGAGGCAGAGAATGAAGGAGGAAGGGAGGAGAGTTAGGGAGAAGAGAGGAGGGAGGAGAGGCAGGGAGTGAGGGAGGAGGGAGGAGAGAAAGGATAGTTTAAGGGAGAGAGGGAGGGTAGGATAAAAGAGGGAGGGTAAGGTAAGTGAGGGAGGGAGGGGAGGGTAAGGGAGAGAGGGTGGGTAGGGTAAGGAAGGGAGAGAGAGGGTAGGGTAAGGGAGAGAGGGAGGATAGAGTAAGGGAGAGAGGGAGGGTAGGGTAAGGAAGGGAGCGAGGGAGGATGTAGTTAAGGGAGAGAGGGAGGGCCAGAATTAAGGGAGAGAGGGAGGGTAGAGGTTAAGGAGGGAGAGTAGGGCGTATTAGTAAGGGAGAGAGAGAGAGGGTAGGGTAAGGGGAGAGGGAGGATAGAGCAGGGACGAGAAGGAGGGTAGGGCCTTAAGGAGAGAGGGACGGACCGGAGTAAGGAGAGGGAGGGAGGGCCAGAGATAGGGAGAGGAGGTCGGATAGGAATAAGGGAGAGAGGGAGGATAGAGTAGGGAGAGAGGGATGTGAGCGTAAGGGAGAGAGGGAGGAATAGAGTAAGGGAGAGAGGGAGGACTAGAGTAAGGAAGAGAGGGGAGGCTGATGTATGGGAGAGAGGAGGATAGAGTAAGACAGAGGCAGGGAGGATAAGATTAAGTGGGAGGGAGGAGAGACTAGGGGAGAGAGGGAAGATAGAGTAAGGGAGAGAGGGAAGATAGAGGTAAGGGGAGTGGTGAGGTTGAGTAAGGGACGAGAGGGAGGGTAGGGGTAAGGGAGAAGGGAGGGAAAGAGTAAGGCTAGGAGGGAGGGTAGGGTAAAAGGAGAGAGGGAGGGTAGGGTCGGGAGGGCAGGGAGGATAGAGTAAGGGACAGAGGAGGGAAGGGTAGGAGGAGGGAGAGAAGGGTTAAGGGAGGAGAGGGAGGAATAGAGTAAGGGAGAGAGGGAGGGTAGGGTAAGGCGAGAGGGAGGATAGAGTAAGGAGAGAGGGAGCAATAGAGTAAGAGAGAGAGGGAGTAGGTATGGGGAGAGAGGGAGGATAGAGTAAGGGAGAGAGAGGGAGGTATAGTAAGGAAGAGAGGGGAGGACAGAGTAAGGGAGAGAGGGGGAATAAGAGTAAGGGTGAGAGGGAGGATAGAGTAAGTGGAGAGAGGGAGTGTAGGGTAAGGGAGAGAGGGAGGGGAATTTAAGTGAAAGGGAACGGGAGGATGAGAAAGTGGAGAAAGAGAGGGCTTGGGTGGAAGGGAGAGAGGAGGGGAGATAGGTAAGGGAGTGAGAGGGAGGATAGAGACAGGGAGAGAGAGGAGAGGGTAGTGTAAGGGAGAGAGGGTGATAGAGTAAGGGAGAGCTAGGGAGGGTAGAGTACAGGGAGAGAGGAGGGTAAGAGGGGGAAAAGAGAAAGGGAAAAGGGGGGAGGTTGAGTAAGGGGGAGAGGGAGGTAGGGTAAGGGGGAGGGGGAGGTGGGGGAAAGGGAGAAAAGGGGGGGTAAAAAAAGGGAAAAAGGGGGGGTTAGAAAAGGGGAAAAAGAGAGGGGGGGTAGGGTAAGGAATTTAAAAAAGGAGAGGGGGGGTAAGAAAAGGGAGGGAGGGAGGGTAGGGTAAGGGAGAAAAGGGGGGGAAAAAGGGAAGGGAGGGGGGGGTAGGGTAAGGGAGAGTGGGAGGGTAGGGAAAGGGGGGTGAGAGGGGGGGTATGGAAAAATTAAAAAATTTTAAAAAGGGAAAGGGAGGGGGGAAGGGGTAGGGGGTTAGGGGGAAAGGAGGGGGGGTAGAGTAAGGGAGAGAGGGGGGGGTAGGGTAAGGGAGAGGGGGGGGGGTAGGAAAGGGGAAAGAGGGGGGTAGGGGAAAGGGGGGAAAGGGAGGTTAGAGAAAGGGGGAGAGGGAGGGTAGGGAAGGGGAAAGGGGGGGAGGATGAGAAAGGGAGAGAGGGGGGGTTTGGGAAAAGGAGAGGGGAGGGGAGTAAGGGAGAGGGGGGGGTAGGGTTTAAAGGAAAGGAGGGGGGTAAGAAAAGGAGAGGGGGAAGGGTGGGGTAAAGGAAAAAGGAAAAGGGGGGGGGTTGTAGGGTAAGGGGGGAGAGGGGGGGGTGAGTAAGGGGGAGAGGGAGGTTTTAAGTAAGGGGAGAGAGGGGGGGGTAGGAAAAGGGGAGGGGGAAAGGGAGGTAAGGGGAGAGGGGGATAGGTAAGGGAGGGGGGAAAGGGAAATGGTTTAAGGGGAGAGGGGGGGTTTAGAGAAAGGGGAGAGAGGGAGGATGGGAGTAAGGGAGAGAGGGAGGGGGGGGGAAGGGAGAGGGGGGATAAGAAAGGGGGAGAGAGGGAGGGTGGGTAAAGGGAGGGGGAGGAGGGGAGTAAGGGAGGGGGAGGGTGGGTAGGGTGGGGGAAAGAGAGGGGGGAAATTAGAGAAAAGGGAGGAGGAAGGGTAGGTAAAGGGGGGTTAGAGGGGGGGGGGTGTAGAGAAAGGGGAGGAGGGAGGATAGGTAAGGGAGAGGGGGGAGGATAGAGTAAGGGGGGGAGGGATGTGAGAGAAAGGGAGGAGGGGGATAGAGAAAGGGGAAAGAGGGGAGGGTTTTTAAGGGGGGAAGGGGGAGAGTGGAGGGGAAAAATAGAGAAGGGGAAGAGGGGAGGGTGGGGAATAAGGGAGAGAGGGGGGGTTAGAGAAAGGGAGAAAAAGGGCCCGGTTTCTTTAAAAGGAGGGGGGAGGAGGGGAGAAGGGGGGTAGGGGGGGAAAAGGGAGGATAGAGAAAGGGGAGAGAGGGGGGGTTTAGGGAAAAAGGGAAGGGGGGGTTTTGAGAAGGGAGAGAAGGGGGGGATTAGGTAAGGGAGAGGGGGGGGTGGGGTAAGGGAGAGGGGAGGGAAAGGAGAGGGGGGATGGAAGGAAAGGAAGGGGGAAGAGAAGGGGAAGGGGTTTTAAAAAAAAGGGAAAAAGGGGGGAGGGAGGGAAGGGGGAAAGGGGGGGGAGGGGGCGGAAAAGGGGTAGAGTGGGGGGAAGAGGGGGAAAGGAAGGAAAGGGAAAGAAAGGGGGGTTGGGAAAGGAGAGAGGGGGGGTGGGGAAAAAAGGGGTGGGGAGGGAAACGGGGGAGGAGAGGGGGGGTTAGGGAAAGGGGAGGGGAAAGGGTAGGGTAAGGGGGGAAGGAGGGGGGTAAAAGGGAGGTGGGGAGGAGTAAGGGAAGAGGGGAAAGGGTTAGGGGTAAGGGTTTTAAGGGGGGGTGGGAAGGAAGGTGGGGGAGGGGGGGGAGAGTAAGGGAGGGTGGAATATTAAATTGGGGACCTTATGGGTAGAGGGGGATGAAAAACGGGGGAGGGGGGTTCCCAGGGGGTAAGGGATGGGGGAGGGTGGGGGTTAAAATAATAGGGGGGTGGAAAGGGGATGGGGATAGGTAAGGGAGAGAGGGGGGAAATAGAGTAAGGGAGAGAGGGAGGATAGAGAAAGGGGAGGGGGATGTAGAGAAAAGGGAGAGGGGGGAAATTAGAGAAAGGGGGAGAGAGGGAGGATAGAGTGGGGGGAAAAAGGGGAGGGGTTTGAGTAAGGGAGAGGGGGGAGGATAGATAAGGGGAAAAAGGGGGGGGGTAGAGTAAGGGGAAGAGAGGGAGGGAAGAAAAATGGAGGGGAGGGAGGGAAGAGTAAGCGAGAGAGGGGGGTAAAAGTGGGGGGAAGGAGGGGGGGAAGAGTGATGGAGAAAAGGAGGGTAGGTAAGTGGGAGAGGGGGGTAGGGTAAGGGAGGGAGAGAGGATAAGGTAGGCGAGAGGGGGAGGGTAGGGAAAGGAAGAGGGGGGAGGGTAGAGTAAGGGAGAGGGGCGGTTTAGGGTAATGAAGAGGGGGAGGGTTAGGGGGTAAGGGGAGAGGGGGGTAGGTAAGGGAAAAGGGGAGGGCAGAATAAGGGAGAGAGGGGGGATAGAGTAAGAAGGGGAGGGAGGGTAGGGTAAGGGAGAGAGGGAGGATAGAGAAAGGGGAGAGAGGGGGGGGCAGGGAAATGGGAGAGAGGGGGGATAGAGTATGGGAGAGAAGGAGGGTAGGGAAAAAGAAGGGGGAGGGGGGGTTTTGAGAAAGGGGGAAAAGGGGGAGGAAATAGGAAAGGGGGAGAGGGGGGAGGATAGAGTAAGGGAGAGAGGGAGGTTTGAGTGGGGAGAGGGGGAGGATAGAGTAAGGGAGAGAGGGGAAGATAGGGGAAACGGAGAGGGGGAGGATAGAGTAGGGAAAAAGGGGAGGATAGAGTAAGGGAGGAGGGGGGGAAAGGGAGTAATGGGGGAGAGGGAGGGGTAGGGGTTGGGGAGAGAGGGGGGGTAGAGTGGGAGAGGGAGGAAGGGGACGGGAGTAAGGGAGAGGGGGGGATGGGGTAAGGGAGAGGGGGAGGATAGAGTAAGGGAGGGAGGGAGGATAGAGTAAGGGAGGAGGGGGAGGATAGAAAAGGGGGGAGAGAGGGGGGGAGGGTTTGGTAGGGGAGAGAGGGAGGGTAGGGTAAGGGGAGAGGGGAGGATAAAGGGAGAGGGGGAAAGGGGGGGGAAAAGGGAGGGGAGGGGGGGTAGGGAAGGGGGGAGAGGGGGGGATAGAGAAAGGGGAAAAAGGGAGGGTAGGGTAAGGGAGGGAGGGGGGGGGAAAGGAGTAAGGAAGAGAGGGAGGATAGGAAAGGGAGAGAGGGGGGGTAGAGTAAGGCAGAGAGGGAGGGGTTTTTAGAGTGGAGGGAGGGGGAGGATGGGGTGAAAGGGAGGAGGAGGGGGGGGTTTAGGGTATGAGAGAGGGGGAGGATAGAGAAAGGGGAAAGGAGAGGGAGGGTAGGGAAAAAAAAAGAGGGGAAAGGATGGGAAAAAAAGGGGGAGAGAGGGGGGGGAGGGGGGGGGGAGAGGGGGGAGGATTGGGAAAGGGAGAGGGGGGAGGGTAGGGTAAAGGGGGAAGGGAGGGGGAAGGGAGGGGAGGGGGGGGGATAGAGAAAGGGAGAGATGGAGGATAGGAAAAAAGAGAGAGGGAGGTTTTAGAAAGGGAGAGAGGGGGGGATGAGTAAGGGAGAGAGGGAGGTTTGAGAAAGGGGGAGGAGGGGGTAGAGTAAGGGGGAGGGAGGATAGGTAAGGGAGAGAGGGATGTAGAGTGAAGGGGGGGAGAGGGGGAGGGACGGGGGAGAAAGGGAAAGAGAGGGAGGATAGGTAAGGGAGAGAGGGGGGGGGAAAGGGAAAAGGGGAGGGGAAAGGGTGATTTTTAAGGGAAAAGAGAGGGAGGGTATTTGTGGGGGAGAGAGGGGGGGTGGGAAAGGGGAGAGGGGGGAGGAAAAAAGGGAGGAGGGGGGGGTTTAGGGTAAGGGAGGAGGGGGATAGAGTAAGGGAGAGAGGGAGGGTAGGGTAAGGGGAGAGGGGGGGTTTAGAGAAAGGGAGAGAGGGGGATAGAGTAAGGGAGAGAGGGGGGGGTGGGGCCCAAGGGGAGAGAGGGGGTTGATTTAGGAGAGGGGAGGGGTAGAGAAAGGGGGGAGGGGAGGATAGAGAAAGGGGAGAAAAGGGAGGGTTGGGAAAAGGGAGAGGGGGGGAGGTAAGGGAGAAGGGGGGGAGGGATAGGGGTAAGGGGGATGGAGGGATAGAGAAAAAAGGGGAGTGGGAGGATAGAGAAGGGGGGAAAAAGGGGGGTTTTTAGAGAAAGGGGGAAAAGGGGGAAAGGATGGTAACGGAGGGGAGGGGGGGTAAAAAGGGAAAGGGGAAGAGTGGGAGGATAGGGGTAAGGGAGGGGGGGGAGGAAAAAGTAAGGGAGGGGGAAAGGGGGAGGTTTAAAAGAAAAGGGAAAGAAAGGGAGGAAAAAAGTAAGGGAGGGGGGGGAAAGGATAAAGTAAGGAAGAGAGGGGGGTAAAGTAAGGGAGAGAGGGGGCCCCCTTAAAGGGGGGAGAGGGGGGGGAAAAAGGGAAAAAAGGGGGATAAAGTAACGGTGAGAGGGAGGATAAAGCAATGGAGAGAGGGAGGATAAAGTAAGGGAGAGAGGGAGGATAAAGTAAGGGAGATAGGGAGGATAAAGTAAGGGATAGAGGGAGGATAAAGTAAGGGAGAGAGGGAGAATAATGTAAGGGAGAGAGGGAGGATAAAGTAGGGGAGAGCGGGAGGATAAAATAAGGGAGAGAAGGAGGATAAAGTAAGGGAGAGAGGGAGGTTAAAGTAAGGGAGAGAGGGAGGGTAAAGTAAGGGGGAGAGCGAGGATAAAGTAAGGGAGAGAGGGAGGAAAAAGTAAGGGAGAGAGGGACGATAAAGTAAGGGAGAGAGAGGGAGGATAATGTAAGGGAGAGAGGGAGGATAAAATAAGGGAGAGAGGGAGACAACAAACATGAACTTCATTTGTCTCAGCAGTCAGACAATTTAGCTGGATGATAAGCTTAAAAATTGGTATTTTCAGCTGTGCCACCACTGTGCCACCACTGTGCCACAACTGTGCCACCACTGTATCATGAGTTATATCTGTGCTTGGACTGGGCTGCCACCTCACACCACACACCACACACAACACCACACACCACATAAGAACATAAGAAAGAAGGAACACTGCAACAGGTCTACTGACCCATGCGAGCAGGTCCATGTCCCATCCCCCTCCCGGATTAGCCCAATGACCCACCCATTCTGGTCACCTCCACTCAAGGAAGGATCACGGCACCAGACCCAGCAGCACAAGCTAGTCCGGTCAAACTCACACCCACCCACACCCACTCATGTATTTAATAACCTATTTTTAAAACTACACAACGTTTTAGCCTCAATAACTGTACTCGGGAGTTTGTTCCACTCATCCACAACTCTATTACCAAACCAGTGCTTTCCTATATCCTTCCTGAATCTGAATTTTTCCAGCTTGAAACCATTCCCCCGAGTCCTGTGTTGGCCGGAAATTTTCAGCACGCTATTTACATCCCCTTTATTTATTCCTGTTTTCCATTTATACACCTCGATCATATCCCCCCTAATTCTACGCCTTTCGAGAGAGTGCAGATTCAGGGTTCTCAGTCTATCCTCATAGGGAAGATTTCTGATACATGGGATCATCTTTGTCATCCTCCTCTGTACGTTTTCCAGAGCATTTATATCCATTTTGTAATACGGTGACCAACACTGTGCAGCGTAGTCTAAATGAGGCCTAACCAAGGATATATAGAGTTGAAGAACAACCTGAGGACTTCTATTATTTATACTTCAAGATATGAAGCCAAGAATTCTGTTAGCTTCATTGCGAACACTAATGCACTGTTGTCTTGGTTTTAGGTTACTGCTAACCAGAACTAAATCCTTTTCGCAATCAGTAGTATTAAGATCTACATTATTTAGTTTATATGTGGCATGGTTATTTAACTATCCAACACTTAGAACTTTGCATTTGTCAATATTAAACTGCATCTGCCACTTCTCCGACCATTGCTGACATTACACTTCAGATGACCTTCCGAACTGCAACATCCTTTCCTCTTCCTTCACAGTGAAGGCGCTGCACTTCCACCTCCAGGACTCGAGTTCAGCAACTCGTTTCCCTGAATTCCTTTATCAATACTGCGTTACTTACACTCCAACAGCACATCAGGCCACAAAAAAGCACCTGCCTACACTCAATCCTGTGCTCACACAGGTGTGTGAGCACAGGACCAAGCTCCTAGTACTATAAGTCTCATTCGCCTCCCCCTCCTTCCTCCATCCTTTCCTGGGAAGACCTCTACCCTTCCTTCCCTCCACCCAAGATTTATACACCTTTCTAGTCATCTTATTTTGCTCTATCATCTCTAAATGTCAAAGTCACCTCAACAACCTCTCCTCCGCCCTCTTATTGCTCTTCGTAACGCATACCTTCTAATCCTCAAACTCCTAACTTTCTGCATGATACTCACACCACACTTTGCCTTTTAAAACGATATCTTCACTGCCTCCAGCTTTTTTCTGGCTTCAATGTTTAAAACCCATGCTTTACACCCATATAACAGTGTTGGTACCACTATACTCTGGTACATTCGCCATTATATATCCACGAATAACGTTCTCTGTCTCTACAGATGCCTCACGGCACCCACCTTTTTCCCTTTCGTCAATTCCATAGTCACCTTATCTTTCATAGTCAAATCCAGCGACAAGTCCACTCCCAAATACCTGAATAAATTCACTTTCTCTATACTCTTCCCTCTAATCTGATATCCAGTCTTTCATTGCCTAGATTTTTGTATTACTCCCATCACCTTGCTCTTCCCTATGTTCACTTTTAACTTCCTTCTTTTACGTACCTTTCCAAAATCCTCTACCAACCTTTGCAACTTCTCTTCAGAATCTCTCCTATCATTGGCAAAGAGCAAGTGTGATAACTTACAGTTTGCATTAAATTCGCTATCTTTCTATCTCATATCTCTCCTAGCAACCTAGTGTTCACTTATATGGTTCATTGTAAACAAATGGTCTACACTTCTTAAAACTCTCTGAATACATTAAACAACTACACCAACCACTCCAAAATAACATCAACATGTGTCTTAGTATTTCTGTCTTGATCCCATCTATCACAGCTGTTTTACCCCTGTTATTCAGCTTCACGAACTTACCCCCCCCTTCTACATTAGTATCTGTTTCTTCTTCATTCTTACAAGATGTTATACCTCCCTGCCCTATGCGTGAGATCGCCACTTCTCTTTCTCCATCAACATTTAATCCATTTTCCCATTCTCACTACCCTCTTTTGCTAAATCCATTTCTTTCCTTTTTCAACTTATTAATCTCACTCCAAAACTTTTTCTTATTCTCAGCAGTACCCCCCACCTGGGAGGGCCATCGCTGGGTCACCATCTGGAAAAGACCGGGACGGGACAACACCGGCGAACCTGCTACAAATATATTCTCGGCAAAGTTGATAAAACCTTACTCTTTCATTGGCTCTCCTTATACACTCCCTCACCTCTCTTCTACCATACTCCACCCTCATGTTAACTTTTTCTCTGTTATCAGTCCCCCTTTGCCTCATTATTCCATTAATCGCTCCTCTTCCCACCCGCACCCACTCTTCCATTCCCCAAACTTCTGTAGCACACGCTAATAATAATAATAATAATAATAATCTATTTCTACAAGTACATGTATAATATAGACCTAGCTGACATCAGTGACATCCTACTATATACAAAGCCCCTTGTTATACAGAGTACTTGGGGCAAATTAGGTCAGTTTTGTCCCCAGGATGCGAACTGCACCACTTGACTAACTCCTAGGTAGTTATTTTACTGCAGAGTGAACAGGGACATCAAGTGTCATACGAAACACCTTATGTTTTCACCCGTACCGGGGATCGAATCACGGACCTCAGTATTTGTGAACTGAGGTGTGCTAGTGATCGAGCTACGAGACATCTGAATATTTAAATCTATCCCCTACATCTTCCATCTCTTCATTATCTGTACTCTTTCCTCACCTTTCTCCCAATAGTTTATATCTTCCCTCAGTTGTCTTTTTTAATTAACTTTTAACATTCAGTTTTTCCTTACCCACTTATAACATTCTTCTTATACCCCAGCCACCTCCTTCTCTCACTCTGTCACTAAATAATGATCTTATATAGTCGCTCCTCTAAAAGAACATAAGTCTACCCATCAGCCTTTTATCTGCCAATACATAATCAAGTAAACTAGTTCTATTGCACATAGGCGAGAGAAGCTCATGACGATGTTACGGTCCGACTTGGACCGTTTACGAGTCACACTGACACAAGGGAATGAGGGAGCAGGTATATATAGACGAGGGTGACAGGGACGTAAGAACCGATAAAAGAGAAGAAACTCATCCCAGGATAAACACGACATGGGAGATGCAAAGAAATGTTCGACACTGGAGATAAAAACTTCTTACCAGAGGAGACAAGCAACTCAAATATTCGAGAGAGAGAGAGAGAGAGAGAGAGAGAGAGAGAGAGAGAGAGAGAGAGGAGAGAGAGAGAGAGAGAGAGAGAGAGAGAGAGAGAGAGAGAAATAACATCGACTTGTACAAACATAACATTTTTGTGGACTGTCCCGTTAGTCTCCCAAAAGTTAATAGAGACACAAGTTCTTTAAAAATAAAATCCGCATGATATTTTTTCTCCGTCTTTTAAGGCATTCACTCCATTAACGAAGCACAGTGGGGGAAAAGGAGTTCCAGAAGAAGCCAGGGTTGTGAAGAGAGGTATATGAAGTACTGAGAGAGGCTTCAGTGCCACGATGAGAAGCAACGTGGAAGAGGGGAAGGGGTGAGAAAGAATTTGGTAAGCATTGAAACTGGGAGATGTAGAGGAAAGAAATGGGAAAGGGGAAGAAGTTCAGGGAGAAGAGATTATTTGGATGGCTTCAAGGCAGGAAGATTAGGGAACAGTGTTTAGTAGGGAAGATAACTGTAGATGGGGGTTCAGGTATGGAGGTTAGAGGGAGGAGTACAGAGATGGAGGTAAAAGGGAGGAGTACAGAGATGGAGGTAAGAGGGAGGAGTACAGAGATGGAGGTAGAAGGAAGATATTGAGAGAAAGATTGATGAAAGGAGTACAGGGAATCAGATGAATGTAAGAAATACACGGAAGGAGATTAAGACAAGGAAAATAGAAAGGGAGTTTAGAGAGAGGCTAATAGGAAAAATGTGAAGAAGTTTACTGAGAGAGAAAAAGAGGGGAAGCGAAAAAAAGGGAGAAAGCGTAAACCGAGGATCCTTTTACTTATAAAATCAATATACCCGGGGGTTCACTCACCTTCCAGGGCCCTTCGCCTCACACACGTGGCGATCAGATTTTATTAACAACACGAGAACTGAGACTACAAAAACCCCTCGAGTCTAGAGGTCGACTTCCTGTTTACTGAATTTCTAAACCACCATCTTGGTTTCCTCTCTACAGGTTTTATTCAAAAAAAAAATTTAAATTTTTTTTCCATCTCTGCTACTGAAAAAACATATGCAAGCTATATTAAAGGGCTGTTGGTGACCACATCGGGAGAAGAATGAAATACTGGGATCATGCTTAAAAGCTACCGATGTACCGGCTTTAAAATAAATGGTATCGCATCTGTTACCCACCAAAGCTCCGGGTATGTATTTGTGGCCTTGTGGAAAAAATGTCAGAACCTCACCTTCTGTTTGGGAAAAAAGTTGAAGTTTTGATTTAAACCCTATGTTCCCATGGCCGCATTGATGCTTTCTGGTTTCCCTTAGGAATTTCGTCTTCTTCGTCGCTGTTTTCACATTACTACTCCTGCGACGCACGAGAGTACGAAAAATCTAGAGCTAAAAATTCATCCCTAGAAAGATCCCTGTTTGCGATTGTACTGAAAAATATTATATATATATATATATTATATATATTTTATTTTTAATATATATATATAAAATATTTACAGTATATATAGGCGGGACTACCCTCCCCTGGTTGCACTACTAACTCGTGCCTCTTGCTCCCCTAAGTAGGGGTGTCCCCCCCTGCGCATATCACTATCCGGGGCAAGCATCAGTACAAGACCTACCCTGCCCCCCTGCCCCCTACTGCAGACTGTCATGGCCAGGATGGGGAGTTACCCCCCTCCCCCCCCTCTCTCTCTCTCCCCTTTTATCCATAAAATAAGTTTTATTCACCTTTTATTTTCATCGTTGTTATTTTTTTACTTTTATTATTATTTTATTAATATTATTATTATTTTTAAATTGTTTTTTTTCTATTGTTTCTTTATTATCATTATTGTCCTTATTATTCACATCATCACTATATTGCGAGGTTTTAAGCCAGGCAGAGAGTCTTCTCTTGGGATCTGTTGAAGAGGACGGCCTTCACCTCCACCCCGCTTCATGACTCACACGGGTTTACACTTTACGAAAAAATTAACTTTGTTTGTGACTGAAAGGGGGTTTATTCGATTTTTACGATAACTGGTTTCATCCCCCTCTAACGTGTGTGTGACCCACGGGATTTTAAAGTTCCCCAAAAAAATACTAATACTAATATTAATACTAATAATAAAAGTAAGAAGAAGAAGAAGAAGAAGAAGAAGAAGAAGAAGAAGAAGAAGAAGAAGAAGAAGAAGAAGAAGAGGAAGAAGAAAGGAATAAAAAAGAAGAGTTTATTGATAAATTTGTAAATTGTAAGGAGAGAGAGAGAGAGAGGAAAAGAGAGAGGAGAGAGAGAGAGAGAGAGAGAGAGAGAGAGAGAGAGAGAGAGAGAGAGAGATTCAAAAATGGAAATTCTGGCTGTGACCGTCCCAGCCTCATCCTCCATCTCCCTCTTATCTCCAAATTAACCGCTTCATTTCTCCCTCTCTCTCTCTCTCTCTCTCTCATCCCCTCTCTCTCTCTGTCTGTCTGTCTCTCTCTCAGCGCTTATTATCCGGGCCTTCGTGACCTCTTCTCTCCATATTTGCTTAACCTCTCCTCTCCTTTCTCTTCCTCCTTGTTCTATCTCTGTCATCATCTGTGTTCTCTAGTTTTCCCCTTCAGCCACTTATGCGTTTCCAAAAGTACTTATTGCACGTGTAGACTTTCTTATGGTGATATTACCTCACACATCACAGGGAGAAAATAATCTGAGTGGGTTTTAAAAACCCTTACTTGAAAGATTTATTATAATCAAACCAAATCATTAACTTGATTTAAAACTTAAAACCACAAAATATCCACAAGTTAACTTGGATTATTTTTTAACACAAATCATAGACGAAGCTTAAGGGTGATTTTTAAGTATCTTGCCCTGAATATAGTCGACTTCTTGAAGGTCGTTGTTATACCACAAGACGGGTAGTTATCAACACCTTGAGCCTGACTGTACAGCGGCAACAGCAGCAGCAGTAGCAGCAACAGCAGGAACAGCAGCAGCAGTAGCAGCAACAGCAGGAACAGCAGCAGCAGTAGCAGCAGTAGCAACAACAGCAGGAACAGCAGCAACAGCAGTAGCAGTAACAGCAAGAACAGCAGTAACACCACCATATAAGTGATTGTCTTTCCCTCTGGAATGGCTGGACTCTTCTGTCTGCCTCCCCTTCCTCCTCCTCCCACGTCCGTGAGATGGATAGATAGATAGTTGTATATAGGTAGATAATTACAGATATATAGACATAAATAGCTATAGATCGATAGATATAGATAAATATAGATACAAAGATATTGATAAATATAAAAAGATAGATATAGATAGATACATACATATAGAGAGAATTAGAAAGAGAGAGAGAGAGAGAGTAAGAGAAGTAATAGTAGTAACGAGAAAACTGGAATAAAATTGGGCATCGTGAGGACAAAAAAAAAAGAAAGGGTGAAAATGTTACAAACACACAAAGGGTAATTTCCCCGAGAAGGAGCTGCGGTAAGAGCAGTGTGGAAGAGGTGGAAAAAAAAGAAGTATGAAGAAAAGAAGGCAGAGAAGAGATGTAAATGCAGAAAAAAGTGTGGGAGGAGCTGCGAAAAGAACTGTGAAGCAAAAGGTGTAAAAAATAACTGGAGAATAGGCATAAAGAGGAGGTGGAAAGAGGAGCTAAAAATAATGGGGCAAGAAATGTCCAAACAGGTACGCAATGAGGTATACAAAGAGGTAACCTTAGAGGCATCCCAGGAAGTATTCAAACAATTACGCAAAAGAAACTGGCTGAGAGTCTTGACAGATCACTGTAAACAGAGTGAATATGATCTACCTACAGCCTCCCCGAGTAGCCAATGGTATGCGTGTGCGCGTCCACGCCCACCGTGTCAGCCAATGAGCACCGCTGCCTGTAACAGCAGCGTTACTCGACCAATTTAATATATATATATAATATATATATATATATATATATATATATATATATATATATATATATATATGTATGTCGTGCCGAATAGGCAGAACTTGCGATCTTGGTTTAAATAGCAACGCTCATCTTGCCATATAGGACAAGTGAAAATTTGTGTATGCAATAATTTCGCCAAAATCATTCTGAACCTAACGAAAAAAAATATATTTGATTGTGTTTGTTTAGTACTAAATTATTGTAATCGTATTTAAAATATATTTAGTTGGGTTAGGCTAAAATAAATTGCTCTTGTTATAATAAGGTTAGATAAGTTTTCTAAGATTCTTTTGGTGCAAAGTTAGAAATTTTTACATTAACATTAATGAAAAAAAATATATCTTTAAACTTATAAGAGAAAATTTCAGAAAGGACTTAATTTTAAATGAGTTCTTGCTAATTGACCAGTTTTACATATTCGGCACGACATATATATATATATATATATTATATATATATATATATATATATATATATATATATATATATATATATATATATATATATATATATATGTTATGGAAGGAGAAAAGAGAATATGAATGTGTAATTGCAAGAATTATGTGGATTAAAGTAAAGGTTGGATGCGAGAAGTGGGTCATAATAAGCGTGTATGAACCTGGAGAAGAGAGGAATGCAGAGGAGAGAGAGAGATTTTGGGAGATGTTAAGTGAATGTATAGGAGCCTTTGAACCAAGTGAGAGAGTAATTGTGGTAGGGGACCTGAATGCTAAAGTAGGAGAAACTTTTAGAGAGGGTGTGGTAGGTAAGTTTGGGGTGCCAGGTGTAAATGATAATGGAGCCCTTTGATTGAACTTTGTATAGAAAGGGGTTTAGTTATAGGTAATACATATTTTAAGAAAAAGAGGATAAATAAGTATACAAGATAATGATGTAGGGCGAAATGACAGTAGTTTGTTGGATTATGTATTGGCAGATAAAAGACTGTTGAGTAGACTTCCAGGATGTACATGTTTATAGAGGGGCCACAGATATATCAGATCACTTTCTAGTTGTAGCTACACTGAGAGTAAAAGGTAGATGGGATACAAGGAGAATAGAAGCATCAGGAAGAGAGAGGTGAAAGGTTTATAAACTAAAAGAGGAGGCAGTTAGGGAAAAGATTATAAACAGCTATTGGAGGATAGATGGGCTAATGAGAGCATAGGCAATGGGGTCGAAGAGGTATGGGGTAGGTTTAAAAATGTAGTGTTAGAGTGTTCAGCAGAAGTTTGTGGTTACAGGAAAGTGGGTGCGGGAGGGAAGAGGAGCGATTGATGGAATGATGATGTAAAGAGAGTAGTAAGGAGAAAAAGTTAGCATATGAGAAGGTTTTACAAAGTAGAAGTGATGCAAGGAGGGAAGAGTATATGGAGAAAAAGAGAGAGGTTAAGAGAGTGGTGAAGCAATGTAAAAAGAGAGCAAATGAGAGAGTGGGTGAGATGTTATCAACAAATTTTGTTGAAAATAAGAAAAAGTTTTGGAGTGAGATTAACAAGTTAAGGAAGCCTAGAGAACAAATGGATTTGCCAGTTAAAAATAGGAGAGGAGAGTTATTAAATGGAGAGTTAGAGGTATTGGGAAGATGGAGGGAATATTTTGAGGAATTGTTAAATGTTGATGAAGATAGGGAAGCTGTGATTCGTGTATAGGGACAAGGAGAATAACATCTTGTAGGGAGTGAGGAAGAGCAGTTGTGAGTGTGGGGGAAGTTCGTAGGCATGTAGGTAAAATGAAAGGGGGTAAGGCAGCCGGAATTGATGGGATAAAGATGGAAATGTTAAAGCAGGTGGGGATATAGTTTTGGAGTGGTTGGTGCAATTATTTAATAAATGTAATGGAAGAGGGTAAGGTACCTAGGGGATTGGCAGAGAGCATGCATAGTTCCTTTGTATAAAGGCAAAGGGGACAAAAGAGAGTGCAAAAATTATAGGGGGATAAGTCTGTTGAGTATACCTGGTAACATTGTATGGTAGAGTTATTATTGAAAGAATTAAAGTAAGACTGAGATAGGATAGCAGATGAACAAGGAGGCTTTAGGAAAGGTAGGGGGTGTGTGGACCAGGTGTTTACAGTGCAACATATGAAGTGAACAATATTTAGATAAGGCTAAAAAGGTCTTTGTGGCATTTATGGATTTGGAAAAGGCGTATGACAGGGTGGATAGGGGGCAATGTTACAGATGTTGCAGGTGTATGGTGTAGGAGGTTAGGTTACTGGAAGCAGTGAAGAGTTTTTACGAGGATAGTGAGGCTCAAGTTAGAGTACATAGGAAAGAGGGAAATTATTTCCCAAGTAAAAGTAGGCCTTAGACAGGGATGTGTGATGTCACCGTGGTTGTTTAATATATTTATAGATGGGGTTGTAAGAGAAGTAAATGCGAGGGTCTTGGCAAGAGGCGTGGAGTTAAAAGATAAGGAATCACACATAAAGTGGGAGTTGTCACAGTTGCTCTTTGCTGATGACACTGTGCTCTTGGGAGATTCTGAAGAGAAGTTGCAGAGATTGGTGGATGAATTTGGTAGGGTGTGCAAAAGAAGAAAATTAAAAGTGAATACAGGAAAGAGTAAGGTTATGAGGATAACAAAAATATTAGGTGATGAAAGATTGGATATCAATTGGAGGGAGAGAGTATGGAGGAGGTGAATGTATTCAGATATTTGGGAGTGGACGTGTCAGCGGATGGGTCTATGAAGGATGAGGTGAATCATAGAATTGATGAGGGAAAAGGGTGAGTGGTGCACTCAGGGTCTGTGGAGACAAAGAACTTTGTCCTTGGAGGCAAAGAGGGGAATGTATGAGAGTATAGTTTTACCAACACTCTTATATGGGTGTGAAGCATGGGTGAAAGAATGTTGCAGCGAGGAGAAGGCTGGAGGCAGTGGAGATGTCATGTCTGAGGGCAATGTGTGGTGTGAATATAATGCAGAGAATTCGTAGTTTGGAAGTTAGGAGGAGGTGCGGGATTACCAAAACTGTTTGTTGTCCAGAGGGCTGAGGAAGGGTTGTTGAGGTGGTTCGGACATGTAGAGAGAATGGAGCGAAACAGAATGACTTCAAGAGTGTATCAGTCTGTAGTGGAAGGAAGGCGGGGGTAGGGGTCGGCCTAGGAAAGGTTGGAGGGAGGGGGTAAAGGAGGTTTTGTGTGCGAGGGGCTTGGACTTCCAGCAGGCGTGCGTGAGCGTGTTTGATAGGAGTGAATGGAGACGAATGGTTTTTATTACTTGACGTGCTGTTGGAGTGTGAGCAAAGTAACATTTATGAAGGGGTTCAGGGAAACCGGCAGGCCGGACTTGAGTCCTGGAGATGGGAAGTACAGTGCCTGCACTCTGAAGGAGGGGTGTTAATGTTGCAGTTTAAAAACTGTAGTGTAAAGCACCCTTCTGGCAAGACAGTGATGGAGTGAATGATGGTGAAAGTTCTTCTTTTTCGGGCCACCCTGCCTTGGTGGGAATCGGCCAGTGTGATAATAAAATAATAAAAAATGTATATATATATAAAATATATATATATTATATATATATATATATATTTATATATATATATATATATATAAAATATATATATATTATATATAATATATGCAAACATCTTAGATTTTCTATAAAATATCCTAGATTTTCATGGCCCATTGTGGCCCCTTCCTCGGGTCTTTGGACCCCTGTTTGAGAACCACTAACCTAAACACAGTATAACCTCCTTCATCACTACTCATCTAAACCATCTTAATGTAATTAATGTGACCTTTTATTCTGGCAACGTTTCGCTCTCCAGGAGCTTTGTCAAGCCGTTACCAACACTATAGGGACACATAGAGATATATAAAGGTACAAAGGTTCAAAATACAATATTATTGTAGTAGGTAGTAGTAATAGTAATCATTGTGTTAGTAGTAGCAGCAGTAGTAGTAGTAGTAGTAGTAGTAGTAGCAGTAATAGTAGTAGTAGTAGAAGTACTTGTTGCGGTACTTGTTTTGCAACTCACAAGTGCGAAACGTTGCCACAATAAAATGTCACATAACTTGCACTTGTGTCCTCTTAACTAGCATAATGTCGGTAACTCTACCAAGATAATTACAACTCTAACCCTAACAGGAACATTGATGATAATGACCCATCTCTAAATGACCCTTAATTGACTTATAATTTCTTTAATTACTATTCATCTCATACATGCTAGTCATGACCTTCATGGCCATTATCATCATCACGTCATGACTGGCATCCCTCCAGTCATGACGTGATGAAGATGATGATAATGATGATAATGAGGATGATGATGATGATGATGATGATGATGATACTGATGCTGATCTTTCAGTCATTTCTCGGAAGTTCCTGGGCAACATTAACTGCCCATTAATTATTTACCGTTAACTGCCCCGTCGATGACCCATTAATCACCCATTAACTCTGTTAACTACGTATTACTGCTCACTGACTTTCCATTAACATCTATTAACTGCTCATGACATGACTAGCAACTGCATATTTAAGTCTAATAGCTATCTATTATTATATATTAACAACCCATTAAAACCATTACCTTTCCATAAACTACCCACTTATAATTTATTAACTACCCATTAACTTTCAATAAATTATTAAAAATCTATTAACTAAATATTAACTTTTATTAAACTACCCATTGCTCTTATTATTTTTATTAATATATTATTATTATTATTATATTATTATTATTATTGTAATTATTATTTATTAGCCACTCAATAAGCCACTAACCCATTAGGCACCCATTAACAACCCATTGTTCATGGGCCCATTAACAGCCCATTGTTAATGGGTCCTTCAAAACCCATTGTTAATGGGTCCTTCAAAACCCATTGTTAATGGGTCTCTTAACAACCCATTTAATGGGTCCATTAACAAACGCATTGTTCATGGTTCCTTTAACAACTCATTGCTAATGGATTCATTAGCAACTCATTGTTAGTGGACCCATTAACAATGTGTTGTTAACTGGTTGATAATTATCTATTAACCCATTAATGGGTTGTTAATTATCCATTAACCCATTAACTACCTCCAATATCACCCCTTATGGCCAGACCTGCATATAAGAGTCTATAACTTCCAATTAACTTCAGTAATTAACTGTATCTGGCTAATAAACGTTTTTAATCATCACTAATTGATAGCAGTCACCAACAGCCTGGTCAGTCACCATAAGTAAACTATAACTACCTATAACCGCCTGTAATTACTAGTAAGCCCCTATTACACTCTACTAACCACTAGTAAGACTCCTCTAACTACCTCTGTAAGCCCTTCTAACTACCTATTAACGTTAATAGCGGCTTTTAACGCCGTTATAATTACCAGTAAGTCCCATTTAACTTCCTGCTAACAACAGATATCCCCTCTAACAACCTACTAACTAGCAGTAAGCTCTACTAATTACCAGTAACACCCCTACTAACTACCAGTAATCCTCCTCTAACTCCCTATTAACTACCGTGGTACAGGCTGTCGACTCCGTTCCTGGTGGCGGCGTGTGGAATGCTGTCTGTGGCGTGTGTGTTCGCTGTGACTGCCCGCTGTTGCTACTCTCATGCTGCACTGCTCGCAGCCTTGCTCTTCTCCCTAGGAGGTGAGGACCTAGCTTTACAGCAGTTCCTAGGAGGTGAGGATCTAGCTTTACAGCAGTTCCTAGGAGGTGAGGATCTAGCTTTACAGCAGTTCCTAGGAGGTGAGGACCTAGCTTTGCAGCAGTTCCTAGGAGGTGAGGACCCAGCTTTGCAGCAGTTCCTAGGAGGTGAGGACCTAGCTTTACAGCAGTTCCTAGGAGGTGAGGACCTAGCTTTACAGCAGTTCCTAGGAGGTGAGGACCTAGCTTTACAGCAGTTCCTAGGAGGTGAGGACCTAGCTTTACAGCAGTTCCTAGGAGGTGAGGATCTAGCTTTACAGCAGTTCCTAGGAGGTGAGGACCTAGCTTTACAGCAGTTCCTAGGAGGTGAGGACCTAGCTTTGCAGCAGTTCCTAGGAGGTGAGGACCCAGCTTTACAGCAGTTCCTAGGAGGTGAGGACCTAGCTTTACAGCAGTTCCTAGGAGGTCAGGACCTAGCTTTGCAGCAGTTCCTAGGAGGTGAGGACCTAGCTTTACAGCAGTTCCTAGGAGGTGAGGACCTAGCTTTACAACGGTTCCTGGGTGAGGACCTAGCTTTACAGTAGTTCCTAGGAGGTGAGGACCTAGGTTTACAGCAGTTCCTAGGAGGTGAGGACCTAGGTTTACAGCAGTTCCTAGGAGGTGAGGACCTAGGTTTACAGCAGTTCCTAGGAGGTGAGGAGCTAGGTTTACAGCAGTTCCTAGGAGGTGAGGACCTAGGTTTACAGCAGTTCCTAGGAGGTGAGGAGCTAGGTTTACAGCAGTTCCTAGGAGGTGAGGACCTAGCTTTACAGCAGTTCCTAGGAGGTGAGGACCTAGGTTTACAGCAGTTCCTAGGTGAGGAGCTAGGTTTACAGCAGTTCCTAGGAGGTGAGGATCTAGCTTTACAACGGTTCCTGGGTGAGGACCTAGCTTTACAGTAGTTCCTAGGTGATTACCCAGCTTTACAGCAGTTCCTAGGAGGTGAGGACCTAGCTTTACAGTAGTTCCTAGGAGGTGAGGACCCAGCTTACCTACCCTTGAGCCTTTCATGACTACCACAGACATTATCTCATGACATCTTCTATAAATAATAATAATAAATACAACAGTAATAATAACAAAAATAATAGCAGTAATAATAATAATAATAATAATAAATAACATTAATAATAATAATAATAATAATAATAATAATAATAAAAATAATAATAATAGTAATAATAAAAATAATTATTATTAATAATTAATAATAATAATAATTAATAATACCAATAATAATCTTACAGCATCATTTATCTAGTCGTCCTTTTTTCAGTCTAATAATTAAAGAAACAACTTAGACTTTTCAAGTGGCCTGTGTGCTCTCTCACTTATCTTCATATTTTATAAAAAAATATAACTTTAAAACCCACTGTTTGGTATTTAACCCACTTGCTGTTTCTAATAACTTTAATAAGATTTACAATTTTTTTTGACATCATTTTTCAAAGATAATTTTATTTCTTGCAATGAACTGTTCACGTGAATGAGAAAGATTATTGGAACCAGCACTGATACTTGTGTCACCCCAATAGTGACCCTGACCCATTTTAACACTGATACTTGTGTCACCACAATGGTAACCCTGACCCATGGTAACACTGATACTTGTGTCGCCCCACTAGTGACCTTGAACCATGGTAACACTGATACTTGTGTCACCTCACTAGTGACTCTGAACCATTTTAACACTGATACTTGTGTTTCCCCACTATTGACTCTGACCTATGGTAACATTGATACTTGTGTCACCTCACTAGTGACCCTGAACCATGGTAACATTGATACTTGTGTCACCTCACTAGTGACCCTGAACCATGGTAACACTGATACTTGTGTCACCTCACTAGTGACCCTGAACCATGGTAACACTAATACTTGTGTCACCTCACTAGTGACTCTGAACCATGGTAACACGGATACTTGTGTCACCTCACTAGTGACCCAGAACCATGGTAACACTGATACTTGTGTCACCCCACTAGTGACCCTGAACCATGGTAACACTGATACTTGTGTCACCTCACTAGTGACTCTGAACCATGGTAACACTGATACTTGTGTCACCACAATGGTAACCCTGACTCATGGTAACATTGATACTTGTGTCACCCCACTAGTGACCTTGAACCATGGTAACACCGATACTTGTGTCACCTCACTAGTGACCCTGAACCATGATAACACTGATACTTGGGTCACCTCACTATTGACCCTGACCAATGGTAACACTGATACTTGTGTCACCTCAGTGACTCTGAACCATGGTAAACACTGATACTTGTGTCACCTCACTAGTGACCCTGAACCATGGTAACACTGTTACTTGTGTCACCTCACTAGTGACCTGAACCATGGTAACACTGATACTTGTGTCACCTCACTAGTGACCTGAACCATGGTAACACTGATACTTGTGTTACCCCACCAGTGACTCTGAAACATGGTAACACTGATACTTGTGTTACATCACTAGTGACTCTGAACCATGGAAACACTGATACTTGTGTCAACACATTAGTGACCCTGAACCATGGTAACACTGATATTTGTGTCACCCCACTAGTGACTCTGAACCATGGTAACACTGATACTTGTGTCACCTCATTAGTGACTCTGAACCATGGTAATACTGATGCTTGTGTCACCACAATAGTAATCCTGACCCATGGTAACACTGATACTTATCTCACCACAATGGTAACCCTGACCCATGGTAACACTGATACTTGTGTCACCCCACTAGTGACCCTGAGCCATGGTAACACTGATACTTATGTCACTCTCACTAGTGACTCTGAACTATGGTAACACTGATACTTGTGTCTCCCCATTAGTGACCCTGACCCATGGTAACATTGATACTTTTGTCACCTCTCTAGTGACTCTGAACCATGGTAAACACTGATACTTGTGTCACCTCACTAGTGCCTCTGAACCATGGTAACACTGATATTTGTGTCACCTCACTAGTGACCCTGATCCATGGTAACACTTGATACTTGTGTCACCTCACTAGTGACTCTGAACCATGGTAACACTGATACTTGTGTCACCTCACTAGTGACTCTGAACCATGGTAACACTGTTACTTGTGTCACTCACTAGTGACCCTGAAACCATGGTAACACTGATGCTTGTGTCACCTCACTAGTGACTCTGAACCATGGTAATACTGATACTTGTGTTACCCCACTAGTGACTCTGAACTATGGTAACACTGATACTTGTGTCACATCACTAGTGACTCTGAATCATGGTAAACACTGATACTTGTGTCAACACATTAGTGACCCTGAACCATGGTAACACTGATACTTGTGTCACCTCATTAGTGACTCTGAACCATTGTAACACTGATACTTGTGTCACCACAATGGCAACCCTGACCCATTGTAACACTGATACTTGTGTCACCTCACTAGTGACTCTGAACCATGGTAACACTGATACTTGTGTCACCTCACTAGTGACTCTGAACCATGGTAACACTGATACTTCTGTCACTTCACTAGGGACCCTGAACCATAGTAACACTGATACTTGTGTCACCTCATTAGTGACTCTGAACCATTGTAACACTGATACTTGTGTCACCTCACTAGTGACCCTCACCAATGGTAAACACTGATACTTGTGTTACCACAATGGTAACCCTGACCCATGGTAACATTGATACTGGTGTCACCCCACATAGTGACCCTGAACCATGGTAACACTGATACTTGTGTCACCTCACTAGTGACTCTGAACCATGGTAACATTGATACTTGTGTCACCCCACTAGTGACTCTGAAGCATGGTAACACTGATACTTGTGTCACCTCACTAGTGACTCTGAACCATGGTAACACTGATACTTGTGTCACCTCACTAGTGACTCTGAACCATGGTAACACTGATACTTGTGTCACCTCACTAGTGACTCTCACCAATGGTAACACTGATACTTGTGTTACCACAATGTTAACCCTGACCCATGGTAACATTGATACTTGTGTCATCCCACTAGTGACCCTGAACCATGGCAACACTGATACTTGTGTCACCTCACTAGTGACTCTGAACCATGGTAACACTGATATTTGTGTCACCTCACTAGTGACCCTGATCCATGGTAACACTGATACTTGTGTCACCTCACTAGTGACTCTGAACCATGGTAACACTGATACTTGTGTCACCTCACTAGTGACCCTGAACCATGGTAACACTGTTACTTGTGTCACCTCACTAGTGACCCTGAACCATGGTAACACTGATGCTTGTGTCACCTCACTAGTGACTCTGAACCATGGTAATACTGATACTTGTGTTACCCCACTAGTGACTCTGAACTATGGTAACACTGATACTTGTGTCACATCACTAGTGACTCTGAATCATGGTAACACTGATACTTGTGTCAACACATTAGTGACCCTGAACCATGGTAACACTGATACTTGTGTCACCTCATTAGTGACTCTGAACCATTGTAACTCTGATACTTGTGTCACCACAATGGCAACCCTGACCCATTGTAACACTGATACTTGTGTCACCTCACTAGTGACTCTGAACCATGGTAACACTGATACTTGTGTCACCTCACTAGTGACTCTGAACCATGGTAACACTGATACTTCTGTCACTTCACTAGGGACCCTGAACCATAGTAACACTGATACTTGTGTCACCTCATTAGTGACTCTGAACCATTGTAACACTGATACTTGTGTCACCTCACTAGTGACCCTCACCAATGGTAACACTGATACTTGTGTTACCACAATGGTAACCCTGACCCATGGTAACATTGATACTGGTGTCACCCCACTAGTGACCCTGAACCATGGTAACACTGATACTTGTGTCACCTCACTAGTGACTCTGAACCATGGTAACATTGATACTTGTGTCACCCCACTAGTGACTCTGAAGCATGGTAACACTGATACTTGTGTCACCTCACTAGTGACTCTGAACCATGGTAACACTGATACTTGTGTCACCTCACTAGTGACTCTGAACCATGGTAACACTGATACTTGTGTCACCTCACTAGTGACTCTCACCAATGGTAACACTGATACTTGTGTTACCACAATGGTAACCCTGACCCATGGTAACATTGATACTTGTGTCATCCCACTAGTGACCCTGAACCATGGCAACACTGATACTTGTGTCACCTCACTAGTGACTCTGAACCATGGTAACACTGATACTTGTGTCTCCCCACTAGTGACCCTGACCCATGGTAACATTGATACTTGTGTCACCCCACTAGTGACCCTGAGCCATGGTAACACTGATACTTGTGTCACCTCACTAGTGACTCTGAGCCATGGTAACACTAATACTTGTGTCACCTCACTAGTGACTCTGAACCATGGTAACACTGATACTTGTGTCACCTCACTAGTGACCCTGAACCATGGTAACACTGATACTTGCTTCACCTCACTAGTGACCCTGAACCATGGTAACACTGTTACTCGTGTCACCTCACTAGTGACCCTGAAACATGGTAACACTGATACTTGTGTCACCTCACTAGTGACTCTGAATCATGGTAACACTGATACCTGTGTCACCTCACTAGTGACTGAACCATAGTAACACTGATACTTGTCACATCACTAGTGACTCTGAACCATGGTAACACTGATACTTGTGTCACATGACTAGTGAATCTGAACCATGGTAACACTGATACTTGTGTCACATCACTAGTGTCTCTGAACCATGGTAACACTGATACTTGTGTCAACACATTAGTGACCCTGAACCATGGTAACACTGATACTTGTGTCACCTCATTAGTGACTCTGAACCATTGTAACACTGATACTTGTGTCACCACAATGGCAACCCTGACCCATTGTAACACTGATACTTGTGTCACCTCACTAGTGACCCTGAGCCATGGTAACACTGACACTTGTGTCACCCCACTAGTGACCCTGAACCATGGTAGCACTGATACTTGTGTCACCCCACTAGTGACCCTGAACCATGGTAACACTCATACTTGTGTCACCTCACTAGTGACCCTGACCCATGGTAGCACTGATACTTGTGTCACCTCATTAGTGACCCTGAACCAGGGTAACTGTTATATCTTCGAAATTGGTCATCCTGTGTTATTTAACTATTGTAACAGAATATGTTCATCACTTAATATTATAGCGCGAAAGTCCCCGTTTATAGCTAAAATAGAGACTTTCGTCGTTATATTATTATCTGTTAATATATGAAAAATACCACGGTATTATCGTTATTGTCACTATTATCGTTATTATCACTATTATCGTTATTATCACTATTATCACTATTTTGTTATTATCACTATTTTGTTATTATCACTATTATTTTACTATTATGGTTAGGTAGGATTTCTTGTGTATATAGAGTTCAAGTCTCGGAACTATCCGGTGAATTGTTCAATTGTTTATGTCCGGCTGGCTGACGTGGGTCAGCTGATCCAACCTGACGACACGTCAACAGACTGGCAAGTAGTCAGTCTGCTCTCTGCTCTAGCCCTGACAACTGATCGTATATTGGCTCTTACGGTTTACAGTTGAATGGTTTTGAGAATTGGACTCTAGAGCTGACTCACCTTGTTCCTCATTACTTTGAAAGACTCTTTTGATATTTATATTCTTGGTCAGTTCAGTAATCCATAGAGATACTATACGGCCAGATTCAAAGGTCTTGTTAAATCTTGTACCTTTTGTATTTTGAGTCTACAGTCTTGTTAAGACAAAGACGTAAATGTTATTGAAGACTGAATTACAGGAAGAATAATTAAACTTCCTTATTAATGTGACATTTCCATGATTTTGAACTAAATGTATATGGTAAATTTATTGTACAAAGTATTAAGTTACATTAACTACAAAGAGAAGATAAAGTATTGTATTTAAATACTTTAATAAATTTGAATATTATTCTATGGAGTTTCCCAGTTGAAATTATTTCCCCTAGACTCTAAAAGACCTTTAAAGAACTCGGATCCAAAAATCTTGTTGCATAAGAAATAAATGGTAACAGGCCACATTCTGAAGTTCTTTAAAAAATTTCTTATTCGCAACAGTAACACTAATACTTGTGTCACCTCACAAGTGATATTGAACCATGGTAACACTGATACTTGTGTCACCTCACTAGTGACCCTGACCCATTTTAACACTGATACTTGTGTCACCACAATGGTAACCCTGACCCATGGTAACACTGATACTTGTGTCGCCCCACTAGTGACCTTGAACCATGGTAACACTGATACTTGTGTCACCTCACTAGTGACTCTGAACCATTTTAACACTGATACTTGTGTTTCCCCACTATTGACTCTGACCTATGGTAACATTGATACTTGTGTCACCTCACTAGTGACCCTGAACCATGGTAACATTGATACTTGTGTCACCTCACTAGTGACCCTGAACCATGGTAACACTGATACTTGTGTCACCTCACTAGTGACCCTGAACCATGGTAACACAATACTTGTGTCACTCACTAGTGACTCTGAACCATGGTAACACGGATACTTGTGTCACCTCACTAGTGACCCAGAACCATGGTAACACTGATACTTGTGTCACCCCACTAGTGACCCTGAACCATGGTAACACTGATACTTGTGTCACCTCACTAGTGACTCTGAACCATGGTAACACTGATACTTGTGTCACCACAATGGTAACCCTGACTCATGGTAACATTGATACTTGTGTCACCCCACTAGTGACCTTGAACCATGGTAACACCGATACTTGTGTCACCTCACTAGTGACCCTGAACCATGATAACACTGATACTTGGGTCACCTCACTATTGACCCTGACCAATGGTAACACTGATACTTGTGTCACCTCAGTGACTCTGAACCATGGTAACACTGATACTTGTGTCACCTCACTAGTGACCCTGAACCATGGTAACACTGTTACTTGTGTCACCTCACTAGTGACCTGAACCATGGTAACACTGATACTTGTGTCACCTCACTAGTGACCTGAACCATGGTAACACTGATACTTGTGTTACCCCACCAGTGACTCTGAAACATGGTAACACTGATACTTGTGTTACATCACTAGTGACTCTGAACCATGGAAACACTGATACTTGTGTCAACACATTAGTGACCCTGAACCATGGTAACACTGATATTTGTGTCACCCCACTAGTGACTCTGAACCATGGTAACACTGATACTTGTGTCACCTCATTAGTGACTCTGAACCATGGTAATACTGATGCTTGTGTCACCACAATAGTAATCCTGACCCATGGTAACACTGATACTTATCTCACCACAATGGTAACCCTGACCCATGGTAACACTGATACTTGTGTCACCCCACTAGTGACCCTGAGCCATGGTAACACTGATACTTATGTCACCTCACTAGTGACTCTGAACTATGGTAACACTGATACTTGTGTCTCCCCATTAGTGACCCTGACCCATGGTAACATTGATACTTTTGTCACCTCTCTAGTGACTCTGAACCATGGTAACACTGATACTTGTGTCACCTCACTAGTGCCTCTGAACCATGGTAACACTGATATTTGTGTCACCTCACTAGTGACCCTGATCCATGGTAACACTGATACTTGTGTCACCTCACTAGTGACTCTGAACCATGGTAACACTGATACTTGTGTCACCTCACTAGTGACCCTGAACCATGGTAACACTGTTACTTGTGTCACCTCACTAGTGACCCTGAACCATGGTAACACTGATGCTTGTGTCACCTCACTAGTGACTCTGAACCATGGTAATACTGATACTTGTGTTACCCCACTAGTGACTCTGAACTATGGTAACACTGATACTTGTGTCACATCACTAGTGACTCTGAATCATGGTAACACTGATACTTGTGTCAACACATTAGTGACCCTGAACCATGGTAACACTGATACTTGTGTCACCTCATTAGTGACTCTGAACCATTGTAACACTGATACTTGTGTCACCACAATGGCAACCCTGACCCATTGTAACACTGATACTTTGTGTCACCTCACTAGTGACTCTGAACCATGGTAACACTGATACTTGTGTCACCTCACTAGTGACTCTGAACCATGGTAACACTGATACTTCTGTCACTTCACTAGGGACCCTGAACCATAGTAACACTGATACTTGTCACCTCATTAGTGACTCTGAACCATTGTAACACTGATACTTGTGTCACCTCACTAGTGACCCTCACCAATGGTAACACTGATACTTGTGTTACCACAATGGTAACCCTGACCCATGGTAACATTGATACTGGTGTCACCCCACTAGTGACCCTGAACCATGGTAACACTGATACTTGTGTCACCTCACTAGTGACTCTGAACCATGGTAACATTGATACTTGTGTCACCCCACTAGTGACTCTGAAGCATGGTAACACTGATACTTGTGTCACCTCACTAGTGACTCTGAACCATGGTAACACTGATACTTGTGTCACCTCACTAGTGACTCTGAACCATGGTAACATTGATACTTGTGTCACCCCACTAGTGACTCTGAAGCATGGTAACACTGATACTTGTGTCACCTCACTAGTGACTCTGAACCATGGTAACACTGATACTTGTGTTACCACAATGGTAACCCTGACCCATGGTAACATGATACTTGTGTCATTCCACTAGTGACCCTGAACCATGGAACACTGATACTTGTGTCACCTCACTAGTGACTCTGAACCATGGTAACACTGATACTTGTGTCTCCCCACTAGTGACCCTGACCCCTGGTAACATGATACTTGTGTCACCCCACTAGTGACCCTGAGCCATGGTAACACTGATACTTGTGTCACCTCACTAGTGACTCTGAGCCATGGTAACACTATACTTGTGTCACCTCACTAGTGACTCTGAACCATGGTAACACTGATACTTGTGTCACCTCACTAGTGACCCTGAACATGGTAACACTGATACTTGCTTCACACTCACTAGTGACCCTGAACCATGGTAACACTGTACTCGTGTCAACCTCACTAGTGACCCTGAAACATGGTAACACTGATACTTGTGTCACCTCACTAGTGACTCTGAACATGGTAACACTGATACCTGTGTCACCTCACTAGTGACTCTGAACCATAGTAACACTGATACTTGTCACATCACTAGTGACTCTGAACCATGGTAACACTGATACTTGTGTCACATGACTAGTGAATCTGAACCATGGTAACACTGATACTTGTGTCACATCACTAGTGTCTCTGAACCATGGTAACACTGATACTTGTGTCAACACATTAGTGACCCTGAACCATGGTAACACTGATACTTGTGTCACCCCACTAGTGACCCTGAACCATGGTAACACTGATACTTGTGTCACCTCACTAGTGACCCTGAACCATGTTAACACTGATACTTGTGTCACCCAACTAGTAACCCTGAACCATGGTAACACTGATACTTGTGTCACCTCACTAGTGACCCTGAACCATGGTAACACTGATACTTGTGTCACCTCACTAGTGACTCTGAACCATGGTAACACTGATACTTGTGTCACCTCACTAGTGACCCTGAACCATGGTAACACTGATACTTGTGTCACCCCACTAGTGACCCTGAGCCATGACAACACTGATACTTGTGCCACCATAATGGTGACCCTGAACAATGGCCTCATTATCCAAATTAACCTTTAAAAATAACCTTTACAAATCCTTTTCTTGAAACGTAAATAAAGTCTCCGTATCCCCCATCTCTTTACTACTTACGTTATTATCTTTACCATACATAATAAGTCGCCATCTTGAGATGAACATTTTACCTTCATCAAAACTCTTCATTTATACCTTCATACATGATGATACATGATCTATACACTAGGAGGTGTATTTCTCCCAGTGTATAACTGCTAAGAGTTTGATCTCTAATTTAGGAATTATTCTCGTTTGGTGGTGAAGAGGTTGTATGCAGCCTAGTGTAGTCGATAGGCTTGAAACCCCCATTAACCAAGCAACCAAGTATTATTGTGGTGTCCCGCAGCCCGGTTGGTAGCGCACATCAGCTCAAACTTTGATGATCGTTGTTACGATTTCCGGTATACAGATGGAAACATAGGGCGTATATCCTTATGACACTTGCGTCCTGTCACCAACAGCAACGTAGGTACCTGGAGTTAGTCGACTGGGTGGTCACATCCTGAGGACAACATTAACCTAACTTAAACCAGAAATGCTTTGCATAACGAGGACTTTTTATAGTATATGTCACTGGGGTCAGCTATTGGTCTGTAAATGTTGTAAACCCGTACTTGTAGTAATGAAAGTTGATTGTCGTCGTCTTCGTTGTTCTAGTTTTTGAGTTGTGTTCATTTCATTTTTCCTAAGTCTGTAAGTTACTAGTACTGAATATACATTAGTGTGAAGCGCAAAACCCCCTGGTCACCCAGTACTACACATGACACTACGAGTATTACAGGTCACAGTACCGTGTCTGCAACAGCTCACTAAAAACCCGCACTTTACTTATGACCCAATGGAAAATAGTCACTGACTTTTTTTTGGGTTATCCCAGATCTCTATACATACGAGCTATGTATGATAATCTATGTACTGTATTTTTGTATACCTGAAAAACTTACTTGACGGATGGAGCACGGTGAGACACAATGCTCCAGTACCGTAATGTTGCTACAAAATTCCACTGCTACGGTACGGGTTGTGAAGTGGATCTTATTAAGTAGTGAGACCTGCCTTATTTAACGTATCTATCATCAATATTTATCATTATAATTATAGATATAGTCATTTATCAATTATCTGTCAATGTATCCTATTTTATCCAAGTTTCAAAGATTATCAAGGCTGGATAATTTCGCTACTCGGTACATTCTCAAAGAGGGATACAAAAAAAAAAAATCTCTCTGTATCTTTGATCAGTTATTATTATTATCATCATGAGGAAGCGCTAAATCCGGAAGGATTATACAGCCCTTATAGGATGAAATTCAGGGAACCGGAGCACAGATCCAATTCCCTAGATCAAGAGCCCCTCACCAGCGTCAAAGAGCCTGCCTTGAAGGACCTTTGGTAAGACAGTTTTATAAGGTAAGACGGCGAGGTGTGAGAAGCATGGTGTATGTCTGATCAACCACGCTGTGATGGATGAGATACACGTGCAGTCCTGGCAGCAAGAGACTGGTTGATCAGGCAGTCAGAAGGGAAGTCTGATCATAGGTGTGCCATAGATATGTCACAGGTGTGTCATAGGTATACCACAGGTGTCACATGTATACCATGGGTGGGTCACAGGTATACTACAGTTATGTCACAGGAATGCCACAGGTGTGTTACAGGTATACCACAAGTATATATCAGTGTAGCGAGTAAGGGTTTTGTAAAGACATTATTTCCTGGAATTCTGTGAAGAAGCTCCAGGTACTCCAGGTACTCCAGGTACTCCAAGTACTCCAGGTACTCCAGGTACTCCAGGTACTCCAAGTACTCCAGGTACTCCAGGTACTCCAAGTAGTATTTATCCTGTAACTAAGATCGCCCCTTACGGGCAACGAGGTATTGGAACAATATTTATCCTAGTTATCCTTTTACAGTATAAGGGTAATGATCTTATTTCCACTATTAAACACAATCCAACAAATATAGAATTACCATCTTAATCATTAAAGTGTTTAATCACAACACTCTGTTCTTCTGTTTATAAATTATATACAAAGCACAATTGTTTTATTGTATTGTAACTCTAAGTCACAGAAATAAATTTTCATAGAAGTTACAAACACTTAATTTCAATGAAAATATTACATTGTACATGTAATGACGGATCATACGACTTTTTCAAATAATTCAGATGTGAAACTCAGTTCAAGATAAAGCAGGAGTATATCTGTCCTCAGTCACAAACAAGGAATAACGACCATCGTTAAAACCTTTCCTTTGTAGGCCAAATATTGGCTCCATACTAATAATTCAAGCTATGTCTAAACGTGGGTACGTTAATTGATAAAAATCAATCTTCTATATTAAAGAAAATAGATACATGAAAAATGTCTGAAAGACATATACCTCCAAAGACACCACAAATGATCGAGATTATGAATAACTCAGTTGTAAACTAAGAGTCACCTCAAACTCTGATTCTCAAAGAAATTGGAAACTTTACCAAGCAGCGTGAGGACAGATATACGTTGTGTACTCAGGGCTGGTCTAGGGAGCAGACTGCTTGACTCAGGGCTGGTCTAGGGAGCAGACTGCTTGACTCAGGGCTGGTCTAGGGAGCAGACTGCTTGACTCAGGGCTGGTCTAGGGAGCAGACTGCTTGACTCAGGGCTGGTCTAGGGAGCAGACTGCTTTGACTCAGGGCTGGTCTAGGGAGCAGACTGCTTGACTCAGGGCTGGTCTAGGGAGCAGACTGCTTGACTCAGGGCTGGTCTAGGGAGCAGACTGCTTGACTCAGGGCTGGTCTAGGGAGCAGACTGCTTGACTCCGAGGCTGTTAAAACTGACACCAGGTTGGATCAAGGGACCCCGTCCACTGTAAGCTAGACCTTAAACCAGTTAACAGTAATTGACCTGATGGTTTCCAACCATTAAGTATTACTTTTCTTCATGTCACAAAAGAAACACATCCTACTATTTACAATTCTAATAATAATAATAATAATAATAATAATAACAGAAATAATAATTATAGTAACAAATTATAGTATTAAGTGAGAATCATTCTCTGACCGTAACTAAATATTACATTGTGACCTATTTCCAGGGAGCAACAAGAAGGTATACCACAAGTATATATCATGTATGACACAGGTATACCACAGGTGTGTCACAGGTATACCACAAGTACATATCAGGTATGACACAGGTATACCACAGGTGTGTCACAGGTATACCACAGGTACATATCAGGCATGACACAGGTAGACCACAAGTGTGTCACAGGTATACTACAGGTGTGTCACAGGTATACCACAAGTGTGTCGCAAGTATACCACAGGTGTGTCACAGGTATACTACAGGTGTGTCACAGGTATACCACAGGTGTGTCACAGGTATACCACAGGTGTGTCACAGGCATACAGCTCAGACGTGATCAGACGAATCCTCTGACTGAGGTTCCTGATTCAATTAACTCGCTGGCGTAATTTATGAAGCGTTTTTTAAGTAAATTAATAATTAATATGCGCGAATTAGTAATTAATACGCCCGATTTATTACCCGGTAATCAAATTACCGGAGGGTGGGAAAATATACACTAGAACCAGAGTGATTTAGCGTGTGTGTGTGTGTGTGTGTGTGTGTGTGTGTGTGTGCTCACCTAATTGTACTCACTTAATTGTGGTTGCAGGGGTCGAGACTCAGCTCCTGGCCCCGCCTCTTCACTGACCGCTACTAGGACCTCCCTCTCCTGCTCCATGAGCTTTATCACACCTCTTCTTAAAACTATGTATGGTTCCTGCCTCCACTACATCTCTTCCCAGACTATTCCACTTCCTAACAACTCTGTGGTTGAAGAAATACTTCCTAACATCTCTTTGACTCATCTGAGTCTTCAGCTTCCAATTGTGACTCCTCGTTTCTGTGTCCCATCTCTGGAACCTCATGTCTCTGTCCACCTTATCTATTCCACGCAGTATTTTGTATGTCGTTATCATGTCTCCCCTGACCCTCCTGTCCTTCAGTGTCGTCAGACCGATTTCCCTTAACTTTTCTTCGTAGGACATTCACCTTAGCTCTGGAACTAGCATTGTTGCAAACCTTTGCACTTTCTCTAATTTCTTGACTTATTTGACCAGATGTGGGTTCCAAACTAGTGTTGCGTACTCCAGTATGGGCCTGACGTACACAGTGTATAAAGCCTTGAACGATTCCTTACTGAAGTATCGGAACGCTGTTCTCAGGTTTGCCAGGTGCCCATATGCCGCAGCAGTTATCTGGTTAATGTGTGCTTCTGGCGACGTGCTCGGTATAATACTCACCCCAAGATCTTTCTCCTTGAGTGAGGTTTGCAGTCTTTGTCCGCCTAGCCTATACTCTGTCTGCTGTCTTCTTTGCCCTTCTCCGATCTTCATGTGCGTGTGTGTGTGTGTGTGTGTGTGTGTGTGTGTGTGTGTGTGTGTGTGTGTGTGTGTGTGTACTCACCTAGTTGTACTCACCTAGTTGGGGTTGCAGGGGTCGGGTCCAAGCTCCTGGCCCCGTCTCTTCACTGGTCGCTACTAGGTCACTTTCCCTGAACCGTGGGCTTTATCATACCTCTGCTTAAAGCTATGTATGGATCCTGCCTCCACTACATCGCTTCCCAAACTATTCCACTTCCTGACTACTCTGTGGCTGAAGAAATACTTCCTAACATCCCTGTGATTCATCTATGTCTTCAACTTCCAACTGTGTCCCCTTGTTGCTGTGTCCCATCTCTGGAACATCCTGTCATTGTCTACCTTGTCAATTCCTCTCAGTATTTTGTACGTCGTTATCATGTCCCCCCTATCTCTCCTGTCCTCCAGTGTCGTCAGGTTGATTTCCCTTAACCTCTCCTCGTAGGACATACCTCTTAGCTCTGGAACTAGTCTTGTTTCAAACCTTTGCACTTTCTCTAGTTTCTTTACGTGCTTGGCTAGGTGTTGGTTCCAAACTGGTGCCGCATACTCCAATATGGGCCAAACGTACACGATGTACAAGGTCCAGAACGATTCCTTATTAAGATGTCGGAATTCTGTTCTGAGGTTTGCTAGGCGCCCATATGCTGCAGCAGTTATTTGGTTGATGTGCGCTTCAGGAGATGTGTCTGGTGTTATACTCACCCCAAGATCTTTTTCCTTGAGTGAGGTTTGTAGTCTCTGGCCCCCTAGACTGAACTCCGTCTGCGGTCTTCTTTGCCCTTCCCCAATCTTCATGACTTTACACTTGGTGGGGTTGAACTTCAGGAGCCAATTGCTGGACCAGGTCTGCAGCCTGTCCAGATCCCTTTGTAGTTCTGCCTGGTCTTCGATCGAATGAATTCTACTCATCAACTTCACGTCATCTGCAAACAGGGACACTTCGGAGTCTATTCCTTCCGTCATGTCGTTCACAAACACCAGAAACAGCACTGGTCCTAGGACTGACCCCTGTGGGACCCCGCTGGTCACAGGCGCCCACTCTGACACCTCGCCACACACCATGACTCGCTTCTGTCTTCCTGACAAGTATTCCCTGATCCATTGTAGTGCCTTCCCTGTTATCCCTGCTTGGTCCTCCAGTTTTTGCACTAATCTCTTGTGTAGAACTGTGTCAAACGCCTTCTTGCAGTCCAAGAAAATGCAATCCACCCACCCCTCTCTCTCTCTTGTCTTACCGCTGTCACCATGTCATAGAACTCCAGTAGGTTTGTGACACATGATTTCCTGTCCCTGAAACCATGTTGGCTGCTGTTGATGAGATCAATCCTTTCTAGGTGTTCCACCACTCTTCTCCTGATAATCTTCCCCATGACTTTGCATACTATACATGTCAGTGACACTGATCTGTAGTTTAATGCTTCATGTCTGTCTCCTTTTTTAAAGATTGGGACTACATTTGCTGTCTTCCATGCCTCAGGCAATCTCCCTGTTTCGATAGATGTATTGAATATCGTTATGTGTGTGTGTGTGTGTGTGTGTGTGTGTGTGTACTCACCTATTTGTACTCACCTATTTGTGGTTGCAGGGGTCGAGTCTTAGCTCCTGGCCCCGCCTCTTCACCGGTTGCTACTGGGCCCTCTCTCTCCCCGCTCCATGAGCTTTATCAAACCTCGTCTTAAAACTGTGTATGGTTCCTGCCTCCACTACGTCATTTTCTAGGCTATTCCACTGCCTTACAACTCTATGACTGAAGAAATACTTCCTAATATCTCTCTGACTCATTTGTGTCTTCAAATTCCAATTGTGGCCTCTTGTTTCTGTGTCCCCTCCCTGGAACATCCTGTCTTTGTCCACCTTGTCTATTCCACGCAGTATTTTATATGTCGTTATCATGTCTCCCCTGACCCTCCTGTCCTCCAGTGTCGTCAGGCCCATTTCCCTTAATCTTTCTTCATAGGACATTCCCCTTAGCTCTGGAACTAACCTTGTGGCAAACCTTTGTACTTTCTCTAGTTTCTTGACGTGCTTTATCAATTGCGGGTTCCAAACAGGTGCTGCATACTCCAGTATGGGCCTGACATACACGGTGTGCAGTGTCTTGAACGATTCCTTACCAAGGTATCGGAATGCTGTTCTCAGGTTTGCCAGGCGCCCATATGCTGCAGCAGTTATCTGATTGATGTGTGCTTCCGGAGTCATGCTCGGTGTTATACTCACCCCAAGATCTTTCTCCTTGAGTGAGGTTTGAAGTCTTTGGCCACCTAGCCTCTACTCTGTCTGTGGTCTTCTGTGCCCTTCCCCTATCTTCATGACTTTGCATTTGGCAAGATTAAATTCGAGAAGCCATTTGCTGGACCAGGTGTCCAGTCTGTCCAGGTCTCTTTGAAGTCCTGCCTGGTCCTCATCAGATTTAATTCTCCTCATTAACTTCACATCATCTGCAAACAGGGACACTTCTGAGTCTAACCCTTCCATCATGTCGTTCACATATACCAAAAATAGCACTGGTCCTAGGACCGACCCCTGTGGGACCCCGCTCGTCACAGGTGCCCACTGTGATACATCATTACGTACCATGACTCGTTGTTGCCTCCCTGTCAGGTATTCTCTGATCCATTGCAGTGCCCTTCCTGTTATATGCGCCTGATGCTCTAGCTTCTGCACTAATCTCTTGTGAGGAACTGTGTCAAAGGCCTTCTTGCAGTCCAAGAAGATGCAATCAACCCACCCCTCTCTCTCGTGTCTTACTTCTGTTATTTTATTATAAAACTCCAGAAGGTTTGTGACAGGATTTGCCTTCCGTGAATCCGTGCTGGTTGGCATTTATACTCTTGTTCCGTTCCAGGTGCTCCACCACTCTCCTCCATAATTTTGCATACTATACACGTCAATGACACAGGTCTATAGTTTAGTGCCTCTTTTCTGTCTCCTTTTTTAAAAATGGGAACTACATTTGCCGTCTTCCATACCTCAGGTAGTTGCCCAGTTTCCAGGGACGTGTTGAAGATTGTGGTAAGTGGCACGCACAACATATCTGCTCCCTCTCTAAGGACCCACGGGGAGATGTTGTCCGGTCCCATTGCCTTTGAGGTATCGATGTCCCTTAGCAGTTTCTTGACCTCCTCCTCATCTGTATGTTTGTCGTCCAACACTTGTTGGTGTATTCCTTGCTGGTGTCCCCATCTGGTCTGTCCCCCCAGAGTCCTTCCTGTCTCTACCGTAAATACTTCCTTAAATCTCGTGTTGAGCTCCTCACATACCTCTTGATCGTTTCTTGTGAGTTCTCCACCTTCTTTCCTCAGCCTTATCACCTGGTCCTTGACTGTTGTCTTCCTCCTAATGTGGCTATACAGCAGTTTCGAGTCAGATTTGACTTTCGATGCTATGTCGTTTTCATACTGTCGCTGGGCCTCCCTCCTTATCTGTGCATACTCGTTTCTGGCTCTTCTACTAATCTCCTTGTTTTCCTGGGTCCTATGCCTCCTGTACCTTTTCCATTCTCTGTTGCACTTAGTTTTTGCCTCCCTACACCTTCGGGTAAACCAAGGACTCGTTTTGGTCTTCCTGTTTCCCTTGGGAACAAAACTTTCCTCTGCCTCATTGCACTTTGTTGCCACATATTCCATCATCTCGTTTACTGATTTTCCTACCATTTCTCTGTCCCACTGAACCTCCTGCAGGAAGTTTCTCATACCTGTGTAGTCCCCCCTTTTATAGTTTGGCCTATCCCCTTCAGTTCCTGTTACCTTCTCCACTTGTAACTCTACTATATAATCAAAACTCAGAACCACGTGATCGCTAGCTCCAAGGGGCCTCTCGTAAGTGATGTCCTCAATGTCTGAACTGCTCAGGGTGAACACAAGATCCAGTCTTGCTGGCTCATCCTCCCCTCTCTCTCTGGTTGTGTCCCTGACATGTTGATGCATGAGGTTTTCAAGTACCACATCCATCATCTTGGCTCTCCATGTTTCGGGACCCCCATGTGGCTCCAGGTTTTCCCAGTCGATCTCCCTGTGGTTGAAATCGTGTGTGTGTGTGTGTGTGTGTGTGTGTGTGTGTGTGTGTGTGTGTGTGTGTGTGTGTGTGTGTGTGTGTGTGTGTGTGTGTGTGTGTGTGTGTGTGTGTGCGTGTGTGTGTGTGTGTGTGTGTCTGTGTGTGTGTCTGTGTGTTGAACACTGCACAGTAGTCATTGTATAGTGTCAGCTGTCACTGTAACACTGCATAGTAGTCCTTGCATAGTGTCAGCTGTTACTGTAACACTGCACAGTAGCCCTTGTATAGTGTCAGCTGTCACTGTGACACTGCACAGTAGTCTTTGTATAGTGTCAGCTGTCACTGTAACACTGCACAGTAGCCCTTGTATAGTCTCAGCTGTCACTGTAACACTGCACAGTATCCATTGTATAGTGTCAGCTGTCACTATAACACTTCACAGTAGTCCTTGTATAGTGTAAGCTGTCTCTGTAACACTGCACAGTAGCCCTTGTATTGTGTCAGCTGTCACTGTAACACTGCACAGGAGCCCTTTTATAGTGTCAACTGTCACTGTAACACTGCACAGTAGCCCTTTTATAGTGTCAGCTGTCACTGTAACACTGCACAGGAGCCCTTGTATAGTGTCAGCTGTCACTGTAACACTGCACAGGAGCCTTTGTATAGTGTCTGCTGTCACTGTAACACTGTACAGGAGCCCTTGTATAGTGTCAGCTGTTACTGTAACACTGCACAGGAGCCCTTGTATAGTGACAGCTGTCACTGTAACACTGCACAGGAGCCCTTGTATAGTGTCAGCTGTCACTGTAACACTGCACAGGAGCCCTTGTATAGTGTCAGCTGTCACTGTAACACTGCACAGGAGCCCTTGTATAGTGTCAGCTGTCACTGTAACACTGCACAGGAGCCCTTGTATAGTGTCAGACTGTCACTATAACACTGCACAGGAGCCTTGTAAAGTGTCAGCTGTCACTGTAACACATGCACGCACAGTAGTCCTTGTATAGTGTCAGCTGTCACTGTAACACTGCACAGGAGCCCTTTTATAGTGTCAACTGTCACTGTAACACTGCACAGTAGTCCTTGTATAGTGTCAGCTGTCACTATAACACTGCACAGGAGCCCTTGTATAGTGTCAGCTGTCACTGTAACACTGCACAGTAGCCCTTGTATAGTGTCAGCTGTCACTGTAACACTGCACAGTAGCCCTTGTATAGTGTCAGCTGTCACTGTAACACTGCACAGTAGCCCTTGTATAGTGTCAGCTGTCACTGTAACACTGCACAGAAGCCTTGCATAGTGCAGCTGTCACTATAACACTGCACAGTAGTCCTTGTATAGTGTCAGCTGTCATTGTAACACTGCACAGTAGCCCTTGTATAGTGTCAGCTGTCACTGTAACACTGCACAGAAGCCCTTGCATAGTGGCAGCTGTCACTATAACACTGCACAGTAGTCCTTGTATAGTGTCAGCTGTCATTGTAACACTGCACAGTATCTCTTGTATAGTGTCAGCTGTCACTGTAACACTGCACTTGAGCCTTTGTATAGTGTCAGCTGTCACTATAACACTGCACAGTAGCCCTTGTATAGTGTCAGCTGTCACTGTAACACTGCACAGTAGAACTTGTATAGTGTCAGCTGTCACTGTAACACTGCACAGAAACCCTTGTATAGTGGCAGCTGTCACTATAACACTGCACAGTAGTCCTTGTATAGTGTCAGCTGTCATTGTAACACTGCACACTATCCCTTGTATAGTGTCAGCTGTCACTGTAACACTGCACATGAGCCTTTGTATAGTGTCAGCTGTCACTATAACACTGCACAGTAGCCCTTGTATAGTGTCAGCTGTCACTGTAACACTGCACAGTAGCACTTGTATAGTGTCAGCTGTCACTATAACACTGCAAAGTAGCCCTTGTATAGTGTCAGCTGCCACTACAACACTGCAAAGTAGCCCTTGTATAGTGTCAGCTGTCACTGTAACACTGCACAGGAGCCCTTGTATAGTGTCAGCTGTCACTGTAACACTGCACAGGAGCCCTTGTATAGTGTCAGCTGTCACTATAACACTGCACAGTGTCCCTTGTATAGTGTCAGCTGTCACTGTAACACTGCACAGTAGCCCTTGTATAGTGTCAGCTGTCACTATAACACCGCACAGTAGACCTTGTATAGTGTCAGCTGTCACTATAACACTGCACAGTAGCCCTTGTATAGTGTCAGCTGTCACTGTAACACTGCACAGTAGCCCTTGTATAGTGTCAGCTGTCACTATAACACCGCACAGTAGCCCTTGTATAGTGTCAGCTGTCACTATAACACCGCACAGTAGCCCTTGTATAGTGTCAGCTGTCACTATAACACTGCACAGTAGCCCATGTATAGTGTCAGCTCTCACTGTAACACTACACAGTTCATTCCAATTCTCTACTGCATGTGTCCCATTGGTGTAATTTCCACCAATGTCCTTCTATTTTTTTAATATCTCTCTTATTGTCTATTTTGCCTATACTCATAAGTATTCTGTATGTACTGGTGTTATCCCCTCTCATCTTCAGTCGTCTAGTAAGTGCAGTTTATTCTAATTAGTTCCTCTCACCTCAGGCACTAGTCTTGATGCCCTCCTTTACAACTCCCCAAGTTTCACTTTGTGTTACGCTAGGTGAGGGTTCCACGCCGGTGCTGCATGCTCGTGGAGGGATCGCGCGTGTGAGGTAATGCTGTGAGCGAGCCTGTCTGTGTCTCTAAATGCTACTCTCGTGTTTGCGAGTGTAACCTGTGAATCTGTGACAATGTTATTATGTTTACATGTATCTAAGGATACGTTTGAAGTGATGTTCAATCTGTGTTTTTTTTTTCTTTAACAATTTATGTGAGATGCCCCTCCCTCTTTATCCCCTCTTATTTCATGTCTCCTTCGCTTCTTCTAAGCTCTATGTTAGCTCCAGCCTTCTTAGTTTGTCTTAGCATCGCAACGCTCGCTGCTCTATACATTGTAGCAGACTTGTGAAAATGTTATGTATCTTATTTATGTATCTTAGTAAGAAGGGTTCCATTCTTGCTCTGCATATTCCAACACTGACCTCACGTATGTCTTGCAGTTTGTTTATAATGTGTGCTGCTAAACTCAAGTAGGGTCCTCGGTCTTCTAATCACAGCCCCGTCTCTGACCAGCCATGCCGCTAGTGTTGGCTCTGCGCTGTTCTATAAGAAGCAACCTGGACGTTATTCACATATTTTGCCAACATTATGTTTCTCGCATATGTTATTTTGTCTAAGTGATCCTCAGGGGGT
>NC_069405.1:73032555-73051763 GCF_026875155.1 Cherax quadricarinatus
CGACACCCCCCAGTGACCCAGTCACCCCCCCCGTGCCCCAACAACCCCCCAGGGGCCCCAGAAACCCCCCCTGACCCAGACAACCCCCAGTGACCCAGACAACCCCCAGTAAGCCCAGACAACTCCCAGTGACCCAGACAACCCCCCCAGTGACCCACACATCCCCCCAGTGACCCACACATCCCCCAGTGACCCAGTCACCCCCCCATGACCCAGACAACCCCCAGTGACCCAGTCATCCACCCAGTGACCCAGACAACCCCCATGACCCAGAAAACCCCCCCAGTGACCCAGTCTTTCCCCCATGACCCAGCCCAAACCCTCCAGTGCCCCAGTCATCCCCCCATGACCCACCCAAACCCCCCAGTGACCTGACAGTGACCCTGACAGTCCCCCAGACAGTCATCAGTGATTCTGACAGTGACCCAGTCATCCCCAGTGATCCAGCCCCCATTGACCCCAGTGACCCAGTTATCCCCTGACCCAGACAACCCCCCATGACCCAGACAACCCCCCAGTGACCCATCATCCCCCCAGGTACCCAGTCATCCCCCAGTGACCCAGTATCCTCCCCCCCGTGACCCAGACAACCCCCCAGTGACCCAGACAACCCCCCAGTGACCCAGACAACCCCCAGTGATCCAGAAAAACCCCCCAGTGACCCAGTCATCCCCCCGTGACCCAGACAACCCCCCAGTGACCCAGTCATCCCCCCCCAGTGCCCCCAACAACCCCCCAGTGACCCAGACAACCCCCCAGTGACCCAGACATCCCCCAGGGGACCCAGTCATCCCCCCAGTGACCCAGACAACCCCCCAGTGACCCAGTCATCCCCCCAGTGACCCAGACAACCCCCCAGTGACCCAGTCATCCCCCAGTGACCCAGACAACCCCCCAGGGGACCCAACATCCCCCAGTGACCCAGACACCCCCCAGTGACCCAGTCATCCCTCCAGTGACCCAAAATCCCCCAGTGACCCATCATCCCTCCAGTGACCCAGACATCCCCCATGCCCCTCATCCCTCCAGTGACCCAGACATCCCCCAGTGACCCAGACATCCCCCAGTGCCCCAACATCCCCCAGTGACCCAGTCATCCCTCCAGTGACCCAGACAACCCCCATTACCCAGACAACCCCCCAGAAAAACCCCCAGTAACCCCCCCCAGTAACCCCCCAGGCAGTGATTTGACCTGCTAAAAACAGGGAAGTCAATCAGAACTTAGTACGGCGTCCGTCTGATGGCTCTGATCATCTGGATCTCATCAGGAGCCTCAATGGCAGAAAAAAATAGCAGCACCAAGAACCAGAAAGATCAAATATAAAACAACATAAACCAGGAGACGGACTTTTATCTTGGCCCTTTTTAACGTCGGAGCTGCGACGGGTACATGTTTTTTAGCGTTTCTGAGACCATTTTCCCGTCCACCATCTGGTTTCTGAGACCCTCCACTGTGATGGTTTTAAAGTGGGGTTTTATCCACTTAGAAAAACCGGTTTCGGGATCACCTTGTTTTATGTATCGTTTTATTTGCCCTTTGGATCTACTTTTAGCTACTGGGGGTGGGGTAAAATGAGGTTTAAAGGGGGGTAAATCACAATATGTCAACTGATGGTGGTCTTGGGAGTAATGTTTTTGGGGTTATGTTTGTAGGGAGGAGCGTCCCCAATCTTCCCCTCTCACGTCTGTCAGGTTACTGGGCGAATTGAACTGACCGCGTCACTATACTTCCCGCCAAAAGATCTTCCGCCATCTTTTTAAAGTAGTTCCTTCACTTATTTCCATTTTTTCAAATATGAAAGAGCCATTCGAAAGCCCATCTAATGGTACATTTTCAATGCTAAAATGCTTATACATGTACTGAAAGTGAAAATAGTGGTCAAAAAGGGATTTTTTTTGAAAAAGTGTATTCCTCGGGGTGACCTGTCGGGGCAAAAAAGGGTTCAGTTTTTTAAAAGTAAATTGCCTATTTTTTTCATTAAAAAAATTTGTCTATTAAAACTTTTTAAAATATACGGCAAAGATAATATCTAAATTTTTAAGATAGAAGGGAATTTGGCTGAGTTGGGTTTAATTCAATAAAGTCCCCCCCGGGTGTTGAAACACGGGTCTTTTAAACAAAAAATTTCCCCCAGGTGTTGTACATGTGTCTTATTCATCTTTAAAGTCCCCAGGTGTTGTCCATGTGTCTTTTTTCATCAAAAAAGTCCCCCATTTTGGGTAAATGTGTCTTATTCATCAATAAAGCCCCCAGGTTTTGTAATTGCCCTTATTCATCAAAAAGTCACCCAGGTTTTGTCATGTTTCTTTTTCATCAATAAAGGCACCAGGTGTTGAAACATGTGTCTTATTCATAAATAAAGTCCGAAGGTGTTGTACATTTTGTTTTTTATTCATTTTTTTAAAGCCCACGCAGGTGTTGAAAATGTGTCTTATTCATCAAAAATTTCACCCAGTGTTTGAAAATGTGTCTTATTCATAAATAAAGCCCCCGGGGTTTTTTACATGTTCCTTTTTTCATCAAAAAATTTAACGCGGGTGTTGTACATTTTTTGGTCTTTTCATCAAAAAAAGCCCCCATTTTTTTAAACCTGTGTTTATTCTTTCAAAAAAGGGCCCCCGGTTTTTACATGTGTCTTATTAAAATTAAAATTTCACCCGGTTTTTGTACATGTGTCTTATTCTTCAAAAAACACCCAGGGGGTTGTACATGTGTTTTAAATTCATCTTTAAAAATTTCCCCAGGTGTTTAATGTGTTTTATTCATCAATAAGTCACCCAGGTTTTGTCCAATTTTCCCCTATTAAATCAATAAAGCACCCATGTTGAACAAGTGTCCATTAAACAAAAAAGGTCACCCAGGTTTTGGTACATGTGTTTATTCATAAATTAAAGTCACCCAGGGGGTTTTTACATTTGTTTTATTCATCAATAAAGTCCCCCCGGGTTTTTTGTAAAAGTTTTTTTTCATCAAAAAAACACCCAGGTTTTTTAACATGTGTTTTATTCATCAAATTAAAGGGTCCCCCAAATGTGTTGTTTAAAGGTTTATTATCTTTTTAAAGTCCCCCAGGTGTTGTACATTTTTTTAAATTCCCTAATTTAAAGTCCCCCAGGGTTTTTACTTTGGGGTCTTTTTCATAAATTTAAAGCCCCCCAGGTGTTGTACATGTGTTTTTAATAAACAATAAAGTCCCCCAGGTGTTGAAACATGTTTTATTCATCAATAAAGCACCCGGGTTTGTACTTGTGTCTTATTCATCAAAAAAGGGCACCCGGGTGTTGTACATGTGTCTTTTCACCCAAAAAAAGCCCCACCCAGGGGGTTGTACATGTGATTATTCATCAATAAATTTCCATCCAGGTGTTGTACATGTGTCTTATTCATCAATAAAACCCCCAGGTTTTTTGTATATTTGCCCTTTTTCATCAATAAATCCCCCAGGTTTTTGTACAGTGTCTTTTTTCCAAAAAAGACACCCAGGTTTTGAAACCGTGTCTTATTAAACAAAAAAGTACCCAGGTGTTTTAATGTTTCTTATTCTTTCAATAAAGTCACCCAGGTTTTTGTACATGTGCCCTTTTTCCCAAAAAGGGGTCCCCCAGGTTTTGTACAGTGTCTTATTCTTCAAAAAAAGTCACCCATTTGGTTGAAATGTTCTTATTCTTAAATAAAGTCCCCGGGTTTTGGGGTACATGGGTTTTAAATTTAATCAATAAAGTCACCGGGTTTTGTCCCTGTCCCTTTTTTATAAATAAAGTCCCCCGGGGGTTTTGGTACAGGGTTCTTTTTCCCTCAAAAAAAGTCCCCCCAGGGTTGTACATGTGTCTTTTTCATCAATAAATCACCCGGGTGTTGTAATTTTGGTCTTATTCATCAATAAAGTCACCCAGGTGTTGTACAGTGTCTTATTCACAATAAAGTCATCCAGGGTTGTCCGTGCTTTTTAAAAAATAAAGACACCCAGGTTTTGTAAAAAGGTGTTTTTTCCCATCAATAAAGTCCCCCGGGTTGTTTTTAAAATGTGTCTTTATTCACCCAAAAAGACACCCAGGTGTTGTACACTGTCTTATTAAACAAAAAGTCCCCCGGGTTTTTGTCATGTGTCTTATTAAACAAAAAGTCCCCCAGGTTTTTGTCCCAAGTGTCCTTTTAAACAAAAAAGGTCCCCCATTTTTGTCCCATGTTCTTATTCATCAATAAAGTCACCCAGGTTTTTGTAATGTGTCTTATTCATCAATAAAGTCCCCCGGGTTTTTGGGACATGTGTCTTATTCATAAATTAAAAAACACCCGGGTGTTGTACATTGCTTTTTCATCAAAAAAGCCCCCCCGGGGTGTTGTACAAGTGTTTTTTCCCTAAATAAATACCCGGTTTGTACAGGGGGCTTATTCACCCAAAAAATTCCCCCAGGTGTTTTTAACATGTTTTTATTAATCAATAAAGTCACCCAGGGGGTTGGGTACATGTTTTCTTTTTCAAAAATAAGCCCACCCGGGTTGTTGAAACATTGCTTATTCATCAAAAAAAGTAACCCAGGGGTTTAAAAATTTTTGTCTTATTCATCAAAAAAGGTCACCCGGGGGTTGTACATGTGCTTATTCATCATAAATCACCCAGGTGTTTTAACATGTTCTTAAATTCATCAAAACCCACACGGGTTTTACGGGTGTTTAAATTAAACAATAAAAGACCCCCAGGTGTTGTACATGTGTTTATTCATCATAAAGTAAACCCAGGTGTTGTACATTGTCTTTTTCATAAAATAAAGTCCCCCCAGGTGTTGTAATGCCCTTATTCATCAATAAAAGTCACCCAGGTGTTGTACAGGTTCTTATTCATCAATAAAGTCAACCGGGTTTTGGGTACATGTTATTATTCATCAATAAAGAAAACCCAGGTGTTGTAATTGTGTCTTATTCATCAAAAAAGGGTCACCCGGGGTTTTTGAAACAGTGTTTTTTCATCAAAAAAAGTCACCCGGGTTTTTTGTCATGTCTTTTTCATCAATAAAGTCACCCCGGGTGTTGTCCCGGTTTTTATTAAATCAATAAATTTCCCCCCCAGGTGTTTTTAACGGCCCTTTTTCCCTCAAAAAAGTCACCCGGGTTTTCGGGTTTTGTATAAATTACATCTGCTTTCTTTTTTTTCCAAAATCCCCCGGCCCCCCCAAAAAGGCGGGAGGGAATAATACGACTTTCCCAAAAGCCTTCGACAAGTGGGGCCAGGGGCGTAATAGCGCAAAAAAGCGTGAAAGGAATAACGGGAAAAAATGGGTCGTGGATCTTTTAAATTTCCTCACTCGAACACAGAGGTAGTCGTCAACGAGAAAAGTCCGAGGGCGGGCTAGGGTTTAAAAAAAGCCTGTTCCCCCAAGGCACAGTACTAGCCCCCATCTTGTTCCTCATCCTCTATCCGACATAGAAAAGGATGCCCCACGCACCGTGTCTTCCTTTGCAAAATGACACCCAATCTGCATAACAGTGTCTTCCATTGCAGACATGCAAAGCTCCAGGCAAAATTTTCAGACACTGCAAGACCCCCAGGGACATTGCAGACCCCCTGCAAGGCCCCAGGCAACATTGCAGACACTGAAAGGGTCCGGGCGGACATCAACCCAAATCTTTCGGTGGGTTGCAAAAAAAATTTTGAAGTTCACGAGGGAAAAATTTTTCAATTTTTCAGATAGGGGAAAACTGAGGAAAAAAAATCTTCACCCAGTGTACAAAAAAAATTTGGCCAAAAATAAGCAAAAACCCCAAGTAAAAAGGCCTGGGAGTGATCATGTCGGGGGAAATCCACCTTAAAGGACCAAAACCCTTGTTTTCAATCGAAATTCCTGCTAGAAAAATTTCCCAAAATGGATAATGAAACCCTTCAAAACGGGGAAAGGCCAAGCCCATTTTGACACTCTTAGGTCACTTTTTTCCAAACTAGGCGGAATATTGCTGCACACAACCACCTTTCAAGGCAGGTGAAATTCCCGAAAAAGAAAATGTACAGAGAACTTTCACGGCGCGCATAACGGAGATAAAACACCTCAATTACTTGGAGCGCTTGAGGTTCCTAAACCTGTATTCCCGGGAACGCAGAGGGAGAGATACATTATTTATACACCTGGAAAATCCTAGAGGGACTAGTACCGAACTTGCACACGAAAATCACTCCACTACGAAAGCAAAAGACTTGGCAGACGTTTGCACCATCCCCCAATGAAAAGCAGGGGTGTCACTAGCACGTTAAGAGACCATACAATAAGTGTCAGGGGCCCGAGACTGTTCAACTGCCTCCCAGCACACATAAGGGGGATTACCAACAGACCCCTGGCAGTCTTCAAGCTGGCACTGGACAAGCACCTAAAGTCAGTTCCTGATCAGCCGGGCTGTGGCTCGTACTTGGTTTGCGTGCACCCAGCAGCAACAGCCGGGTTTTGATCAGGCGTGATCCACCAGGAGGCCTGGTCACAGACCAGGCCGCGGGGGCGTTGACCCCCGAAACTCTCTCCAGGTAAACTCCAGGTAATTATCCATTCGGCAAGTTGTCCTTTGGTAAAATGTGTCAACCGAGTATCTCTCGGTGATCTGTCCACGGATATTTGGGAAACAAGACGGCGGTTGCAACCCAGCATCCCTGCTGGGTTGCCAACTGCTCTCTCATGTCCACTAAGGTGGCTTGGTGGATGTGAGGTTGTCCTGGCTTGCTGGTTTACTGCCATGAGGGTAGGGTAGGGCAGGGTAGATGGGACGAGTCGGAGACAGCTTTTGGTCCGAGGAGTAAGACAGTTACAGCCTCTCCTCACTTAGCGACGTACTCGTTTACAGACATGGTCTTCGGAGCAGAACTCCATCGTTGAGTGAGGAGGGCTGTATGTCAGATTCCCCCAGGTCAAAAGGTTTTAATTAAGATATTATAAAGGACCTCAATATGAATAAGTCACTCTAACTTTTCTGGATTATGCTAGGTAATCTACACATAGTTATGTATGATTTGTCACTGTTTTCGAGAAGACAGACCGTTTGTCTTCACAAGGCACGGGATGGGCCCACCTAAAGTCAGTACCTGATCACCCGGGGCTTTGGTTTATATGTCAATTTACATGCGGCCAGCAGTAATAGCCTGATTGGTTAGACCCTAATCCACCACGAGCCCTGGACTGAGCGCAGGAGTGTTGCCCCCCCGAAACTGTCTCGGGGTTTCTGGGGGTCTGGTGGCTAAAGCTCCCGCTTCACACACGGAGGGCCCGGGTTCGATTCCCGCGGGTGGAAATCCGACACGTTTCCTTACACCTGTTGCCCCTTTCACCTAGCAGCAATAGGTACCTGGGTGTTAGTCGACTGGTGTGGGTCGCATCCGGGGGGACAGATTAAGGACCCCAATGGAAATAAGTTAGACAGTCCTCGATGACGCACTGACTTTTCTTGGGTTATCCTGGGTGGCTAACCCTCCGGGGTAAAAAACCGAACGAAATCTTATCTTATCTTATCTTATCTTAAATACTCTTTACTACGTCAAGGAACTGCCCTTAGAAGAGGTTTTCCCTTGATGACCATCTTACATTATTATAACGGGGGAGCGCTAAACCCGTAGGATTATACAGCACCTGTGGGGGGGGATGGAAGGTATTCAGACTCAATTCAGGGAAACTGGAGCACAGATCAAATTCCCTAGATCAAGACCCCTCACCATCAAGGGACCTCCCTTGAGGGGACAAAATTACCACAAATGTTGACATTATGGTTAAAAATGCTTATAACTATCCTATTAGTCTGGAAGAGCTAAACCCATAGGGATCATAGTGCCTGGGGAATTGGAGGCAAACAGGTTCAATCCAAGGGCAGGACAGATCCAATTCAATGAATCGAGAGCCATCACCAGCCTCGGGTATTCCTTGAACACTTGTATAAGGGAGCACTAAGCCCATATGGGTCACACAGTGCCAACAAGAATGAGCTGCATACAGGTTTAATGCAGGACTGGAAGGCAGATCAGTTTCTTGGATCAAGAGTTCCTCAAGTTGAAGGGTTAAATGGCTCACACCAGAATTGCACAATCACCCCACGTAATATTTTTATACCCAACTGGCGTCTCCCACCACAAGACAGGTGGACCATTTATTCAACCAGTGTCTTGTACAAATTAACGTGTTATAATCAATCTTATTTTTTTAAAGTGGTGGAGGGGTGAGCCAGGGAAAGGCCTCGGTCGATGACCAAATGCTCCAGCTGTGTGTCGTGACAACAAAGACCCCGACAGGAAACCCTTGACCTGTTGCCTGACTTTGTCTTGCCCGAAGCGTACCTATATTGCCATTTTAAACAATTCTGCAAATTGCAACATACTCCCTAGATTACCTCAAATAGTCCTGCATAGTGCAACATCCTCACTCACCTATTAATTAGTTCAAACCGTTCTGCAAACTGTAACATCGTCACTCTCCGGGATAAAGGTCCGTATGAAAGTGGATCAAACAAAATACTTTTTTTTATTTGTTTTCAAGGAGTGGTGCTCAATTCCCCTTTAATACAGTAATAGAGCCTCTCAAGGGAGGTTCTTGATGCTGCTGAGGGGTTGTTGATCTAGGAATATGAATCCCTCAAGGGAGGTCCTTGATGCTGCTGAGGGGCTGTTGATCTAGGGAATTGAATCTGTGTTCCAGTTCCCCAAATGAGCCCAAATGCCTTCCATTTCATCCCCCCTCCCCCCACACAGGCACTGTGTGGGGGTGGGGGGTGGAAGGTTGAGCACACCCCCATAATACAGTATAGTGGTAACTCGGGAACAGCTCAAAAAGCGAAAAATTATATAAGCGAGTGCTTTTATAAGTTTATTTTTGGGGGTCTGAAACATTAATCTAATTTACATTATTCCTTATGGAACAAATTCGTTCGGTATCGGCACTTGAACAGCCTTCTGAATGAATTAAGTTCATATCCCGAGGTACCACTGTACAGTGGACCCCCGCTTTACTATCACCTCCCAATGCGACCATTATGTAAGTGTATTTATGTAAGTGCGTTTGTACATGTATGTTTGGGGGTCTGAAATGGACTAATCTACTTCACAATATTCCTTATGGGAACAAATTCGGTCAGATCTGGCACCTGAACATACTTCGGAGTGAAAAAATATCGTAAACCGGGGGTCCACTGTATTAGATACTCGTCACCAGCACATCGTGTGTATAAGCTGACTTGATATTCACATTTCCACTACAAGCGCAGCGACTTTCTTTCCAAAAATTCTATTAACAGGTACTGAATACAAAAATTTTTAACATGTAGTGAATACAAAATTTTTTTAACATGTAATGAATACAAATAAAAATTTGGAATCAATTTTATTCTCAAATACTAAGCATTCCATAACTCAAATAATAAAAAACTCAGCTGTATGCAACACCAGGCATGTAAATTATGCTCTTATCACTGTACAAAATCAGTGACAGAAGCATTGGGGGGCTGAACCTGCAAGGTGTACTTGCAACTGCATGTTGATAGTTGCATACACATTCGGTTACAGACCGTACAGAGAAACTCTCACTTGAGAACGTACATGTACATGACTGGTATATAATACCAACAAAATAGAGAATTAGACATGTACAACATTTAGGTGGCTTTATCAAACAAATTCTAAAGATTGGACAAATATTGAGTGGGAGGGCTGGGTTTGGTGTCGTGGGTACAGGAGTAAATTCTTGGGTAGCCGAGGGTGGCGGTGGTTTTGAGAAGGACCTACCTTGTATGGACCAGTAGCTTTCTGCAGTGTTCCTCCAATCTTATATTCTTAAGAGTGTAGAACTATATACCAAAGATAAGGTAATCAGTCCCTCAGTCTTGGAGTTGAAGATCACAGCTTCAGTAGTTTCAACTCCAAGGCTGAGGGACTGATTACCTCGTCTTTTGTAAATAGTTCTACAGTTTTCCCATGATGTCCTTGAATTTGTAACCGATGAAGCCACTGGATGGCGAAGCATCTCCAAATAAAGGTACCCAGATGTTGAACATGCATAATTTGCTTACCTGAAAATCTTAACTGCTTTTATTCTATAGAGGCGGCGAAGTTCCACGTCTTCTAATAACATGTTCGTTTTTCCACTATAATCTACCTTGTTCCATAATTACTATTACATTTGCTTTGTCTGTTTTGTAAGGTGAAGTCCAGGATCTTTCCTTAATTCATAGTATAATTTAACACATCTTTGAGGACAATTGTGTTGCAGAGCTCTGTAGAGGTCAGTACAAACAGTTTCTGCAAATTGCAACATCTTCACTCACCAGAGGTCTAAGCAAAGTTCAGACCTCTACAACACAACTATCCTCAAAGACTTGTTAAGTTATACCATGAATTAAGGAAAGATCCTGGATTTCACCTTACGAAACAGGCAAAGCAAATGTGATAATAATTATGGACGAGGTAGATTATAGTGGAAAAATGAACGTGTTATTATAAGACGGGGGGAACTTACGTGCCTCTTAACCTCAACAGCTGTCTCCCGCCAAGGGCTGGGTGACCCAAAGACTAACAATACAACTTAGTAAAAATTGTACACAAATAGCTAGCACATGAGAGACAAACTTATTAAGTTTTGGTTCAACTTGGACCATCAACTAGTCACTAGTTCATGGTCTAAGTCAGACCAAATATCACAAGTTTGTCTCTTGTGTGCTGGTTATTTGTCTTGTTTCAGTAGTCGTATTGCCGGTTTTTATATTCTTTTTAAGATTGTAATTTTCACATTATTTTCTTAATTCCACAATGTTACTTTTCCTATATTGCAAGATTCTTATTTCAATTATAACAGCATTCTAGACAAATTTAAGTAGCACCGATTATTCTAAAATATCTTCAGGTTTAAGGTTACGAGACACAAAGTTACCCAACACAAAATGTGCTGAATATAAAATCAAAATAACCATCTTGTACATAAAGTATGCCCATACATACACTCATTTACCTAATGGGCGTACGCCACCTTACCACAGCACCATCTTAAAACTGCCTTACTCTAGCAACTGTGTAGTTTCAAGAATACGTACAATAGGGCCTAAAAGGACAGGAACCAGAAAATACCAACAATGTGAACCTTAGTGTCTGGAAAATGCACGACAAGTGCATGGATTTTCTCATTCATTACAAAATAAAAAATAAGTTTAAGTATTTAATATTCGTTCTTTTTTAAATCAAACCTACAAATATAAAATACATATAGGAGGCAAGACCAAATATTTTTGTAAAACAGACGAGCAGGTGCACATGGCTTAGTCGATAGCGTTCTCGGCTCTCACACTTAGGTTTGGGTATCAATCCTAATACAGGATGTTGGGATTGTTTCTTTACACCTGCTGCCTGTTCACCTAGCAATAAGTAGGTACCTGGTGTCAGTTACCTTACACCTGCTACCCCTGTTCACCTAGCAATAAGTAGGTACCTGGGTGTCAGTCACCTTACACCTGCTACCCCTGTTCACCTAGCAATAAGTAGGTACCTGGGTGTCAGTCACCTTACACCTGCTGCCCCTGTTCACCTAGCATTAAGTAGGTACATACCTGGGTATTAGACTGTTGTGGGTAGCATCCTAGGGAACAAGATTACCCTAAGCTGCTTGATTGCAACTACGTCTGGAATGGTTATACGACGTACTCATAGAATTTAAAGCACCAAAGTAAAACTGATACAAGAAAACAACTTCACTGAATAAAGAATCATTAAAGTATATTGAATATATTACTCTAAAAATGATTTACCTTAAGTGAATTATTATTAGAAGCACTAAATTATTATTATAAGTGCTAAACTCTCATGGGTCACAAAGCACTGTATATAAGTGAAAAGAACCAGTACTACTGAACACTATTTTTTTTTGCTTTCCACGCAAGAATAATTTACATATCAATTCGTGTGCAACGTGTGGGAATCTTTATTAAGGAAACGCTTTGTTACACAGTGGCTTTGTTTTGACACACAGTGGCAAAACGTTTTGCCACACAGTGGTGAAACGTTTCGCTACACAATAGCGAAATGTTTCGCTCACAGTGGCAAAACATTCGCTACACAGTGGCAAAATGTTTTGCTACACAGTGGCTTTGTTTCCTTAATAAAGATTCCCATATATTTCATAAATGTCGGTTTTGAAAACCATTTGTCACACATTTCAAGATAATTTTTTACCACAATGGCTGTTTCTCACTCATAGAAAAAAAAATGTCTAAAAATCTGCATAGCCTTCAGGCAGAGCCAAACATAAGAAAGGAGGAACACTGCAGGGGGCCTACTGGCTCATACTAAGCAGGTCCATCTCAAACCCAGACCCATTTTCAGTGGTGCCCAAGGAATAAGCATTGGTAACCCTGTTAACTCACAGACATTATTTTTAACTCACAGACAGTTACGTTAACTCACAGACAGTTACGTTAAATCACAGACAGTTACGTTAACTCACAGACAGTTACATAACTCAAAGACAGTTACGTTAACTCACAGACAATTACGTTAACTCACAGACAGTTACATAACTCACAAAACAGTTACGTTAACTCACAGACAGTTACGTTAACCTCACAGACAGTTACATTAACTCACAGACATTTTACACTGACAAGCTCTAGCTCTCCAGGAGCCTCATAAACCCCATAAACAGCTTGACAAAGCTCCAGGAGAGCAAATTGTTGCCACCGTAAAATGTCGCATTAGTTGAACTTGTTGACTAATGAAACTTTAGAGATCATATCCAGAACCAAACTGTCATCTAAAGTTTCTTCTCTGAGTGCAAGTTATCTGAAGTTTTAAATAAGCAACTACAACCACTGTTTACAGGCACATCTATACTGCCGTATCTGTGCGCCTCGGGCAAGACAGTCTGAGTGATGATGAAAATGTTTCTTTTTCGGGTAAACCGTGCCATGGTCGGAGACGGTCGCGAGCGTATTAAAAAAAAATACCGAGTCAATTATATCTTTCTGTACAATCATCTGCTGCAGTTATTCCATGTGTTCTTATGAGCGAAAGTGAGTTGAACTTGCCTAGCATGGGCCAGTAGGGCCTGCTGCAGTGCTCTTTCTGTCTTATATTCTTATGAGTGGGCATGGGTGGGGGAGGGGGGTAGATCTAAACCCAGTATGGGCCAGTAGGCCTGCTGCAGTGCCTCTCCTTTATGTCTAATTTTCCTCACTAACCCCATGCACATCACCTATTTTAAAAAGCCACAGTGACCTATTACAGCTCAAGCTGTAATAGGTCACTGACCAATTCCATGTAATTTTCTAAATTATTTATACAAATTATCACATTTTAAAACCGAGCACTAAACCCATGAGGATCGCAAATTATTACATGCTGACTCACTCAGCAGAGCCCAAAATTTAGCATTCATTTCATCTCTCCGTTTCTTTTTTTTTTCGTTCCTTAATGGTAATTATTATTTTTTTTTTTTTATTATCACACTGGCCGATTCCCACCAAGGCAGGGTGGGGCCCCAAAAAGAAAAAAATTTCACCATCATTTCACTCCATCACTGTCTTGCCAGAAGGGGGGCTTTACACTACAGTTTTTAAACTGCAACATTAACACCCCTCCTTCAGAGTGCAGGCACTGTATTCCCATCTCCAGGGCCAAGTCCGGCCTGCCCGGTTTCCCTGAACCCCTTCATAAATGTTACTTTGCTACACTCAACAGCACGTCAAGTATTAAAAACCATTGGTCTCATTCACTCCTATCAAACAACTATGGTAATATTTGTCAGAAAAAAAAATTTAAAAATCCAAAAAATTGGGAAAAAAAAAAATCTGAAAAAAAAAAAATTTTGAAAAAAAAAAATCTAAAAACGGGTTTTTTTCCACTAGTTTCAAATTTTACAGTTTTTGGGAAACATTTATTTTATTTACTAAAATTTTATTTTTCTAGTCATATTTTCCCTCCGGCCATAAAAAATTCAGTATATAATGTAAAAAAATTCACAGGGTACCCATGGATTTGCCGATATATTTTCTTAACTATTAATTTTAAACCACTGCTTAGAAAAATTTTGTAATATTTCCAGTTTAACCAACATTGTTAAAGGGGTTTCTGCACAAAAACCCGAGTTCCCGGAAAAAATTTTGGGAAAAACGAGAGAAAAAAAATTAAAAAAAATCCATTAACTTGGGAGGATGCAAAGTCCCTATCTTGGAGTCGGCCCCACCCGAGAGAGGTCATTATCTTCGGGGGTTCGAAGAGCAGTGTTTGTTTCCCCCCTTTTTAAAAATGTCCATGTGCGCGGACAAAAACACGGGGACAGTATTGACTGGATCAAAACCCCCGGTGACCCCCCGTTGCTGGGGGTTAAGGTGTTCGTTTAACTTGAAACAATTATCGGTCATCGGGCGGAGTGGAATCCAAAATCTAAAATAACAATGTGGTAATTTAACAAAAAAATAAAAATAATAATAGTACGTATTTTGGATCCCTTTCTGCAAAGACAGTGTTTATGTGTGAATGATTTTTTAAAATTTTGTTTCTTTCTTTTTGGGGCCCCCCCGGGGGGGGGTTTTTTTTTTAAAACCCCCTTTTTTTTTTAATTTTAGGAAAAAAAATTAATTAAAGGGGCCCCCCCCTTTTTCCCCAAAAACCTCCTTAAAAAATTTTTTTCCCCCCCGGGGGGGGAAAAAAAAAAAAACCCCCCCCCCCCCCCCCAGGGAAAAAAAAACAAACCTCCCTTTCCTTTTTTTTTAAAAAAATTTAGGGGGGGAAAAATTTTCCCTTTAGTCCGGGGGGGGTAAATTTTTTTCCCCGGGAAAAAGGGGGGGGTTTTTTTTTTTTGGGGGGGGGAAAAAGGGGGGAAAGGGAAATTTTTTTTTTTTTTTCCCCTTTTTTTAAAACCCCAAAAAAAAAAAAAAAAAAAATCACGTTAAATTTTTTTTTTCTGAATTAAAACCTTTTTTTAAAACCCCCCCCAAAAATTTTTTTAAATTTTAAAAACCCCCCCCCAAAAAATTTTCCCCAAAAAAAATTTTTTTTAAAACCCCCCCCAAAAAACCCCCTTTTTTCCAAAATTTTTTTTAAAATTAAAAAAACCCAAAAATTTTTTAAAATTTTTTAAAAAAAAAACCCCCCCCCCCCCCCCCAAAAAAAAAAAAACCCCCCCCCCCCCCCCCCCCCCCCCCCCCCCCCCCCCCCCCAAAAAAAAAAAAAAAACCCCCCCCCCCCCCCCCCCCTTTTTTTAATTTTTAAAACCCCCCCCCCCCCCCCCCCCCCCCTTTTTTTTTTGGGGTTTTGGGGGGGGGAAAAGGGGAAAAAAAATTTTTTTTTTTAAAAAAAAAAAAAGGGTGGGTTTTTGGGGGGAAAAAAAAAAAAATTTGGGGAAAAAAGGGTTTTCCCTTTTTGTTCCGGGGAAAAATTTTCCCCCAAAAAAAAAAAAGGGGGGGTTTTTTTTAAAATTTTTTTTTGGGCCTTTTGGGGGAAAAAAATTTTTTTGGGGGGGTGGGGTTTTTTAAATTTTTTTTAAAGGCCCTGGGTTTTTTTAAGGGGGGTTTTTTCCCCCTTTTAAAAATTAAATTTTTTTTTTAAAGGGTTTGTTGGGGGGGGTTTTTTTTCCCTTTTGGGGGGTTTTTTTGGAAAAAAGGGGGCCTTTTTTGGGTTTTTTTTTTAAATTTTTTTGGAAAAATTCCCGGGGTTTTTTTTAAATTTTTTTTATTTTTTTAAAAAAAAACTTTTTGGGGGAAATTTTCCCCCCGGGGTTTTTTGGGGGAAACCCCCCCCCCCCCCCCCCCCCCCCCCCCCCCATTTTTATTTTTTTCAATATCCTTTTTTTTTACCCTTGTCGGGTCAGTCTGAAAAGCAAGGAAACTACACCATCATTTAATATGTATGCAATTTCATAAAAAAAGGCATGATACCTAAATGGAAAATACATAAATAACCCCAACATAATAGGAGAGAGGAGCTTATGACGATGTTTCGTCCAGTTCGACTTTTTACAAGTACCTTCCCCCAAAAAATAAAGGAGCCAGTTTTTTTAAAGTGTGGGGGCCGAGATGGGAAAAAGAGGGGAAGGAAGTGGATTAATAGTGGTCAAGGTAATGCGACTTTGTTAAGAGTGTCGTGGGGTAGAAGAAAACCCTGCTTTGTTAAGTGTCAGTGGGGGTAGAATGCAAAACCCTGTTTAAAGTGTCGTGGGGTTAAAAATGCAAAACCTGACTTTGTTAAGGTATCAGTGTGGTGAAGAACCTTGCCTTTTTAAAGGTTCGTGTTTTTGAATAAAACCTTGCCCTTTTTAAAAGGTGTCAGTGTGGTAAAATAACAAACTTTGACTTTTTTAAGGTATCGTGTGGTGAAGGGACAAACCCGCCCTTGTTAAGAGGTCAGTGTGGTGAAAACAAACCCTTGCTTTGTTGAGTGTCAGTGTGGTAGAGGGCTAACCCTGACTTTTTTAAGTGTCAGTGTGGTAGATGCTAACCGTTTTTGGGTTAAAGTGTCAGTGTGGTAATTTGGGACAAACCCTGACTTTGTTAAGTTTTCAGTGTGGTGAATGCAAACCGATTTGTTAAGTGTCAGGGGGTAGAATGCAAACCCTGCTTTGTTAAGGTATCGTGTGGTAGAATGATTCCTTGACCTTTTTAAAGGGGGTTTCGTGTGGTAGAAAAAAAACCTTTGACTTTTTTAAGAGTATCAGTGGGGGTAAAATTGAAAAACTTGACCTTTTTAAAGAGTGTCGTGGGTAGAATAAACAAACCCTTTGGACTTTTTTAAGATGCGTGTGGTAGAAGACTCCTTGACCTTGTTAAGAGTGTTTCGTGTGGACCTGGTCAGACCTTGTGGAGGAGCGGCCCCAAGCATTGCTTGGGCAGCTTGCCTTTTCAACCTTTTCTCTTTTTCCCTCAGCTCAAACCCCCCACTTGTTAACTTTGTCCCCAAAAGCCTGCAACGCTCAACGTGGGCACAGGAAAACCGCTGTGTAGGCAGAAACTGCAGCATTGCGTGTGAAAATAAAACAAATAGTCCCGGGTTGCATTAGGGTAAAAAAAAAAGTATGTTTTTATTTTCCCGTCATAAAACTTCCAGACAATCCCTGAAAAAATAAGCTAGTTAAAGTTGCCCCAAAAAGCTTGCATTTCATGGGCTTTCTATTGCATTGGGAAAATGTACAAATTGTGTAGAAATACTCTTATGTGGAAAAAAAATTTTGAATTTGAATTTGATTTCTTATTCACCCAATTTCATGAAAGGTTTCTTTCAACAAAACGGCGTTGCCAAATTTGGGGTAGAGCTACCTGAAAATGCAAAAGGGAAAAGCATCCCCATCTTCGGAACGCCTTGCAAAGTGCAGGCACCGAGTCCCGTGGCTCTCTCAAATGCAAGTAACACCAGAAACTCAAAATTTTTTTAACCGCCGGCTATCTTCCCGAGGCAGATGACCCCAAAAAATAAAACATTTCACCATCACTACTCAAAACCCCAAAATTAATTTTAATATTACATCATGGGGAAGGCAGTAATCTTCATAAGTCACCACAACTTTGTGAATGGGGGTAAAAACATATTTTGTGGGTATAGCGCGGCTTTTAAGAGTTTTTTTAGTTTCATTTCAACCCCAGATTTTTAGCTCCTCACTGATTCAGTTTTTCGGACACGGGTGGTTTTTTTGGGTATTGATGGAAAAAAATGCGTTAATAAACCCCGTGAAATTGGTAAATTTATTTGGTTCGTAAAGAATTAATTATCTACCCAGTAAGGTGTGTAAATTCTTGATAAACCCGAAAAAAAACCAGTGACTTTTTCCAACAGGTTGAGGGGAGCCCCAATTTCCGAAAAAGAATTCGCCCTGCATCAGGGTATTCTACCCCCGAAGTGTTTTTAAATTCCTGACTAATTTATTACAGTTTAAAAAAAGAAAAAAAGTCGAAAAAAAATTTTTGGAAAATTCCGTTTAAAAAACCCCCCAAACTGTGTTTGGTTTCTGTGGTTTCAGTTTCATTAAAAAAACCCTTAATTTGTTTTAATGGCCCCAAAGCACAATGTTGTGTGGTGGGAGTTCTTTAAAGCCTACGAGAACCAAGAATTTTTTTCCCCCTCAGTAAAAAAGTGTAATTCTCCGTTATATGATACTTTTCCCGTTAACTCTTTCATAGATTGCAGTTGTTTTCACTCTTTTATAGATGTGTATGTATGTTTTCCTCTTTCATAGATGTGTTGTTGTTTTAACTCTTTCTAGATGTGTATGTATGTTTTAACTTTTCTAGATGTGTATGTATGTTTTCAATCTTTCTGATGTGTATGTTGTTTTCAAAATCTTTCTGAGTGTATGTATGTTTTTCAAAATTTTTTATAGATTGATGATTTTTCAACTTTTTCAAGTGTGTATGTTTGTTTTCAAAACTCCCATTGTTGATGTATGTTTCTACAACACGGTTTTTTGGTACAGGAGAATCGTGTTGTAATTAAAATTTTGATCAATAATAGTTAATGAAATATTTTTCAGTAGGTCTTAAGGGAAGGGGAAAAAAAAAAGGGTACTGAACTTATAAATGTGGTTCAAAAACTCCCAAGGATTATAAAACCCCCTTGGGTTAATTCTGCCCCGGTGTTTTCCCGCGTGAGGTTTTTTCTCGGTTTTTTGGAGATGGCTAGCAAAGGGCTGTGAGGGGCTGGCTTTGGGGTTTTTTTTGGCATCTGGTTGGTTTACCACTACCCGGGTTCAGTTTTAGGGGTAGCAAGTGCAGGGTGGTGGAGGTGTGGGTGATGCGCTTAGCAGCAGGCTGATGAACTGCCCAAAAAAAACAATATTTTTAAACCAAAAATTGTTTTTTTACACAATTAAAAAAGGTTACGTGGCCCCGGGTTAACGATTTTTTCCTCCGGAAGTATGTTAGGTGCCGTATGACCGAATTTGTTCCCTAAGGAATATTGTGAAATAGATTAGTCCCTTTCAGCCCCAAAAATACAGTCAAAGCACTTAAAAATCCTTACATAATTTGGGCGCTTCGGAGGTAAAGTTTTCGGGGGTCCACGTTAAAAATTGTTGCAATCCGAAAAATTTAAAAAATTAGATTTTTTTTCTTTTTTAAACATGGCCGTAAATCCCCTCGAGGGGGGGGGGGGGGGGACCAAAACAAGAAGAAACCTTTAACCCCAAACGGTCCAAACGTATAATCGTTTTTTCAAATTTAAAATTTGTAAAAAATTTGATTTTTTTATCTTTTTTTTGTTTAAGAAAAATTTTTAAAAAAAAAT
>NC_069405.1:73052263-73117364 GCF_026875155.1 Cherax quadricarinatus
GTTTTCTATCAAGAAGCATAAAAATAGGACCCTCGGGTTTTTTCTTCAACTCTTACACCTTGGTTAGGCCTCATTTAGTTACTGCACAGTTTTGGTCACCGTATTACAAATGGTTTTAAAATCCCCGGGAAAAAAGTACAAAGGGGGATGACAAAGTTGATCCCATGTATCAAAACCTTTCCCTATGAGGATAGACTGGGGCCCCTGAACTGCCTCTCTAGAAAGACGTAAGAATTAGGGGGGATATGAGGGGTTATAAAGGGAAGACAGGAAAATAAAGGGGATGAAAATAGTGTGCAAAAATATCTAGCCTAGACAGGACTCACAGCAATGGTTTTAAGTTGGAAAAAATCAGATTCAGGAAGGATTGGGAAAAGTACGGTTTGGTAATAGATTTGGGGATGAGTGGAACAAACTCCCAAGACGTGATAGGGGCCCAGAACTTGTGTTCCCTTTAAAAATAGGTTGGATAAATACATAGTGGATGTGGGTGGGGTGAGTTGGCCCCTGAAAACTTGTGTTACCAGATGGTTTTCCTTTTTCCTCCCTTAGTCAATTGACCTGACCTGATGGTTGGGTCATTGGTTTAAGCCGGTAGGAGACTTGGGGACCTCCCTCGCGGGGCCAGTAGGCCTGCTGCGGGTTTCCTTCTTCTTATTTTTTTAAAAGAAAGAGAGATAGGGATGTTTTAAATGAAAAGAAGCTGAATACCTGGCTCTAAGTGAAAAAAAGCGAAGGGGGTAGGAGATTTCAGGGGGGAGAAAAAAAAAATAAGATTGGGTCGGGGGTTTTTTTAAATGATTAGAGCTAAGGGGGCATAGCGAATGTTGAGGAAAATTTATGAAGGAAAAGGGGGAATAAAATGTATAATTAAAGGAATATGTGGAGAAAATAAGGGGGGATGAAAAAAGTGATTTATAGTAAGTGTTTATGCCCCGGGAGAAGAGAGAATATAGAGGAGAGAGTAGGTTTTGGGAAAAAAGTTTAGTGAGTGCATAGGGGTTTTTTAACCAAAGGGGAGATTAATTATGGTTGGGGACTAAATGCTAAAGTGGGTAAAAAAGTTTTTGGAGGGGGTAGTAAGTAAATCTGGGTGAAGGGGGGAAATGAAAATGGGGAGCCTTTAATTGAAACTCTGTCAGAAAGAGGTTTGGAATAAGAATACTTATTTTATGAAAAGGGATAGTAGCAAGAATGATATAGACATAATGAAAGTAGTTTGTTAATTATTATTGGATAAAAGGTTAATGGGGAGGTTTCTGGGGTGTGCATGTTTTTGAGGGGGACTGGATATACGGGTCATTATTTAGTTTACTACAGTTAGAAAGAGGGGATGGGACAAAGGAAAATGGAAAAAACGTAAGAAGAGGTGAAAGATATAAACTATGGGGGGGGGAAGTTATGGTGGATATAAGAACTATTGGCGGGAAAGGGGGTTTAGTGCAAGGGGGGTTTTGGGGGGGGGTTGGGGGGGTTTGGTTTTTTTTTTAAAAAAAATGCAGTATTAAAATTTGGGGGGCAAAGTTTTTTGGCTTTGGGAGGGGGGGGGTGCGGGGGAAAGAGGAATGGGGGGGAAAGATAAAGAAAAGGGGTGTGATAAAAAAAAAAAAAAGGGTTTAGTTTTATGAAAGGTTTTTAAAAAAAAGCGGGAAGTTTTATAAGAAGACGAGTATATTGAGAGTAAAAGAAAGATGAAGGGGAGGGTGAGGGAGTCAAAAGGGAGCAAAATGATAGAGTGGAGGGGGCACTGCCCAAAAAATTTTGATGAAAATTAAAAAAAAATTTTTGGAGTAGAAAAACCCAATTTTAAGAAACCCCGGGGGGAAATGAATGGATTTTTTAAATTAAAAAACAGAGTAGGGGGTTTTTTAAAGGGGGAGCTAGGGGTTTATAGGGAAGATGGGGGGAATTTTTGAGGAATTTTAAATTTTGATAAAGAAAGGAAGGGGAAATTTTAAAGCCTGATCGGGGAGGTATAACATTTTTTTAGGAGTGAAGAAGAGCGGGTTGGGAATGTGGAAAGAGGTACGTGAGGCTTTACATAAAATTAAAAGGGGGTAAAGCCGCTGGGAAATGATGGGGCACGACAGAAAAATTTTTAAAAACAAGGGGAATATAGTGGGGTAAAAAGAGCAAGTATATGGAGAGTTAAAAAAAAAGGTGAAAGGGTGGAGGGGGAAGGGGTGCGTAGGGGCAGAGGAAAAAAGTGGGGAGGCCCTGCAAGGGAAAATTTTGGTGAAATGAGGAAAAAAAATTTTGGGAGAGAAAAATAGTTAAGAAAAACCTAGGGAACAAATATATTTGTCAGTATAAAAACAGAGTAGATGGGGAGCGAGCTGGAGCTATTGGATAGATGGCAGGAATATTTTGAGGAACTTTTAAATGTTGATGATGAAAGGGAAGTGGTAATTTCATGCACTGGTCAGGGAGATAACATCTTTCATGAGTGAAGAGCAGGATGTGAGTGTGGAGGAGATGCCTGAGGCATTACATAGAATAAAAGGGGGTAAAGCAGCAGGAACTGATGGGATCATGACAGAAATGTTGAAAGTAGGGGGGATATTGTGTTGCAGTGGTTGGTATTTTTTTTGTAATAAATGTATGAAAGAGGAGAAGGTACCTAGGGATTGGCAGAGAGCTTCTCTAGTTCCTTTATATAAAGGGAAGGGGGACAAAAGAGATTGTAAAAATTATAGGGGAATAAGTTTACTGAGTATAACAGGAAAAGTGTGTAATAGGGTTATTATTAAAAGAATTAGAGGTAAGACAGAGAGTAGGATTTCAGATGAGCAAGGAGGCTTTAGAGTGGGTAGGGGATGTGTAGATTAAGTGTTTACATTGAAGCATATATGTGAACAGTATTTAGATAAAGGTAGGAAAGTTTTCATTGCATTTATGGATTTAGAAGAGGCATATGATAGAGTGGATAAGGAGTAATGTGGCAGATGTTGCAAGTATATGGAAAAGGCTTAGGTTAGGGTGTGCAGGAGAGAGGGAGATTACTTCCCAGTAAATGTGGATCTTAGACAAGGATGTGTAGTGTCACCATGGTTGTTTAATATATTTATAGATGGGGTTGTAAAAGAACTAAATGCTAGGGTGTTGGGGAGAGGGGCGGGATTAAATTATGAGGAATTAAATACAAAATGGGAGTTGACACAGTTACTTTTTGCTGATGATACTGTGGTTATGGGAGATTCTAAAGAAAAGTTGCAAAGGTTAGTGGACGAGTTTCAGAGGGTGTGTAAAGGTAGAAAGTTGAAAGTGAACATAGATAAGAGTAAGGTGATGGGGTATCAAATGATTTACATGAAGAAATATTGGATATCACATTGGAGAGAGGGAGTATGGAAGAAGTGAATGTTTTCAGATATTTGGGAGTTGGACATATCTAGAAGATGGGTTTATGAAGGATGAGGTTAACCAGAGAATTGATGAAGGAAGAAAGGTAAGTGGTGCGTTGAGGTATATGTGGAGACATAAAACGTTATCCATGGAGGCAAAAAAGGGAATGTTCAAGAGTATAGTGGTACGAACACTCTTATATGGGTGTGAAACATGAGTTGTAAATGCTGCAGTGAGAAGGAGGTTGGAGGCAGTGGAGATGTCGTGTCTAAGTGCAGTGTGTGGTGTAAATATTATGCAGAGAATCTGTAGTGTGGAAATTTGGAGGAGGTGTGGAGTTACTAAAAGTATTAGTCAGAGGACTGAAGAGGGGTTGTTGAAGTGGTTTGGTCATTTAGAGAGAGTGAACAAAGTAGAATGACTTAGTGTGTAGGGGATGGAAGGCAGATTAGGCATCATTTTTGAAAAAGTTGGAGGGAGGGGGTAAAGGAGGTATTGTGGGCGAGAGGCTTGGACTTCCAGCAACGTGTGTGAGCATGTTAGATAAGAGTGATTGGAGATGAATGGTTTTTGGGACCTGACAGGTTGTTGGAGTGTGAGCAGGGTAATATTTTGTGAAGGGATTCAGGGAAACCTGTTAGCTGGACTTGTGTTCTGGAAACGGGAAGTACAATGCCTGTACTCTAAGGAGGGGTTTAGGATATTGGCAGTTTGGAAGGCCATCTAAACTGTCGTATCTGAACGCCTCTTCAAAGACAGTGATTATGTATGAGTGATGGTGAAAGTGTCGAATGATGATGAGTTTTTTCTTTCTTTTTGGGTTTTTCTTTCTTTTTGCGTTACCCTGCCTCGGTGGTAAATGGCCGACTTGTTAAAAAAAAAAAATTGCCCTTAGACACGACATCACTGCCTCTATCCTCCTCCCTGCAACATTCACAACCCATGCTTCACACCCATATAAGAGTGTTGGTACCACTATACTATTATACATTCCCTTCTTTGCCTCCATGAACTATGTTCTTTGTAAAGTAAAAGGACACAAGTGCAACTAATGTGACATTTTATTGTGGCAATGTTTTGCTCTCCAGGAGCTTTGTCAAGCTGTAACAGCTTGACAAAGCTCCTGGAGAGCGAAACATTGCCACAATAAAATTCCGCATTAGTTGCTCTTGTGTCCTTTTACTTTACATGTTGTCAGTAATTCTACCAAAATATATACAAACTATGTTCTTTGCCTTCACAGATACCTCAGTGCACCACCCACCTTTTTACCTTCATCATACAACTTAATAATTTTAAATAATGATAAAATGTTTAAATTCAGTTCTTGCGTTGATAGGTAGCCAATGTGGGAGTGAAAATACCAGTCTAGCTGCATAATTCAGTATAGGCTGAAATCTTTTCAGTAAGTAGTTAGGCAAAAACCACTAACATTTGTAAAAATCAGTTCAAAAACAAACAAATGCATGGATTTTCTGGTTGCATGAAGATAATTAATATGAAAATTGCAAGGTTGAACAGTTTTTTGATGTGTCCAACAAATAACAATGGAGAATGAAGGTAGAAACCTAAATCCCTTGCTGATCCCACTGGCTGCAAACTGACAGTACTATGATCAAATTTACCAGAATCTTCAGCCAGCATTCACTTGAAGTTTCGTTTGACAATCAAAATCTGTGTTATTCTCATTTAGTTTCAGCTTTCTATTTATCATCTGAGTCTGAATATCCAACAAAAGAGAACTGAAGCAGAATTTTGCATCTTCCATGTGTGAACGTGTTAAATAGGAATGGAGACGAAGGGTTTTTGGGACTTGATGAGCTGTTGGAGTGTGAGCAGGGTAATATTATGTGAAGGAATTCAGGGAAACCAGTTAGCCAGACTTGAATCCTGGAGGTGGGAAGTACATTGCATACACTTTAACCCTTTTGATGTTGGTGCCGTAATATTATGGCTTTGAAGCCAGTGTTGGTCCCGTAATACTATGCCAAAATTCTAGCGGCTTCAGATCTTCTGGGAGGAAACTTGTAGGCCTTCATATGAGAGAATGGGTCTGCAAGGTCAGTGTATCCAGTATAAAAGGAATCCTGTAGCAAGCAGTGCATAATGAGAGGAAAAACAAAGCAACTGTGTTTTTGGTTTAAAACAGCGACATTGTGGTGTATTTTCGTATGGTATTTATGATTGTATTCTTGTTTTCTTGGTCTCATTTGATAGAAAGGAAGATATATTACAGAAATAGAGGTGATTTTGAATGGTTTACCAAATAAAAGTAGCTTGAAATTGACCTCAAAGTAGCAGAAATGTTCGATTTTTGACAATGTTCAAGAGTAAACAAATTATGTCACATGTCCAATACACGTCACTGGTGGATCTAATATGCATTCATGAATGTGCTGATATTATGTATACAATTATTACAAATTATGCCGTAGTCTGAATAACAGTAAATCATCTATATTTTGTGTGAATAGAAATTCAAAATGAAAAGCAAGCGTAAAATAAGAGGGGCCTGGAGATGTCACTAATGAACAGAGAAAATGCTATTTTAGTGCCAAGAATGTGTGCCTTGTTTATTCTGGTTCCTATTTTGAAATTGGCCTTTCTTGAATTTTGTGTGAAATTGGCCAAATTAGTAATATCTGATCACTTTTTTGTGTAGTTGAAGTGGGTGAATGGGTAGTTTCTTGTACCCAATCAATAGAATAAAAGGAGTTCCAGTTCTAGCGAAATAGCTGTGAGTTTGGATGAGTGGAACAAAGGAATTAGCCCAAATTAGGGCTCAAAGTGGGCAAAATCATTGATGTGTAAATATCGCCACCTCCGCTAAATTCGCAACAGTGTAATTTCATAAGTTTTCCATCAAATTTTGAATGTTTGGTTTCATTACCTTTAGAAAAAGATTCTTTATCATTTTGTAAGAATTTTTTTTTTTTTAAATTCGAAACTATGAGGAAGTTTGCGAGCAGGGGTCTTGACACTTAAAGGGTTAAAGAAGGGGTTTGGGATATTTGCTGTTTAGTGTAACATTTAAACTGTCATATCTGTGTGCATCTGGCAAGACAGTGATAGTATGAATGATGGTGAATGTGTTTCTTTTTCCGGTCACCCTACCTTGGTGGGAGATGGCCAGTTTACCTGGAGTTTACCTGGAGAGAGTTCCGGGGGTCAACGCCCCCGCGGCCCGGTCTGAGACCAGGCCTCCTGGTGGATCAGAGCCTGATCAACCAGGCTGTTGCTGCTGGCTGCACGCAAACCAACATACGAGCCACAGCCCGGCTGATCCGGAACTGACTTTAGGTGCTTGTCCAGTGCCAGCTTGAAGACTGCCAGGGGTCTGTTGGTAATCCCCCTTATGTGTGCTGGGAGGCAGTTGAACAGTCTCGGGCCCCTGACACTTATTGTATGGTCTCTTAACGTGCTAGTGACACCCCTGCTTTTCATTGGGGGGATGGTGCATCGTCTGCCAAGTCTTTTGCTTTCGTAGTGGGTGATTTTCGTGTGCAAGTTCGGTACTAGTCCCTCTAGGATTTTCCAGGTGTATATAATCATGTATCTCTCCCTCCTGCGTTCCAGGGAATACAGGTTTAGGAACCTCAAGCGCTCCCAATAATTGAGGTGTTTTATCTCCGTTATGCGCGCCGTGAAAGTTCTCTGTACATTTTCTAGGTCGGCAATTTCACCTGCCTTGAAAGGTGCTGTTAGTGTGCAGCAATATTCCAGCCTAGATAGAACAAGTGACCTGAAGAGTGTCATCATGGGCTTGGCCTCCCTAGTTTTGAAGGTTCTCATTATCCATCCTGTCATTTTTCTAGCAGATGCGATTGATACAATGTTATGGTCCTTGAAGGTGAGATCCTCCGACATGATCACTCCCAGGTCTTTGACGTTGGTGTTTCGCTCTATTTTGTGGCCAGAATTTGTTTTGTACTCTGATGAAGATTTAATTTCCTCATGTTTACCATATCTGAGTAATTGAAATTTCTCATCGTTGAACTTCATATTGTTTTCTGCAGCCCACTGAAAGATTTGGTTGATGTCTGCCTGGAGCTTTGCAGTGTCTGCAATGGAAGACACTGTCATGCAGATTCGGGTGTCATCTGCAAAGGAAGACACGGTGCTGTGGCTGACATCCTTGTCTATGTCGGTATATAAGGATGAGGAACAAGATGGGAGCGAGTACTGTGCCTTGTGGAACAGAGCTTTTCACCGTAGCTGCCTCGGACTTTACTCTGTTGACGACTACTCTCTGTGTTCTGTTAGTGAGGAAATTATAGATCCATCGACCGACTTTTCCTGTTATTCCTTTAGCACGCATTTTGTGCGCTATTACGCCATGGTCACACTTGTCGAAGGCTTTTGCAAAGTCTGTATATATTACATCTGCATTCTTTTTGTCTTCTAGTGCATTTAGGACCTTGTCGTAGTGGTCCAATAGTTGAGACAGACAGGAGCGACCTGTTCTAAACCCATGTTGCCCTGGGTTGTGTAACTGATGGGTTTCTAGATGCGTGGTGATCTTGCTTCTTAGGACCCTTTCAAAGATTTTTATGATATGGGATGTTAGTGCTATTGGTCTGTAGTTCTTTGCTGTTGCTTTACTGCCCCCTTTGTGGAGTGGGGCTATGTCTGTTGTTTTTAGTAACTGTGGGACGACCCCGTGTCCATGCTCCCTCTCCATAGGATGGAAAAGGCTCGTGATAGGGGCTTCTTGCAGTTCTTGATGAACACAGAGTTCCATGAGTCTGGCCCTGGGGCAGAGTGCATGGGCATGTCATTTATCGCCTGTTCGAAGTCATTTGGCGTCAGGATAACATCGGATAGGCTTGTGTTAATCAAATTTTGTGGCTCTCTTCATAAAAAATTCATTTTGATCTTCGACTCTCAGTCTGGTTAGCGGCTTGCTAAAAACTGAGTCATATTGGGACTTGAGTAGCTCACTCATTTCCTTGTTGTCATCTGTGTAGGACCCATCTTGTTTAAGTAGGGGCCCAATACTGGACGTTGTTCTCGATTTTGATTTGGCATAGGAGAAGAAATACTTTGGGTTTCTTTCGATTTCATTTATGGCTTTTAGTTCTTCCCGCGATTCCTGACTCCTAAAGGATTCTTTTAGCTTAAGTTCGATGCTTGCTATTTCTCTGACCAGTGTCTCCCTACGCATTTCAGATATATTGACCTCTTTTAGCCGCTCTGTTATTCTTTTCCGTCGCCTGTAAAGGGAGCGCCTGTCTCTTTCTGTTTTACATCTACTCCTCCTTTTTCTTAGAGGAATAAGCCTTGTGCATACATCGAGTGCTACCGAGTTAATCTGTTCTAGGCATAAGTTGGGGTCTGTGTTGCTTAGTATATCTTCCCCAGCTTATATCGGTTAGGACTTGGTTTACTTGGTCCCACTTTATGTTTTTGTTATTGAAGTTGAATTTGGTGAATGCTCCCTCGTGACTAATCTCATTATGTCGGTCTGGGGCTCCGCGCATACATGACTGAACCTCAATTATGTTGTGATCTGAGTATATTGTTTTTGATATGGTGATATTTCTTATCAGATCATCATTGTTAGTGAAGATGAGGTCTAGTGTATTCTCCAGTCTAGTAGGCTCTATTATTTGCTGGTTTAAATTGAATTTTGTGCAGAGATTTAAAAGCTCGCGTGAGTGTGAGTTTTCATCAGAGCTGCCTCCTGGTGTGTGTTAAAAAAAAAAAAAAAGTCGACATGTGTAATAAAAATGATAATCAACCACATGGGCATCCAAAAGCAAGGCTAGGCCTTATTGTTGAATACCCATGGATAAAGAACAGAGCCCTGAGGAATACCGTAAGGCAAAGAAAATGACTCGGATATGGAATTGTTGACTACTTCTTCTTTGCAGATGTGACAATGCAGGCCACAGCTGTAAAAAAAATCACTTATCAGTAAACTATGATCACTGGTATCATATGCAGCAGAGCGGTTCAACAAAATTAACAGTGATACATTTCCTAAATGTGTCAGTCACTTTAGAAAGGAACATAAAATAAAGGGATGATAGTTTGACATGCTTTTCTAAAATCAGGTAAGACTTCTTTAGGTGTGGGTGAACCAAAAACCCCTACACTGTCTGTGGAAAACATCCACTTTGAAAATGATAGATCAGCATATTTATATAAGGAAGAGCACTTTTATATGTGGGCAAGATCTTTGAAACATTTATAGGATAATGTATAATATTCCTTATTAGAACCCATGTTATACCTCAGAATGCCCTCCCTGCCAACTGAAACAAACTGAGAAAAACTAATCTGTGATACATCATGAGCCCTGACAATCAAAGAGAACTCACTTGAGCTCACTTGAGGTGACTCCAAGACCAAATGAATGTATGTAGATAAATGAGTGTATCCATGCTGTGTTTCTGTAATTTGTTAATAATATATAGTCCAACAGTTGGAGATAAATGTAGACAGTGTTTTGGTCCATCTTGGGCTTGCTTTAACTCTTGACTTGATAATGGTGCAGGATGGTCTGAAACATCATCAGTTCATCTCGAGTTTGTAAATTAGTTGTGGATTGTTCCACAGGATACAGATTCACACAGATACACTTGATACACAGATTCGTTCTGTAGACTTCGTCCTGTATGGTCACAGACTCTCCTGCTCTTGTCATCCAGTATTCTTGTGATCCCCATTGGGGAGGGGAAGCTCTACCACCTCCACGACATCTCATCGTGTGAGGATTAAACCCAAGACTACTGTCATCAATGACACCACGAAGCTTGAGCTTGCGTCCTCTCTCAACACCAGTCTGCAGGTCAGGTTCTTGAAAATTACTGCTCTGAAAAAAGCTTTCATCGTCACCTTTCTTGATGATTCAGAAGCTGACAAGGTACTCACACCTACTGCAATGAAGATCTTAGATGACCGTGGCTTTACCATCTCCACCTCACCTTACATGCTAGCTGAACGGTCTGTGTTCATGAAACGCCTGGATAGGCTCATCACCAATATGTTTACTGAGGACATTAAGTCATCACTTGAAGAACTAAACACCTGGGCCAAGATTGACTCCTTTGTGAAGATCCCCAGCGCTTTCTTGATGCTCAAGATCACGTTTCTAGACATCACCATGACAACCAGAGCACTATCTGATGGCCTGGCCATCTCCTACTACTTCATCAACCCTCAACAAATTGAACCAGAATGCTACAGCCAAATAACACCTTGTTGGATATGCTACTCCTGCAGTCATTCAGCTACTGACTGCCATGTGAAGAACAAGATCTGTTCCAACTGTGGGTTTGAAGGTCACAACTTTCGCTCCTGCACCTCTACTGCTGCTCCCACCTGCATCAACTGTAAGAGTGACCACCATACTCTGGCAGCCAAATGTCCTGTTCGTAAGGAGATCCTTTCAAAGAAGTTAAAGGAAGACCTTAAGAAGACAACAGGAACCTTTCCTACTTATGCTGCAATAGCGAAGCTTCAGTCTACAACCACCAAGATTCTGCAAGCCACTCAGCAGCCTCCACCACCCACTGCCTCTCCTCTACCAGACAATATCTCGACAAAATTTTATTACTGCTTGATGTATGCACACATGCAAAATGCAGCACACCCAGGTTCTTTCAACACATCTATGAATGAAATTCTTACCCTCAACAATATGCCATCATTTAACTTCCCAGCTAATCCTCCTTCAGCTGATATTTTGAACATAATTCCAAGAATCGTCAGCTGTGAGGCACCAGATGACTTGCAAGATATATTATCTGCAGACGCCACATGCTCTACTTCGAAATCTACCAATGAGAGACCACCACCTCCACCTCAAGCCACCACCACTGCCACGAACCAATCAGAAGCCTCGCTGCTTGTCGAGCCTCTACTGACTCCCACCAATGAGAGATCACCTCCACCTACCACCAACCAGTCACCAACCTCACTTGCCTCTACAACCAAGCCAGCCTTCCTCAACATGCCTGATGTCTCATTCTACACCACGAAACCACACAATAAGCAGGGTTTGTCCAGGAACTCTATTCCAACGACTCCAGGAGGGGACTTTCAAGTTTACCTGTGATGAAGAACCACCCATTGAGCTAGGTGAAATACTTTACAACCTCCACAATCCAGGACCAAATCCAAACAGACCATTCAAAGTGCGCCATCTCACAAGAACGAAGTTCAACAATCTCTCCAATGGCTCAGTTGCAAATTAGCTTGTGACTATTCACTGCCTAGCTGAAGATCCACTGCCCTACCACAGCTACCTTCTGCCTCCTGCATGACCTTCCTCACCCTGGCAGATAATCGCCACTGATTTTGGCCACCCTCTCACATCTCCATCGACACCTGCAGTACTTCTGCACCACTTGCTCCAAAGTGGTTGGGCCACTTACCTTTCTTACCCTTCTCTCCTACACCCTCCCGGACTTTTCCAGTATTTCCATCCTTCCTCATCCTTCTTCCTCCCCATCTTACCACAGCTCTGGTCATATTTGAGTTGAGTTGTTCCACAGATGTGTTAATTAATTTTTGTTTGCAGGCTATCAGCAAGTATCCACAGTGCAGCAATGACATAAGCTTCTGGCTTCCATCAGATGGCCACTGTGACTCCAAAGATTTCTTTGATCTTGTACGAACTGTTGGAGGCGACTCTGTGGAGCAGGTGAGATCACTCAGATTAGTTATTTTTAACTGTGGTAATTATAAAGCCAGTAATGAGAAGAATGAGGGAATATTATACAGATAATAATATAAAATATAAGGACCTGAGAGGCAGTGGAGATGTCATGTTTGAGATCAATGTGTGGTAAGAATATTTTGCAGAGAGTTCAGAGATAGAAATTAAAGGACAGTGTGGGGTCACCAAGGGTATAATTCAGCATGTTGATGAGAGGTTGCTGAGGTGGTTTGGGCATTTAGAGAGAGGGATAGGATGATGAAGAGGGTGTATAAATATAGGGTGGAAGGTAGGAGGGATGGGGGTTGTCCCTGGAATGGTTGGAGGAAAGTGTTAAAGAAGGCTTCGTGTTTTAGAGGTTTGAGCATTCAACTGGCTTGTGTGAGCATCTTAGGAGTGAATGGAGAGAGTGCTTCTAACAGACTTAAAGTGTGAGCAAGGTAAAATTTGTGAAGAGATTCAGGGATGGTGGTTAGCCGGACTTGAGTCCTGAAAGTGGGAAAGGCAGTGCCTGCCCTTCCCACTTTCAGGTTGTTGCAGTCAGGGGGTAATTTGAAGTGTGATATCATAACATTAGCAAGATGGCAATTGAATGTGATAGTTAATGTGTATGAATCTTTTGGTCACCCTGCCTTAGCAGGAGGCAGCTGTTGAGGTAAAAGTTAAAGGAAGAATATAATGAAGACCAGAGAGTGTAAGTGAAGAAAGTGCTAAGAGAATAATCAGAACAAAGAGATGTCATTGAGAACAGTTTTTTATGAAGTGTGTGACCTGAACATCTTATGCCGCCAAAATTTGTGGGGCTCTTAGTTTGCAGAATTTGTTTATTCATTATTTTTAGTGATGGGCAATCCCTGAATAAATTTAATCCTATTATGCATATAACCAGCAGCAACATACTGGACATGTTCAGGACTGGACAGACTACCTCCACTCACACTGTTCTTCACCAATTTTTGTTACCAAATATGTGCCCACTAAACTAGCATAAAAGGGTGTGAGGCATGGGTGATGAATGTTGCAACAAGGAGGCAGTGGAGATGTCATGTCTGAGGGCAATGTGTGGTGTGAATATAATGCAGAGAATCCGTAGTTTGGAGATTAGAAGAAGGTGCGGGATTACCAAAACTATTATCCAAAGGGCTGAGGGGTGTTTATTGAGACGGTTTGGACATGTAGAGAGGAAGGATTGAAATAGAATGACTTTGAGAGTGTATAATTCTGTAGTGGAGGGGAGGCGGGGTAGGCGTCAGCCTAGGAAAGGTTGAGGGGAGGGGGCAAAGGAGGTTTTGTGTGCGAGGGGCTTGGACTTCAAGCAAGCATGTGTGAGTGTGTTAGATAGAAGCGAATGGAGACAAATGGTTTTTAGGACTTGACTTGCTGTTCTGTTGGAGTGTGAGCAAGGTAACATTTATAAAGGGATTCGGGGAAACAGGCAGGCCAGACTTGAGTCTGCGAGATGGGAAGTACAGTGCTGGCACTCTGAAAGAGGGGTGTTCATGTTGCAGTTTTATAACTGTAGTGTAACTGGAGTGTAAGCATGCCTCTGGCAAGACAGTGATGGAGTGAATGATGATGGAAGTTTTTCTTTTTTGGGCCACCCTGCCTTGGTGGGAAACGGCCGATGTGTTAATAAAATAATAAAAATAATTTACAAAATATTATGGCAATGATAAAATATCAGTGGAGAAAGTTACTCCTAAAACTGATCTTTGAAAAAAACATACTTATCAAATCTACTGCTCTTAACTATTCCGTCAGTTGAATATGAGCTCACCACACATTCATACAATCAATATGTACAAAAAATAAATGCACATGCATTTATTTTTTGTACATGTTGATTGTTATACCATGCTGCTGAGTGCATCTCATCACAAAATTGGCAAGGCAGTGGTGTTCTATTTGACAATGAATTGCTTGTTTGAAACTTTTACTTTTTTGTCATATACAGTGGTCCCTCATTGTTCGTAATTAGTCCGTTCCTGGAGCCGTTACTATAAATGAAATTTACGATTTACGAATCAATTTTCCCCATAAGAAATAATGTAAATACAATTAATCTGTTCCTGACACCCAGAAGTATTAAAACAAAAAAATTTTTAACATGAAATATACATGTAGTACATACACAATACAATGGGAAATGATGAATGAAACATTAACAGCATAACACTTACCTTTATTGGAAATTCTTCTTAGTGTATGGGAGACTGGAGGAGGAGAGAGAGTGGATTGTTTATAGTTTGGAAGGGGAATCCCCTTCCATCAACACCTCAGGTACCACTTGCTTTTCTGGAGTTGCTTCTCTTCTCTGTTTCTTAATGCCACTAGGACCACCTTGAGAGTCACTGGAGTCCTGTCTCACAAAATAACTGTGGAGAGAGCTCTGTTTCTGGCATCTCTTTAACACTTCCCTAAAATGGCCCAAGACTTTGTCACTGTACATGTTGCCAACCTGGGTGATGTTTCTCCATAAAGCTTTCCATCTTACCCCACATAGTAAAAATCTCTTTAATTTCTGAAGAAGGCACCTTCTTCCATCTCTCTTCCTCCTCCTCTGCAGCAAGATTCTGAGCTGCGATGTGTTGCTCTTCCTGCTGAAGCTCTTTCAGCTCCTCAGTGGTGAGCTCTTCATTGTGGTCTTCCACCAATTCTTCCACATCCTCCAAACTCACATCCAACCCCATGGAACTCCCCAGTGCCACAATTGATTTTACAACAGACATAGGCTCATTAGGGTCAGTCCCAAATCCTTCAAAATCCCTCTTGTTGACACAATCTGGCCACAATTTTCTCCAGGCAGAGTTCAAAGTCCTGGTAGTCACTCCCTCCCAAGCCATACCTATAAGGGTTATGCAGTGGAGGATGCTGAAGTGTTTTCTCCAAAATTCCCTTAGGGTCAAGTGAGTGTCTGTGGTCACAGTCAAGCACCTGTGAAACATTGCTTTTGTGTAGATTTTTTTAAAGTTTGCAATAACCTGCTGGTCCATGGGTTGGTGGAGAGGAGTGGTATTCGGGGGCAAAAACTTTACTGTGATGAACCCAAACTCCTCGAAAATTAGGTCATCCAAGTTTGGAGGATGAGCATGTGCATTGTCCATTACTAGCACGCACTTGAGATCCAATTTCTTTTCCAGGAGATACTCCTTCACACTAGGGCCAAACACTTCATTGAACCACTCGACGAAAATTTCCCTCGTGACCCATGCCTTACTATTAGATTTCCAAAACACACACAATTTACTCTTCATAACATTGTTTTTCCTGAACACTCTGGGATTTTCAGAATGGTACACTAGTAATGGCTTCACTTTGAAATCCCCACTAGCATTATCGCAGAACATTAGCATCAGCCTGTCTTCATAGGCTTATGTCCTGGCATTGCCTTTTCCTCTTGTGTAATGAAGGTCCTCTTTGGCATTTTCTTCCAAAAGAGGCCTGCTTCGTCACAATTGAACACTTGTTAAGGTTTCAGTCCTTCACTGTTTATGTACTCCTGGAATTCATGCACATATTTTTCAGCCGCCTTGTGGTCTGAACTGGCAGCCTCGCCATGCCTTATCACACTGTGTATGCCAGTACGGTTCTTAAATCTCTCAAACCAGCCTTTGCTGGCCTTAAATTCACTCACTTCACCACTATTTGCAGGCAATTTCTTTACCAAATCTTCATGCAACTGCCTAGCCTTTTCACAAATAAACGAAGTCATAAGAGTATCTCCTGCTAATTGTTTCTCATTTATCCACACCAATAATAACTTCTCAACCTCTTCCAGTACTGGTGATCTCATTTTTGTCAGCATAGTTACTCCCTTTGCAACAACAGCATCCTTTATTTCATTTTTCTTGGCCACTATGGAACATAAGGTTGTGTAGGGTTTCTTATACATCCTGGACAGTTCGGCCACACTTGTACCACTTTCATATTGTTCAATGATGGTTTTCTTAAATTCAATCGTATTTCTCACCTTCTTTACCACAGGCTTGGCACTAGGAGCTTTCTTTGAAGCCATGGTAGCTTATTTAGTACTTGGAAGCACTAAAATAAATGGAATATTATGAAATATTTCGCTGGAGCACGCGAGGGGACCTTCGCTCACTGGTAAATAATGCCAGACTGGCTGCCGCCCTGGCTCACGCTGTGCATACGCGTCCCTGACGAACTACGACTTGCGAGTCAACCTATGAAAAGCGAGTCCATGTTTATACGAAAATACCCCTATGATTGGCGAATTTTACGATTGCCGGGAACTACGAAAAGCGGGGGACCACTGTACATTAAAACCTCTCATTAATGGATTTTAGCAATTTCAGACAAAAAAATTGGCCTCACAAACAGAAGTATTAAGCAAATGGATAAAAGTTCATAATTCTGGATTTTTTTTCATAGCTGTAGTGTCAGGTTGTCTTCTGAAATATTGGACCAAGCCCAGTGACTAACATTTGCTTGGTACAGGTCAGAGTGGCAATGTCCAGGACTTGTCTGTTTTCATTTTTTCCTGAGCCATAGGCCAATTAATATGCATAACTAAAATATGTGTATATCTTTACACATAAAACTGATCTATGTGCTGTTAAATTCAGCTTAAAAACACCAAACACCTAATCTTAGCTTCCAGAGGGAGAGCCATGACTAAATTTTCTCCTTGGCATTCTAACCACAAATTAATCCTTTATCATTTGTTTCCTTCATTTACTGACCATATTGTAAACTATAATATCTCTGATCAGCCATAACTATAAGTAATATCCTTCCAGCTTTTAATTACAGTATCAGCAAGAGAAATCACATTGGAAACAAAGACACTGCATTGAAATCCTTTTTGTTTTCCATGAGTGTGGATAGGGGAGCAATGTGGAAAATGTTGCAAGTGTATGGAATAGGTAGTAAGTTACTAAATGTTGTAAAGAGTTTTTATAAGGATAGTGAGACTCAGCAACCGCCCAGGGAGGTACTACCGTCCTGCCGAGTGAGTATAAAATGAAAGCCTGTAATTGTTTTACATGATGTTAGGATTGCTGGTGTCCTTTTTTCTGTTTCATAAACATGCAATATTTCAGGTATGTCTTGCTACTTCTACTTACACTTTGATCACACTACACATGCGTGTACAAGCATATATATACACACCTTTCTGGGTTTTCTTCCATTTTCTTTCTAGTTCTTGTTCTTGTTTATTTTCTCTTATCTCCATGGAGAAGTGGAACAGAATTCTTCCTCCATAAGCCATGTGTGTTGTAAAAGGTGACTAAAATGCCAGGAGCAAGGGGCTGGTAACTCCTTCTCCTGGATAAATTACTAAATTTTGGAAGAGAAACTTTTGTTTTTCTTTTTGGGCCACCCTGCTTCAGTGGGATACATCTGGTTTGTTGAAAGAAGAAAGTGAGGCTCAGGTTAGGATGTGTAGGAGAGAGTGAGATTACTTTCCAGTAAAAGTAGGTCTTGGGGATGTGGAATGTCACCATGGTTGTTTAACATATTTATAGATAGGGTTATAAAAGAAGTAAATGCTAGGGTGTTGGGGAAAGGGGTGGAATTAAATTATGGTGAGAGTTGACACAGTTACTTTTTGCTGATGATGCTGTGCATTTGGGAGATTCTGAAGAGAAGTTGCTAAGGTTAGTGAATGAGTTTGGGAGGGTGTGTAAAGGAAGAAAGTTGAAAGTGTACATGGATAAGAGTAAGGTGATGAATATATCAAATAATTTAGATAAAGAAAAATTGGATATCAGATTGGAAGGAGGGAGTATGGAAGAAGTGAATGTGTTCGGATATTTGGGGGCAGACTTGTCAGCGGATGGGTTTGTGAAGGATGAGGTAAACCATAGAAGTGAAGAAGGAAAAAGTGTTAATACTGTTCTTGCTGTTGAACCGATGGTTTAGTGCTGAAGGGGTAGCGTAGGTTGCAGAGATACGGCTGTAGACTAGTTTGGCTTTAACTGAAATTAGTGAGTACACAACAGGCAAAGTGAGGGGATGACCGTTGACCAGTCCGTGGAGGGGAGGTTGTTGAACCCGTGAGGGTAGGCCGTGAAGTGAGAGTGGATAGGCTCCACGTCTCACTGACCTAGGCAGGCCTAGAGAGGGCTTGCCCAGGCACTTTAAAATTCACTAACAAATCAGAACTGTGCAGGGTTGTCAACAACTTGTGGCTAGCTTGCAAATGCAACAATCAAAATAATAGCACACAGGAATTACTTGCAAACTGTATATAAAGAAATTGTGTAAATGGGTAACACTAAACAATTTAAGTCAGTGGCAACTGAGGTACACGATGCAGAATAATATGCTAGATTTAAATATGCAAAAATGCAAAAAAATGAAAGTGCAACTGCAACAATACTCAGATAAATGGGAAAATGCACAAAGTGCATTCTGATAACTGAAAACTAAACAATTCATTGAAAGTATGGCTTCAGCGATGACTGTATTGGTGCAGGACAGTTAAATAATGTCACAATTATTAGGAAATGCTAGGTAAGTCACTGTTTACTTAACTTTGACTGTAGGAGATGGTGCGAAGGCACAGGCAGCAGGTATGAGGCGCTGGAGATGCTGAAGCTTCCAGTGGTGCGCTGGTAACTCTAGTGAAAACTCTACATGCCTTGTAGCACTTGTAGACTGCTATGGGGCTTCATTGACGTAGAAAAGTATCAGGCAAGACTTGGGAAGGACGCAGGACTCTACAAAAATGGTAAAGGTGAATAAAATATGTCTGACTCTCTGTCCGCTGCTGAGTGTGGTTTGTTTACACTGGCAAACATGTCTGGGCGCTCTGACTTACTGCAGCTTCACGCGGAGGAGAATAAAACACTTACTTCACTACATAAACGTACAAAAAAACGATGCAAGGACATTTTACTGTAACTTATTCACTGGGGAAAATCAAGAACTGGTGATGAAACGGGAGTGGAGCAGCAGGAAAAAAAAATTATGACTGGGGCAATAACAAAAAAAAATTGCACTGGCTGGAGAATACGCAGATGGTTGAATGGCTTGTAGACACGGTGGTGAATCATGAACCGCTGTAGACGATGTGAGGGCTTGAACTGGCCTGGCTTAGGGGCCAAGCCAACTGGGTTCCCATGTGGTCAAGCCAGGTAGGACTTCTTGGAGGAAAACTGGTAGGAACACAACACACACAGACGGCAAACTGGATACAGGAGCGTAGACATAGCAGTGAGGGTAGTAGGAGGAAGCAGGTGTATACTGGTGTAGTCTAGGGTAGCATCAAACCCCAGAGTTGACTCACGTGGTCACGCGTGGAACCACGCGAAGCCAACACACTAAAACGACCTCACCTCTACTTCTCGGAACTTGAAGGGTGTAGAGACGCTGTAGAAGGCTAGGAGAAGGCTGCTGGAGGGCATTGAGGAGCTGTAGAGTGGGCAATGAGGTGAACACATGACTGCTGAGGCTGGAGATGACGCCATGTTGCCTATGTCCAGATTTTGTGGGAAAAATCAAGGACGAAGATCTGTCTCAGGCACCGTTGAGACGCTGGGAGTAATAGGTGACTCTTTAGGCCAGCAGGCACGTTGGATGAGGACAGATGATGTTTACTGGTGTCGACCCCTCAACCCTGAGAACAAGGCTCACTCTGCCGTTGACATCGCTGTCACCACTGTTTATACTGTTCTTGCTGTTGAACAGCGGTTTAATGCCAAAGTGGTAGCATTGCTTGCAGAGATGCTGCTGTAGGCTAGTTTGACTTTAATTGAAAGGAGTGAGTACACAACGGGCAAAGTGAGGGGATGACTGATAATCAGTCCGTGGAGGGAAGGTTGAACCCGTGAGGGTAGGCTGTGAAGTGAGAGTGGGTGGGCTCTGCATCTCACTGACCTGGGCAGGCTTAGAGAGGGCAGCACCGTAGTGCCGCGGTGCATTGAGGTATCTGTGGAGACAAAGAACGTTATCCGTGGAGGCAAATAAGAGAATGTATGAGAGTATAGTGATGAAAACACTTTTATATGGGTGTGTGGCATGAGTTGTAGATGTTGCAGAGAGGAGGAGGCTGGAGGCAATGGAGATGTTGTGTCTAAGGGCAATGTGTGTGGTGTAAATATTGTGCAGAGAATTCATAGTGTGGAAATCAGGAGGTGTGGGGTTATAAAAAGTATTATTCAGAGGGCTGAAGAGGGGTTACTGAGGTGGTTTGGCCATTTAGAGATGGTGGAGCAAAATAGAATGACTTGGAGGGTATATAAATCTGTAGTGGAGGGGAGGAGGGGTAGGGGTCATCCTAGGAAAGGATGGAAGGAGGGGATAAAAGAGGTTTTCTGTGCAAGGGGCCTGGGCATGCAGCAGGCATGTTCATGTCATCCTATTTTGCTCCACCCTCTCTAAATGACCAAACCACTGCAATAACCTCTCTTCAGCCCTCTGAATAATACTTTTAGGAACTCCACCCCTGCTCCTAATTTCACCACTATGAATTCTCTGCAAAATATTTATGGCACACATTGCCCTTAGACCTGACATCTCCATTGCCTCCAGCCTCCTCCTCGCTGCAACATCTACAACTCATGCTTCACACCCATATAAAAGTGTTTTTACCACTATACTCTCATATATTCCTCTTTTACCCCCCTCCCTCAAGCCTTTCCTATGATGACCCCTACCCCTCCTCCCCTCTATTACAGATTTATACACCCTCCAAGTCATTCTATCTTGCTCCATCCTCTCTAAATGACCAAACCACCCTCAATAACCCCTCTTCAGCCCCCTGAATAATACTTTTTGTAACTTCATACCTCCTAATTTCCACACTATGAATTCTTTGTATAATATTTACACCACACATTAAACACAGACACGACATTTCCACTGCTCCAGCCTCCTCCTCTCTGGAGCATTCACAACCCCTGCTTCACACCCATATAAGAGTGTTGGTATCACTATACTCTTGTACATTCCCTTCTTTGCCTCCATGGATAATGGTTTTTTGTCTTCACAGACACCTCAATGCACCACTCACCCTTTTTCCTTCATCAGTTTTATGGTTAACCTCGTCCTTCATAAACCCATCTGCTGACAAATCTACTCCCAAATATCTGAACACATATGTGTATGCTTCTAAACTGTTGTATTCTGAGCACTCTGCAAAAACAGAGATAATGTGTGAGTGTGGTGAAAGTGTTGAATGATGATGAAAGTATTTTCTTTTTGGGGATTTTCTTTCTTTTTTGGGTCACCCTGCCTCGGTGGGAGATGGCCGACTTGTTGAAAAAAAAAAAAAAAATTCACTTCTTGCATACTCCCTCCCTCCAATGTGATATCCAACTTTTCTTTACTTAACTTGTTTGATGCCCTCATCATCTTACTCATATCTATGTTAACTTTCAACTTTCTTGACACACCCTCCCAAACTCATCCACTAACCTTTGCAACTTCTCTTTAGCATCTCCCAAAAGCACAGTATCATTATCAAAAAGTTACTGTGACAACTCCCATTTTGAATTTCATTCCCCATAATTTAATCTCACCCCTCTCCCCAACACCCTAGCATTTGCTTCTTTTACAACTCCATCTATAAATATGTTAAACAACCATGGTGACATTACACACACACCTTGTCTTAGGCCTACTTTTACTGGAAAGTAATCTCTCTCTCTCCTGCACACCCTAACCTGAGCCTCAGTATCCTCATAAATACTCTATAGCATTTAGTAACTTACTACCTATTCCATACACTTGCAGTATCTGCCACATTGCTTCCCTATCCACCCTATCATATGCTTTTTCTAATCCATAAATGCAATGAAAATATCCCTACTGTTATCTAAATATTGTTCACTTATATGCTTGATTGTAAACACTTGATCTACACATCCCCTACCCATTCTAAAGCCTCCTTTTTCATCTGCAATCCTGCTCACTGTCTTGCCTCTAATTCTTTCAGTAATAACCCTACCATACACTTTACCTGGTATACTCAGTAAACTTATATCCCTATAATTTTTACAATTTCTTTTGACCCCCTTTCCTTCATATAAAGGAATTATACACATTACACAAATAACCCGCAAAGTAGATGATTGGTTCAGAGAACCGACATGTTGTTGAATAAGACACATGTGCAACTCTTGGGTATCTTTATTGAGGAAACGTTTCACCACACAGTGGCTTCATCAGTCCATACAAAGGAGAAACTTGAAGAACAGGAGGAGAATGAGGTAATCAGTCCCTCAGCCTTGAGTCGATGTGGTCAGTCCATCAATCTTGAATAGAATACGGCATATGAGCAGAGAAGCAGCTTATAAACCGTAGACAGGTAGACTGCTGCCCCTCACCTGTCTACGGTTTATAAGCTGCTTCTCCGCTCATATGCTGTATTCTATTCAAGATTGATGGACTGACCACATCGACTCAAGGCTGAGGGACTGATTACCTCATTCTCCTCCTGTTCTTCAAGTTTCTCCTTTGTATGGATTGATGAAGCCACTGTGTGGCGAAACGTTTCCTCAATAAAGATACCCAAGAGTTGCACATGTGTCTTATTCAACAACCCGCAAGTAGAAGAGAGGAGATTATGACGACGTTTTGGTTCGACTTGGACCATTTGCAAAGTCACACTAACGAGAAGGAGAGGAAGATGGGTATATATAGGCAGGAGGTGGTAGTGGTAGTAGTAGTGGTAGTAGTGGAGGTGGATGGAAGTAGTAGTGGGGAGGTAGTAAGAGTGGGAGGGGCAACTCAAATACAGTGGACACCCAAGTTTCGTGATTAATCTGTTCCAGAGAGTCTGCTGACTGGCGAAATTCACAATTGGCGAATCTATTTTCCCCATAAGAAATAATGGAAACCCAATTAATCTGTTTGAGACAGCCAAAGGTATTAACAAAAAATAATTACATTTAGCATTGAATGGAAGTACGATAGTAGCGATAACTCAGTAACAGTCCCTGATTTTCGCTTAGCAGATTACGATGGGCTTAGAGAACACTTATCATCTGTTGACTGGGGTAACGAAGAGAGCTATCAATATGACAGTTTTCTGAACACTATACATGCTGCTCAAAGAGCGTTTATCCCATATAAAGAAATTAGATCAAATAGAAATGACCCAAAATGGATGAATAATAGGCTCAAATATCTACTAGGGCATAAGAAAGGAATTTATAGGCGTATCAAAAGAGGTGAGGGTCATCTTATGAATCAGTATATTGACATTAAGAGGGACATTAAAAAGGGGATAAGAAAAGCTAAAAGGGACTATGAAATTAAAGTTGCTAGGGATTCTAAAACTAACCCAAAAAGATTTTTCCAGGTCTATAGAACAAAAGTTAGAGATAAGATAGGTCCCCTTAAAAATAACTATGGGTACCTTACTGACAAACAGAATGAAATGTGCTTGATTTTAAATAATTATTTTCTCTCAGTTTTTACACAGGAAGACACTAACAATATTCCAGTAATTAATTTTTACAGTGGGCTAGAAGAAGATAAATTATGTAACATCACAGTCACTAGTGAGATGGTTGTGAAGCAGATAGACAGACTGAAGCAAAATAAATCGCCGGGTCCTGATGAGGTTTTTTCAAGGGTTCTTAAGGAATGCAAAATGGAACTCTGTGAACCATTAACTAATATTTTTAATTTATCTCTTCAAACAGGTGTAGTGTCTGATATGTGGAAGATGGCTAATGTAACTCCTATTTTTAAAACAGGGGACAAGTCGTTACCGTCAAATTACCGCCCAATAAGCCTGACCTCAATTGTAGGCAAATTACTAGAGTCAATTATAGCTGAGATTATAAGAAGCCATCTCGATAAGCATAGCTTGATTAATGATACTCAGCATGGATTCACAAGAGGCCGGTCTTGTCTAACTAATTTATTAACTTTCTTCAGTAAAGCTTTTGAGGCTGTTGACCACAATAAAGAATTTTATATTATTTACTTAGATTTTAGTAAGGCTTTTGATAGAGTTCCGCACCATAGACTGTTAAAGAAAGTGGCAGCTCATGGCATTGGGGGAAAAGTGCTCTCGTGGATCGAGTCATGGCTCACTGACAGGAAGCAGAGAGTGTCCATAAATGGGGTTAAATCCGAGTGGGGATCTGTAACAAGTGGCGTTCCACAGGGATCAGTCTTGGGCCCGTTGTTGTTTATAATATATATCAATGATCTTGATGAGGGAATTACTAGTGATATGAGCAAATTCGCCGATGACACAAAGATAGGTAGGATAATTGATTCAAACGTAGATGTTATGGAACTTCAGGAGAATTTAAACAAACTCTATTCTTGGTCAGAAAAGTGGCAGATGCAGTTCAATGTAGATAAATGCAAGGTTCTGAAGCTTGGGAGTGCCCATAACCCTAGTACTTATAAGTTAAATGATGTAGAACTTAGCCATACAGATTGCGAAAAGGACTTGGGGGTTATGGTGAGCAGCAACCTTAAACCAAGACAGCAATGCCTAAGCTTACGTAATAAGGCAAATAGATTACTGGGATTTATATCAAGAAGTGTAAGCAACAGAAGTCCAGAGGTCATACTGCAGCTTTATACATCATTAGTAAGGCCTCACCTAGATTATGCAGCTCAGTTCTGGTCTCCGTATTACAAAATGGACATAAATTCGTTAGAAAACATTCAGCGTAGGATGACTAAATTAATACATAGCATTAGAAATCTTCCTTATGAAGAAAGATTGAAGACTCTTAAGTTACATTCACTTGTTAGACGAAGAATGAGGGGAGACATGATCGAAGTGTATAAGTGGAAGATAGGTATTAATAAAGGGGATATTAATAAGGTCTTGAGGATGTCTCTCCAAGAGAGAACCCGCAGTAATGGATTTAAATTAGATAAGTTTAGATTTAGAAAGGACATAGGAAAGTATTGGTTTGGAAATAGGGTAGTTGATGAGTGGAACAGTCTACCTAGTTGGGTTATTGAGGCTGGGACTTTGGGTAGTTTCAAATCTAGGTTGGATAAGTACATGAGTGGGAGGGGTTGGATTTGAGTGGGACTTTCACATCAGAGCTTATTTCTTGGGTGGCATTGAAAATTGGGTTGGGCAAATGTTTTGTTAGTGGGATGAATTGTAAAGGACCTGCCTAGTATGGGCCAGCAGGCCTCCTGCAGTGTTCCTCCTTTCTTATGTTCTTATGTTCTTAATTTTTTTAAAGATTAAATATAGATTTACATACAGAAAACAATGACAAATAAATATAAAGTACTAATAAATGGATAAATGAACATTTATCATCACACTTAACCTTTATTGATTCTTGTTGGTGTAGGAGGTAGGTAGGCAAGAGGAAGGCAAGTTTATTATACTTCAATATGACACTAATATCATCTCTACGGCTTATCTATCTATCACAATTCATCTAATATGACATTATAAACAATAACATAGAAACATGAATGAATAAAATATGTCATAATGTATGAGAGGAGTAAATGGTGTAAGTGTTGTTGTTGGGTTTAAGGGCTGCCACTGAGAGAAGCCGTGTTGGTGGCGTTGGAGGCTTTGGCCACCACCACCATCACACTTAAACAATGTATGTAATTTATAAATAAGAAATATTTATATTTTAATTTATAAATAAGTAAGTTTATTCAGGTATACACAAATACAGTGACATACATAGATTATCATACATAGCAGTGTATGTGTAAAGTACCCAGGATAGCCCAAAAAATTCAAGAGTGACATATTTCCATTGGTGTCCTTTTATATTTACACTTATATTTACTTTTATGCTTACACTTTTTTATTTACACTTACCTTGGAGGAGATTTAGTTTAATTAGTTAGTTTGATGAAGGAGATGTTGGCAGAGGTTTAGGGTGGTGGAAGATAGCAGGGCAGTGTATGTTCAGCAGCCCTATACACATCCAACAACAGTGGAGAGTTACTCTCATGTTGTTTCTCTATCGCTTACTCGCTTAACTTACTTGCTACACTGTTAATGCTACACTTCATCGCTGGCTGGAGCTATAGCCTTTATCAATACCTGCTGCTTTAGTATCATACATATTGTAGAATCACTGAATCACTGCAGAAGGCACATTCTCCCCTCTCTCTTCCTCCTCTACTTTAGTACTTTGCTATGAGGTTTTTCTTGAATTCTATCATGTTTCTCACTATCTTTACCAAAGGGCTGGCACTAGGAGCTTTCTTTGGGCCCATGGTGGCTTATGTAGCAGTTGCAAGCACAAAAAACAATGAATTATTATGAAATGTGTTGTATGAACCCGTGGGGTGATGGTCACATGCTGGTAAACAATGGCACACTGAGTGTGAATAATGCAGGAAACTGGCTTTGTGTGCGCGCTGACAGGCAGATGTGTACCAGAAGGTCTCCGAATCACGAGTCCAATCACAAACCACGAAGCTAAATTTTGCCGAAAAAACTTGCCGAAAGTCGGATTTCACGAAAGTCGCAGCTGCCGAACGGCGGGGGTCCACTGTACTAAGAAAGAGGAGTACTGTAAGGGAGCTGGTGCCCACAGAGGGTAAGAGCAAGAACACAGAGGGGGGAAAAACAAATAAATAAGTAAATAAAGAAGGAACAAATACACAGGGAAGAAGAAAGACAACCCAAAGGAGAAAAAGGAAAAAGGAAAGGGGAAGAGAGAAAAGAAGAAAAAAAGGAGGAATCAGGTTAGGTCATGAGTGTTCTGAAGTTTGGAGCATTTTACAATGTAGTAAGCTCCTCTCTTCTATGTGCGGGTTATTTGTGTATCGTTCCAGTCATTGTACTGTGCCTTTTGTTAATTATACACATTCTCTGCCAGTCCCTAGGTACCTTCCTCTCTTCCAAACATTGAACAAAAGTACCAACCACTTCAACATATCCCCCCTGCTTTTAACATTTCTATCATGATCCCATCAGTCCAGCTGCTCTACCCCCTTTCATTCTTCCCAGTGTCTTACTCACCTTCCCCACAGTCACATCTGGCTCTTTTTCGCTCCTAAAAGATGTTATATCTCCCTGGCCAATGCATGAAATTACTGCCTCTCTCTTCATCAACATTAACAGTTCCTCAAAATATTCCCGCCATCTTCCCAATACATTGGAACCTCAGTTTTTGTATGCCCTGGTTTTCATAGGATTTGGTTTTCAATGACTTTTTTCGTTGAAATTTTGTCCCAGTTTTCGTACATCCACTCGGTTTTCATAGAGTTGCCATACCAAACGTGTCTGCCTGCCTGCGCCCACACAAAGCATCCCATGCTCTGTGACTCAGTTTGCCTTTGTTTCTCGTTGAGTGGGCATCATCGCATGTGTTGATCCGAAACATTTCATAATAGTCCATTGTTTTTTGTGCTTGTTTGTTGAGTGCGACTGCTATATAAGCCCCCATGGGGCCAAAGAAAATTCCGAGTGCCAGCCCTTTGATAAAGAAGGTGAGAAACACGATAGAATTCAAGAAAGAACTTGTAGCAAAGTACGAAAGTTGCAAAGTTTTGTGAAGAAATATCACCCTAACAAAGCTGTTGCAAGCTATATCTGCAACATGTTCAATGACAATGCCTTGTCCCATTTTAGGCAAATCTTAAAGAGACACCAGAAACAGACCTCTCTGGACAGATTTCTTGTGTGACAGGGGTCCAGTGACTGTCAAGCTGGTCCTAGTGCCAGTAAAAGACAAAGAAGGGAAGTAACCCTGGATAGGGCTTTGATACCTGAAGTCCTTATGGAGGGGGATTCCCCTTCCAAACAATAGCCTCTCCTCCCTCTCTCCTCCTCGCTGTCTTCCATACGCCAACAATAGTCTTCAATAAAGGTAAAAGTGATGTTAAACGTTCATTTATCCATTTCTTTAGTCATTTATATTTATTTCTAGTTGTTTTCTGTGTGTAAAACAATAGTTATTCTCTATAAAATGTATTTTTTGTTAATATTTTTGAGTGTTTGGAACGGATTAATTAGATTTACATTATATCTTATGGGAAATATTGCTTCAGTTTTCATACGAATCAGTTTTTGTCAGACTTTCTGGAACGAATTAATCAGGAAAACCGAGGTACCTCTGTATCTCCAACTCCCCATCTACTAACTCCCCTGCTCTGTTTTTAACTGTCAAATCCATTCATCCTCAAGACTTTCTTAACCTATTTATCTCACTCCAAATTTTTTCTTATTCTCAGCAAAATTTGTTGACAGTGCCTCACTCACTCTATCATTTGCTCTCCTTTTGCATTCCCTCACTACTCTCTTCACCTCTCTTTTACTCTCTATGTACTCCACCCTTCTTATATCACTTCTGCTCTGTAAAAATCTCTCATACACGACCTTTTTTTTTTTTTGTCACACCCTATACCTCGTCATTCCACCAATCACTCCTCCTTCTTCCTGCACTCATCTTTCTGTAACCACAAACTTCTGCTCTGCATTCTAACACTGCCTTTATAAAGCAATCCCACCCTTCAACCCCCATACTACCTATACAGTACACTCATTAGCCCACCTTTCTCCAAATACATAGTTGTTTACATCTTACCCAGACTTTCTCCTCCCTAAGTTTGTAAACTTTCACCTCTCTTTTACTTACTGTTGCCACTTTCCTTTTGCTCCATGTACCTCTTACTCTAACTGTAGCTACAACTAAATAATGATTCAGTATACGTATCTGTTGCCCCTCTATAAACATGCACATCCTGAAGTCTACCCATCAACCTTTTATCCACCAATACATAACCTGACAAACTACTTTCATTACATGCTATATCATATCTTGTATACTTATTTAACCTCTTTCTATACATAATTCAATTAAAGGTCCCCTATTTTCATTTTCCCCTTGCACCCCAAACTTACCTACTACTCCCTCCACAAACAGTTTTACCCACTTTAGCATTTAGATCCCCCCACCACAAGTACTCTCTCACTTGGTTCACAACTCCCTTCACACTCACTTGACATCTCCCAAAATCTTTTTCTCTTCTCCAGGTGCATAAACACTTACTATAACCCTTTTTTCACATCCCAACCTTATTTTACTCCACATAATCCTTGAATTTATACATTTATATTCCCTCTTTTCCTGCCATAACTGATCCTTCAACATTATTACTACTCCTTCCTTAGCTTTAACTTTATTAGAAACCCCTGACCTAATCTTGTTTTTTATTTCTCCCCACTGAAACTCCTACCCCCTTCAGCTTTGTTTCACTTACATCCAGGACATCCAGCTTTTTTTCATTCATAACATCTACAATCATCTCTTTCTTGTCATCTGCACTACATACACACATTCAAAGATCCCAACTTAACCCTTAAACTGTCCAAACGTAGATCTATGTTCGCCTGCGTGGCATTTCGAATATTTTGAAAAATAAAAAAATCGTTTTTTTGTTTTTAAATTAAAGAGGGGTATTTTCTGAGTGGTATAAAACCAAAAAAAAAAAATTTTAGGACCAGTACTTACCAAGATATAAGACTGTGAATTTGGCTCTGAATGCTCACCTGACAGCAACATCCAGTCCTGCCGCTTGCAGATGTGTTGTCGATTTGCATTTTTTTCTCGTTTTTAATTTATATAATTTTTATGTTCTGATAATTACAATTTATAATAGTTCTTGTGATTTCATAGCGAATCTTTGTTCTGACACTAATATTATGTACTGAAATAGTACTCAAATTGTAACAATCACACTGACTGGTGAACATTTTCACCTGCCCTGGTCATTTACTATTGTCTAGAAATATATACAAAGTATTTATAGGTCTCAGCAATGTTTTAGACATGCTGGAGTATGAAACTCCTTGAATGGTGTTATGACAAGGGTCAGATAAGTGACATTTGATGAATGTGCCATGCTGGAAGGAACCTTGCCTTTATGTGTTTTTACTCTTCCACACAAACATGTCTTTGTATGTATATCTGTCTGTCTCTGTACATCTATCTGTCTGTCTGTCTGTACATCTATCTGTCTGTCTATCTGTATATCTATCTGTACATCTGTCTGTCTGCCTATCTATCTATCTCCACCTAGTTGTCCAGTTCAGCTTATCTGTCTTTCTGTCTTCTGTGTGTGCCTGGAGTGTAATATGAGCTCCTTGAATAATTGTGTTATGACAGCGTCAGATAACAGTGACATTTGATGAATGTGCGCTGCTGGAGGGGGAACCTTGCCTTTACAGTAGTGCCCCACTTATACGGCAGATTAGGTTCCAGGCTACTGCCGTAAAGCTAAAATCGCTGTAAAGTGGAACACCCTTTTTTTTTTCCTTATAAATGCATACAAATACTAGACAACAAGTTTACACTAACATATATTAAGTTAGCAATAGAACGAGGCATCAAAAAACAATAAAAAAGTAAAATACACACATAGTGCACTCATTACTTACCTTAAAATATTTGTAGTCTTAATCTAGGGTGAGACAAGTAGTATTTATTGTAAGAAATCAAGTGTGGTATGTATGGTAGTCAGCCAGGCTACCATACCAGGCCATTCCACTCACTCATACTTTTCTATGATATTTAAGCATCCCAGAGCGATAAAATGCATATACAGTTCACTCATTACTTACCTTAAAATATTTGTAGTCTTAATGTAGGGTCAGGAGTGAGTAAACGAGATAAAATGAGAGAGAGAGAAAATGAGTACATGAGGGAGGGCAGGCGCAGAGTTATGTAAACAAACCAGGTGAATGCAAGTTTTGTAAACAAACAAAGTGTACACATCTGGTTTGTGTACAAGTTACATTGTGTACAAGTTGTCTCTACATTGATATGGTAGAATAAATAAAGAAGAACACTCCCATTCTCATGTAACACCATTTTTAGAGGAAATGACGCTCTGAATGAAAGCAGTGGAAATAAGTCTCACTGACTTTTTTGGGTTATCCTAGGTTCTCTACATATATGCTGTTACGCATGATAATCTATGTAACTGTATTTGTGTATACCTGAATAAACTTACTTACATACATATGAAAGGAATAATTTTCTACAGTTACCCCCAGTAAAACATTTTTTCTGATGCTGGAGTAGAGAAAATGTTATTCTTGTCGTCACTCATAAAAGTCTGGCTCCCACATCTCATATTTATGTTTATTTATTCTATTGTGGGGTGCACTTATCATCTTTATATGTTATGTATCGTGTTTATTATATAATTTTGAAAAAAATATCATGGATGGATTAATAAAAATGTGTACATTAACGTAATATACAACATTTAATGAGACTCGGTGATTATTATTATTACAATTATTATTTCTAATATGGCATCACTTGTGCAAGTCATCTGGCTACATCTCATATTTATGTTTATTTATTCTACTGTGTGGTGTATTTATCAAATTTATGACTCAAGAAATCGTAATGACACGATTGCAAACAAACCATACCCCCGGCCGGGATTGAACCTGCGGTCATAGAGTCTCAAAACTCCAGCCCGTCGCGTTAGCCACTAGTGGCTAACGCGACGGGCTGGAGTTTTGAGACTCTATGACCGCGGGTTCAATCCCGGCCGGGGGTATGGTTTATCAAATTTATATTTTGTGCATCGTGTTTATTATATAATTTTGAAAAAACATAATAGATGATTAATGAAAATACATGTATGTATGGATATTAACGTAATATACGACATTTAATGAGACTCTGTGATTATTATTATCATTACTAATATGACGTCTCGAGACATAAGACACTTGCTGATTTTAATATGTACCTGCACGCCAGCGCAGTATGTAAGTTTATTTAGGTACAGGTGTACATAAGTATAATTATCAGAGTATATATAAAATATGAAATAACTTTTAAAAACACTTGAAATTTTGGAGTTTCCAGACATAATGGAGAGACTTAGTGCTTATGGATCTCACGGAGAATGTAAACAAACTGGGTGGGGCGCGGTGACCGTATTAGAAAGTCAGGTGGGGGGAGCCGTATAGGGAGTGGAACGCCGTAAAGCGGGGCCCTACTGTATATGTTTTTACTCTTGCACACAAGCATGTCTGTATGTATGTCTGTCAGTCTGTATCTGTCTGTCTGCCTAGCTCTGCTTATCTGTCTTTCCATCTGCTTGTCTCTGTCTCAGGGAGCGGCTCGTAAACCTGTTGGTTTGTGGTGTATGTGCCGCTCCCTGATTGCTGAGCAAGTGACACTGCTATTATTTGCGTCATGTTTATTTATGTCTTATGTCTACAAACACTATAGCACTTGGCCTGGAATTTTTGGGTTATCCTAGGTAATTTACATTATGTATAATAACTGTATTTATGAGTACATGTGAGACATACAAATAGACAGTGATATAGACAGAGATATAGACAGATAGACAGATATATAGAAGACAGAGATATAGACAGATAGACAGAGATAGACAGATACAGACAGAGATAGCCAAAGCCAGCCAGCTAGCCAGCGGAATACATAAGAACATAAGAAAGAAAGAACACTGCAGCAGGCCTACTGGCCCATGCAAAGCAGGTCCATGTCACCCCCTGGCTTAGACCAATGACCCACCTAGTCAGGTCACATCCACTGAAAGAAGGAGCACAACATCTGACCTAGTAGCACAAGCTAGTCAGGTCCAAATCACACCCACCCACACCCACTCATGCATTTATCTAACCTATTTTTACTTTCCTCTTAAAATGTAAGTGTTAATATGACATGACATCAGTGAATCCTTGGTGTTTGCTGTGATATTTGTTCTAGCTGGTGCTCAGTTGAACTGGTACTCCCACAAGGTACTAAGTGCTCCCAGTTTTTTTCATAGTGTGCACACTGAGTGCACAGACCCATTATTTCATGTCTAGGCGACTCAGGCCTATTGCACCAAATTTGAAGGAATGAAAAATAAAATGTTGATCTACGTTCGGAGCTGCCGCACGTGAACGTATATCTACATGTGGACAGTTTAAGGGTTAAAAGTTTTATTTTTATTTTTATTAAGCTGTACAGAAGAAGGGGTTACTAGCCCATTGCTCCCAGCATTTTAGTTGACTTTTACAACATGCATGGTTTGTGGAGGAAAAATTCTTATTCCACTTCCTTATGGATATGAAAGGAAAATAATAACAAGAACTAGTAATGAAAACCAAACAAAACTCAAATGAGTGTGCATACATAAATATGTACATAATGTACATGTGTATTGTGACCTAATCATAAGTAAAAGTAGCAAGATAAATCTGTTATCTTGTGTGTTTATAATACAAACACAAAAAAAAAAGATCTCAGCACTCCTATCATCATGTAAAATAAATACAGGTTTCTGTCTTGCACTCATTTGGCAGTTACAGTTTTACCAACCTCATTAAATTGCTGTACTTGTCTTAACCTTAACCACATTTTAGTCCAATTATATTTAGCTTCTTCAGTTGTAAAAAACTTTGTTCTTGAGTGCTTTCTTTTCCTGACTACCATTTCCTGGATTCCCATCTTCATCTTTATCAGAATCTATCACAATAAAAAAAAACACTTGCATCATAAGTCTTTTATTCAGCCGTTTTATTTTATTTTTTTTTTTATAAACATCGGCCGTGTCCCACCAAGGTAGTGTGGCCTGAACAAGAAAAACTTTCATCATCATTCACTCCATCACTGTCTTGCCAGAGGCACGCTTACACTACAGTTATAAAACTGCAACATTAACACCCATCTCCAGGACTCAAGTCCAGCCTGCCGGTTTTTCCCTAAAATCCCTTCATAAATGCACCTTGCTCATGCTCCAACAGCATGTCAAGTCCTAAAAACCATTTGTCTCCATTCGCTCCTATCTAACATGCTCATGCATGCTTGCTGGAAGTCCAAGCCCCCCCCCTGCACACTAAACCTCTTTTACCCCCCTCCCTCCAACCTTTCCTGGGCTGACCCCTACCCCACCTTCCCTCCACTATGGTTTTTATATACCTTGAAGTCATTTTTTTTTTGTTGCATCCTCTCTACATGTCTGAACCACCTTAAAAACCCCTTTCCCCTCACCCCTCGGGAAATAATACAGTTTTGGTAATCCCACACCTCCTCTTAATTTCCAAACTACGAATTCTGTTCATTATATTCACACCACACTTTGCCTTTTTATTGCATGGATAACCCTTTGGTCCATGGGCTAGGCAAGAAAAGTGGTTTTCGGTAGTAGATACAAGAATGCATAGGACTCTTGGGTGAGGTTATTGAAGAGCATAAGAATGAGAAGGCTTTAACTGTAGTCTGCAAGAACATTAGCAAACTCAGCAGGGTAAGTTTGTGCAACCGGTCTGGTTAGCAGTGTGCTCACAGCAGAATATGTATTTTATGATTTTCACATTAGCAGTATTATAACCTAACTTGTGCCTCAACATTACTTCATTACTTAGACAATCTCTGAAATTTTGTTGTTGGAGAGCCACCATAGGATCAGATAGCTTTGTTCTTGTTTGCATTTCCCATAGATAGCACTTTGGCATACTTCTTGCGATCTTAAATTCTGGCCACATCTTGTTTATAAAAACAGTAATCTGGTGGACTCTGTAGGTTCTTGATAGCACTGTGCTATGTGGAGCGCCAAAAATCTATGGTAGAAGAATACTTGGCTCAATTCTCCAGAGATCTGTTTATTTAATGAGCTTTGATCTTCTTTTGGACTTACATATCGGCACACTCCACTTAGGTGAGTGTTTCTATTGGTACTGTCAACCCAGCATATACTGTGTTGCACTTGTAAAATCCCCACAAAATATTTAGAAAGAAGATCATGTATTGGTAAGATGAAAATCATAGTGCATGATTTTTTATATCTTTAAGAATTTTAGTGTGTATTGGGATAGCAGGTGTGTAATGAACAATTTGTTTAAAGACTATTACACAACAGTGGGGAAGAAACCAATTTGTAAGTTAAGTTAGGTAACATAAACCTATAAAAATACAGACATACCCCACTAATATGGCAGGTTAGGTTCCAAACCTTCACCTAAAGCAGATATCACCTTAAAGCGAATCAGTCTTTTTTCGCTTGTCAGTATATATAAAAGCCTAAAAATATGTTTACACTATAATTTATTAAGTGTGCAATAACACTAGACCTAAAAAGTGATCCCTTAAACAGTCCAAACGTATATATACATTCTCTTGCGTAGTGCCCCAAACGTATATATACATTTCATTTTTCATTCATTCAAAATTGGTGCGATAGGCCTGAGTCACCTACACATGAGAGAATGGGTGTGCGCTGTATGAAAAAAATTGGGGATGCCTGGGTATCACATGGTAGGTCCAGTTACATTCAGCTCCATCTTGGGTCAGCATCATGGCACACCCTCGTGATTTTACTCACACCTTGTCATATTAACACTCAACTATTCGAGGAAAGTGATATAGATCGCGAGTTTAGTGGATTTGACACCAATGGGGCCAGTAATATTCAAGGAATTAATGAAAATGTCGATGATAGCCCAGATGACCCTCAGCCCATCACCTCTGGGGTAGCCACACCTGTCCTAGGGCCAAGCACCTCTGGGGTAGCCAGTATGGCCACACCCAACCCTAGGCCAAGCACTTCTGGAGTGGTCAGTGTGGCCACACAAGACCCTGGGTCAAGCACCTCTGGAATGGTGAATGTTACTCATAGGCAACTTCACAAGAGGAAACTATCATTTTCCCGGTGTTTTAGTGATAATGAAAGGGGTGAAAGTGACGATGAGATTGTTTTTATGCCTTTTCGAGGTTTTTTTCTAGCGATAGTAAAGTTCATTATTAAACCATTGAAGCAATTTTTAAAAGGAGTGGGTGTCTAAATTCAGGCAGTGTGCCATAGCCCCCCCAAAGGGGTCGTGGAGGGCACCCCAAAACCCCCGGCCACGATTTTGAAAGGGGGATCATGAAGGGAGAAATGCAGGGTGGAGAAAATATTGGGGGGTTTGGCACGGTGCCGGGGCCAAAAGGCGCATGGGTGGACAGACAAAAAGGCCGCCTGGAAATCCCCTAAAACCATGTGTGCCTCCACCCTGTCCCTCCTCCTGCCCCCCCTCGCCCCATGAATGGGTCCACCCTGCACCATGTGATCATGAGGGAAAACGGGGACTTAAAGTTTTTCGTGCCCCAGCCTTGTGTTTTTGATGCGAGTAAAAGGGGTGTCCAGCCGGTTGTACTTTTCGACCCCTAAAATAAAATTTGGATAGTGGCCCAGAAAAACTTTTAAATTCCCGAACGTAATGGAAAAACCCCAGAAAGGGGTTTTGGAGAATCAAGGGTTTGAAAGGGTGGAAAGACACCCCGCAGTGGCTGAAATAGAAATTTAAATTCCCTTTTCCCTTTTCCCATTTTATGCCAGAAATCTATAAGAACAATATACGTAATTACTGGTCCACAGATCACTTCATCAGTTCTCCAGTTTTCCGTGACCTCCTTCCCTGCTACTAATGTTGCACTTCTCAGACAGAAATATGCCAAACAGAAATGACCTTCTATACAAAATCCGGGAAGTGTTTATGTATTTGAAGCAGAAATTCAGTGCATACTTTTATCCCTTCAAGAACATTGTTGTTGATGAGTCCTTGATTCTGTTCAAGGGACACCTGTCATTCAAGCAATATATACCGAGCAAACGTAATTGCTTTGGTATAAAACTTTTTGCTATGTGTGACTGTGAGAGTGGTCTGGTGTTGGGTGTTACTGTATACACCGGGAGAAACACACTTGATGATGACAGATGGATGTTGGGCATTTCCGGTGATGTTGTTCGCAGGATGATGGAACTATACCTTGGCAAGGGCCATACCTTGTACACAGACACCTGGTATACAAGCCCTATGCTCGCAGATTTCCTACATGTGAACAATACTGATATATGTGGAACAGTGAGAAGGAATAGAAAACATATGCCAAGGTTCAGTGGAGGCAGTGTTGAAGGTGCAGTGCAAGTGTTTCATGCTAATGACATCATGGCACTGATGTGGCATGACAAACAGGACGTGACATTGCTGTCGACCATCCACAGAAACGAGATGGTACAAACAGACAGACTAAGCAGGTTCAACAAACAACCTATTGCAAAGCCAGCTGCTGTCGTGGACTATACGAACAATATGCGATTAGTTGACAAGTGTGACATGATGATAGGGTTTGTTGACAGTGTATACGTAGGAGTCGCAAGTGGTATATAAAACTGTTTTTTCACCTTGTAGACATTGCAGTTCTCAGTATGTACGAAATAAAGACTGGAAAACGACAACGTTTTACAGAATTCTCTCTGAATATTGTCAAGCAGATAGCAAGAAAGTATGGTACCAGACCTGTACCTGCCCCTCAACAGCGACTTGTCCCACAACCACAGCCAGTGGGGGAAGTGACAGACCGAATCACTCCTAACTGTCACTATCTGGTACCAATACCACCTACCCCAAAGAAGAAGAATTCCCAGAAAAAGTGTGTTGTGTGTGCTACCACCAAAAAATGACCCCAACAGTGGAAGGACACATGATTCATTTGTCACCAGTGTGGGGTGGCACTCTGTATGAATCCATGCTTCATGGAGTATCATACAATTGTGGAATTCTAGAAACATAAGTGGGATATATAAATACTTGTATATAGTTGTAGATAATAGAATGTGATTCAGCCAGGTGTGCAAAATCACCTGTCAGTGTATACATGTGTGTTTATGACAATATGATAATAATTTTGTATATAATATTGGTGTATAAACAACAATTGGCATTGAAATCAAAAGATTTACTATAAAACATAATTATCATATCATGAAAATCAAGAAAATGAAAAAACATGGAAGAAAATGGTAAACATGTAGAATATGTAGTAGGTTGGTAGACAGCAACCACCCAGGGAAGTACTACCGTCCTGCCAGATGACTGTGAAACAGAAACCTGTAACTGTTTTACATGATGGTAGGATTGCTGGTGTCCTTTTCTGTCTCATATACACGCTAGATAACAGGGATATCTTGCTGCTCCTACTTACACTTTGGTCACACTTCACAGACACGCACATGCATATACAGTGGACCCCCGCATACCGGACGCATCGCATACCGTACAATCCGCATACCGGACGCTTTGATCGCAAAAATTTTGCCTCGCATACCGCCCAAAAACCCGCTCACCGCCCTTCGTCCGAGACGCGTCCAATGTGCGGCCTGAGCCACGCTCACATGTTCCGCCGGTGGCATTGTTTACCAGCCAGCCTCCGCGGTAACATCCAAGCATACAATCGGAACATTTCGTATTATTACAGTGTTTTTGGTGATTTTTTTCTGGAAAATAAGTGACCATGGGCCCCAAGAAAGCTTCTAGTGCCAACCCTACAGCAATAAGGGTGAGAATTACTATGGAGATGAAGAAAAAGATCATTGATAAATATGAAGTGGAGTGCGTGTCTCCGAGCTGGCCAGGTTGTATAATAAACCCCAATCAACCATCGCTACTATTGGTGGTACAGCTGCTGCTGCTGCTGTACCACCGTCAGCTGCTGCCGCTGCTGTAGTACCGTCTGCTGCTGCTGTAGCATCGTCTGCTGCTGCTGTAGCATCGTCTGCTGCTGCTGTAGCATCGTCTGCTGCTGCTGTAGCATCGTCTGTTGCTGCTGTACCACCGTCAGCTGCTGCTGCTGCTGTAGCATCATCTGTTGCTGCTGTAGCATCGTCTGTTGCTGCTGTACCACCGTCAGCTGCTGCTGCTGCTGTAGCATCGTCTGCTGCTGCTGCTGCTGCTGTAGCATCGTCTGCTGCTGCTGTAACAGCGTCAGTTGCTGCTGTAGCATCGTCTGCTGCTGCTGTAGCATCGTCTGTTGCTGCTGTAGCATCGTCTGTTGCTGCTGTACCACCGTCAGCTGCTGCTGCTGCTGTACCACCGTTGTTGGTGTGGCTTATTGAGAATACCAAGAAACAATTAACCCCAGAGGATTTGCCACCCAGGATAACCCAAAAAAGTCAGTGTCATCGAAGACTGTCTAACTTATTTCCATTGGGGTCCTTAATCTTGTCTCCCAGGATGCAACCCACACCAGTCGACTAACACCCAGGTGAACAGGGAAAATGCCTGGAACTAGTGCTCATATTGGTGAATTTAGAGCCAGCAAAGGTTGGTTTGAGAGATTTAAGAATCGTAGTGGCATACACAGTGTGATAAGGCCTGTTCTGGAAGAAAATACCAAACAGGACCTACAGTACTCAGGAGGAAAAGGCACTCCCAGGACACAGTGTCTCATCAGTCATTGCTGCATCTTCAATAAAGGTAAGTGTCATTTATTCTTCATTTAGTAGAGTAGTACATGCACAATATATAGTGTGCATGTACTACTCTACTATTGTGCATGTATCCTTCTCTTTGTGTGTAGGAAAATGTATATTTCATGTGGTAAAATTTTTTTTTTCATACTTTTGGGTGTCTTGCACGGATTAATTTGATTTCCATTATTTCTTATGGGGAAAATTCATTCGCATACCGAACATTTCGCATAACAGCCAGCCCTCTTGCACGGATTAAGGTCGCTATGCGGGGGTCCACTGTATATATGCATACATCTAGGTTTTTCTCCTTCTTTTAAAAAGCTCTTGTTCTTTTTTATTTCTTTTATTGTCCATGGGGAAGTGGAAAAGAATCTTTCCTCCGTAAACCATGCGTGTCGTATGAGGCGACTAAAATGCCGGGAGCAATGGGCTAGTAACCCCTTCTCCTGTAAACATTTACTAAAAAGAGAAGAAGAAAAACTTTATAAAACTGGGATGCTTGAATGTGCGTGGATGTAGTGCGGATGACAAGAAACAGATGATTGCTGATGTTATGAATGAAAAAAAGTTGGATGTCCTGGCCCTAAGCGAAACAAAGCTGAAGGGGTAGGGGAGTTTCTGTGGGGAGAAATAAATGGGATTAAATCTGGAGTATTTAAGAGAGTTAGAGCTAAGGAAGGGGTAGCAATAATGTTGAAGGATCAGTTATGGAAGGAGAAAAGAGAATATGAATGTGTAAATTCAAGGATTATGTGGATTAAAGTAAAGGTTGGATGCGAAAAGTGTGTAATAATAGCGTGTATGCACCTGGAGAAGAGAGGAATGTAGAGGAGAGAGAGAGATTTTGGGAGATGTTAAGTGAATGTATAGGAACCTTTGAACCAAGTGAGAGAGTAATTGTGGTAGGGGACCTGAATGCTAAAGTAGGAGAAACTTTTAGAGAGGGTGTGGTAGATAAGTTTGGGGTGCCAGGTGTAAATGATAATGGGAGCCCTTTGATTGAACTTTGTATAGAAAGGGGTTTAGTTATAGGTAATACATATTTTAACCCTTTGACTGTCGCGGCCGTATATATACGTTTGCGAGGTACCGTGTTTGACCTATATATACTCATAAATTCTAGCGGCTTCAAATCAGGCAGGAGGGAAAACTAGTAGGCCCACATGTGAGAGAAGGGGTCGTGGGGTTATGTGCACCACATAAAAAAAATCCTGGAGCACGCAGTGCAAAATGAAAAAAAAAAACTCCGCCCGTTTTTTTAATTAAAATGCCGACTTTGGGGTCTATTTTCGTATAGTATTTGTGGTTTTTATTTCTCGTTTTCTTGGCATTTGATAGAATGGAAACTATATTTTGAAATGGAGGTGATTTTGATTAATTTTACTATAAAAAGAAACCGGGAAATGGGCACAAAGACAGGAAATGTTTGATTTTTCCCAAATGTTCAAAGTGAACAAATGAGGGTCTTTTCCAATAAATTTTCCAAATAGCCATTCTAATCCAGTCATGAAATGGGTTGATTGTAATTTTTACAATTAAAACAGTATTCAGTAGTCTGCATACAGTAAATCTTCAATTTATTTTTGATAAAATTTCAAAATAAAAAGCAAGATTTATATCAGAGGGCCTGAGACATGATGAGAACAAAGAAAATGTTTATTTTAGAGCCAGGAATGTCTGCTTTGTCCTTCTGGACCTTATTTGGGAAATTGTCGTATTTTTTATTTTCGTGAAATTGGCAATTGCAAATTTCGGGACCATGTTATGGGTAGTTGAAATCGGTATGGACAGTTTCTTGTATCAATCGATAGAAAAAATAGGTTCTGAAGAAATAGATGAGTTTGGTTGACTGGAATAACGGAATTAGCCAAAAAATAGGGCTCAAAGTGGGGGAAATTGCCGATTTTTAATATCGCGAAGTCGCTAAACTTGCGAGAGGTGTAATTCCGTCAGTTTTCATCAAATTTCGTTTTTTTGGTTCTTACAATCGGAAAAGATCTATCATTTCAAAAGAAAAATAATTTTTTTTTTTTTCAATATTTGCGACACCAAAAGCAATTTTCAGGATTTGGGCCTTCGACAGTCAAAGGGTTAAGAAAAAGAGGATAATAAGTATACAAAATATGAGGTGGGCAAAATGACAGTAAGTTTGTTGGATTATGTATTCGTAGATAGAAGACTGTTGAGTAGATTTCAGGATGTACATGTTTATAGAGGGGCACAAGATTATCAGATCACTTTTAGTTGTAGCTACACTGAGAGTAAAAGGTAGATGGGATAAAAGGGAAAGAATAGAAGCATCAGGGAAGAGAGAGGTGTAGGTTTATAAACTAAAAGAGGGGGCAGTTAGAGAAGATAAAACAGCTATTGGAGGATAGAGGGGCTAATGAGAGCATGGGCAATGGGGTCGAAGGGGTTTATTAAGGGTAGGTTTAAAAATGTAGTGTTAGAGTGTTCAGCAGAAGTTTTGTGGTTACAGGAAGGTGGGTGCGGGAGGGAAGAGGAGCGTTTGGGTGGAATGATGATGTAAAGAGATAGTAAGGGAGAAAAAGTTAGCATATGAGAATTTTTTACAAAGTAAAGTGATGAAAGGGAGGGAAGAGTATATGAAAAAAAGAGAGAGGTTAAAGGAGTGGTGAAGCAATGTAAAAAGAGAGCAAATGAGAGAGTGGGTGAGATGTTATCAACAAAATTTTGTTGAAAATAAGAAAAAGTTTTGGAGTGAGATTAACAAGTTAAGGAAGCCTAGAGAACAAATGGATTTGTCAGTTAAAATAGGAGAGGAGAGTTATTAAATGGAGAGTTATAGGTATTGGGAAGATGGAGGAATATTTTTAGGAATTGTTAAATGTTGATGAAGATAGGGGAAACTGTGATTTCGTGTATAGGGCAAGGAGGGAATAACACTTGTAGGGGGTGAGGAAGAGCAGTTGTGAGTGTGGGGGAAATTCGTGAGGCAGTAGGTAAAATGAAAGGGGGTAAAGCAGCTGGGATTGTTTTGATAAAGATAGAAATGTTAAAAGCAGGTGGGAATATAGTTTTGGAGTGGTTGGTGCATTAAATTTTAAAAAATGTATGGAAAAGGGTAAGGTACCTAGGGATTTGGGAGAGAGCATGCATAGTTCCTTTGTATAAAGGGAAAGGGGCAAAAAAAGAGTGCAAAAATTTAGGGGGAAAAAGTCTGTTGAGTATACCCGGTAAAGTGTATGGGAGAGTTATTATTGAAAGAATTAAGAGTAAGACGGAGAATAGGATAGCAGATGAACAAGGAGGCTTTAGGAAAGGTAGGGGGTGTGTGGACCAGGTGTTTACAGTGAAACATATAAGTGAACAGTACTTAGATAAGGCTAAAGAGGGTTTTTGTGGCATTTATGGATTTTGGGAAAAACATTGACAGGGTGGATAGGGGGGCAATGTGGCAGTATTGCAGTGTATGGTATAGGAGGGAGGTTACTGAAAGCAGGGGGAGAGTTTTTACGAGGTAGTGAGGCTCAAGTTAGAGTACGTAGAAAAGAGGGAAATTATTTCCCAGTAAAAGTAGGCCTTAGACAAGGATGTGTGATATCACTGTGGTTGTTTAATATTTTATAGATGGGGGTTTTAAGAGAAGTAAATGTGAGGGTTTTGGCAAAGAGGTGTGGAGTTAAAAGATAAAGAATCACACATAAAGTGGGAGTTGTCACAGTTGCTCTTTGCTGATGACACTGTGCTCTTGGGAGATTCTGAAGGAAATTGCAGTGGGTTTTTGGATGAATTTGGTAGGGTGTGCAAAGAAGAAAATAAAAGTAAATAAAGGAAAAAGTAAGGTTATGAGGATAACAAAAAGATCAGGTGATGAAAGATTGGATATCAGATTGGAGGGAGAGAGTATGGAGGAGGTGAATGTATTCAGATATTTGGGAGTGGATGTGTGAGTGGATGGATCTATGAAAGATGAGGTGAATAAAATTTTTGAGGGGAAAGGTTTAGCGTGGCCCCTTAGGAGTCTGCGGAGACAAAAAAAATTTGTTCTTGGAGGCAAAGAGGGGAATTTTATGAGAGTATTGTTTTACCCAACACTCTTATATGGGGGTGAAGCATGGGTGATAAGTGTTGCAGCAAGGAGAAGGCTGGAGGGAGTGGAGATGTCATGTTCGAGGGCAATGTGTGGTGTGAATTAAATGCAGAGAATTTGTAGGGTTTTGGGAAGTTTGGGGGAGGTGCGGGGTTGCCAAAACTGTTGTCCAGAGGGCTGAGGAAGGTTGTTGAGGTGGTTCGGACATGTAGAGAGAATGGAGCAAAACAGAATGACTTCAAGATGTATCAGTCTGTAGTGGAAGGAAGGCGGGGTAGGGGTCGGCCCAGGAAAGGTTGGAGGGAGGGGGTAAAGGAGGTTTTGTGTGCGAGGGGCTTGGACTTTCCAGCAGGCATGCATGAGTGTTTTTGATAGGAATGAATGGAGACGAAGGTTTTTAATACTTGACTGCTTTTGGAGTGTGAGCAAAAACATTTATGAAGGGTTCGGGGAAACCCGGCGGGGATTGAGCCCCTGGAGAGGGGAAGTACGTGCTGCACTCGAAGGAGGGGTTTTAATGTTGCAGTTAAAAAAACGGGGTGTAATGCCCCCTTCTGGCAAGACAGTGATGGGGGGGTGAGGGTTTGAAAGTTTTTTTTTTTTGGGCCCCCTCCCTTGGTGGGAATCGGCCAGTGTGGTAAAAAAAAAATTCTGATAGCCAGCGCTCCATGTTCCGTCAGGTGATCAAAAATGCCAACTTCGCGGCCTCATTTTGGGGTAAGTACTGACCAATTTTTTTTTTTTGTATTCTAAAAAACTTAAAAAATGTGCTTTTTTTTTCTATTTTTTTTTTTTTTTTTTTTTTTTTTTTAAAAATTTTCTTTTTGCTGCGAAGTGAAAAATGATGTAAAATATTGGAAGTTTAAAGGGGTTAAAAAAAGGGAAGCATTGAAAGTAATAAACATAAACAAAAAAACATTCTGTATAACAAAGCGCTTAAAGAATTGCCAATTAAAAGGTATGCCTTATTTTTTAATTTACAAATATGCAGATTGAAAAAAAATGCGCAGCTGGAGCACGTCATACCTATTTCGTATGGGATCTGGCTGCCTTCAAAAAATTTTACTACAGAAAAGCAAACAAATGTTTACCCCCCCAAAAGGGAAAAATGACAGGGTAAATGGTAATTCTCTGGTGGGTGATAGCATGGAAACATTGCAGTGTTAAGTTGGTGAACTGTCGGCCGAAATGAAAGGTAAAATTTTTTTTGTTTGCTTTTCTTTTCTCAAATTTAAAGGCAAGTTTTTTTTTACTGGATTTAAAATGTACTCTTGAAAAACTTAAAATTTTTATTTACTTAAATTCTAAAAGGGAAAAGTGTAAACATTGACTTTGTTTGCAGGTTTTCTGATTATATTACACTCATCCAAAAAAGAAATAAACCTCTTGGCTGTACCGCATTTTTTACCGTATAGGGAAAAGGGAAATCACACAAAAAGAGGTCAACTTTATCCATAAGAGAATAGAAGAAAAGGAACAGCGACTTGGGTCACAATGCGATGAAGGATTTTTAACCCCATTAAACTGCCCAAAACGTAGATCTACGTTTTTTCAACTTTTGAAAGTTGTAAAAAAGTAGATTTTTTTTGTTTTTTACTTTTGAAAATGTGAAGAAAACTTTGATCTATTTTTTTTTTTTTTGTTATATTTGAAAATATGAAAAAAAACGTAAATTATTTTTGGACATACGCATTTTAATGTAGATTTTTGGACTTTTTAAAGGGAAATGTTAAAGGCAAATTACCTACCCCCCGTTTTGCTGTAATATTTCTGTTTTGCCCCATTATTTATTGAAAAAAACCATGGGATGGTGAAACATCTATAAGAAAAGATACCAGATGTTGCACTTACTCTAATTCACTTAGATTATTTAATGCTTTAAAAAAATTTTTTGTTTATCTACTTTTTTTTTCCTTTTTAAGTATATTTAACATTAAACGGCCAACGTATATTTTGTTACTTGCTAGGCCCCCCCAAATTTTTTTTTAAAAAAAAAAAAAAAAAAAAATTTATAGAAAAAAAGAACATTTTTTTAACTTTTGAGAAAAAAAAAAAAAATTGGGGGTCAGTACTTACCGAGATATGGGGCGGGAAGTTGGCACTGGAGCTCATGTGACAGCAACATCGGTCCTCCGCTTGCGAAGTTTTTGCCGATATACCTTTTTTTCTATTTTTCATATTTTATGAAATTTTTATGTTCGTAATTTCAATTTGAGTAGTTCTTGTCATTTTATAACCAATTTTTGTTCTGACACTATTTTAGGTACTAAAATTGTACAAAATTGTCACAAACACACTGACAGGGGGACATTTACCCCTCCCTTACCCATTTACTATTGTTTGGAATATATAAAAAGTATTTATGTCCAGAAATTTTGGATTGTGGAAGTTATAATAAAAATGAGGGGGGAGGAGGAGGAGAGGGAAAAGGGGAGAAGGAGGGGAGGAGGAAAGGGGAAGAAGGGGTGGAGGGGAGTGGAGGAGGAGGGGAGGAGGAGGAGGAGGAGATGAAGGAAAAGGAGGGGGGAGAAGGAGGAGGAGGGGGAGAAGGAGGAGGGGGGAGGAAGAAAAAAGGAGGAGGGGGGGAAAGAGGAAGAGGAGGGGAGGAAGAGGAAGAGGAGGGGAGGAAAGGGAAGAAGAATAATACATAAAAATAAAAAAGGGTAAAAAATAAGTTCCCTTGAACATAAAAAAACAAAGCCCCACCCTGACAGTGACATAAAGATAGATAACATCTATAAGAGCTGACTTTAAGAGCTACAGAGGGGGGGGGAGGGTGCAGCTGATAAGAAAAGATTAAGGGGGTGATTTTGATAGCTCGCCCTCACTTTTTTTTTTTGCTGGTACAAAAACATGTCTGTCTGTCTATTTGTCTGTCTTCATGTCCCTGTCATCTGTCTATCCATCAGCTCTGTCCAGGAGAGCCCGACTGCGTATCCCTTTACTCACATCTTCAAGCAGAGTATACCTTTTCTGGTTTTTTTGGGTTTCCTAGGTAATTTACACTATGTAAAACTTGTATATATGTGTCCCGGAGACAGAGATAGAGATGAAAGAGAGAGACAGATTGAAAGAGTACAGGAAGATAGACAAAGACAGATAGAGCAGAGAATTTGCAGATAGACAAAGACGGAAAAAAACAATAGAGAAATAGAAATAAAAATACAGAGTAGACAGCCCCTAAACTTGGGTTAAATACTTTCCTCTTTAAAAGACAATGTTAATTGAATTAATCAGTGAATCCTTGGTGTTTCCCCACTGTTTGCTTAGCTGGCACTCAATTTAATGCATCCCACAAAGGGACTAATGGTCCCAGATTTTTTTAATACCTGCACATGAGTGTTACAACCCTTTTATGCTGAAAAGGGATCTCAGGGGAATCGTGCCAAATTTGAAGGCAGGAAAAAAAAAAGTATAAGTATCGTTTGGGGGCTACGCGTAAGAACGTTTTTATATATGTTTGGATGTTTAAAGGGTTAAAAATATAGTAAGTAAAGTAAAAACAAAATAAAGTATTGTAATATTTAATTGTTTTATTGTGTGTGGCTTAGGGTATATATTTTGTTTAATATATAGAGTTTTAAAAGTTTATTATTTCGGGTATGGAAATAAAAGGTAAAAAAACCCACAAAGGAAATATAAACCTTAAGAGTGTAAGTGTCCTTTTTGACAAGTTTTGCCCGCGTGTGCTTTATCGAGTCAAAAACGACTATGACTTGATAAAACCAACTGCGTGGGGGAAAAGTTGTCGTAAGGAAAACACATTACACTGCTTAAATGTTTTTTTTGAACCCCCGACCTAAATTTTTTTTATTATTATTTTTTTTATTATTATTTTTATTTTATTATTTTTTTATATAAATAATTTGTAATTTTTATTCCCAATAAATATAATTATGTTATTCCTTTTGCAATAATTGTATAAATAATGTCAAAACCCCTTCACGACTGCATATTGGAAATGGACAGTGACTCATTTGTTTTTCTCTGAAACAGCCGAAAGGACCAAATTTTTCCTAGGTTTTTAGCTCTATTTCAAGGTACTTTTCATCGTAAAGCAAAAAATCATATCTATTTTTTTTAATGTTCTTCCATTCTATCAAATGGGAAACCAAAAAAAAAAAACAGAAAACAACCCTAAAAAAACATTGAAAAATTTTACAAGGGGGGGAAAAGCGGAAATGAAAATCCCTTATTTAGCTTAGTTTCATTTTTTTTTGGTGACATTAAGAAGCATCTTACCATCATACATTGCCAAATTTCAATAAAATAGTCCAACAAACAAATGAATACAATTCCCGAGATCAAGAGCAAGAGCCCCCCACCCCTGTCAATGAACCTGCCCTTTAGGTCTGCTTGCTTGTGGGAAATTTTTCTCGTGAGGAAGAAAAAAAAAAGAAACCCCTTGACTTCTGTTTCATGGACCCCCCTTTCCCCTGCTATCGGTTCCCATAAATCCGGTAGCCGAGGGTTTTATTTTAAAAAATTTGCCTCGCTTCCGAAAAAAAACCCCGGGATGCGATACGAGCGTACAGATGTCCCCGTGGGCCCGAAATGCCCCCTTGTGTGCCCGTGTTTTCAAGCCAGCCAGTGTCCGCATCAAGGATACATTCGGTACATTCCAATTTTCCCTTTTCACTGTTTTTGGTGCCTTTTTTTGCAAAATAAGTCACCATAGGCCCCAAAAAAGCTCCCCGTGCCACCCCTTTGAGACCAAGGGTGAAGATGTTTAAATGAAAAAAGAGAAATTGAAGTCAAAGTGGAGTGGTTTTTGTCGGAGCTGGCCCCAAATTGTAACAAAACTCCCCAAACAACCCTCTCTCTATCGTGGCCAAAAAAACGGGAATCAAGGGGTGTTCTTCCAAAAGGCAAACTGTGATTACGAAACCGACCGCAAGTGTTAGAAAAAGTTGAGGCTGTTTTGGTTGATAAATGAAAAAAGATAGCGGGGATGCATCTCTAAACAATCATTTGGGGGAAAAAGGGTAGGAGTTTCATGACGATTTGGGAAAAAAAATTTTCCCGCAACTAGTGGTGATTTAGTGAAATTTTAAAGGGCCCGCAAAGGGGGTTTGAGAGATTTAAAAATCGTTATGGCATACTATGGATAAAGGATGGGAGGCTGCCCCGTTCAGACCCCAAAAAGGTGAAAAAAAATGGGGATGAATTAAGGGGTACTAGGGCTGAAAGGGTTGAAAACCCGAAAAGTGTTTAATTGTGACAAAAAAGGTGTTTTTGGGAAAAAATTACCAAGCAGGACCTACATTACTCAGGAAAAAGGCACTCCCAGGGCATAAGCCTATAAAAGACGGTTACTCTGTTGATGTGTGCCAAAGCTAGTGGTGATTGCAAAGTGAACCTTTTTGGTGATCACTCAAAATCCCAGAGCGTTCAGGCAAAAAATGTCTTGTAAAGGAATGGTTCAGAGAACCGACTGTTGATAAAATTTAAAACCAAATGCAACTCTTGGGTATCTTTATGAGGAAACTTTCGCCCCACAGGGTTCATCATTCCCCTACAAAGGAAATCTTGAAGAAAAGGGGGAGAATGAGGTAAACAGTCCCTCAACCTTTGGTCGTGTGGTCACCATAAACTTGAATAGAATCGGCATGGCTGAGAAGGAGCTTATAAACCGTTGGCAGGAGAGGTGCAGCAGTCATAGGTAGTGTAACATTTGTTCAATGTTGAAGTAGGTCGTGCCCAAGAATTAGGCAAGCGAAGAATTCCCAAGTATTAAGATCCCAAGAAGTTGCAGTGTCTGACAGGTTTGTAGATGAATGGTTCAGAGAACCATGACTGCTGCACCTCTCCTGCCAACGGTTTATAAGCTTCTCAGCACGTATGCCGTATTCTATTCAAGATTGATGGACTGACCACATCGACTCAAGGTTGAGGGACTGATTACCTCATTCTCCTCCTGTTCTTCAAGATTCTCCTTTGTATGGACTGATGAAGCCACTGTGTGGCAAAACGTTTCCTCAATAAAGATACCCAGGAGTTGCACTTGTGTCTAATTTATCAAAAGAATGTCCTCAAGGCTAATTTGTGTGTGCTGTGGAGGGCAAACAGTAAGGCATGGGTCACTAGGGACTTTTTCTGTGACTGGCTACACCATGCATTTGCCCCCACTGTGAAAAATTACCTAATTGAAAAGAAATTAGACCTTAAGTGCCTCCTGGTATTAGACAATGCCCCTGGTCATCCTACAGACTTGGCAGAGCGACTTTCTGGGGACATGAGTTTCATTAAGGTCAAGTTTTTGCCTCCTAATACCACTCCTCTCCTGCAGCCCATGGACCAGCAGGTCATTTCCAACTTCAAGAAACTGTACACAAAAGCTATGTTTGAAAGGTGCTTTGAAGTGACCACAGACACACTATTGACTCTAAAGGAGTTTTGGAAGGATCACTTTAATATCCTCAATTGTGCAAACCTTATAGGTAAGGCTTGGGAGGGAGTGACTAAGAGGACCTTGAACTCTGCCTGGAAAAAACAAAAGGGATTTCAAAGGGTTTGAGGCTAACCCTGAGAAGCCTATGCCAGTTGAGGAATCCATTGTGGCACTGGGGAAGTCCTTGGGGTTGGAGGTTAGTGGGGAGGATGTGGAAGAGTTGGTGGAGGAGGACAATGAAGAACTAACCACTGATGAGCTGCTAGATCATCTTCAACAGCAAGTGGCCACACCTGAGGAAACTGCTTCGGAGGAGGGGAGAGAGAAATTGAAGAAGTTGCCTACTTCAAAGATTAAGGAAATATGTGCAAAGTGGCTTGAAATGCCACAGTTCCTCCACTACCTCCCCTCCCCCCCCACACTCTGACATACACACTACTAACCTAACATACAGAACTACATAGGTTTCCCACTCTGAGGCAATCAGGATAAAACAAAAATGGGTTGCCAGAGAGCAACAAGAAAAACCAAGGGACAGGAGGAGGAAGCTGCAAAGGAAGATTGGGCAGCAGAGCTCATAAAATGGGATCATGAATGGGAAAAGAAACTAGAAGAACTTAGCATGAGAATGGAAGAGAGGATAGATATGGAAAGCAGGAAGTGGGAGGTTACAGCAGCAGAGGCTAGGATACAGAGTTTAGAAGAGGAACTGAAAAATCTGAAACAGCCTAAAGAACTAAAGAACATTTTGGGATTGACAACAGAGACTGCTACCTCAGCCACAAATAAGGGGACAGTAGGGAAAGAAGGAACACAACTGCATGGAGAAGCTCTATTAGAGGAGACTGTAGTAAATGAAAGAGCTAAGCTTTATGTGGAGGCCCTAACAGACAACAACAGAGCCCAAGGAAAGCCGAGAAGGGAAAATGACAGGCCACTGAGCCCAAGTACATTAGCTAGTGAAACTGAAGAAAGGAAAGCTGCAGTGGAGGAAACCAAATTAAATGAGGGGATACACAGGGATATGCAGTGGGAGAATGAAAGGGTGAGGTCAGTCTTTGCATGGGCTCCAGGAAGTTGAAGGGGAAGCATATGAAGCAAGAAAGCAAGGGGAAAAAAAGCAATTGAAAGCATCATGAAAGCAATAGGAGAAGACGACATGACCCAGCTGGAAAATTTTTGGAGAATAGGGGGGTTTGTAAAAAAAAGAACCCGGCCAGTGAAAGTGACCTTCAAGGCAGAAGCGACTCGGAACAGGATTCTGCAGGAGAAACCACGATTAAGGGACATGCCAGCATACAGGAAGGTGTATCTTGACCGCAACAGAACACAAGAAGAAAGGCAGAAACTGAGAGAGATGGTACAAAGGCGAAAGGAGGAAAGAGAGGGGATGGAGAAGACAGACAGGAGATCCCAGTCCCAGGAAGAAGATCAAATACAGCCTCCCTCACAACTTCCTATAGAAGCCTCCCAACCAGGTCAACCCCAGTGCAACGAAACACTCTAAATCAAAATGCCCATGCCACATCCAATGCCCCCACCTACTACATTACAAACTCCACCCCCACAGCAACAACCCATACTTCCTTACCAGGTCTCCCACTTCCCCAACCCCAATATACCTCCCAGACCACAGTCTTAGAAAAGAAGTTGAAGGTGTGGTATACAAATGCAGATGGAATAACAAGTATGAGGAGTGGCACGAAAGAATCAAGGAGACATCCCCAGACGTAATAGCACTCACAGAAGCAAAACTCACCAGAATAATAACAGATTCAATCTTTCCGTCCGGATATCAAATCCTCGGGAAAGACAGAGGGAGGAGAGGGGGAGGAGGAGTTGCACTGCTCATTAAAAACCAGTGGGGTTTTGAGAAAATGGAAGGCATGGATGGCACGGGCGAAAGGGACTACTTAGTAGGAACAATCCAGTCTGAGGGACATAAGGTGATAATTGCAGTAATGTACAACCCACCACAGAACTGCAGGAGGCCAAGAGAAGAATACGATGAGAGCAACAGAGCAATGATCGACACACTAGCCGAGGTGGCCAGGAGAGTACACATGGGGGGAGCAAAGTTACTAGTTATGGGTGATTTCAATCACAAGGAGATTGACTGGGAAAACCTGGAGCCCCATGGGGGTCCCAAAACATGGAGAGCCAAGATGATGGATGTGATACTGGAAAACCTCATGCATCAACATGTTAGAGACACTACCAGAGAGAGAGGAGAGGATGAACCAGCAAGACTGGACGTTGTATTCACCTTGAGTAGTTTGGACATCGAGGGTATCATGTATGAAAGGCCCCTGGGAGCTAGTGATCATGTGGTTCTGTGCTTCGACTACATAGTTGAGCTCCAAGTGGAGAGAGTAGCAGGAATAGGCTGGGAAAAACCAAACTACAAAAGGGGAAACTACTCAGGCATGAGGAACTTCCTTCAAGACATTCAGTGGGAGAGGGAACTGACAGGAAAACCAGTACAAGAAATGATGGACTATGTGGCAACAAAATGCAAGGAGGCAGAGGAGAGGTTTGTTCCCAAGGGAAACAGAAATAATGGGAAGAACAGAACGAGTCCTTGGTTCACCCGAAGGTGTAGGGAGGCAAAAACTAGGTGTACTAGAGAATGGAAAAGGTACAGAAGACAGAGAACTTAGGAAAATAAAGAAATTAGCCGATGAGCCAGAAACGAATATGCACAGATAAGAAGGGAGGCTCAGAGACAATATGAAAATGACATAGCATCAAAAGTAAAGACTGACCCGAAGCTGTTGTACAGCCACATCAGGAGGAAAACAACAGTCAAGGACCAGGTAATCAGACTGAGGAAGGGTGATGGGGAATTCACAAGAAATGACCAAGAGGTATGTCAGGAGCTCAACACAAGATTTAAAGAGGTATTTACAGTGGAAACCAGTAGGACTCCAGGAAATTGGAACAGGGGGGCACACCAGCAAGTGCTGGATGAGGTACATATAACCAAGGAGGAGGTAAAGAAGCTCCTATGCGAACTTGACACCTCAAAGGCAGTGGGACCAGACAACATCTCTCCATGGGTCCTTAAAGAGGGAGCAGAGATATTGTGTGAGCCATTAACAAAGATCTTCAACACATCATTTGAAACTGGGCAACTCCCTGGGTATGGAAAATGGCAAATGTAGTCCCAATTTTTAAAAAGGGAGACAGACATGAGGCACTAAACTACAGACCTGTATCACTAACGTGTATAGTATGCAAGGTCATGGAGAAGATCATCAGGAGGAGAGTGGTGGAGCACCTGGAAAGAAACAAGTGTATAATTGACAACCAGCACGGTTTCAGGGAAGGAAAATCCTGTGTCACAAACCTACTAGAGTTTTATGACAAGGTGACAGAAGTAAGGCAAGAGAGAGAGGGGTGGATCGACTGCATATTTTTGGACTGCAAGAAGGCCTTCAACACAGTTCCTCACAAGAGGTTACTGAAAAGCTAGAGGATCAGGCACACATAACAGGAAAGGCACTGCAATGGATCAGAGAATACCTGACAGGGAGGCAACAACGAGTCATGGTACGCGACAAGGTGTCAGAGTGGGCGCCTGTGACAAGCGGGGTTCCACAGGGGTCAGTCCTAGGACCTGTGCTGTTCTTGGTATATGTGAACGACATAACAGAAGGGATAGACTCAGAAGTGTCCTTGTTTGCAGATGATGCAAAGTTAATGAGAAGAATCAAATCGGATGAGGATCAGGCAGGACTACAAAGAGACCTGGACAGGCTACAAGCCTGGTCCAGCAACTGGCTCCTTGAATTTAACCCTGCCAAATGCAAGGTCATGAAGATTGGGGAAGGGCAAAGAAGACCGCAGACACAATATAGTTTAGATGGCCAAAGACTGCAAACCTCACTCAAGGAAAAAGATCTGGGGGTGAGTATAACACCGAGCATATCTCCTGAGGCGCACATCAATCAGATAACTGCTGCAGCATACGGGCGCCTGGCAAACCTACGGATAGCATTCCGATACCTCAGTAAGGATTCGTTTAAGACTCTATACCATTTACGTCAGGCCCATACTGGAGTATGCAGCACCAGTTTGGAATCCACACCTAGTCAACCACGTCAAGAAATTAGAGAAAGTGCAAAGGTTTGTACGGGGATTGTCCTACGAAGAAAGGTTGAGGAAAATCGGCCTGACGACACTGGAGGACAGGAGGGTCAGGGGAGACATGATAACGACATATAAAATACTGCGTGGAATAGACAAGGTGGACAAAGACGGGATGTTCCAGAGAAAGGAACAGACACAAGAGGTCACAATTGGAAGTTGAAGACTCAGATGAATCAAAGGGATGTTAGGAAGTATTTCTTCAGTCATAGAGTAGTCAGGCCGTGGAATAGGCTAGAAAGTGACGTAGTGGAGGCGGGAACCATACATAGTTTTAAGGCAAGGTATGATAGAGCTCATGGGGCAGGGAGAGAGAGGACCAAGTAGCAATCAGCGAAGAGGCGGGGCCAGGAGCTGTGACTCGACCCCTGCAACCACAAATAGGTGAGCAAATAGGTGAGCACACACACACACAAAACACACACACTCGGGAGGAGTCACCACGGTTTGAGCTCGTGTTTTGGTGGTAATTTTCTGACTGTGCCGAAAGGGAATAGAGTGTGGGATATAGGTGTTTTGCACGCAAAAGAGTGCAATAATCACTAAGCCCCGAAAAAAGGAAATATAAGTGATCACAGAAAAGAAAACGAAGGAAATTAGTGGCTGAGTGTTATTGGGGCCGTTGGAAGGGTGTACGGTTGTGTCAGGCCTAAATTCAATTCAATTCAATTCAAAGTTTATTCTCTATAAGGATTACAATGCTGAGTTTACAAAAATTTTGGGTTTATTGTGTGGTTTACATGTATAAAATTGTGATTACAGAGTGTACCACTAGAACGCTTAGCTGGCTAGGCATTTCGGGCAGACTTAGTTTTATTCTTAATTGTAAAATATTACAAATTATGAGGTAATTTGGTTTTATGGGTAAGTGACTAAATACTATTTTGTGAGTTTTAGCAATGTGAAGCTTTTGTTTTGGCACAGTACATAGTTTCAGTATTGGAGTATCACAGGATTCATTATTTTAAGATTGGGGTTTAAATATTTCTGTTTATGGTCAAATGAGTGAGTGAGTGTAAGTGTGAACCACCAGGTGGTATTCGTGTAGTTAGTTGACGGGGTGTATCGGGGAGATAAATGTTTTCTAATGGTAGTTTGAAGGTGATAAAATGTGCCTGCAGTTCTAGAGTTCTCAGGTGGGGTTTTCCAGATTTTGGGGCCCTTTGACAACATTGAATTTTTGTAAAGGTTTAGTCAGACACGGGGAAGTCGTAGAGATGTTTGGGGTCTGGTGTTATCCCTGTGGGTTCTGTCACAACTATCAAGAAAGCGTTTTAGGTCAAGGTTGATATTAGAGTTTAAGGCCCTGTAGATGTAGATTGCACAGTAGTAAGTGTGGATGTACTGAACTGGGAGTAAGTTTAGGTCTATGAAGAGTGGGGGGGGTGTGTTGCCGGGGATGGGATTTAGTGATTATTCTTACGCAGCTTTTTGTTGGTTTTTATTGGCTTTAGGTGTGTTGCTGCAGTTGGTCCCCAAGCACAATAGCATAGGTGAGGTATGGATAAATAAGTGAGTGGTATAGTGTGAGAAGGGCATTTTGCGGCACGTAGTATCGTATCTTGGAGAGGATCCCAACCGTTTTGGATACTTTTTTGGTTATATGCTGGATATGGGTGCTGAAATTCAGGTTGTTGTCAAGGTATAAGCCTAGGAATTTGCCCCCATTATTTCTGGTAATTAGAGTGTTGTCAATCTTAATGTTAATTTGTGCATCTCCTGCTCTGCTACCAAACATAATATAGTAGAGATTAAGACACATGTGCAACATCTGGGTATCTTTATTGTAGACGTTTCGCCATCCAGTGGCTTTATGAATACAAATTCTAGGACATAACTTGAAGACAGTAGAACTATGTACAGAAGATGAGGTAATCAGTCCCTCAACCTAGGAGTAGGTGCGAAGAGCACCATAGTCGCAGAGATTCAGAATCTCCACGACTATGGTGCTCTTCGCACCTACTCCTAGGTTGAGGGACTGATTACCTCATCTTCTGTACATAGTTCTACTGTCTTCAAGTTATGTCCTAGAATTTGTATTGATAAAGCCACTGGATGGCGAAACGTCTACAATAAAGATACCCAGATGTTGGACATGTGTCTTAATCTCATCTTGTCGGTATTATATACCATTCGTACACAACATAATATAGTAGGTTTTGTCAGTGTTAAGCGTAAGTTTATTGGCTGTCATCCAAGTCGATATTTTAATCAGCTCCTTATTCACAATGGTGTTGAGGGTGGCAAGATTAGGGTGAGAGATGACATAAGTCATGTCATCAGCAAAGAGAATGGGTTTCAGGTGTTGGGATACGTTTGGAAGGTCATTGATGTATATGAGGAAGACCAAGGGACCAAGGACACTTCCCTGCGGAACTCCAGTATCAAGTGGCCCATGTTGCTGATGCTGTGTCTTTAATGGTGACGTACTGATACCTTTTAGTAATGTAAGATTTGAAATAAGCAAGCGCATGGCCTTTTATACCGTAAGATCAAGTTTGTGGAGTAGGATGCGTGGTCTACTGTGTCAAAAGCTTTTCTTAGGTCAATAAAAATTCCCTAGTGGATTTTCCTTATTTTCCAATGCTGTGTAAAGCAGATCTAGCATTTTTATGATTGCATCATTAGTGCTTTTATTTTTCCTGAATCCAAATTGGCAAGGGTTGAGTATGTTTTGAGCCGTCATAATGAATACAGTCTCCTGTGCACGAGTTTCCAAGATTTTTGGATAGCAATGGTAAGTTAGATATTGGCCTATAGTTGTTTTAAGTCTGTAGGGTCACCCCCTTTTATGTATTGGTGAAACCCCTTGCCATCTTGAGTAGTTTCGGGAAGGTGCTAGCCCTCTAGTGACTTGTTAAAAAGTAATGAAATAGCATGCGAAAGGACAGGGGCCCCTCGCTTGTACAGTAGTGGTGGGACATGAGACAGATTCCCCAGTTATTTTAAGTGACTTTATAACCCTCAGTGACTTCCGTGGGCTCAGTTGGTGCAAGATAGAAGGAATTAGGAAATTCCCATCTAGGTAGTCCCCGGCATGGGCATTGGTATGTGGGATTTTACTGGCGAATTAGATCCTATGGTTGAAAAGAAGTCGTTTATCTTTTAGCTGTGTCAGTGGGATGTAGTGGTGTTTCATTAGGTTTAGTTAGGATAATATTCTTGGTTTTTCTCAGTTTGTGGGTCCCTAGAATCTGAGAGAGTTTTTTTCCAGGTCTTTTTTATATCTCCTCTAGTGTCTGGGGAATCTACTGGAGTAGTATAGTTGTTTGGCTTTCTTATATTATTTTGGTGAGAGCTGATGAATAGTGTTTAAGAGTATCTTTGTGTATTAAGCCCTGTCTATATGCTTTTCATATTAGTGTTTCTGTCAATGGATTTCAGAATGGTGCTGGTTAGCCATGGGCAACCAAGCCGTTTGTTTGTGATCTGTTTTGTTTTTATAGGACAATTTTTGTTGTATAGTCAAGTAATTTGTTAAAAAAAATGTCTGTCCAGTCATCAATACCTTTGGGCCTTGGAGAATTCTGTAGGCCAATCAACAGTCCTCTAGGTCAGCTGTGAACTTCCTTACTGAGGCCTCGTCATGGAGTCTAAATGAGACTTTGTTGTATTCAAGTGGTGGTTTACTAATGTTTGTCAGGAGGAAGGAAAGGGTAGTGGTCTGTAGTGCTATCTGTGATTATCCCTGATTTAAGGGGGGGCTAGTATATTGGTCCATATGTGGTCTATTATGGTTGCACTGTCTCAGTGAGCCTGGTTGGTTTAGTTATTGTTGGTATGAGAAGCGTGTTGTTCATATTGTTGATGAAATCAGTTCAGGCTGATCATCTAGTAACCCAAAGGTTGATGTTGAAGTCTCCAGCTAAGAAAGGTGGTGCTTATTCATTTGTCTGTTTGTTATTAGTGACTTTAATTTCTCACTGAAATTTGGGATGTTTGTGTGAGGTATCCGGTAAATGGCACCGATTGTTATAGGCGTCTTAAGGTTTTTTTACAGTAAAATTAGCAAAAATGTATTCCCCATATTCATCACTAAGCAAGTGGTGCTAAGACAAGATAATTGGTTAGAGTAATAGATTGCAATCCCACCCCCAACTTGGTTTGGTCTGCAGTTGTGAATTGCTGGTATCCTGGTAGAGGGTAGATATCTATTATGTCCTGCTTAAGCCAGGTCTCAGTAAGAATAATGCAGGAAAAGGGTGTCTTTAGTGATTCAAGGAGTGCTAGGAGGTCATCATGTGTTTGCTTAAGGACCTGATTTTGTATTTTAATACTGATAGACTTTTAGCATTGTTTAGGATAGTGTGGCTTGTGATGCTGTGTAATAAAGGCAGTTATTTTTCCAATGGGTTTTTTGATTGGGTGTCAGATTATGGAGGTTTAGATCAGGGTCCAACGTGATCAATCATCTTCTAGGTTAAATTATGGTTATTTATATCCTGAGTTGGTGTTGAGTTCTAGTACTAAATATCTGTAGTGGTAGGAATTTTGGACAAGTATATAGCTAGAGTATTTTGGTCATGTGGGGTATAGTCACAAACTACCATAATGAAGTTGATGTTCAAATGTGTTGTGCTGGAATGAACTAAAGTACAACTAGGTATAAACTGTAATATAAAAATAAAAATTAAAAATAGAGCAAGCCCTCCACTTGTAATTGCACTAAGGTCTAATAATGACTTTTGTGGAGCCCTATGTTTTGAGCTAGAATGAGCTATAGTACAATAGGTTTAATCTAATAATATAAAAATACAAATTAAAAATGCACTAGTCCCCTCACTAGTAATTGCACTATGGTCTAATATAGTGAATTTGATATTGTCTATGTATTGATTAGAATGAGCTATGGTACAACTGAATTTAATCTAATAATATAAAAATACAGATTAAAAATAGCACCAGTCTCTCATAGTAATTGCACTATGGTTTAATATAGTGAATTTGGTATTGACTATGTTTTGAGCTAGAAAGAGCTATAGTACAACTGGGTTTTAGTCTAATAATATAAAAATACAAATAACAAATACACCATCTCTCACTAGAAATTGCACTAGGTCTAGTATAGTGAATTTGGTATTGACTATGTATTGAGCTAGAATGAGCTAGAGTAAAACTGTGATTAATCTAATAATATAATAAAGGAACCAAGACTCTCAATTGTAATTGCACTAAGGTCTTATATAAGTTGTTTACAAGAATTAGAGTATAATTAGATTTAAATTGACAGGAAAAAATACACAAATTAAGGTAGCAAAAGAATAATAAAAAAAATGATCAAAATAAAAATGCAATGACTTGGTTATAATATCTAGTAAGAGGGTAGCAGGATAATATAAAAGTTGTAGTTAAAAATACTAGTTTTAAAAAAAGTTGGAAAAAAAATGGTCAATAAAAGAAGTTTACAATAAGTTTGATCAATATAGTTAAAAGTAAAATGGGCAATAATAGGGATTTAGAATAAAATTGGGCAATTGAGTATTTTTTAAAGTGAGGTAAATTATTGAAGACAAGTTATGGTTAGTTTATAATAAAAATAAAGATGGAACAGTGATGTGGTAAAGTTTTAAAAAAGGAGATAGATTCTGTAGATATTAAACACAATTAAGACTATGAGGTAGAATGGTCGTTGAATACAACAATGACAATCAAAAGTAGTTGGGGTATTAGAATTTTAGGGGGCAAAAAATTTATGACAATATAACACTAACGGTGGACTAAAGGTATTATCTGCACTTTACTCTGATTCTGTTAGTCCAGCCTCACTTAGGAAAGTTTTAAAGGTCATGTTCTGTAGAGATGAAGTATCTCTTCCCAGTGGGCTGTTTCCTAACTGCTATTTTTCCATCCCTCACAAAGCACTGGTGGATTTTTTGGGCATAGCGCAATTTTCTTAGCCGATAAAGAAGGTTTTGTCTTGTTTTGGTAAGGCACTCATTGACGTAAACATCAGTTTTCATAGAAATAGATGTTTTTAGTAGGTTGTTTCTTTGTAGGCTAGTTTGGAATTTTAACAGCACTTTTTTTTTTACCTGCTTGGTAGCCCATCAGTTTGCAATCTTTTAGGTCATCACTACGTATGTTAAGGCGAAGGTGGTCCTTGATAAGCTGTAGGGTGGTCTCCATGCAAATAGTGTTGCCATAATAACGCAGTGGGGTATTTGAAGAATAAGTGCGACTCAAGACCAGGGAGATAAGAGATATGTATAGATGTGTCAATAAATACAGTGAGTGAGTGAAAAAATTAGAAGAGGTAGAGACTATAGTGCATACAGGAAGTTAGTGGAAAAATTACCGAGAAGCATCAAACTTCTTCAACTTCTGGGAGACAGGACAGACCAGCAACGTTACTGCACTGCCAGCCGCAAGTAATATTCACCTAGTTTGAGTTGCATGGGGTCAATAGTACCTGTCTCTAGCTGGAATTGGGGGTCACTCTCCTCGAGCTATCAGAATTAGAATAAGCAACATTTACTGGTATATAATAGAAATTTAGAGTAGCGGCATGTAGGCGAAGCCTAGTGTATTTATTTTTGAACGTAATTTTAAACGCATAAGAGTACAGTGGGAACCAAAGAGATTGGGGACATACACAATACATATGTAGTAAAATACGTGGGAAATAAGGACTATTTACTTAAACATATCCACACACACTTGGTGAGAACAACTCTGCTGTTAGGCAATTGAATAGCTGTAGCACACACACACACACACACACAAACACAAAACACATATATTCAGGATTTCACACCTTCCTTGAAGTGACACTATAACCCTTCCTTTCCCCCCCCTCCTCTCCCTCCTCTATCTCTCCTCTCTCTCTCTCTCTTCCTCTCTCTCTCTCTCTCTCTCTCTCTCTCGTCTCTCTCTCTTTTTATCTCTCTCCCCTCTCTTCTCTCTCTCTTTCTATCTCCCCCCTTCTCCCCATCCTCTCTCTTCCTCTCACTTTTCTCTTCCTCTCTCTCTCTCTCTCTTTCCTCCTCTTTTCTCTCTCTCCTCCCTTGTCACTTCCCCCTTCTCTACCTTTTCCCTCCTCTCTCTCACTTTCTCCCCCTTTTTAAACCCCTTTTTTTCCCCCCCTTCTAGGCTCCCCCTTTCTCCTCTCCCTCTCTCTCACTCTCTCCCCCTTTTTCTTTTTTTTTTTTTCTCTCTTTCACTAAAAAAAAAATGGTTGGGACTCGCAGGAATCAGGGATCAGATGAAAAATGGTACTGGGAGCGAGGAATGGATGGAGGAACAGTGGAAAAGGATAGAGCAAGAATGGGGGAGAAAATTAGGAAAAGCTTTCTGAAAAAATGGAGAAAGAGCTCTCTGTGAAATGGGAAAGAGGTTGGGGAAGGAGACGAAGAATTGGGGGGGAACAAGTCGAAACCCGCAGTAGCCAGGGTAAAGGTTCCCAGAATTTGAGGTAAACAGGCTGAAGCAAGTCTCAGGGGTAGTAACCAGAGAAGACAACCATACAAAGCTGAGAGGCTGAACAGGAAGGAAGGAGATTTGAATTATGCTAAGGTCATATCAGCCTGCAAAGAAGGGCCAGGGAGTGAAAGGGAAGAGCAGATGGGGCAGATGGAGAGGGAGATAGGTTGAATGCTGAGGCACAACCATGCTACCAAGAGCCAAAGGAAAAATCAAGGAGAAAATGACCACATACAGACAGGAACCAGAGTCACAGAGGGGGAGGCAATGGGAGGAGGAAAGGGCAAAATCAGTGATTATCCATGGGCTTCGGGAGAGAGAGGAAAGGACACACACCGAAAGACGGGAGGAAGAAAGAAAGGAGATTGAGGAAAATCATCACGGAAATAGGGGGAGAAGACATGGATGAGATTGTAAATTTTCAGAGAAAAAGGGGGTCTTGAAGGGAGAAACAGACCGATCAAGCTGATTCTCAGGACAGAAGCAGGGGCGGAAAAAGGATCCCCAAGAGAAACCATGGTTGAAAAGCTCGGAAGAGTACAAGAAGGGTTCCTAGACAGAGACAGAACACGAACAGAGAGACAGCAGCTGAGGGAGAGGACAAAAAGCGAAAGGAGCTAGGAAAGGAGACAAGGAACCAGCAGAGGGCAGTCAGAGCAGAACAGAGCAGCAAGGGCAAGCACGCACACAACTTCCTCAGAACCCCACAACCTATCACAACCATCCCAACACACAATACAATCCATACCCACAGCTTCCACCCAACCCCTAAACCCTAGAATTCCCACAGTATGCTACCAGGTCTCCCACCCCCACAGGCCCCCCAAACCACAGTGTTGGAAGGAAACTGAAGGTATGGTACACAAACGCTGATGGAATAACAAACAAGTGGGAGGAGGGCACGAAAGAGTCAAAGAGGCATCACCAGACATCATAGCGATCACAGAAACCAACCTTACAGGTATATAACAGATGCCATCTTTCCAGCGGGGTACCAGATCCTGAGAAAAGAAGAAGGGCAGGGGGGGGGAGGAGTGGCATTGCTGATCAAACACCGATGGGAAATTTTTATGAGCTGGGAAGGAGACAGTGGAGAAGAAAGTGATTACATAGCGGGAACACTTCACTCTGGTGGGCCCAAGGTGATAATTGCAGTGATTTTAAAAACCCACCACAGAACAGCAGGAGGCCAAGGCAAGAAATATGACAAGAGCAAAAGAGCGATGGTTGCACACTGGTTGCAGTGGCCAGAAGAGCTCATGCATGCAGGCAAAGCTACTGATCATGGGTGACTTTAACCACAAGGAGATCGACTGGGAGAACTTGGAGCCACATGGGGGCCAAGATACATGGAGGGCTTTAAAATGATGGAGGTGGTATTGGAAAACTTCATGTACCAAACGTAAGGGACACTACAAGAGAGAGGAGAGGGTGAACCAGCAAGACTGGACTTAGTATTTACCTTGAGTAGTGCAGATATTGAGGACATCACATATGAAAGACCCCTTGGGGCCAGCGATCATGGGGGTTTTGAGCTTCGAATAAAAAGTAAACTACAAGTGGAGGGGGAAGCAGGAAGGCCAGGACAAATGAAACCAAACTACAGGAAGGGACTACACAGGAATGAGGAACTTCCCCGAATGAGGTTCCCGTGGGACAGAGAACTGGCAGGGAAGCCAGTTAATGAGATGATGGAATATGTAGCAACAATGTGCAAGGAGGCTGAGGAGAGGTTTAATACCCAGGGTAACAGGAATAATGAAAAAGCCAGGATGAGCCCATGGTTCACCCAAAGATGAAGGAGGCAAAAACCAAGTGTGCTAAGGAATGGAAGAAATATAGAAGGCAAAGGACCCAGGGGAAAAAAGGGGAGCAGTCGTAGAGCCAGAAACGAATATGCACAATAAGAAGGGAGGCCCAGCGTCAATATGAAAACGACATAGCAGCAAAAGCCAAATCTGACCCAAAGCTGTTATACAGCCACATCAGGAAGAAAACAACCGTCAAGGACCAGGTAATCAGGCTAAGGAAGGAAGGAGGAGAGACCCAAAAAGAAAAGACCGTGAAGTATGTGAAGAACTCAACAAGAGATTCAAAAAAGTGTTTTACAGAGGAGACAGAAGGAGCTCCAGAAAGACGGAGAGGTGGGGTACACCACCATGTGCTGGGCACAGTACACCCCAACCGAGGAAGAATGAAGAGGCTTCTGAGTGAGCTAGATACCTCAAAGGCAATGGGGCCAGATAACACTCTCCATGGGTCCTGAGAGAGGGAGCAGAGGCGCTATGTGTACCCCTAACAACAATATTCAATACTTTTATCGAAACAGGGAGTTGCCTGAGGCATGGAAGACAGCAATGTGGTCCCAATCTTTAAAAAAGGAGACAGACATGAAGCACTAAACTACAGACCAGTGTCACTGACATTTATAGCCCTGCAAAATCATGGAAAAGATTGTCAGGGGAAGAATGGTGGAACATCTAGAAAGGAATGATCTCATCACCAGCAGACAACATGGTTTCAGAGACGGGAAATCCTGTGTCACAAACCTACTGGAGTTCTATGACATGGTGAAGCAGTAAGACAAGAGAGAGAGGGTGGGGGGGATTGGGATTTTCTTGGACTGCAAGAAGGCGTTTGAACACAGTACCCCACAAGAGATTAGTGCAAAAACTGGAGACCAAGCAGGGGTAAAAAGGGAAGGCACTGCAAAGGATCAGGGAATACTTGTCAGGAAGACAGCAGCGAGTAATGGTACGTGGCGAGGTGTCAGAGTGGGCACCTGTGAAACCCGCGGGTCCCCCCAGGGGTCAGTCCTAGGACCATGCTGTTTCTGGTATTTGAACGACATGATGGAAGGAATAAACTCCGAGGGGTCCCTGTTTGCAGATGGGCGTGAAGTTGATGAGAAAGTTCAGTCGATCGAAACCAGGCAGAACTACAAAGGGATCTGGATAGGCTGCAGACCTGGTCCAGCAACTGGCTCCTGGAGTTCAATCCCACCAAGTGCAAATCATGAGGATTGGGGAAGGGCAAAGAAGACCCCAGACGGAGTACAGTCTAGGGGGCCAGAGACTACAAACCCTCACTCAAGGGAAAAAAATCTTGGGTGAGTATAACACCAGGCACATCTCCTGAAGCGCACATCAACCAAGTAACTGCTGCAGCATATGGCGCCTGGCAAACCTCAGAACAGCATTCCGACATCTTAATAAGGAATCTTCAGGCCCTGTACACCGTGTACGTTAGGTCCATATTGGGGGTATGCGGCACCAGTTTGGAACCCACACCTAGCCAAGCATGTAAAGAAACTAGAGAAAGTGCAAAGGTTTGCAACAAGACTGGTCCAGAGTTAAAGGTATGTCCTATGAGGGGAGGTTTAAAGGGAAATCAACCTGACGACACTGGGGGACAGAAGATAGGGGACATGATAACGACTTACAAAATACTGAAGGAATTGACAAGGTGGACAAAAACAGGATGTTCCAGAGACGGACACAGCAACACGGGACACAGTTTTTAAGCTGAAGAGACAGATGAACAAAGGGATGTTAGGAAGTATTTCTTAAGCCACAGAGTAGTCAGGAATGGAATAGTTTGGGAAGCGATGTAGTGGAGCAGGATCCATACATACTTTAAGCAAAAGGTACATAAAGCCATGGTTCAGGGAGAGTGACCTAGTAGAGACCAGTGAAGAGGCGGGGCCAGGAGCTTGGACTCCCACCCCCGCAACCTCAACTAGGTGAGTACACACACACACCACACATATATGGTAATGCATTATTTACAGCTACAAAGTCAGGGTATTTCTCCAGAATGGTCTGTAAATACCACTGTGGATAAAATACTTTGCCATTTCTTGAACATTTTTTGAGTTGTTTTTAAATTCATTAATCTGATCACACTCCAGTCCATCTGGCAAAGT